>OY856412.1:727804247-729004247 GCA_963693085.1 Alisma plantago-aquatica
TCAATTGAGGTGACTTCCTCATCATTTCTTCTCTTAATGATGGCAAGAGTCTAAAAAGATACATTGGATGACATATTTCACAATTTGTATCCCTTAATTTGGGTAAATTGCATTTTACCCCAAACTAGGGTTTCAAGCACCGGGATTGCTTCCACAGCTGCACCTTGGTGCCCTAGCTTGGGAAATCCCTCAAACTTTACCAAAAAGATTATCATGATGTCTCAACATCAGAGGAACATCTCAACATGTGCAAATTGCAAGCTAACCCTTTTAACTGGGTAAATTGCACATAGGTCCCTGTATATCAAAACAATGCTACAACTTTAAATAAAAAGGAGCAAATACTGAAATATACGTTTCTGAGAAACTTAATTACATGCTCAGAGTTAATCACAAAGATTTAATTACATATTTAGGCAAAACACCTAGGGTTGACTCATAACCCAGGTCAGGGATGTTACAATGTTGGTCACTGCTTCATTAGGATGATGTCAGTGGAAGGACCTTGTGAAGGTTAGAGAGACCATAGTGTGTGCAGATGAAGTCGCTTTGATTGTGTGACGGCTGAGAGAGCCCAGGGGTGACATGAGTCGTGAGCTGATGTGAAGCAGACTGACATGCAGTTCATTGTGGGAGAACATGTGTTATGAAAACCCGACCCCTCTGAGCTATATCTGAGAAAGATGAGTCCCTGATACATGGGTCCATTTGAGATGGATTGATGGAGTTTCTTATGTATAGCCTTACCCCTCAGGATAACATGATGTGTGATGTGTTCCATGAGTCTGATCTAGAGCTCTATGTGATGTACCTGAACTATGTGCTGAGCCATGGACCTATTGATCTTTAAGGGAGGCTAAAATATCCTAAGTCACCTATGAGGGTACGAGATACCACGGTGAGAGAGAACTCAGATGTAAGAATATAAGATGATTAAGGTTCTTTGGAAGCACCATGGAGAGGATGAAGACACATGGGAGCCAATGATGGACATGGAAAAGTCTTATCCTGAATTGGTTATATGTTTAGTGGAATTTTGAGGGGAAAATTCCTATAAGAGGGGAAGGATGATACAACCCCAATTTTTGGGTTCATATGGTTGGAAATGCAATTTCCCCAATAAATGTATGATTATGGGAATTGTATGAATTATATGTATTGAATGGATTCCCTTTACAATAATTTTCTTTGTGTAGGTGATTTTGTGTGTCATAATATGTTAATGAGTCCAATATGATTAAAACAATAAGAAGAAATCGAATAATGCATTATTAAAAAGGAAAAGGAAATAAAAGATATTTCTAGAAATATGGAGGAAAATAATATTCAAGAAAATGAGTTACTTTGCAAAAATCATAACTAATGCTAGGAAGCTTTGATGAATAAACTTATTATATGAAAATTCCATCACCATGGGATAACCATCCTTCATCACATCATTGGAGTATATCACCACAATCTAGGCACGGAGCCTCTGCCAAGTCATAAGACCCAATCACATAGTTCCTGCATAACATCATTATCTCATCATGCCTCATAAAATCTCATAATCATCACCCTATATCACCTTAGAGATACCAAAGAAACCACAAGTTATGATGTTCATTAAACGTACAACATTAGGTTTACACACATAGGAGAGATAATACATCATTATGTGCTAATCACTTCAAGCAAGATAAGTGTTACATCATGTATTCAAATTAGGGTTTGGGGTTTCATCAATGTAACTGATTAGGGTTTCCAAATAACATATAACATATAGCTCTGATCCAGCAATAAATGTATGATTATGGGAATTGTATGAATTATATATATTGAATGGATTCCCATTACAATAATTTTCTTTGTGTAGGTGATTTTTTGGGTCATAATATGTTAATGAGTCCAATATGATTAAAAGAATAAGAAGAAATCAAATAGTGTGTTATTAAAAAGGAAAAGGAAATAAAAGATATTTCTAGAAATATGGAGGAAAATAATATTCAAGAAAATGAGTTACTTTGCAAAAATCATAACTAATGCTAGGAAGCTTCGATGAATAAACTTATTATATGAAAATTCCTCAGAAAAATATGAGGAACATGATAAAAATAGTTTGAGAACCTGATTTTGTTCCTAATTACAAAATTATCTTAATTTGATGATAAGTGCATTAAAATTAGGTTAGAACCCCTAATTGAGATTAATGATTGAATCTATGATGCTTAAAGGGTTAATTTGAGTAATAAGAACCTTTTGAATGATAATGGTAAATTCAAATCTGATCTAGATGAGAAATTGTGTGTTTTAGGGTTTTAAACCAGGAATATATGATAATATATCTAGAAACCCTAATTTAGGGTAAAAGAAGAGATGATTATGTTTAATTCGAAATATATGGAAATATGTTGATAAATGTTGATCGTAAGCCTGTTAGGAGAGATAGGATAAGATGATTAGGGTAGGAGTAGTTTTTCTTATATTGGGTTTGTAGTGATAAAAGTGATAGCAAAACCCTAATTGCAAGTGAAACCCTAAAAAGAAGTAGAAACCCTAAGGAGCAAGTTAGATTGGATAGATCTTGATAACATGAGTAGTAAAAGGAAATTGAATGCTTATTTCAGGATCTTGTTGTGTGCGTGCTTGTTTTCTTGGATTCCCTGCTTGCCTAGAATATTTCTATCTCAAATTAGCAGAAAAGATATGTGATTATTTATGAATAATCAATCTAGTTTCACAAAGTTTTTCTCAAATGTTTGATCGATTGGATGCAACCTAAACTATTGTATGTTTATTTATGCAGTCCTTTAAAGTCACTATGATTATCACAATTAAGTATGTATGTGCATTCTCAAGCCTACATGCCACCCTGATGTATTATGCATGACCAAGCCCCAGAGGGAAGGTCTAATCGGTCAAGCCCCAGAGGGAAGACCATTGGGCTGTTGGGTTTTAGGGGAGGCAGAGAAGACATCAGAAACAAAAATGTTTTCTCCCCAAACCCAGTATAAAGGAATCACGTCAACGTCTATATAGTAGGAAGGATGGTTTTTAGAGACATACCTTGTCCCGAGGCTTGCTCGGCAACATTACCTCACGGCTTGCATGGTCTTCACCTCCGGTCTTGGACGGTGTCTGTGCAGCTCCTGGTCTCACCGGGACTGTCGGGATTGACAGTTGTCCTCCGAGCGGCAGAAGTATCCCGCCTCTGTAGTAGTCCACACAGACCACCTGGAACTCCGATCTCCTTGTTGCACAAGGCATTAGAAGGAGTCATACCCTCCTATCGGCGTACTAGTCACTGACACACTCTCCTACCACCAGTCGCCTTTCTGCAGTTGTCTTTCCCTTGTTGTGCCTCCCTTGTTGGGTAGCACTTGCTTGGGCTCTCCTGATTACCACAACCAGAGAGAACGACAACTTTGCAGAGCAACTGGTGTTCTGAGTTGTACTTCAGAAGCCCCCAATACCCCTATATTTATAGGAGGGTCATGGGACAGGGTTCTCTACCCCAGGCAATGCGAGATTAAAGCAGGAGTAGAAGGGTCTGAGGTTTTCCACAAAATCTGACAAATTGCGCCAGTTGAACCGATCGGTTCAGACCTGAACTGATCGTTTGGGACCCTGAGCCGATCGGTTCCAGCATGAACCGATCGGTTCATGGTCCTGGGCCAACTCAAATTGACTTTCCGTGTTTGTTTCCAACTAATCAAATATTAGTCCTTATCCAAATCAAATTTGTACAAGTGAAACAAAAATGTATTTGCAAAAAGAGTCTTCTGACTTTCCAAACGATCTCAGTCGGTCACATGAATCGACCGATTCAACAATTGAGTCGATCGTTTCATTAACAAATGAGTCGATTGACTTACCATTTTAAGTCGGTCGGTTCACCAACCTGAGCCGATCGGTTCAACCCTATGAGCATATCGGTTGGGGCAGTAGACTGTGCAAATCAGTCAATTGCAGTTCCAGTCAATCAGATACTCTTAATCATCTGGTCCAACACCTTGAACACTATGATTTTGAGCTATCAATTAATTGAGTGTTTAACTGAACTACTAAACTCCTTTAGTAATCAATCTAAACATCATTTGTAGATAAACTCCTCTTCCAGGTTATGTGTGTGACCCTGCAGGCCCATTTCACATTGGTAGTGTAAGTCCATAACACTTATGACTTCACAAGAAAAGAGTGGTGCCTAGTCACACATCATTGCTACCCAAGTGAAAAGGAAAGTTGGAGAACAACTTTCAATCCTATAATCCGTGAATGGTGTTACAGTGAATGTATAATTCCTTTGTCTCTGATATCTCGAATGAACTCAAGGCATGGAACAGTCATCCTGTCAACGTTCATTCACTTTCTTGATCTCAGAGTAGATTGGAGGAGATATGTATGACATCAATATCACATACTGATTCACACATGTGTGCACACACCTATCTCAATCCTACTCATCAAGTGGCTATGGATATCAAACTCCCTTAGGAGGGACAGATCCCATATCTATCACTCACCCCTCAAAAGCCCCATGTGTCAAAGCCACCCAATCATCACCTTTATAACAACCGATGTTTCAGGACTGTGTTTGATGATGTCAAAGTGTACCCAACGACATGTGTTGAGTGTAGTAATTTCAGGTCAAAGAATCACACTCACCACCATCACTGTGAGAACTGACTGTGACTACCATGTCATGGTTCCATGTGTCAAACTCATGGTGGGTCTGTTCGGTACACTTGTTCTCTAACAAGTACCTATGTGTTTGGTTTGATATCTCCATATCATCACTAATGAGATTCTGTCATCAACCAACACCACAATCTAGTCTTGTGTGTCATTGTTGTCTATCTACCTTCCACAATGAAATCCGATTAGGGACATAATAAGAATGTACAAACTCATAGCATCTATATGATCTCATTGTTCAGGTCCTCAACCTAAAAGCATATGTCATTGAGTGTTGTCATTCTCTAGACATTCAATTTGTTCTATCATTATCTCATATGACAGAGCCAGAAAGAATTGAAAGCTTGCCTTTGATGTTTATCAAATCAATCTTAATGTATCCCACCAATCATCCCATGATTGGCTCTCAGGGCATACATACCAACAGACTCCCACTTGCACTGCGAGCCAATCACCCTTGAATCATATTCATAGTGATCTTCAAACATGTCCCACATGTTACTATGCTCTAGTGCTTACGCAGTGAGTTATGGCAACACCTTGCCAAAGTCGGTATTAACTGCATGTCTCTCATCTCTTCGTTGTACGTCACACGTATGAGATGGAATTGTCATAATATGTGATCTAGTATTCCTTTGCTAACCTTTAGCCACATTGCATGACCAAGCACTCCTAATTTGTCATCAATTACCGGAATAACTATAAGTTCATCTCATGAACTTCCAGATCCATATAGTATCCATTAATGTTCTCTAACACATGGATACTCGACTTTTCCTTTTAAAATGGCTTTAATGGAACGTTTCCATTTATCAACAAACATTCACTTTTATATATCCCATATATTTTGTGATTAATCTTCTGTCCTTTTCGGAAGTTCACATCAGTGTAACTCTTTACAGTGAACCCTTCCTTATTTCCATAGAACTAGTACTTCTCAAGTACTTATCAAGTCCTTATGGTATTCTAGTAACACTTACTGGAACTAGACAGACATCCACTCGTCATGTCCCACATACGAGTTATCAGGATGAGCACATCATATTGTCATGTCCTACATACAAGATGATGAATGCATTTTATTCTTGCTATGTCCATACATGCAAGATAATGGGATAATTACATACATGATAGATTCATATATATTCTTAGTGTTCCCATTCTTCTTAAGAATTGGACACTTGTCCTTGGGATACTAACTCCATGTAACACGGACAAGTTTTCTCCCACTGAATCTTTGCACACTGAACCCTTCAGTATAGATTGTCAATGTATGCTATCTCTTTTCAAGTCAAGAGGTTTTCGAGAACTGTCTCTATAGATCTCTATTCCTATCACATAGGAAACATATCTATCTTCCTTAAAGATAATTTCCACTTTGGATTTCCATTCTAGAACATTTTCATTTCACATCAACATGTGGAATGTGAATATGCTCCCACTAAATCACAGATCCCTTCTTTATCTTTGTCATATCAGTCAAACCCTTTGACTATATTATCAAAGTAAAGATCCCAGCTCTGAGTTGCTTGTACTCAATCAATCACATTGATTAGTCCATTGTAACTTATAGACTTTATTTGCATTAATGGATTCATAAACCTTATAGGTTGTGTCACGTACACATCCTTGTTTTGTTCCTCATAGGAATGTAGTTTTAGTATCTGTATGCCAAATCTCTTAGTCATTAAGTTGCAATCAACAAGCATCATCCTTCTCAAAACATCATCCATGTGTCTTAATGCTTAAGACTCATTCACACTTATGGATTTCATCCCAATGGGTGCTACCATCAAGGTCATACCTTATGGTTCACATGGAAGTCATTTAGGATGTAATGGTCATAAACCATAACTCAAAATCCGGTTCTTCAATATGACCAACTCATCATATAGATATTTGAGGTGTATCTGTTAAGGAATTTGAGAACTCACAACACTTTGTGATTCTTAATATCATTTATTAGTGTAGGGTATTATTTATTTAAGAAGAAATTAGTTATTTGATAATCATCCCCTAACTCCTTAGAGCATGACTCCTTTTGATTTAGACATCACCATGCCTTAATCACGAGCTCACTATGATACACTATCATAATCACTTGTAAGGATATCAAACACTTGGTTCAAGTATTTTATTCATTGATCTCATCAAGAATCAACACTTTACCAAATTCGCACTTCATCTATGATATTCTTGAACACTTCAAGATATTCATATTGATATTTCTCTAAACACCATTTGAAGTACTAGCATTAAGTCCAATCAGTATGTAAATACATCACATGTATTATACCTAATAGGATAATCAATCTCCCACTATGACTAGTGAAGATTGATCATGTCCAAGAGATTCATGTCTTTTATTGGTTCTCTAACCAAAAAGATTCTAGACTTATCAACTAAAAATGAATTTCTCATGATTTATGCTAATTTGATTGTTTGAGTTATCAATAAATTTTAGGTGTCACTTTATCTTATGCATACCAAGTACCACAAGATAAACAAGGCATTTCCACAAAGATTGAAACATCAACTTTATTAATTGCTATTATTGTCATACAATATGCAAAAATAAGGTGTTTCTATCCATTGGCAAATATGAAATAGCAGTTTATAACTCTATTACATGCCTTCAAGGCTGAAAATAAACTAAAGTACTCCTATCTATGGCGGAAACACTTGCCCCATTTATTGGGTGCTTTACACTTTATATATTGGTATCATATACCTCAAAAGTGTTATAAGTTTATTTCATGACACCTTCAGGTGGAGACGTCTGCCGCCTCCTTCTTCTTTAGTTCTTCCAGATAGAGTGGACAATTCCTTTTCCAATGTCATGGATTTTGACAATGGTGGCAATTCCCTCTCTTGGTCACACCTCCCTTGGCCTTGAGAGTTGAAGACGACTTGGGTTGTTGGCTAGCATCAGAACCTTTCTTAGCCTTGCCTTTGCCCTTGTGCTTGGACTTGCCTTTCTTGTTGCGGATCATCATCACAGATTTAGGCTTGTCCTTCTTCATCTGTGCCTCAGTTGTCCTCAACATGCCCAAAAACTATGTCAATGGCCTGTCAAAGTTGTTCATGTTGTAGTTCATCACAAATTGATTGTAGGATTCTGGCAATGATTGCAGTATCACGTCAGTAGCCAACTCTTGGCTCAGGGGAAATCCCAGTCTTGTCAGGTTCTCCACATACCCAATCATTTTGAGCGTGTGTGGACCAACTGGTTCTCCTTCTATCATGATATACTTGAACAGTGCCCTGGAGACATCATATCTCTCTTGTCGTGCTTGATCTTCATACATATTCTTGAGATGCTGAATCATCTCAATGACACCCATGTTCTCATGTTGTCTCTGCAACTCATGATTCATGGAGTACAACATCAAGCACTTTGCATCAATGGAATCTTCAGAATGCTTCTTATAAGCATCCCTTTCTGCCTTTGGTGTAGTGGGAGCAGGTTCCTCTGGAGCTAGAGTATCTAGGACATAGAGCTTTCTCTCTTGAGTGATAACAATTCTCAATGTCCTAAACCAGTCGTGGAAGTTGGTCCCATTCAGCTTGTCCTTTTCAAGGACCGATCGCAATGAAAAGTGATTGTTGTTTGTTGTCATTTGTACTACAAAAGGAAATATATGCAATTTAGTTCAAAACTCAATTTTGACTTATTTGATTGATTTGAAAAATTAATGATATAATTAGGACTTTAATTAATTATCACTCCCACTATTATTGTTCAAATTGATAGCCCTCACCATCAATTCAAAAGATTGTAGCGTACAACCTTCTAGTGGGTCAAGATCCTGAAATCCTCTGAGTCATGGACCAGATAGGGTTGTCACCACAACTTAGATCTTCCAGGTAGGAAACTCTTGCCAATTGCATCATATGCAACTCTTGAAAGATGTCATATGCAACTCCTTGCCATGATCACCTTCATGACTCAAGGTGCTAGATCCTATCTAGGTCACCTTGTTAAGTCTGATCCAAAGCCAACACGATGAATATGCACCCTGCTAGGGCAGACCTACATATCCATCCTTCACGCTTCCATGAGATAGATGGTGCACCATGCTAGGGCGTGCCCACACTTGGTTGATCAAGTTTTTCATGTGTGTCACATTTGGAAGGCATCTAAAACTTTAATATTTAATCAGGGATTTGGTTTTTATAGATACATATACATATCCAATCACTATAATACATAGTATGTATCATATACATACTATATCCCACACAAAACATGTGAAACGATAAAAGCGATGATTATGGCCATCCTAATGTGATTTCTCAAGCCAAGAGGAATCATGGTCATCTAGGTCCACATCTCATGCAACCTGTTCAAGATGAACTATGTGCTTTGTCGTTTGATCAACTCATCTCCATGATTGATCGGCTCGCCATTAGGCCGGTCGGTTGGGTTCCACCAGCCGACCGATTGGCTCCTCCAACCGATCAATTCATCTGGTCGTCATGCATCTCCTCATGGCCACCACCCACTCATCTCACTCTATGAACCAGTCGTCTAGAACGCCAACTGATCGGTTCACACCTTGAACTGATCGTCTCAGTTGTCATCGGGTTGTCTGTCGTTCTTTGACATAACAGGAAATAAAGGTTCTATCCTATTTACATTTGAATTGAGAAACCATGAGTTACATTCGGCGGGAGCAAAGGTAGGAAATAAATCTTGAGTTATCTTGAGTTACATCAGGAATAAGAGATAGGGAATCGGTGCGCAGACCGAGATGCAAGCAACCACATACAACCATACACAGACATAGGGTTTATTGGCCATAACCACACTATACATCTACCACAAAACTCATTTAAGGGTGACGTGTATCGAGTGCATTCATATTACATATCATATATGTATATTGGGATTTGTGGATTTACGATTGGACATGCATAAAGCCAATTTTATTCGCATTGTATGCAATAAATAAAGGTGACAAACCAAAATCGATCACATTGATAATCCTAAAGTATAGAGTAGTTGGTGTGGCTCTTATACCACTGTTGGGTTTTAGGGGAGGCAGAGAAGGTAGCGGAAACAAACAAAAATTCTCCACAAACCTAGTATAAAGGAATCGCGTCAACGTCTATACAGTAGGAAGGATGGTTTGTAGAGACATACCTTGTCCTGAGGCTTGCTCGGCGACGTTACCTCGCGGCTTGTGCGGTCTTCACCTCCGGTCTTGGACGGTGTCTGTGTAGCTCCTGGTCTCACCGAGACTGTCGAGATTGACAGCTGTCCTCCGAGCAGTAGAAGTCTCCCGCCTCTGTAGTAGTCCACACAGACCACCTAGAACTCCGATCGCCTTGTTGCACAAGGCACCGGAAGGAGTCATACCCTCCTGTCGGCGTACTAGTCACCGACACACTCTCCTACCACCAGTGACCTTTCTGTAGTTGTCTTTCCCTTGATGTGCCTCCCTTGTCGGGTAGCACTTGCTCGGGCTCTCCTGGTTACCACAACCAGAGAGAATGACAACTTTGCAGAGCAACTGGTATTCTGAGTTGTACTTGAGAAGTCCCCAATACCCCTATATTTATAGGAGGGTCATGGGACATGGTTCTCTACCCCGGGCAATGCGAGATTGAAGCAGGAGTAGAAGGGTCCGAAGTTTTCCACAAAATCTGACAAATTGTGTCAGTTGAACCGATCGGTTTAGACCTGAACTGATCGTTTGGGACCCTGAGTCGATCGGTTCAAGCATGAGCCGATCGGTTCGTGGTCCTGGTCCAACTCAAATTGACTTTCCATGTTTGTTTCCAACTAATCAAATATTAATCATTGTCCAAATCAAATTTGTACAAGTGAAACAAATATGTATTTGCAAAAAGAGTCTTCTGACTTTCCAAATGATCTCAATCGGTCACACGAATCGACCGGTTCAACAATTGAGATGATCGTTTCATTGACATATGAGCCGATCGACTTACCACTTTGAGCCAGTCAGTTCACCAACTTGAATCGATCGGTTAAACCCTATGAGCCGATCGGTTGGGACAGTAGACTGTAAAAATCAGTCAATTGCAGTTCCAATCCATCTGATACTCTTAATCATCTGGTCCAACACCTTGAACACTATGATTTTGAGCTATCGATTAATTGAGTGTTTAATTGAACTACTAAACTCCTTTAGTAATCAATCTAAACATCATTTGTGGATAAAATCCCCTTCTAGGTTAAATCCTATGTGGATGGCCCTGCAGGCCCATTTCACGTTGGCAGTGAAAGTCCATAACACTTATGACTTCACAAGCAAAGAGCGGTGCCTAGTCACACATCAGTGCTACCCAAGTGAAAAAGAAAGTTGGAGAACAACTTTCAATCCTACAATCTGTGAATGGTGTTACAGTGAATGTATAATTCCTTTGTCTCTGATATCCCGAATGAACTCAAGGCATGGAACAGTCATCATGTCAATGTTCATTCACTTTCTTGATCTCAGAGTAGATTGGAGGAGATATTTATGACATCAATATCAAATATTGATTCACACATACGTGTGCATTCCTATCTCAATCCTACTCATCAAGTGGCCATGGATATCAAACTCCCTCAGGAGGGACAAATCCCATATCTATCACTCACCCCTCAAAAGCCCCATGTGTCAAAGTCACCCAATCATCACCTTTATAACAACCCATGTTTCAGGACTGCGTTTGATGATGTCAAAGTGTACCCAACGACACGTGTTGAGTGTAGTAATTTCAGGTCAAAGAATCACACTCACCACCATCACTGTGATAACTGACTGTGACTACCATGTCATGGTTCCATGTGTCAAACTCACGGTGGGTCTGTCTGGTACACTTTTTCTCTAACAAGTACCTACGTGTTTGGTTTGATATCTCCATATCATGACTAATGAGATTATGTCATCAACCAAAACCACAATCTAGTCATGTGCGTCATTGTTGTCTATTTACCTTCCACAATGACATTCGACTAGGGACATAATAAGAATGTACAAACTCTTAGCATCCGTATGATCTCATCGCTTAGATCCTCAACCTGAAAGCATACGTCATTGAGTATTGTCATTCTATAGACATTCAATATGTTCTATCATTATCTCATATGACTGAACCAAAACGAATTGGAAGCTTGCCTTTGATGTTTATCAAATCAAACTTAATGTATCCCACCAATCATTTCATGATTGGCTCTCAGGGCATACATACCAACATGGGCACCATGAGAGGTGACCCTAGGCACCAAGCTCAGGATGGAGAAGTTGGCCTTATGTCCCTTGCAAGGATAAAACCCTAAGAGAGGGTAATCTAGGGTTTAGGGCAAAAGCGGTTGAGAATGTCACATTGAAAATGTAATTTGGATTGTTAATAACTTATTTGTGATAATTAGGTTGTTAGAAATTATTTGTGAAGTTTTGATTGTCCCCCCCCATACTGGTATAGAAATATACTGACCAACGTTTTCTTTGTCGGCATTTTAGGTACAATCATTGAAAAGGACAAATAGTAAACTGAAACATTGTGAAGGTATGAATAATCAATTCAAGGAGGATTAGATAGATAGACTCCATCTGTGGATAGAAGTCTAGAAATCCAAAATTTCTTCAAGGTATCAAGAGATTTATTTTAATCCAATTTCAGTTTAGTTTTAGTATAATTTGATAATTATTATTGATTAAATGTCAAACCACTGATCCAAAAATATTGGGATAACGTCTCTGACCTTCTGGTCTCCCTTAATTGGGGGTTACTGGGAGGCAGGGTCGTTATAGTGAACAACTTGTGGTATATCACTATTGTCTGTGCTATCCCCAATTCTACTAAATGCAAGTTCTTGTGGGAGCGATTGGAGGAAATAACCCTTGACACCTCTGACGCTTGGGTAGTCATGGGATATTTTAACATTATGTTAAACATTAATGAGAAGAAAGGGGGAAAGTAATTTGACAAATACTTGTGTGCCAGATTCAGTGAAACCCTTTTGAATATTGGGTTTGGTGATTAGAGAGTAGAAGGCCCTCCCTTCACCTTCAGATGACTTAATCTCTTTGAGAAACTAGACGTAGTAATTTCTAATACTCAATGGCTCAATATGTTCGATACATCCTCCGTCACATTGCTACCAAGGTTGTACTCTGATCACATCCCAATTCTTCTCTCTTGTGGAAACAAAGTGCCCCAACACCTCAACTATAAAATAAAGGAAAATTGGATCATGATCCCTAAATTCCACTCTGAGCTCCTAGCATGATGGGCAGACAATATGAGCTTTCAAGATGCACTTCAAACCTTCCAAACTATTCCTATTAAATGTGACTCCACTTGCCTTGTGAGGCAACAAAAAGAGGAGCAAACACTCCTTGCTCGCATCAATATATGCCAGGTATCCTCTCAACTACTTATTTCTTCACCTTTGGACGACCTCTCTATAACCCTACATGAAAGGTATCACCAAATCCTTTTGAACGAGGAGGTAGACTGGTAACAATTTGCCCACATAGACTAGTTACAATATGGTGATGGCGATACCAAATTATAATATTCCTATGTTAAATCCAAATGGCACCATAATAAAATTGTGTACCTAAATAATGATGTTGGTGAGTGGATCACCTGCTTTGATGAAGTCAATCTTCTTCTCTGTGTCATTTTGAGGATCTCATGACACTACAACAACCATTAGACCTCACCTGCATTCAAAACTACATTAGAACTTCCCAAGCACTGACCCAAATGCTTTTGACCATATGAAGTCCATCCCCCACATAGAAGAAATTCAAAAAGTCATCTTTAAGATGACACCCATGAAAGCACCTGGCCCAGATGGCGTCTACACTGAATATATCCAAAACAATTGGAAGAAGATCAGTCCTTCCATCATTTGCACAATCACAAACACCTTCACCCATGAGACCATCAATACTTCTACATATGATTTACAAGGTACTCATACCAAAGATTTATACGCCCTAGAAATGCAGTGATTTTCATCCCATATCCCTTAATAATGTATGTTTCAAACACATCTCTAAGGTGATTGTTGAGTGAATCAAGATTGATTTTGATGGTGGGATCACCCCAACCCAGTCCAACTTCATCTGTGGATGGTGCATCAGTGATAATATTCTCCTCATCAAGGAAGTTATACATTCCATGCAAAGTTGAGCAACAAAGAAGAAGACCATGTTCATCAAGCTGGATCTCACTAAGGACTTTGATAAAATGAATTGGAATTTCACTCATGATACTCTAAAATGGATTGGTATGCCTGATAAACTCTATATTCTCATCATGAAAATTATTACAAGGGGCTCTACATCCATTCCCTAAGAGGTTAACCTACTCCCTGCCTTCAAATCTAGTCAAGGAGTCTGGCAAAGCAACCCAATTAGTCGATATGTCTTTTTGATGTGTATGGAGAGGCTTAGTCAAGCCATTATAGCTACAGTCACAACATGAGAATGGAAGCCTCTAACTCTCTCTAGAGGGGGCATCAAGCTCTCACATGTCTTCTTTGTTGATGAAATCCTCCTTATGGGTGAGACATCAACAACACAAGCAAGAACCATCTCAAGCATACTAGAAGATTTTTCAAAATTTTCCGGACAATTAGTTTCAAAAGAAAAATCATGATGTTTTTTCTCTCATAAAACAATAGGTCTGGAGGTCTAACCCATCAGTAGAAAGCTTGGGATCAGCTGTATTGATGACCTTAGTAAGTACCTTGGACCCATTATTCATCATCATTTGAACAAGTCTACACATGATCACATTATGTTGAGTATACAGAAGCATCTTTATAGTTGGACCATGTGCCATCTGTCCCTAGATGGCCTTCTAGCAAGGTTAACATTACAGACAGTCCCTACATATACCATGCAGATTGTAAAACTCTCTTCACAACTATGTAATGACATCAATAAAAACATAAGAAATTTCATCTGGTTTGGCTGTGGGGACAATAAGAAGATTTTGCATGTATCCTGGAAGGAAGTTTCATCAAACAAGGATGTTGGAGGTCTTAGCATCAAAGATGCACGTGACAAGAACCACACCCTGATGTTAAAGATTGTTTGGGTTTTTCTCAACTAACCCTCTAAGCTTTGGGTAAGCTATGAGGGACAAGTATGTTCATGGGGAATCATTTGTTGCTCAACCCTCCTTGTCATCATGGAGCTTCATCAAGCATCACAATGGTGATATCAAGTCATTATGCCACAAGGTCATGAACAATATTGTTGCCACAAATGTAAGACCCCTGGCCTAGATTGGTTCTTGATCTTTCTTTCTTTGCTTAATAAGATGCTTAAAACTTAATCTAATCATGTGATGCACCTTAATAACGTGTGACACACTTATGTCTTTAGTTTGATCTAGTATGGTTGATGTATGAGAGAGTTATGCTATATGTGTTCTTGTTTTCAACCAAGTTGTAATTTACCCATGTTGAGGGTTTATCTTGCAATTTGTCACATGTTGGTTGTGTCTTTTATGCCTTGGCATCATGAGATAGAGAATGATTCTTAGGGGTGCCTTTTTGGACCTTGGTTGGTGAGGTGGAATCATGAGTTGATGTTAGGGTTTGCATGGTTTACATGTATGCTTGAGTAAGTGGTGTCAACCATGTTGATGTTGGCTTTGTAGTGCCCCATATGTTTGGTGTCCTTGAGAGTATTTTGATCGATGCACCTTGTTTTGGTTGGTTTGTAGCAAACTAGGTGCCTTGTCCTTGGTTGTGGTCGCTAAGGTTTGCTTATGTTGATGTGTGTGTCGACCTGTTGTTTGGGTGACATGGTGTAGCGGTCACTACTATGTTTACCCTTGGTTTTTCTTCGATCAAAGGATGGTTGAGTTGCCTAGAGGTTGCTACTAGACCTTGGTTTTAACGTTCTTTATTGCAATGCATTTCTAGACTACTTGCATGGACTATCCTTTGAGGGACATGTGTCATGAGATGCTCTATCATCTTGACACCTCATAACCTTGACCTCTCTCCTACCCTTGGATATTTATACCCCTTCTTTCACATGCAAGTAACCCTTTTAATTGTCTTCTTTCTTCCTTCTTGCTTATGTTCGTAGTTGAGATTGGTGGTGTAAGTGGAGGTGCTGATCTTGGAGAAGGTGGTCATTTTCTCCTTGGATACGGTGATCTAGGGCTTGATCATCTTCCTTTTGGGGGTTCTTGGTGGTATTTGAGCTTGGTAAGTGGTTTATATCTCTTCGGTCTCATTTTTCTTTGAAACCTATTGCTTTCTTTCTTATTTTGGCCATTAGACTTTGGTTATCCATGGTGGCTACTTTGAGGAACTTCTTTCCTTAGAGGTTGAGACTATGATTTGAACATGGTAGTACCTGAGTGAGATGAAGCTCTCCTCTTCCTTCTTTCTCCATTTTTTCAGCCTAGGGTTTTCACCCTCTCTCTTTTGAGTGTCCTTTGACCTTGACAAGTATTTCTCTTCAAGTGATCTTGCTTGGACGTGGAGTTCATCCAAGTTTGGCATTTCTCTTCTCTCTTAGAGCTTGTGGCTTGGGAGGTTGACCTTCACCTCAAGGCGGGTAATATAACTCTCACCTCTACTATTATTGACATTTATCTTACTGCATGTGATCGTTTAATCTCTAAAACATGATCATAAGTTGCTAAATGATGCTATCTTACCTTGGGGTTTAGGATTATGAAGTATTCTTGTATAGATTTCTCTTTCTCCTAACCCTATTTCTTGTACTCGAATTCTAAGTGATGGTGGAGTTGTTGTTTCTTACATGCATCTTGATTGTTGATTTTGCTACCATCTTTTGGCTCAAACTTTACATGATGATGGAGGTCTTGACTCAGGTTTGCATGAGTTGGACGCTTGGTTTTCCTTCTCTCATCATGGTTTTCCATGTTTACCCTTGTCACACTTTTTTTAGGGTCTTGTTGACCATCTTTCTCAAGAGGTTTTCTTTTGGTGGCTCTTCCGTTTCTTGGTGTTTCTCTTCTATTTTGGTCAACATGCTTCCTTGGTTCTATGAGGTCTCTATGACCATGGTTGACGTATGGTCTCTAGGCTATGAATGTAGTGGTCTCTACATATGTTATGGTTGATGGTCTTTATGTTTTACATGTGCTTCGGCCACAATATGTAGTGTGGATGTTGTGGTCGCTACACATGGTTCCTTGTGAGGTCGCAACACATGTTTTGAGTTTTGGTCGCTATGGATAATGTTGTGTTGTGGTCGACGCACATGGTGTAACCCTAGTGGTCACTACACATGTGTGAGTCTGTGATGGTCTCTACACCTTGATATATGTTTGGTCTCTACACCTTGATACATGTTTGGCGCTACACCTTGATACATGTATGGTCGCTACGCCATGTGTGTTGGTCGCTACCTATGACCTAACCCTAGTGGTTGCTAGGGAATCCAATGTCTAGTGGTTGCTAGAGGTGTTACACCTTGTTTGGTCGACATATCTTGCTATTTGAAATGATTGGTTGATCATAATAATAATGCCTAACCTAATGTGTTCCAAGAATGTGGGAAGTGATGTACTTAGGGATTGATGTTGAATGATGTTATGGAAACCCTAATGGGAACTTTATGAGAAACCCTAACCCCAATTTGGGCATATGACATATTTTCTTAGCTTGCTTGGATGATTAGCATGCTATAAATTATTTTCTCTCTCCTAATTTTGTAACCCTAATATTGCAGGTTAAATGCACATCATAGCTTAAGATTTCTCTGGTATCTTCTATATGACATGGGGTGATGCTTTTGAACCTTTATGAGGCATGACAAGATAATTATGACGTGCAGGAACTATGTGATTGGGTCTTGTGACCTGGTAGAGGCTGAATGCCTAATGTGAGGTGATATCCTCTAGTGATGAGATGAGGAATTGTTATCCCCTAGTGATGTGATAATGTTGATGGCCTTGTATGGCAGTGATATCATGTGATGATGTGACAAGTTTATATCTCATACATTTTTGTTTTGTAGTTATGCTTGATAGATGAACTAGGGTTTGTATGTCCACTTGTATGATGAAGTCTTAATTTACCCAATTGGGAAAACTAATCAAGTGAAACCCTAATCATGTAGTTGTCATGTGTCATAGATCCATTCCAGTGTCAATACTTGTTGAATGGTGAAAGGAGTAATTCATGTGGGAAACTCGGAGTGCATATTTTTGAATACGTGGGGGTGCTAGTTGATAATATCCTTGCATATACAATCTCGGGATATGGAGGATGGATGCGGTCATGCCTCAAATATTGTGCTTTGTGAAAGGCAACAGTTGGTACAATTACAGGATGTCGTAGATATAATGGGCATGCATGGCCTATTCTCTAGCGGCGTGACATGTACCAAGATGGGCTAGTTGTTTATAGCTTGCCTATATGTCGCTAGCTATTGGCAGTTGACTGTTATGTCTCTTTGTTGTCTCTCATACTGAATAGGGTTGTGGGTGAGATCATGGAGTCTAACTCTTCCATAGGTCTTGTATGGTACTGATTTTGACTTAGCAGTGGTCAGTTGGATTTGGGTGGTATGACTCAAATCCTCATGGCATAATTAAAAGACATAATACAGTCGTGTCATATATCTGCTTAGGGTTGAACAAAACTCACATTGGATGACCTTATGCCTTGTTTCTTATAGTGCATAGTTGTTATCTTTTATACATGTTCTTCATATTCCTTTGAAAAGTATAAGATGTTCTACTGATCAATGTATCTTCTTAAACTGCCTAATCTATGTTATCAGTTTTACTTATATCATTTAGCTGAATCTACTCATCTTGTTAATAGTAATACTTTCCTACTATATAATCTACATGTGCTAATAAAAGTTGTTGGAAGAGAGTTATATCTCTAGCTGGGATGTTAGTCTCACCCTGTGGGTTTCCACATCTTCTAGGTGGTCATGCATGACACGGTAGAGATAGTGTGGTTGAGGAAGCGCAACAAGGGGATCAATGACAGCAGAAGGTTGGATATGTTGGTAATGTTTTGTAGTAGAGTCCTATGTGTCGTCCCTATACTCTCAGGTCCTTGGGGATGTTTTGTAGATGTTTTACGTTGATACGAGGTTTTTGGCAGTATGCCATGGTTGTACATGTATGTTTGTATATGTCAACAAGTTACCTCTTATAATAGGTTTGTGACAGGATGGCCACTGTGTAGTGATGTATGTACCTTTATGGTAATATATGTGATACAAGTGGCATCGTTTGTGGACTTCAATGAAATATGCTCTGCTCTTGTGGTGATATAAGATTGATTTTATGATTACTATGTTTTTGTTAATATGGATGTTTAGTGTTAATTCTACATTTTGGTTTGAGTAATCTTGCTCATATGGCATCGGGTTGTCACAACAAATGTTTGGAGGGATATGTGGATTGAGGGGAATCCATTGTTGACTACAACCCCAACTAGAACATACCTGGTGAGCCTAGGACCTTATTATTAGTTCCTTCATGAATGAATATGGTGTGTGGGACTGGGACTTCATACATAGCTACCTACCTCAGAAAACTTGGCTTGGCATAGCAGCCACAAGTGCACCAGTTGCCTCTGTAAGTGATGATGCTTGGTCGTGGCCCCTTGAATTGTTGGGACACTTCTCATCTCATTTTTCTTATAGATGGACACATAAGGATAAAGAAGTTTCCACTCCAGGAAAATGGAAATGGATATGGAAATATGTAGCATTTGTTACAGAAGGCTACTGACTAATGTCGAGGTGGTTTTATGGCTACTCCTACAGAAGGCTCTACTGACTAATGTCGAAAAACAACATCGTCACATTGAGATTACTGAAATATGTAGCATTTGTTACAATGAAGAAGAGAGTCTCCTACATGCAAGCAAGGTTGTTTGGCTTCTGCAACCTGTTAATAATAACCATTTCCATCTCCCTGAGAATGAGTGGGTTTCCCTCTGCATTGTTGAGTATGATGACAACACTCAAAAGCTATGGGTGGTTGCCTGCTGGGATATTTGGAACTGTCAAAATGATTACATCCATGAACGCAATGCAAGAGCTACTACTAGAGAAACCATCACCCAATGTCAGACATCAAAAATCCTAGGCATGCCCATGCCAATTAGTAAATGGAGACCATCTATGGGATCTACAACACAATTAATATCTGAAAAGGAAGTTTATCTCTTCACTGATGTAGCCCATCAACACCTAATACCCAAAGCTGCCACTAGATTTCATGTAGTCAATAATGAAGGTGACACTTTACTAGGAGGGGTCGCTCCCACAACCTCCAATTCTTCTCTTGAGGCTGAGATACAGGAAATTATTCTAGCCCTGAAAGCTTGTAAGGAAAATAAATGGTCATCCTATACGTTTCGTATGACTCCCAACATGCAATTGACATTCTAAGCAGGCTTGGCAGAGCACCTCCCAAGTTCAAACTATTTTCTCAGAGAGTATGGCTACTCACTGAAGGTGGATTCTTCAACAATGTCAGATGCATCTCTCTCAAGCTTAATACCCTAGCAGATCAAATTGCAAATCACACTTTAGCCACTAGTACAACATGTAGTTTTAATCATATTCTACCTAGTTGGTTATCATGTAACACTAGTTGATGTTTCCTCAATTATATATGCACTAGAGAGAGGAATAAATAAGAACTAGTCTCTAGTGTTTCCTAAAAAAAAGAAACCTTGCCAAATTAATACTATACAAACCTAGATCTGTAGTCATTAGTAGGTCAAAATTATAAAGAATGGAGCAAATTTAAAACTTAGAATGCATAAACAAAGAAAATGTGAAAATCAGTTGCACAAATATATGATACTTAATCAAACCCATAAAAAATATGAACTAAAATATATCACTAGATAAGCATTACATGGAATCAAGCTAGATGGGAGATACTAGGGGCATGCATGGTTCATCTCGTCTGGTCTAGGCTTAAAACCACCAACTAAATTATACATGGTGGTTTGGAAGAAAAAAAATCAAACTAGATGAGACGGCTAGGAGGTCTAGATTAGGCCAATTTAGACTACAACCTAGTAGCTTGGTTCAGTTTGGTACGGTCTCATAACAAGACTATTAGGTATAATCTACCAGCATGTTGAAATGTGTCAAATGTATAAATGATTAGTTTTTTTTATATGGAGTTATTTATAACGGTCAGATATAAGTAATTTGTAGTTTGGGCCTCTGTGAATGTATATCTTTAAATAATTCTAACATTCCTACCCCATTATTAAGATTTGATTGTTACATATAGTAATGTAATTCGAAATCATGATACAAATATTATTTGGATGACTTTTAGATTTAATCAAAGTTGAAATAAGAATATGAGTAGATGAAACTAAAATCATGGATAATCTAGATAATACATACTTCGGTGTGTAGAAAGTACATAATTTTGAGATTAAAGAAATTTACAAAATTCATAAACTTACCACTCTAAATTATGACATGCCACTTGGAATGTGGTAGCATGGTCACGCCATCCATGCAACAATAGAAAAGGAACTGACTTTCTATTTGGATTTATATAATATACTAACTTAGATGTGATTGGTCACATTATTTCTTACTTGGTTAGTTTTATTATAGTTTTGTGTTGTTACCTAACCTTTATACAACATATAACATACAAGACAATGCCAAGTTCTATTGAAGACCTCATTTAGGTGAAAGGAGGAAACATAGGACTAGCATCATCCCAATGGTCTCAAACCTTAATATAACCTCAATATCATAGTTATAAAGCCTTTCTATATTAATATAATAAGATATTTTGCCATAAGATGCAATTGTATTTTTGACCTCATTGTATCTATTATTGAAAACAAGGTCTATATCTAGGTCTTATGCATACAAGTTATAACATCTATCTTATCTTGTACCATCTCTTATATAAAAATCATATATAGGATTAAAGAACCTAAAGTTGGGGATATTAAATTCACCCCTCTTTCTAAGAAATTATGTCCCCAAAATACAATTTTTCTTATTTTTATGGTGAGATAAAAAAACAACATATTCTAGGTTTATGTCAGGTTGTATGCCTCAACATAGGATTTATGGCATATCCGCATAGCATTCTAGGATTGGAGTCTACCTCAAAACTCATAGAAAAACATATTTTGTCATTTACTTTGTATGAATATATGAAGCTTTGTAGTTGTGCACATAGCTGCCAAAGATGCACTTACATGGTCAAAGCTCTAGCATCACATATTATAAACCACATATAGTGTTTCCATGATTTTTTTTAAAGAACAACTCTCCTACAAAATTTTAACCACAATCATTTTAGGCAACTACATCATAGTGCCAACAATATGTGGTCAAGGTCTAAAACCTATTCTAAGCCCACAGATAAGGTTTTTATGACATGGGCGAGATCCTATAAAAGATTGTCAACAACATACCATATGTGGTTTCCACTGCTATAGAACATATGTGGTTTGAATCTTTCTTCTCCCCTTCTTGCATATGATGGTCTAAGAGATCAAGATGCCTTTGGTTATAAGGATTGCCTTTGTACCCAAGAGTATTTACAACCATATAATGTGTTAGGATTGTCTATGTTTTCCTTCTTTCTTAAGGAGCTACAGGTGTACAAATCTATAATATTGATCATGTTCTTTATGATCAATATCAATGTATATAATCAAGTCAATATTACCATCTCAATTCAATATCATACTCTTAACTTAGATATTATTGTTACAAGGTACACTAGTGTCTAAATTTGCAAGAGTGAATCATCTCGCTTGGTATTTATCATGCAACATCCACATATCATGTGAAACCGCTATATCATCATATTTACCCTTAGGGAAATGTAAGACTCATCTACATGATCTCATACATAGACAAATCCCTTTTAATAAACTTAGGTTTTCATGTTTGATCATACAAGTAGCTTAGGTTGAACATTTCAAGCTTATGTCACTCAAGCTAGGATCTACCCAACTCAAGACATGAATATCTTTTCATAGGTTCTCTACCCATGATCATCCATATAACCCAACTCTCTTGGGTAAAACCACTAGATTTCTAATAGGAAACCATCAACCCGAACTTGAATCTAACCAATCCACCTCCCTTAACATCTTGAGATTTCCTCACCCAAATTAAAGGTTGATCATATACATATCTACACCCCTCTTATTTCTCTATGTATAGAGTTAGGTCCCTGTCGGGCATCTAGGATTACCTCAAATATCATAGATTACATAAGATCACTCAACTCATCTACTTTGGAGTTGTCTAGTATATGAATCACTTATCTCATATCTCATATCTCACATGTCTAGCATATCTATGCAGGTTAGGCTCTCTAGCCCTATTCCCAGTCCCACATGCTAGGATATCTCTCTTCTCTGTGCATGTCCCACTCATAAGGTCATCAACTTTTTCTCCCTACACTATTTGGTCTCAACATATATCTATTTTATCTTATATTATGTGTATTTTGATGCATGAGGTACCACTAGACATGTGAAACAAAGGCAACTAAGCTTTTTCATTTGCCAACACATTTTTTTCAATTAAATATAGATGGTGTTGCATTAGCTTGGGTGTGCATGACCATCTAAACTTAGATCATCAAATCTTAACTACAATCCTCAAGTTGTCTTTATAATCATGATGATGAAGCTTAGATCACCTAAATCATATTCAGGTATAGATCAAGCTTACATCATCTTGCCTGTCATTCTAGACTAACCTTTAATCTTTGATACTAGCATCTAGAAACATCTCATCTAGATTGATATCACTCTATTTTCTTTTATATATCATAGAGACTCTTTGCGTTTTTGTTTGTGGTAACATTTTTATGTACATATACATATATATAAATAGTTTTTCTCCATCAATGAAATGGGTGTTTGAATACCACCATGCTCATGGTTAGCAAACCAAAACTGAGTTATCCACACACAGTGGGATGACTAGTTCCTTGAATCTAAAAGTTAGTAACCATTGGGAATAAGTCTATATTATCTACCCTAACCCCACCCCTAGTAATCTAATGCCCCATAACATAGAACACTAGGGAAAGGAATAGAAGAAACTATAAGCACTTACTTACACCTAGTGCTGAGATATCTAAGTTCTAATATAGAAGCTAAGTTAGCTCTAGTATCTAAGAGACAACTCATTACACTTCTAGGTCTTATATTCAAGGTTTTCATGTTTTTAATGAAAAATTTATAGGTACATCTAATGTTCATGCTCTAATACCACCTTATAATGACCCCAGATTCCCCCCTAATGGATTAACTTCTGGACCATTATGATGATAATTGAATATGCTTTTCAATGTAGAAGAAAGAAATATAATTGTCACATACCATGAAAAATCTTGAAGCAAGCACCACAATAATAAATCTTATGTAAAACTGCATATTTTTTAAAAGAAGATCACCAAAATTAAAATTTGGAATTTACCCCAAAAGTGTACATGTTCTAACTAGAATGATCTTCAATAGGTACTTACTAAGAAACTATTCACATCTTCATCTTCAGCTCCCTGCTGTGCTCTGAACCCAAAATCATAAAACAAGTATGGGTCAGCTGAAGTGTATTGAGTACATGGGCACAAAAACTTGTGCAATACAATAATATGCTCAATAGTAAAAAGTATATATATATATTACAATATCACAACTCACACTTATCTCTTTGTTATGCAAACTTGATCTATTTGTATGCATATCAAGTTTCAACATAATACTAGGGTGGAACCATACCCCACATCATGTCATATTTGGCCATACCAGCTTAGAGCTACCAAGTCACACTATTCCTCAACAAACTTATGCTTGAGGGTGGTATGAGTTCTATATTTTCATGGGATTACACCTATGGTATATAGAATTGACTTTTATAATTATGTAGTTAGTTTTAACATCAGGATGTGATGTACTATAACATATGAATCAACATAAGGAAACCATATACATGCAATTGAATACATTAAATATATACCAATTAATTATTTTGGCATAAGAAAATATTTCATCTAATAAAGAGGAATATCATGCTTATATTCAAACGGACAACCTACATATCATGAGGGTATTTAACCATAAACCTAATTTAGATCCCTATCATAAGCTCCTGGAGTCAACTACTCTGGCCAACTCCTGAAAATGGCAATGCAACCACAATATATCATAACATCATTAACTTCATTAAGGTATAGTTAGATTTCTAGTACAAATATGTCAAATCTAACACATACCATATTCGTGGTCACATATTACTGACTATATATCTTGTATTAAGGTCAAGGGACCTAAAAACATCATCTAATATGATTAGGTCAATGTTATGTCTATATTAGGCTTTAACTTGTATAAAGACCTAGATCATGATATGTCATTATATTTTGGGATACTTCCATACCACTAAGTAGTTGTTCATATTCTCCTTAACATCTTATTATCCAAAATACTACTAAATCAATGTGATAAGTTCAAGAAACATCAACATTACTTATTTTTGTTCCAAGTTTGGATATCAAATACATAAACAATAGTGATACATCTTATTATGGCAATACATTTGTATATGCATATATGATGTGAGGAATCCCTCAAACTTCCAATAAGGTGATACACTGCTAATATCTTAATAATTTAGGATGTAATATAATTTTAAAACTCAAGTGTGGTCAATCTAATTGTCCCTTTTCATTATTGAATATCAACTAGTGTACATAACCACCTAATATATCACAATATCAATAAATTTTGCAAATAATGTCAAACTCCATCAAAATTTTAGATCAAAGTACATTAACAAAATATCAGACTATGATATGAATTTTGATATATTCCATGATCACCAGACTAGTGGAAAGTCTAAGTACCCAAAGGGCAGGTACCATATAAAACCTATTAAAACATGATAAAACCTCGATCATACTTTACAAAATAGCTATATATTACCAGAATTTAGCTATTGTGCAATTTTGATCATAATCAGATATTGTTTGCTATTTTTGATATCCAAACTATTAAAATCATACAATTTTGAATAAATTTAGAATATTCATTAAAAAGCCAAAATCAGCCTTTCAAACATTTTTCGTTAAATTTTACATAGTCTATATTTTTGTAGGTATCTTATTTTTCCTAAAATGAGCCATTATTAATTGAGATATGAAATTTGAAATTATTACCCTTTCATGGTTCTAATCGTTAAAACAACATCCAATGGCTATGGTCTAACCATGCCAGCAAGGTGGGGCATCCAATTGGTTAGCTCACAGACCCCAACTGAGATGCTTACAGTCTATACATATACAACCTGACTGCACCAACAATCCTCCCCACTATTGTGCTAGCACGATGAGCTCTGGCTCATTGTTGTGACCTCCTATTTGCAATCCAAGGTGGTGTACACCTCTACATGGTCTCTAAGAGTAAAAAAAATTATAAATACCTCTTTGAAACACCATAGTCAATGTCTTCAGCAAGACCAAATCCAACATCATTGAAGCTACAAACTCAAGACTCTACCTTTCTCCTTTCTCCATCAAAAGTGTGATTTAAGCATCATTGGTTTCATAAAAGGTCAAGAAATTATCTATCAATGCTAATATATAGCCACAAACCCCATGTCAAAAGATCCGAAATCAAAATTTGGGAATTTCCAAGTCATTTTATTCTTAGGATAATGCATATAGAAGCTATTTTTGAATCTAGATTCAATGACCATTATAATTCATGTTCTAGAATCAAATTTCAAGTTTTTTTGGGTATCTTCAAAATACGATAAATCTCTCATTGATTATACAAGTATCACAAAATTTTAACCATATAAATGTGAGAGCTTAAAAATCCCCCAGTTTTATATTATCTCAACAATATTATCCAAATTAAAGATTCAAGGACACCTCATATAATACTTGTATTTATCTTGAAAATTATTCAAGCATTATCCAAAAATTATGATAAAATAATGGGTATTTATGTTATTATCTCTTAACATCCCATAAAAGTACTCACAATCCCAAGCATGGATTTTAAGATATTAACCATTATTTATCATCACTTTACCTCAATATCAACAAACAAGGTCATTATTTTATTATTAAATATGTTGAAAGATCTATTCATATTAATCTAGATATCCAAAAATCCTCAAAACCAAACCATAGATATATAATGATGTTAATATCATTAATAAACACTCAACTCCTCAAAAAAAATATTAAACACATCATTTAGGTGAAAGGACCAAAATGGTGTTACCTAGGGAATTCAGAAACAGGATCATCCAAATGATCTCAAACATATATAAAAACTCAATGTCATAGTCATAAAGCTTCCCTGCATTTATAGAACAAGGTCTTTTCATCATAGGATGTTTGATTGTATTTTTTGATCTCATTATATACATTATTGAAAACAAGGCATAGTTCTAGGTCTTATGCATATAACTTATACACCTATCTTATCTTAGATTGTCCCTTATATTAAACATCATATCTAGGATTAAGAAACGTGAAGTTTAAGATATTATAGTGATGCCTCTTTTCTTTCATGTGCGGTGGTGATTCCCATTATTAGTTTTTGGTGGGATATCAGGAACATTTTGTTTATCATATTTAAGTATTTCATTATAAAGTACACAATTTTCATAATTGTGAACTATATTGTGATTAAAATAAAATATGATTTATTTTTGTACATGTTGTATATCTATCAATGGACAATTTCTCTTAACATCCACTTAGACGAGCTCTTTTCTATCTCTTTGGTGGGAGATTTTTCATCTTAAATATTGTCCTTTTCCCTTTAGATTTCCAATTCCCTATTTATGTGCACGTACAAATGTTTGTTGATAAGCTACATGTAATAATCTTTTTTAGGGTTAAATTTCAACTCATCAGGACTAGGGGGCCTTGGATTGATGACCTTGATGCATGTATGCATCGTATAACTATTCTTGGGAGATAGAGTTGAGTTGGTAAGTTTACCCTCTATAGAAAAGTATGGTTGTTACATGATTTCTTTTATGTATCCACCCAACTGAATGTTGAATTACGTTAAGTAGAGAAAATTGATGGTTAGATATCTTATTCCATTGATTTGCATCAACCATTGTGAGAATATGCATCTTTCAGTAATGGTATATTCATCCTTTGAAAAAGAATTATGGCATGATTGGTAGGGGGGTTCAATAGGAAGATCTTATGTCATTGTGTGGATGAAACATTGAATGATTTGGGATTTTGGAGCTCATGTGGAGGTTATCTCAATGCAACATCTTCTTACTCTTATTTTATTGAGTAATGAGGGGTGTCCCTCTCATATTCACTCATTATAGAAGGGATAATATATAAATAATGACAAAAAAATCTAGGCAAAGGGTATGAGCACCCTTAGATCGCAACATTTTGAATCCATGGTAATACCGATATCTTACCATGTCTTAACACAACGTGTCCTTTCAACATGCATGTCTCCTCAATATGTATGATCCTCATTTGGAAATTTGTCCACCAGTTCCAGGTTTGCTTTGCTTTCTTTAATAGTACAAGCAATAAAGAACACACACCCTCTATTCTATTTTTCTGATTATCATATTGAATGGTGATCTGAGTATGTTTTTATTTTAATTTATTATGGGTTCTTGGTAAGAACACACTCAATTTACTTCATTTTTGTTTGCCACTCTAAAAGAGAACTATGTATCTTTCCTTTTATGTGATTAACAATGTAGGTGACCTGTTAGGACACACCCACTTTGTAATAGTTCATTGATTTCTCCACATGCTAATGGAGTATGAAATATATAATTCAAATGTTAAATATATGATCAAATAATAATAGCTTCATTGTGCACTTTCATTCATGTTATTAGTCTCATGTAATAACATGAACCTCCCTTGTTATTTTTCAATATATCAAACAAATTTTAGAGATAAAAATTTGGAAATTGACAATTCACACATTCCTCCTAAGGTGTGAAGAAGAGAAGAGTAACACTCACACTATCTTATTCTACTAACACCAAGGAATAATAATGATAAGAGAACATGCAAGCGGGTCATCCTTAAACCTTTATGTGCCCATTACCCTGATACATGTTCTTGATTATGACCATCAAGATCAGGAGGTATATTAAGGATAGTATCCCAACAAGGAGAACTTGGAGATGAATCAACCACATCCCTAGTGAAGATAAGGATTCCTATTTGCATCCTTTACATGTACAAGTTTGTTCAAGTTGATGACATATTTTCCAAGACTAATGAGGGAAAAAAGTGAAGGATAGGTTTTTAACGACATAATAGTTCCTAAATTAAAGAAAAAAATATAGTTGAAATGTTGTTAATTTTTAATTATGACCAAATAGTGTTAAATCTATCAATTTTTTTGATATTTGACACTTACATTTTAAAACCTAGATTAGATATAAAGTTTGAACCTTTGAGAACAACCTTCTTTCAAAACCCAAAAGTCAACAAACTTTTATACAATTAAGATTTTTGCAAGCCAAATTTTCAAACGCCAAAATATAATCAAAGCGATGCCAAATTTTTGAATTTTGGGTAACTGTCGTTTACAAATCCAAATAATTCAAACATCTAAAATACTTTTAGCCTTTCGGTCCAACTTTTCTTCAGATGTCAAAATACACCAAATTTGCAAACAATTCTTATTTTGGTAAGCCAAAATATTCAAAGTCCAAAAGAGCTTCAAAACACAATGGAAATTTCAACTTTATGGTTGAAATATAAAAAAAAACTTTATAACTTTATATAATTTCAACCTTTTGGCACATTTCATTCCAAAGTTGATATGTACAAAATTCTAAAATTATTGTCTTCCAATAAACCCAAACTTTTGAAAAGCAAAATAGAGTCAAAATGCTAACAAAATTTTTGGATTTACTATCTTTTTTTAATCTAAATAGGTTTGAAATTCCAACCTTTTGGTACAACCTTCCTTCAAAATGAAAAATACATGAAATTTTCTTAACACTCTAATTTTGGTAAGTAAAAAAATGTAAAATGCAAAGTAGCATCAAAATGTTATCAAAACTTTGACTTTTGGTTATGATTTTCCTAACTAAAATAGGTTCAAAATTTTGTACATTTTAATCATTTGTCAAAGCACATCTTTTGAAGCCTATAATACATAAAAATAAAGAAAAATGTTTTAGCTCAAATTGATCAAAAACCTTCGTCAAAATGTTTCTAATTTTCAACTTTTTGATAATAGTCTTTTCAAATTCAAACCATTCCAAATTTCAAGAATTTTCCCATTATGTAAAACCTTCCTTCAAATCCCAAACTATGCCAAATTTCATAAAACTTTGATTTTGCAAGACAAATTTTTGAAAGCCCAAAATAGTGGCATTTTTTTAATTTAATAAAAATTAGAGATTATAGACATTTCAACCCTTTGGTACAACCTTCCTTCAAAACCACAAAACACATCAAAATATCATGAAATTTCAGTTTCATGAAGTGGATTTTTTTTAACTTTAAACAACATTGAGATGCTACCTACATTTTGTCTCTTTGGTAACATTTTTTTAATTAAATATATTTAAAATTCAAATTTTTTCAAGATTTTTGGAAATTTCTTTAAAAATGCCTAAACTAGATTAAAATTTCCATATAACTTAAAATTCCATAAGCCAAAAGTATCATAACCACAATCTAGTGTCGACATGCTACCAAAACTTTGACATTTTTTGTTATAGTCTTTTTCAAATTAAGATAGGTTCAGAATTTAAAAATATTTTGATGTATAGGCTTCCATATTGGTGCAAATATTCCCTTTAGACTAATATCAATGAGGGGGAACATACTCACATTCAAACCCAGTATCATATGTTTAACAGATATACACATATAATGACCTCATATCATGTTTGAGTGCTATCTAAAAAAATTTCTTAAGCCCTAAATATCCTCAAACAGAAGGGATACAACATTTATTGCATGTTCACATACCAACAAGATTTGTGTGAAGGAATAATACTTTAGCTCGATACCAAAGTAGGGTTTTAGTGGAAAGGGGAGCATCAGAAATACAAAACTTTTTCCGACAAAACTCTTAGTCAACGAGTTTTTTGTATCCATAAAATGCCGGTATATCAAATTTAGAAGCGATATCAAATTACATCATGGTGCACACTAGTTTTCCAACAACTAAACCTGTCTTATGTTGGTGTTGAACTTGCATTTTCAAATCTAGATCTCAAGTGGTTGTTGTAGTTGTCGTCTTGTTGTCACAACAACACCTTGTCTTGTTCTTGAAGATGTCGTTATGTTGAAGCCTCCACCCAAAAGCCTCAATCTCTATGCCATCCAAAAAAAAGTGGAACTCTTGGTGAATCACCTTGGTTTCTAAGAGGAGGCAAAATTTGGAGTTACTGGCATACTAGTGTCACTCATTGTCCTTCCTCATGCAGTGGACTATTGTATGTGGGGTGCATTTTTTCTTTCTACAAGGAAGAACTCTTAGACAACTTGTCTCACAATGTGTGTGTCACCCCTTGGACCTCCATAGATTTATATAAAAGAGTCATGGACTTGGATTTTCCAAAAATCCATATCTGTTCCTAGTCACAACTCCAAACAGAATCAAACTCAGAATGTTGAAAGAAATCCCAGCTGTTTGATTCATTAACTAGTCGGCTGACTATGACTGCTTTTGTAATCTAGTAGGATGATTGGTTATCCAGTCAATCGTTAGGCCATTCTAGGTTTAATTTCAAATAACAAATTTGACTCCGAATAAAACATACCACATATTCCTTATTGTTTATGGACTTCAATCCAGTCAATCGAATGTCCATGTTCTTAATGGGTGGCCAGTTGATCAATTGACAATCAATCAAATAGTTGATCAGTGTATGATCCCTGACCTATCTTAGTGCTTGATCTTGATTTCCTTTGTTTAATAAGATTCTTATACCTTAATCTAATCTCCTTTTATGATTTAATAACATGTGGCATGCATATGTTTTTAGTTTGGTCTAGTTTGTGTGATGTTTGAGCTAGTTATGTTATATGTGTGCTTGTTTTGGATCTAATTGCAATTTACCCATGTTGAGGGTGTATCTTGCAATTTGTCATATGTTGGATGTGTCTCCTATGTTTTTGCATCATGAGAGAGATAATGACGCTTAGGGACACCTTTTTGTACCTTGGTTTGATGAGGAGGGATGTGGTGACACCTTGAGTGTTACTTCTAGGGTTTGCTTGGATGCCCTAGTTTGGTGTTGACCAAGTCTTGACACTTTGAGTTCTTGGTCTTTTAGTGACCACCCTTGATGTTTATTGATCCTAATCTCTGCAGTCGAAGATTCTTTGGATGTGCCTTGAGTTCCCTTCGACCAAAGAAGCTTGGAGCTCTCTCTTGGGTCAATGAGAAACCTAGGGTGTGGAGATGCTATGGTATCTCTGAGTTGACACAAGGTGATGATTATGAGATTTTATGAGGCATGATGAGATGATGATGTTATACATGAACTATGTATTTGGGTCTTATGACCTGGCAGAGGCTTTTTGCCTAGATTGTGGTGATATCCTCCAATGATGTGATGAGGGATGGTTATCCCATGATGATGTGCTAATGTTGATGGCCTGGTATAAGGTAGGAAGACAGTATCATGAGATGATGTGATCAACTTTTTTCTTAATATGTGTTATATTTTCTGACATTGTAATCTACTGCTATCTTTTTAGAATTTGTTTAGGGTTTATACGTTGTAACTTGATTGATGCATTAAAAGACATCCAATTGGCAATAACTAATCAAGTGAAACCCTAATCATGTAGTTTCCCTGAGCCATGCATCCATCTTTAGCATTAGTACTTTCTGCATGGTGAAATGAGTAATTCTTCCAAGAAACTTGGAGTGCATATTTTTTAATATGCGAGGGTGCAAGTTGAGAGTATATCCTTGAATCCATTATTGCTAGTTTTGAGGATGGTTGTGGTCATGCCTCAGTAGGAGAACAGTCGAGACTGTATCTCAGATGATATGTATTTAGAAATGGTTGTGATCATACCCCAGTAAGAGAACGGTTGTGGTCGTATCTCACTAGTGTCGCATATATGCCAAGGTGGACTAGGCTGATTTGCAGTTTGACTCTATATGTCACTACGGCAGACTCAGACTGACCGAGGGTGTGGGAGTTCATAGGAGTCTGGTCCTCCTAGATCTTATATGGAACTTATTTTGACTTTGCAATGGTCAGTTGGATTATGAGTGGTATATCTCATCTCCACATGGCATAATAATAATAATAATAATAATAATAATAATAAAAGATGTAAGATAGTCATGTAGTATATTTGTTTAGGGTTAAACATGAGTCACATTATATGACCCTTTACCTTGTTTCTTATACGGTTGAGTTGATAACAGATATACATGTTCTTCATATTCCTTCTGAGAATATATGATAATATGTTGATCAGTTGTAGCTACTTAAACTGCTTAATCTATTTTATCAGTCTTTAATTATTCATTTAGCTAAATCTACTCATCTTTTTAATAGTATTATTTTCCTGCTATATCTATTTGTGTTAACCATATTTTTTGGCAGATAGTTATATCTCTTGCTGGGATGTTAGTCTCATCTCATGGGTTTCCACATCTTTTAGGTGGTCATGCACAACGTGGTCCAGATTGTGCAGTCGAGGAAAAGCAGTAAGGAGAGCAGTAGCTGGTGAAGGTTGTATATGATGCTAGTGTTTTGTAGTAAAGTCCTATGTGTCGTCCCTATACTCTTAGGTCCTTGGGGATGGTTTACAGATGATGTATATTGATACGAAGTTTATGGCAGTATGCCATAGTTGTAGATGTATGGCTTGTATATATAAACGACTTATCTTTTGTAATAGGTTTGTGGAAAGATAGTCACTATATAGTGATGTATATATCTTTATGGTATGATATGTGATACAAGTGTTATGGTTTGTGGACTTCTATGTAATATTCTCTATTTTTTGTGGCTATATGAAATTGGTTTTAATTTCCCACATTTTCCAGTAATATGGATCGTTAGTGTTAGTTATGTGCTTTGTTTTGAATAATCTCGCTCGTGTGACGGTGAGTCGTCACATGAAAAGGTTGGTATCGGAGATCTATCTTTGATGAGTCTACAAGGACATAGGACTAGGGTTTGTGTCTATTCTTGTGTCATCCAACCCATCTGATTGTAACTTCTACTTATATAGAAGAAGAAGAAGAAGAAGAAGAAGGGAAAAGATATGTCTGTAGAACACGAAGAACATCCTGAGACCAGTGTTGCTACACCAGGAGGTGGTGCCAAGAGGTAGGTGAGAGTAGAAGTAGTGCCTGAAGTGCCTCAGTTCGACCCAACAACTATGGCCAATCCAGCTTTCTAGTCCATGTTTGGATAGATCATGACCACGATGACACATATGGTGGATAGAATGCCCATACCTCAAGCAAGGGCAACCGTTCCCAATGATGAATCCCATGGTTCGGGGAAGACCTTCGAGAGGTTAAGGCATGCAGGAGCGTTAGAGTATGTTGGTATGGTGGACCCAAAAGACACAAATATGTGGATGATAGAGTTGGAGAAAGCCTTTAAGACCCTCGATATCCCTGGAGAGGATAAGGTGAAGCACGCGATATACTTGTTGAAGGGCAGTGTTGGCCATTGGTGGGCCATTGAGGAGGAGGAGGAGAGTCCTGGAGTAGTGATCAGTTGGGAGGAGTTTTGATAAGAGTTTGTGAGTTGATACTTCCCAGAGACATATCTGGATGAGAAGATCTCAGAGTTTGAGAAAATCTAATAGGGATCTATGACGATCAACGAGTATGAGGCCAAGTTCATGGAGTTGTTGAGGTTTTATCCTCACATGGATGGGACAGATAAGGAGAGGATCATACATTTTGAGAAGGGTTTGAGCTTTGAGTTGATGACAATGGTGTCAGCTTTGGAGAATAGGGAGAGGTTTTTCGCATTTGTGGAGTCTGTGAGGAGGATAGAATGATCACTGATAAAGAAGCGTGAAGCTAACTCCAAGAAGAAACCAACTTAGTTTTAGGGACAGTCTTCTAGGGGATTCAAGAAGCCTGGGTTTTCAACACCCCAGTCACAATAGAAATTGTTGGTATGTATGCTCAGAGAGCCATTCATATGATGATTGGGATGTGGCATTAAAATCCTAATTTGATAATAATGAAAGGTAATTATGTCTATTATGTTTGTCTCAATCATGAGACGATGACATATACATAAGTAAATGTCTAAAGAATGAAGTTACTCAATGGTGTATGTCTTCAAGTACGTGACTTAAACAATGAGATCGTACAAATGTTGAGTACATACATTCTTGTAATGTCCCTAGTCAGATATTACTGTGGAAGCAGAATAGACAACAGTACATAAGACTAGTAGAGTGTGTGTTGACTGAGGACAAAATCTCATTAGTCATGATATATGATATCAAGTCACTCACATAGGTAGATGTTAGGTAACAGTGTATCGGGAAGACCCACCATAAGAGTGACACATGGAGACCATAGAATGGTAGTTAGAATCATCTCACATAGTAATAGTGGTGTTGTGGTTCTTAGACCTAAAGTCACTACACCCGTCATCTGTAGTTGGGTATACTTTGATATCATCAAACATAATCTTGAAATACGGGTTGTCGTAAAGGTGAAGATTGGGTAGCTTTGATAGATGGGGACTGAGTATGAGTGATGTGGATGAGATTTTTCCCTCATACAGGAGATTGATATTCAAGGCTTCTTGATAAGAGAGATTGAGAAATGTGCGCCTGTACTCATGTGATTCAATATATGATATGTGAATTCACACACATCTCAAATAGTTTTCTCTAGTTCAAGAAACATGGATTGAATGTTGAGAGGATGACGATTCCATGCCTCGAGTTCAATCCAAATATCCGAGATACATGAACTATATGATTGTAACATTAATCATGGATTGTAGGTTGAAGTTGTTCTCCAACTTTCCAAATTACTTGGATAGTAATGATGTGTGACTAGGCACCGCTCTTTCCTTATGTTGTCATAATTGGTTATGGAGATTTACTACCAATGTATTTTTGGACCAGTAGGGCCACACACATAGGATACACTTGGATTAAAGGCGTATATTCATGAATGATGTTTAATTTGATTGCAAAAGGTGTTTAGGTATTCAACTAAATAATAGATCAACTGACTGGACTCATAATCATCAAGTTCAACTGTTGGAATGACTGATTGGAGTGTCAGGTTGATTGATAAATTGAATTGGCTATTTTTTGTATGACTCAAGATACCAACTGATCGGCTCACAAGATGAATCGATTAGCTCAGGGTGGTGATATGACCGATTCACTTAGTGAATTGATCGGCTCGGACAGGTTGACTAAAGGTTCTTGTGACTTTCACGAATCATGAGAAAAGTTGAATCATTTCACTTGTACAATTTGATTGTTACAAGGATTAATATTGGACATTAATTGAAACAAAATACAAATTCAATTGCAAAATAGGAAATTGTGCAAAATGACCATCTCACTAAGCGAGATGACAATTTCTCTCATAAGATGATCATTTTTTTATGTGATACGACCGTCTCACAGTTTGTAGGTTCTAGAAGATTCATGATTCTAGATCCTTCTACTCCCACACTGATCGAAAACCCTTACCCTGGCCTCTACTGTAAATAGAAGGGTAATGGGGGATTCTCAAGATACACAATTGAGAATTAGTTGCTCTGAAAATTGTTGTCCTCTCTGGTTGTGGTAACCAATAGAGAGCCCAAGCAAGTCCTACCCGTTAAAGGAAGGGATAGCAAGGGAGAGAACAATTGAGCATAAGTTATGGGAGAGCATGTCAACGACTAGTATGCTGACAGAAGGGCCCAACTCCTTCCCTTTGGATCTGGTAGCACAACATGGAGTTCTCAGTGGTCCACATGGACTACTCTAAATGTGGAAGGTCATTGTTTGTATCTAGGAGGACAATGTCAGCCAGTAGTCTGTGGCGAGACTCTAGGAGCCATTGTAGACATTGTTCAAGTCTGTTGTCTGTAGTGAAGACCAAGAGCTACACAGACCATCCAAGAACAACTAGAAGATAGTTTCACATCTACAACAATGAGGAGTATGACTCTAGACTTGCTCCAGGACCAGGTTTATCCTTGAAACCATGCTTTTCACTATATAGTTGTTGACGTGATCCCCTGATTTCTAGGGGAATATGGCAATAAAAAATTTGTTTCTGCTGCCTATATTTGCACCCTAATTCCCATTAGAGATCAGTGGTACAGTCTTAGTGGTTGTCAAACAAGGGAATAGGTTGTAGCTTTCCTTTGTCAGGAGCTCATAGTGTGGTGTCAGTTTTAGTGATAAGGTCATCCAGGTTGTAGTTTGACACAAGGACCTCTTATAGGTGTGGACAACAAGGGCATCTGAGGATGTTTTGCCCAATGAAGGACAAGGAGGTGACACAGTATCTGAGATAGATTCAATAAGGGTCACAGTAGCAATAGTTTAGTAGTGGCAGAGGTAGAGGACGCGGTCAAGTGGTTATAGGTTGGTTTGTCTGGGCAAGCCAGCTATGGATGGGGGCGACAACATGCAACAACTCATTTATATGCTATGAGTCAATTGGAAAGAGTAGTCAACCATTGGGTCATGACAGATTAGATAGAGTTATTTCATTCTGATTTGTCTTCTTCCTGCTTTATATCTATTTTGGTTGACCTAGGTGCAACACACTCTTTTTTTATTAGAGAAGTGATAGATAGTTGTTCTTTGCCTGTTAGTCATAGAGGTGATATTCTTCACTCGAAAACCATTTTGGTTTGTTCCGCTGAGTTGCTACAGGTGTATCCATCATGCGTTCTTTCTTTCTCAGGATGCAACATTCAAGTGGACCTCATACCACTTGACATGCACAACTTTGATGTGATCCTTGGAATGGATACTTTGGAGAAGTATCAAGTGGTCTTGGACTGTAGTTCCAAGGTAGTGACATTCTTTGAAGGTGATGTTGTATGTATCTTCCAAGGAGATAGTAAGATTCTTCTGACGTTCTTAGTGTCAACGATGATAGTGTAGAGGTTGATGAGGCAAGGTTGTGAGGCTTTTTTGGTACATGTTTTGGATACTAAGGTGAGGAGTTCTAGTATTGAGGAAGTGCCCATTATTCGTGAGTTTGAAGATGCATTTCCCAATGAGTTTCTTGGTGTTCCCCCACCTTGAGAGATTGATTTTGGGATCAATTTGGTTCCTGGTACACAGCCAATAGCACAGTCACCATACAGGATGGCACTGGCTAAGATGCAAGAGCTAAAGAGGTAGTTACAAGATCTGTTAGAGAAGTGCTTTATCATACTGGGCACTTCATCATAGGGTGCTCCCGTGTTTCTCGTCAAGAATAAGGATTGTTCTATGAGGTTTTGCATTGATTACCAATAGTTGAACAAAGTGACAATCAATAACAAATACCAGTTGTCGATGATACATGATTTGTTCGATCATTTGAGAGGTCTCATAGTGTTTTCTAAGATATATTTGAGGTTAGGATACCATCAGTTGTAGATCAAGGTGGATGACATACCCAAGTCGACTTTCAAGACTAGGTTTGGACACTACGAGTTCGTGGTTATGTTGTTTGGGCTAACCAATGCACTGGTAGCGTTCATGGATCTGATGAAAAGGGTGTTTCAACCTTATCTTGATCAGTTTGTTGTTGAGTTCATCGATGACATCTTGATCCACTCCAGAGACAGCCAGCAACATAAGCAGCATTTGCAGAAGGCGTTGACTTTGTTGACACAACATAAGGTGTACACTAAGTTTGATAAGTGTGAGTTCTGGATGAAGGAGGTGTCTTTTCTTGGACATATGATATCTTATAAGGGTGTTCTTTTGGATCCCAAGAAGGTTTAGTTAGTATTATAATGGGAGCATCCAAAGACACTGATGGAGGGGCGTGATAGACTATTGTAGGAGGTTTATCAAGAACTTCAGCATAGTGGTGTTACCACTAACGAAGTTGGTAAGGAAATGTGTACCATTTTTCTGGGATGACAAGTGTCAACATTATTTCTAGATTTTAGAGGAGAAGATTACTAGTGCACCAGTGTTGGTTCTATCAGAACAAGGGAGGGGTTATATCATCTTATGTGATGCATTGAAGATTGATTTGGGTTGTGTGTTGATGCTAGATAAGAACATGAGACAACGTCAGAAACACGAGGATAGTTACCCAACACATGATCGGGAGCTTGCAGCTGTGGTCCATGAATTGAAGATTTGGAGACACTAGCTTTATGGAGAGAAGTTTTAGATATTCACCGACCATAAGAACCTTCAGTTCATCTTCTCGAAGTAGGAGTTTAACATGTGACAATGACGCTAGATGGAGTTAATCAAAGATTACGAGTGCACCATAGATTACCATATAGGGAAGGCAAACATGGTGGTAGATGACTTGAGAAGGAAGTCTTCTTCATCATCATCTACAGATATGGAAGAGTTTCTTTATTGTGCCATAAGAGAGACATGTTGGTGTCTTTTTGATAGATGAATGTGAAGTTAGATGTCTCCTTGTTGGGAGGCTTTCTAGTGCAGTTACAGGTGAAGCCTACGATGAGGTAGCAGATTATAGATGTACAACATGATGATATTGTGATACAGAAGAATATCTAAGTAGAGTTTGGTAGTGAGAAGTGTGATGGCTTCCATGAGTCATAGGATGGAACAATGTGTTACCACAGTAGAGTAGTGGTTCCTGATGTTGATAATCTGAGGAAGTTGGTTATGGAAGAGTCTCACTCTTCAATGTATGTTATGCATCCAGGTAGCACCAAGATGTACCACAATCTGAAGGACCTGTATTGGTGTCCTGGATTGAAGCATGACTTGGTTGAGTTCATGGCAAAAAGTCCTATGTGTCAGTAGGTCAAAGCAGAGAATCAAAAACTGGAAGGGACGATGCAACTATTGACTATACCGTAGTGGAAATGCAATCATATCATTATGGACTTTGTGGTTGGTCTTCCTAGGACATCCAAATGTCACGATTCCATCTGGGTGATAGCAGACAAGTTGACCAATTTGACATACTTCCTCCATGTGAAGACAACATATACAGCAGAGAAGCTTTCACATATAAATGTTGATGATATAGTACGTCTGCATGGTATTCCAGTGATGATGGTGTCTAACAGAGGTCCTCAGTTTACCAGTCACTTTTGGAAGCATCTACACAAAGTCATGGGTATGCATTTGAGGTTTAGTATGGAATTTCACCTGCAAACAAATGGACAGTTTGAGAGGACTATACAGACGTTGTAGGATTTGTTAGAGCATGTGTCTTGAAGTTTTTGGACCATTGGGATGTACATCTCAGTTTTATATAGTTTGATTATAAAAATTACTATTAGAGGAGTATCGACATGGAACCTTACGAGGCTTTATATGGGAGACATTATCGGTCTCTATTGTGTCGGTATGAGATCGGCGAGTATCAACTTTTGGGGCTTGAGCTTGTACAACAGACAACATAGAAGATTAAGATGACACATCAGCAGCTGAAGGTAGCTTAGGATAGGTAGAAGTCTTATGTTGATAATTGTCATAGGTTGTTGAAGTTCCAAGTGGGAGACAAGGTGTACCTCAAGGTCTCTCCTTGGAAAGGCATGTTGAGGTTTGGGAAGAAGGGTAAGTTGGTTCCTATGTATATGGGACCTTACCCTATGGTGGCACATGTTGGGAAGGTGGCTTATAGGCTGGAGTTTCTAGTTGAGTTGCATATGGTGTTTCATGTTTCTATGTTAATGAAGTGTCATCTAGACACAAAGTTGGTGTTGCATCCTATAGAGGTTGAGTTGGAAGATGATGTGACGTATGTGGAGGGTCCTGTTTTGATCTTAGATAGAAGGGTGAAGAAGTTGAAGAAGAAGGATATAGTGTTGGTTAAGATATTGTGTCATCATCATAGCGTGGAGGAAGCCACATGGGAGTTAGAGGACAAGATGTGTAGGAGGCATCCGTATCTTTTCACGTAAGATTTTGGGGGCAAAATTCTTATTAGGGGTTTATGGTTTGTAAGACCCTTGACCTAGCTTACTTCCTAATCTTGCTTGTTGTTGCTTAACAAGATGCTTAGACCTTAATCTAATCTCATGAGGTACTTTAAGAACATGTGATGTGCTTATGTTTTTAGTTTGGTCCAGTTTACATGATGTTTGAGCTCATTGTGCTATATGTGTGCTTGTTTTGGACCTAATTGCAATTTACCCAATTTTGAGTGTGTATATTGCAAATTTTCACATGTTGGATGTTCCTCCTTTGTTTTAGAATCGTGAGAGAGAGAATGATGCTTAGGTGCACCTTTTTGTACCTTGATTTGATGAGGAGGGAAGTGGAGACACCTTGAGTGTTGTTTCTAGGGTTTGCTTGGATGCCCTAGTTTGGTGTTGATCATGTGTTGACCATTTTAGTTATTGGTCTTTCAGAGACCACCCTTGATGTTTCATGATCCTAATCTCTATGGTTGAATATTTTTTGGATGTGCCCTGAGTTTCCTTTGATCAAAGAAGCTTGGAGATCTCTCTTGGGTCGATGAGAGACCTAGGATGTTGAGATGTTTTGGTCTTTGACCGATGATCCTTGTAGGCTATGTTTTCTTCGATCGATGGTCCTATACAATCAAGTGAGGTCGGTGATCTACCTTGGTTTTCACAATCATAGTTGCATGCATGGTTTAATTGGTTGCATTGTTGTTCTATGGTGGACAATTGGCATTTGTAGCTTGACACCTAATCTCTTTTGTCTCTCTCTCCTACCCTTGGGTATATACACCTCCCTCTATACATGCATATTATTCTTTTCCATCCTCTCTCCCTCACTCATCCCCTTTGGTGCTTGGAAGAGAAGGATCTCAACCTTGGAGCAAGGAGGTCGAACCTTGCATGTGGTGATCTAGGGTTGGATCATTTCTTCTTTGTTGATCTTTTGGTGATTCTTCGCTTGGTAAGTGATCTAACCTTCTTGACCTCATTTTTCTTGAACCTTACCTTCTCTCTTCTTCTATTGTCCAAACCCATGGAGTTTCCATGGTGGTGCTTGTATGAGGATTGAGGAACTTCTCTCCAATAGAGGTTGAATCCATGGTTTTCCATGGTAGTACTTATGTGAGATGGAGAACTCATCTTTCCCTCTTTCCCCTTTCTTTTTTGGCTTAGGGTTTTTACCCTCTTTTCTTGAGATTTCCTTTGACCATGGTTTGCTTTTCTTATCTTGAGGTGATCTTGCTTGGACGTGGAGTTGATCCAAGTGTGGTTTCTTCTCTCTCTTAGAGCTTCTTGGTTTTTGGAGTTGGTCTTCACCTCAAGGTGGGTTATATAACTATCTCCTCTACTTTTGTTGCACCTTAATCTTACATGCAAATCTTATCATATTTCTAATATGTGATCATATGTTGTTTGACGATGATACCTTGGTGTAGGGTTTTTGATTATGTAGTAATCTTTTATAGATTAGCACTTTTTTCAAAACCCTAATTCTTGTTTTTGTGTTATGGATGGTGGGAAGTTGGTGTTTTCACGCACTCTTTGAAACATTGGTTTTTCTCCCCGTGAACATGTTTCAGATATCTCGTGAAAGATGGAGGTTTTGGTTCTCCATTACATGTGTATGATGTATGGTTTTCTCTCTCATATCATGGTTTGGTTTTCATATGTTTGGTGATCAAATTTCTAGGGTTTGGATGATGTTTTCCTTCATGGACCTATCTTCATGTTTGGTTTCGATTTCATGATGTTTGTTGATCTTTTTATGTTTCCTCTCTCTTTATTGTTCCAAGTAGTATCTCCTTCGGTCAATGAAGTTGGGATGCACTTGGGTCATTGGTGTGATCTTCTTTGTATGGTCTAAGAAGATGACCATGTGTCTTCGGTCAAAGAAGTTGTGGTCTTGTTTCATTCGATCACCATGGTGGTTTTTCATGTGTGGATGATGGTTGAACCTTCCCTTCGATCGATGAAGTGGTAAGGTGAAATGTTGTCACTGGTGTTTCTTCGACCTAGGTTTCTTTCTTCAGTTAAAGGTGTGTAGTTCTTCTCTTCAGTCACATAGATTGATGGGCTTCGACCATAGTGTGTTGGTTCTCTTTAACTGATGGGGTTATCTAGACTCATGTTCTTCTTGTATGATCAACCTAATAGTTATGATGGTTGACAATGCTATGAGCTCCAAGAATTTGGGAAGTGTTGGATCAGAGCTATATGTTATATGCTATTTGGAAACCCTAATCAGTTACATTGATGAAACCCCAAACCCTAATTTGAATACATGATGTAACACTTATCTTTCTTGAAGTGATTAGCACATAATGATGTATTATCTCTCCTATGTGTGTAAACCTAATGTTGTACGTTTAATGAACATCATAACTTGTGGTTGCTTTGGTATCTCTGAGGTGATACAGGGTGATGATTATGAGCTTTTATGTGGCATGATGAGATAATGATGTTATGCAGGAACTATGTGATTGGGTCTTATGACTTGGTAGAGGATCTGTGCCTATATTGTGGTGATATACTCTAATGATGTGATGAAGGATGGTTATCCCATGATGATGTGATAATGTTGATGGTCTGGTATAAGGCAGGAAAACAATATCATAAGATGATGTGATCAGCTTTATGCTTAATACGTTTGTTATCTTGTGACGTTGTAATCTACCCCTATCTTTTTAGAATTTGTGTATGGTTTATAAGTTGTAACTTTATTGATGCATTAAAAGCCGCCCAATTGTCCATAACTAATCAAGTGAAACCCTAATCATGTAGTTGACTTGAGCCACAGATCCATCTTCAGCATTAGTACTTGTTGGATGGTGAAATGAGTAATTCATGTGAGAAACTCAGAGTGTGTATTTTTGAATATGTGGGGGTGCAAGTTGAGAGTATATCCTTGCATCCACCATCACTAGTTTTGAGGATGATTGTGATCATGCCTTGGCAGGAGATCGGTCGAGACTGTATCTCAGATGATATGTTTTCAGGAATGATTGTGATCATACCCTAGAAGGAGAACGATTGTGGTCATATCTCACTAATGGCATGCCTATATACTAAGGAGGACTAGGCTGATTTGCAATTTGACTCTATATGTCACTACGACGGACTCAAACTAACCGAGGGTGTGGCAGATAGGGCATAATAATAATAATAAAAGACATAAGACAATCATGTAGTATATTTGCTTACGGTTGAATAGAATCACATTAGATGAACCTTTGCCTTGTTTCTTGTACTGTTTAGTTGATAATGGATATACATGTTCTTCATATTCCTTTTGAGAATATATGATAATATGTTGATTAGTTGTAGCTTCTTTTTTTTTTAAATGGTGATTCATTCATCCCATCGCTTGGGTTCGAACACGTGACCTCTCGGTTTTACATCATCACTTTTACCACTGGGGTGCCACTTTTATTCATTTTGTTGAATCTTCTCATCTTGTCAATAGTATTATTTTCCTACTATATCTGTGTATGCTAACCATAGTTTTTGGTAGAGAATTATATCTCTGTTGGGACATTGGTCTCACCCCGTGGGTTTTCCACTTCTTTTAGGTGGTCGCGCATGATGAGGTAGAGATCATGCGGTTGAGGAAGAGCAGCAAGGAGAGCAGTAGTTGTTGAAGGTTGGATATGTTGCTAGTGTTTTGTAGTAGAATCCTATATGTCATCCTTGTACTCTCAGGTCCTTGGGGTGGTTTATATATGATGTATATCGATACGAGGTTTATGGTAGTATGCCATGGTTGTACATGTACAGCTTGTATATATAAACAACTTATCTTTTGTAACAAGATAGTAGCAAGATAGTCATTGTATAGTGATGTATACACCTTTATGGTATGATATGTGATATATGTGGTATAGTTTGTGGACTTGTATGTAATATGCTCTGCTTTTGTGGGTATATAAAATTGGTTTTAATTTCCCACGTTTCTAGTCATCTGGATCTTTAGTGTTAGTTCTGCACTTTGTTTTGAGTAATATCACTTGTGTGGCGATGGGTTGTCACAATCAAACCATCCCATAAACATATTAGCTTTCCTAGTTGACTTGTTGGATAGAAAATTAGCATGTGCATGATTAAAAATCATTTGAATCATATATTTGAGTGTAAACTTGAATTCCCTTATGCATCCTTACGTGTCTGACTTTGTAGGCTTCCCATTACATTGGGAGTGATGTTCATAGCCTCACAAGAAAATAATGTTATCTAGAAAACACATCATTTCTATCCTAGTAATCATAATAAGTTGAGAATAACTTTAACCTATAAGTGACCAATGTTACCATGAGTGTATAATCCATTTGTCATGGATATCTATATTTACATTGAGGCATGGATTAATCATCCCTTTAATGTTCAATCTATATTTTTTTAAACTAGAGTAGAATATTGATGTTATTTGATCTCAATATCATATATTGACTCACATGAATATGGTAATTAGTTTCATAGTCTCACTTATCAAATGGACATGATATTACTCTAATAAAGAAAATTAGCATGTGCATGATTGAAAACACATCATTTCTATCCAAGTAATCATAATAAGTTGAGAATAACTTTAACCTATAAGTGACCAATGTTACCATGAATGTATAATCCATTTTTCATGGATATCTAGATTGGATGGTTGTCACAATCAAACCATCCAATAAACAGATTGGCTTTCCTAATTGATTGGTTGGACATAAAATTAGCATGTGAATGATTGAAAATCATTCGAATCATATATTTGATTGTAAACTTGAATTCCCTTATGCATCCTTATGTGTCTGACTTTGTAGGTTCCCCATTACCTTATAGTGATGTTCATAGCCTCACAAGACAATATTGTTATCTATAAAACACATCATTTCTATCCAAGTAATCATAATAAGTTGAGAATAACTTTAACCTATAAGTGACCAATGTTATCATGAGTGTATAATCCATTTGTCATGGATATCTAGATTTACATTGAGGCATGGAGTAATTATCCCTTTAACGTTCAATCTATGTTTTTTAAACTAGAGTATAATATTGATATTAATTGAGCTCAATATCATATATTGACTCACATGAATATGGTAATTAGTTTCATAGTCTCACTTATCAAATGGACATGATATTACTCCAATGAAGGGACTAATTTCATCACCACCACTCACCATAATCTACAAGTGTTATGTTCCACCCAAATCAATACCTATATAGAAAACCTAATTTAGAATAATGTTGGGCCAGTATTAAAGTACACAGAACCATATGTGAATGTTGTAGTGACTTTAGGGACTAATTTCATATGCACCACTCACCATAATCCACAAATTTGATACTCCACCCAAATCAACACATGTATAGAAAACCTTATTTAGAATCATGTTGGGCCAGTATTAAAGTATACAGAACCATATGTGAATGTTGTACTGACTTTAGGTATAAGGGTCACAATCACCATTGTCACATTGAGATAGGAATCTAACTTACCATATTATAGCTTCCATGTGGCATTCTCAAAGTGGGCATGTCCAATACAACTTGTTCTCTAACAAGTACTCATGTATTTAAGTTGATATCCAATATCAAGACTAAAATGGACATATTTAATCGCTCAACATACACACTACTCTTATGTATCATTGTTTTATTATAGTATTTGTAATAATAATTGACTAGAGACATAACAAGAATGGGTACTCTTTAAGTATATATATCATCTCATGTTCATGTCCTTAATTTATCTCACTATTGAAACAAACACAATAGGATTGGCCTTTGTTAATAATCAAATTATATACAATGTATACATACTACAATCATCACATGATGGCTCTTATGACATACAACCAACACCAATATCACCAAGAATCGCCTAAAGTAATGAATTTAGTTTTAAAACAAATGAGATCTAACTTCATGTTCCATTTTTGCAACTACGGATTCATTACAAAAACAAGGTCCTTATTTGTATGATGTTTTGGTCGAAGATCTTGTGATGGTTTCCCCTCTTATGTGATCTAGAGATATGAATACCCTTTTTGATTCCATAAATAAATATGCATACCTTGAGGTGGTTGTGAATGACTTATAAACTCATTACATGTATCACGATAGAGTGACTAGATAAGTCATCTATTTCATCTACAACATAAGTCAAGATCTTCATCCAAGCCATGTCGTCATTGACTTTGAAGATGGAGCTTGGGGAATTTTGCCTTATATACCCCATATGTTGGTAATGCTACATAACATAAGTCCTCATGAGGAGTACAATCTAGTTCTTTGATAGCATTACATCTATTCTTTAGTCATACCAACCGCCTCTCACATTCACTTTGTTGGTACCAGACATTGCCAAAGGATAATAGCAATTGTTACTTTATCTCCCAAAATCTAACACCAACCACAATCACGGTGGCTAGCATAACGCAAGACTAATTTTTATCTATAGAGAGGAGAAATCTTTAAAAGGAGAGAGTGAATGTGGTACTAATGTGCATGTATTCTCCTATATACATGTTTGTATGTATACATCATAAATATCCATAAACTTGTTCATACTTATAGGATAAATTACTTTTAGGAAAATCCTCCAATTATCCAAGGTATATAACTGTCTAGAAATACATAATAAAAATATAAAGTAAGAGCATGCGCCTCCAAACCCAATTGGCAGGGGAAATAGTAGATCTACCATGTTACAACCCTCTCATGTGCCCGTAGGCAAACCCAAACAAAAACCCATTAAAAGAGGATCATGCATTCTCAACTCTACTTAAAATGGACCAAAGCTAAATAACTAGACTCAATGGCTTCATAGATTTACAATTTAGGAAATCCAAATCTTTGCCAACTAATTACACCCCCAATATAAAGGACACATAGAAAAACTAACTATTGCAAAAGGGAGGATCTTACATTTGCAACAAGTTGGTTTTTGGGCAAATGATGTCATCATATGGCATGTAATAGCATGCCTACATTATGATAAGTACTTCCACCAACTGTTAACCACTCCCCTCCTTCCAAGACCAGTTATCACCAGAAATTAGGAGGTAATGGAGTTTAATCAACTAGTAAAAAAATGCACCCCCAAGATAAACTCGAAGGGAACATTCATTCTCTTAGATCAAAAGGGTATTATTTTGGTTGTCTTCTTGAATATGTGTATAGTAACAAGAGTTATGTGTTGGGGTACACATTTATCCATGTTGAACAATAAATACACCACCTAAAAGACATAACATCGTTACACCTTATACAAGTCAAATGGGCACATCTCTAGTATAATCTATGTAACATACCTGAAACTAGGTCATAGTTTAAACCTCCCTTTCATTAGGCCCCTTATAATTATAATTAGTATTAGGTCATTTCCTCTTATTTAGATGAATTAGTAGTTTTGGAGTCAAAAATCATAATAAGATAATAAATATACCTTTCAAGAGATTTTAGGATCAATTAGGTATTTAAGTTATTATTTGAGGTTAGTGACATAAATTTATCAATTAATAAATCATGAATCTAGTTTGACACTCTAAAAACATTCTAACTCTATTTGAGGAAAGGAACTCAGATATAGGAAAAAATGTGTCCAACTGATTTAGAAATACATAGCCTACATTAATGGTGTACTTATCTTGCAAGTCATGTAATAATATATCAAACATTATGAAAAGAGGAAACTAATGGAAAACTTAGACTCGCCACATCCTAATTAGCCTAATTGTGAAATTTCAAACCAAACGGACATTGGTTGCTCTCTCATCTAATTAAATTAACCTCTATATCTTTTATACATGTTGATGTATCGAATGCCAATTAATTGTTTGTTTAATTGCCCTCAGTCTCCTTCCTAGCACGTATTGCATGGAGACTAGTTCTGCAAAAGCCAAGATCACTTGACCATGCCAGCTTCTTCCTCACGGATTGCGGGTCTAATTCCCTATAATTGTTCTTCACCATGTAATCAATGATACCTCCTCCTCATTCACTTCTTCTCTCCCAAACCTCCCTCTTCCTCCACATTCCAGCAACCCAACACTTGTAGACTCTTCTTTGAATGTTCCCCTCCATCTTCATCAGTCTCCCTCAAGATTCCTAGATGACTTGCATCAGACCTTGCCACTTTCGTCCTTAAAATCAAGACATGGTCAAAATATGTCGTAGTCGTAGGGGCGTCAACGCCACCTATAGTGGTTGCCTCAATGAAGACCTTGCGCCTAGCAGTAATCACCATTGACTTCCATGGACATGGATGAATATGCTAACCTCCAGCAAACTATTGATTTCCTCTTCCTCTACTACATATGAGTAGCATAACAACCACATTGTCTTCTTCTTCATTCCCTCTTCTCCTCCGTTTGCCTCTCTCCCCACCTCACATTCATAGATCAGATTCTAGACTACCCTCACTTCTTCCATTATCACAACAAAGTGTCGCCACCCGCCATGGTGGTTCCTGACAAATCTTCCGCCTACTAATAGAGATTCTACCCACGTAGTCCTCCTCCTGGGATACAAACACTGACATGGTCTATCACCATCGCGCAATTGTATTGTAGTCTCCTCTAGATTCCGGATCACCTGACCTCGACCCCCTACAAGCCAGTCAACTCTCCATCTTCCTCCTTGCCCCTCCTTCCTTCACCCTGGTACCCTCCATCTCTCCCATTGTTCACCTCCTGCCAGTGTGCAGGGCATTGCCACTAGAATATGTAGCCAGCAAAATACCTCTAATGGTTCCACTACCTCTGCCTATAGGGCCACTGAACATGGCCACCACCTCTAATGGTTGTTTCCAGACCTACAACTAAAGCAGTAGTCTCACAATCCTCGACACCACCATGCCATAACCCAACTACATACCTTTTGGACCATGCATGGTTATCAATGAAGATCTGCAAGAGAGATTGTAGAACTCTAAATGACCCGACTCTAATCATGATGACTTGGGCAATGGAGAAGTGGAATCCTTGCCACGACCATGTGACCACAAATACATAACCTAATCTAGGTTGGTTTGATGAGTTTGGTGATGAGTTTGAAGGTCTATCTCTTCCAGCAAGATCATTTGAGGGATTGAACACCATAGAATATCCTCCAACAACTTAGTGAGTCTTCTAGTAGCACTTTTAAACTAAATGGATACATCAAACATAAACATGTTAAGTAATAATATTGCAAATGGTTGACTTAACTACTTGCATGCCTTCAATTATCAGACTCCTAAACTTTTTGGTTTTGAAAAACTGGTTAGTAAGAATGTTATAATATATTAAAGGATAGGTCAATTGTAAACCTAGCCATAATAAGGTCCTAGACTACATATATGTTTATCTCTATCACATAGATACTAGTATATGAATACATAGTTATTCCTTTGAATATATACCTTGGTTACATATAATTGATATGATAATAAGAAAGAAATGATGTAAGAACTCAGATAACCATGAATTATCATTTTCCTTAATTCAAACCTAATATCATATATCTATAATATTTTCATACAGGAAAATGTGTCTTAGAAATAGATATATAAATCAATACACATCGCTTGTAGGTTTAAAATTTCAGTAATCATAAAGTCGAGCCTTATTACATGTTGAAATCTTAGAATTCTTTAATAAGAGTATTTCAATTAATAGTATCTCTTACAACACATACCCTTAACCCTAGTTAACCAAATTGAACTATAATGTATAAAAGGGAGACGACGTTACGAGACCTAAACATGAGTAATCCATATTAGCACCCATAAATATACACAACCTAATCAGATTTAAACTTACTTCAAAAAAATGGATCTTAGAACTAAAATAAATATCTACTAAATTATATGTTCACTTATTCAGATTAAAACCCCTAATATGCCATCAGGTAATCAGGACTAGAATGAGAACGATATGGAAATATATCATACCGATGTATTCACATGTTAATTTTGGTTTAACTAATATACTTAATGTGTTCTTAGGGTGAAAACTTGACTTTGTGGCCCAAGTATATCTATTGAGTTATCCATTAGTCTTGAAGATCAAGTATGTATATCCTCTATTTTATTTTGGGCATTATTTGACTAAAACCTAAATTCTTTTTAATGAGGCATCTCTGGAATATCAATTCTATTTGAAACTCAATTGTTGGGCATTCATAATTCCTTATTTGAATTCATTTAAATTCTTATTATTGTTGAATTGCTCTGTCATAATTGGTCTTTGGACCCCTCCTGCTATAATTGCCTTTTTGTATGAAATTGACTGAAATGATAGTCTTGTCTCTCTATTTTATGCATGCTACATGTTTGACTAGAATATCTAGGATAGTGGTACTTATGTAAAACCATACATATATAGGGTGTTCGTATTCTTCCTGGGGTGTGTGTTTCCACCCTTATTTCTTTTTAGGCCATGATCCTATGGTGCTATGGTCCTATTTTAGGTATATTTAGTCTACATTGTTATGCATTGAAAGTTATTATTTTAAATTGGTGTTGTGATTATCTGTTATGGCAAGACACTTTATGCTTGTTATACCTAAATTAACATGCATCATTCCTCATGCTATAAATCTTTTTGACTTACCTACTTGTAATTAGCCCCCTTATTGTGGGAACATCTCTTTTGTACTTTTAATCCAATGTAATGCCCAAAGTGTTTAATACATGTACACACTCAGCCTTTGTTGACCTACATGCTTCTGTTTCCTATTTTTGGGTGATGTTCCCTTCACCCAGGTATAGGTACGTTAGAAGACAAGAATTCAAGAAGATCAACTACATGTGGTGGACTTAAGGATAGTTTGGAATCGTTGAGTTACTCTCTACTACTGGCTTTAATTGTAGTTAGTTTAGTTTTTGTAGTATCATCTTGTATGGTGATGAGCAATTGTAAAATGATACACACTATAACTTTGTAATAGTTTTGTTCCCATTTCTTATAAATTTCATGCTTTGATATGTATACCATTTGAGAAATAAATGAATTTCCTCCTTTCTTTCTTAATTGGAATCGGATGGTCTTGTTCTTCAGTTCACTAAATAGTGGATCCCCTATCGGGTCCTACTCTTTAAAAAATGGTATCAGAGCCAAAAGAAGACGGTAACTATACTATTTCAAGTTGTCTTATAGTGTTCCTTAAGTAGGTGGTTAAGTGACCCTTTAGAGGTTTTAACATACCTATTTCTTGGTTTTGGAATGCCAATTAGGGTTTGAATCCCTCTTAAGATTGGTCACCACATATTCCCACACCACATCAATGACTAAGACTTAGTTTTTGAAAAATCTAAATACCCCTAGTTTCATTAAGGAGGTTATGTATCACTACATTGGAATGAACTCGTTTAGTGATTAATTCATATCTCCTAATGCTAAACTACTAATAAGTGTAGGTTCTCATGTGGTATACATATCTAGGCTTAACCCTAGTTCGCTTTGTCAACCCTTTTCCTTACTATTTTCTAGCATGCCTTGATATGTCCACTAGGAGGACCTAAGCATGTATGGATGATAAACATAGAAATCCAACATAAGTTGTAGTAAGAATGCTCATTTACTTGATACTAGGTGATGAATTATCTTAGCTATGTTATGGTTAGGCATGTCTTACCTTCAACATGGAGTAACTCAATATAGCTCTACCCAATCCCATCTATATAAGGGGTGAATACCATCTTCATTTAAATTGTAATGCTTCATACATAAGAATTGGTTGAGAAAAGTATAGTTTTAGTAGATATCCTTAGATGTTCATCTCTCTCATCTCCAATATTGTAGTTGGTTTGTCTAGTGATTGAGATGAGTAGCTTGACTACATACGTTATCTTATCCCATGAAGGCATTGTGAGAACCCATTACACTAAATGAGATTACTCAAAACATAAAACACAATCAATCACCAATTAACCACATACCCAAAAATATGGGTAAATTAAAACTGATTTCAAGATCAACACCCACTCAGAAACATTTACATAAGAGCCCAATATCTTTCTTGTATCCATACTATGCCAAGAATTTGATACAAATTGTTCTATCACCTTACAACATATCTACACAGGAGAACAATAGTTGTATATGCCACACAACAAACATTAACATGCTAACAAAATTCTAATTTATTTGAAACATCATATACAAACTTTTCTTGTCCAGACCTGAGAGTATAGGGATGACTCTAGGACACACTAGACATCTAATCAACTTTCTCAAAGATTCATTAGTATAGCTTCTTTTTGCTGCCACATGTTTATTTTCATCTCTTTCGATTACCTAAAAAATGTGGTGAACCACAAGGGTGAGACCCATGTCCCAACAAGAGATATAACCTCCAACAATGCTTATTGATTACAACATTTTAAATAGTATATAACTAAGCAGTTAGAGTATTTAATAATCAATTAAACAGATTGACTATTTTTTCATCGACCGCAAGAGGGTCTGATTGGGATTGTTTGAGCAACTCGCATAATCATTGACCTCTTGCCAATTGATTCTGAGTAGCTTTATCAAAATCAGAAGCAAATTGTGCAAAAGCTTCTAACTCCACAAATTGAACAACTAAGTATGCTAAACAGATTAAGCAATTAATCTTAGCAACAAGTATGATCATCAATGCATATATAGATAACAAATAAATCCATTTCTTTGGATAGATATCTACTCAAACATCATCAAATTGCATCTAATAACAATCATTGTCATTAATATGACTATCATCATATTCCTTGCTAACAACACAAGAAATCTAGTAGCATAAGCATCCCTGACATCATGAATATGTCTAGTAACATAACATGGCTATCAATATTGGCATCTCAAATAAAGGGAATAGATCTATATCATAAGTAGAACTAACATCATAACATAATGAACTACATATGCATGATTAGCATTTTAAACATTTCTAATTACATAGGCATGTCTAGCAATATTAAACATAGCTAGCACTAGCATCTTAACCATCAGTGTCAGTATATTTGACAATATAAGCATGTTTACAACATGAGCATAACTACATCATAAGCATATCTATTATCTCTTATTGTACTATACATGATCTCAGTGAAAAGAAAACAAACAAGGGTTATCATCCAATATAAAGCATTGTGTATAACCCTAAACAGATATGCTACACGGCTGTCTTACATCTTTTATTATGCCCTAGGGAATTTGAATCGTACCATCCAACATCCAACCGACCCATGTGAAGGGTTATTTGGTTCCATACAAGATCTAGGAGTGTTGGTATCCTAAGATCTCTTCCCCTCGGTCAGTACGAGTAAAAAGGTAGTGACATATCAGTCAAAGCTACCACCACAGCGATATATAGTCAAGCTGCTAACCACTAGTCTGCCCATGGTACAGGTCATAGCACTAGAAATTCGGGAATACAAAACCCTCTAATCTGAGGTACAATCGCAGTTGTCCTCAATCACATCAGATGTATGAGGCATGACCAAGCCATCCTCCACAACTTGCATTGTGGATGATAAGGATATATCCTCAATTTGCCACCCCCACATACTCAACGGTATGCGCTCCAAGTTTCCCTTAGGAATACTCGTTTCACCATCCAGCAAGTTGTGACACTGAAGATGAATCTACGGCACTAGGCACTACATGATTAGAGTTGCACTTGATTAGTTATGCCAATTGGGTGAATAAAGGCTGCATATAACAAGTGGACATACAAACCCTAATTCACTTCTAGCAATCATATAAATATCACAACTTTTAAAAGATATAAAATGTGTCAAACATAATTTATCATCTCATCATCACATGGTACTATTCACTTGACATTCATGAGACCACACTGGTCATCATACTATCACAAGATATAAATCCTTTTCACAATATCACGGGGTATCAACTCTTATCAACACAAGAGGATTACACCTCATTCAAGGCTCAACCATGCCCAAAGGCCATTAAGACCATCATACTATTCCCTGCAAGATCATCATTATCTTTGCATGCCTTATAACAAGGTTCAACAATATCACTTACATATAATACACCAGATCAACACAATATTGCATTAATGAGCTAGGAGATATTCATTGGCAATCATAGCAGGTTTATATTAACATTAAAAACATTCCTTTATTACATCAACATGCAAGGAATCTAGATACGATTAACCCTCATCATATTCATAATGCATGTATTTAGCATAAGAAAGTATCAACCATGTGTCTATGATAACCACCAATTAACATATTAAGGTTATGATCATATTAAGGAGGTTATTTCATCATCATTCCATCAATAAGAATGTTAAACATGAATACTCATCTTTATTTGTTTGCATTAGAGTTAGATTCAACAAGATAAATTATATTAATGTTACTAATCAACACGTATACCCAAATTCTAACTCACGACATGCCCATTGGATCATGGATACATAAGGTGAAGCATCACCATCACATTCCATACTATTCCCAAGTATGAACCCACACATAAATCAAGGTGTAACCATCAGGTTATAGCATACTAGGATTTCAACAACAATAAGAGAGTACTCCATGATTGTATTAATCATTCAAGGACTATTCATACCCAATTACCATCATTTAGTTATATTAAATCTAGGTATAACAAGATATACCTCATTATGGTTACCCATTAATTCATTATGGTGATTATCAATCATAATCATATGAGGGTAAGGGTCACACTACAAGTTTAAGGCATTAAACCATCAAATTCTCTTCATTATAATCATAACATTACACTATAGGCTTCACCCAAAACATGGAAATATTAAGGCATCAACTTCTAACCATTAAATGTTGAAAAGGTAAAGTCATTGGTAGTTTACATAAGTAAACATCTTGAACAAACCACCTATGAAGTAATTGAGTTGTTCTCTAGAAAGAGTCACCATTTTACCCTAGACATCCCTTGATTAACAACATAAAAATTTCCATTGAGAGTAGGGTAAAACCCACAAGTGATTGTTTATTTAAAACAAGCCGCCAATAAATGAGCTTCTTAAGTTGATATCATAAAGGAGACCATATAAATCACTTTATTAGGACCAACATATTACATTAGGCATCATTCCAATTTATTGGATGAAGAATCATTAGATCTTAACCATTAGGTGAAGTTCATATATACTTTTTTTTTGTGAACCCAGCGTGTTTGAAGTTCATATATTAAAACCATCAATTGGAGTATAGGTTCAACCATTGCATCAAATGATCCAAGAAACCATTGGTTTAAGGCTTAATTGATGCTACATATACATGCTTAACTGATCATAGGTTTTGGGGATCTGATATACCATCACTAGTGACCATTAAGTCACCACAGGTTGTTAGATCAGCACTATATTCATTAATCACCATCAAATATCAAGCTAATGTCACCATTGATTGATAGCATCATTAGGGTACTTAGTTGTTGATCATTAAGCTTATAATTAGGCCAACACCTGACCTAAGGGGTGAACGTCAGTTGACACCCTCGGTCACCACCATCAGTTGTCTTGAAGACCAACACCAACGGTTGTTGCAATGGTACCACCATTGAGTCATGTGTTTATAGAAGAAATCAGCTTTAAACCCTAAAACTGACCATTGGTTGATAGGTGCTTATCACCATAGGTTGTCAAATCAACCTGATCCAAGTCATATTACACCTTAGTAATAATGTACACATGAATACAGGTTCATATAGAACTGAAATAAGAACAGGGAACATCATGAAAATCAAAATCCATGTCGAGCTTAGCTTTTTAGTGCATGGATCATCATTTTCAAGCAAGAACATGAGCTAGCAAGCTTATGGTAAGCAATAAACGTGGAGTAAGTTATAAAACTTGCCTCTAATTAGAAGATAAACTCCCAAACATAAGAAAACATGAGCATGTAGGGTATGAAATCCAATCATAAGATGTGAACTCATCCATCTAGCACCTTTCTTCATCAAATGAGCAAACCCTAAGCATAAGGAGCAAGAAAAGTAGGGTTTTAGAGCTTTAGAGCAATTTCTACCATGGAACAACAAGGTTTCGACCTGGAGAAAGGTAGGATGGAGTATAAAAAAGAAATAGATGTATGAAAGAAGGGGATTCTTACTCTTTTAGGTCAAGATCACTAGAAGGAAGCTTTTCAAACCCTAAAAGAAAGTAAATTGCAACCCTAAATTCTTTTTCCAAGAAGATCGCCTCTTTCTTCTTCCTTGGACAGGAAATTCGTAGTAGCACAGAGGTAGAACAAGGTTCATATAAGGAGGGAAGTGGTGGATATCAAATGGCTCGTTTGGGTTCTTAGGGATAAGTATATGAAACTTTAAGATAAAGAAGAAGAAAAAGTTGAAGTTCTAGTATCTTTCCAAGTTTTCACGGCCTTAAACTATCAATAATATACAAGAATACACACAAGAAGCTCCCCCACCATCCATAGAGACATTCTTATCCCTCTTTTCTTGAATTTTCAAGAAAAACAAATAATTCATTAGTTGATAGCTACTAAAGGTAGCTCATCCATGAAGGGGTAAACCCTAAAATACCTTTGAGGAAAACACCTTCAAAAAAAGGTTTAAGTAGGCGCCCCATGGATCAAAAAGCTCAAGAATGATGATATAATATCCAAGGAACATAATGAAAGTGATAAATTGCAAAGAAAACCTCTCAATTGGGTACATTATAGAAAAGTCCAAAATGTGCATAACTTGCTCAAACAATGTCCAAATTGGACCAAATTTGAAACATATGCTTGTATTTTGATTTCAAATAATATCACAAGGTTATATTAGGGTTATAAGAATTCAATTATGATAATTAAGCTTATTCAACTCATTAATTAAGTTTAGGGGCCTTATAGGCACTATGATTGTAAACCAGCTAGTATTGGTAAAACCCTACATCTCTCCCTATAACATTGGATAACCTTGTGACTCCCCTAGGTCTTGAGATGAGATAGTGGGAATTATGATTAAGAGTGAAATGGGAATGTTGGATGTCATGTCTTATTAGGGTTTGATAGAAGTTGGCCATGCTTATTAGAGATCCTTCTCCCTCCTGTGCTCATTTAATGGGGGTGCAATATGCCCTTTTGGTGTTTTAAGAACTAGACAACTCTTAGTGGAAGGATGTGATGATAAATAATAGTATTTGTGTTGTGTTGTTAAAGGTGGTTGGTTGACTTGTTTCTCAGTCAATTTTCAGCACCAACTTTGGATTTTTCATCGCAAAGTTTCCGTCATCAAAATTCATTTTCATTATTAAATTATATGTAAAAAAATCAGATTTTATCGATGGTTTTGGAACCAATTCATCACCACAAGAAAGTTAGTAGTAGAGAAACCCTTTAGTGAGGAAACCCTTGATGGTTATGAGACCCTAGGCCTAGTGTGTAGTAGTGAGAAATAAGAATAAGTTTTGGTACATAAGACCTAATTTATCCACCCGTGTTGTCCCTCAAGATGATTAGTTAAGTTATAGATTAATTCTTTTAAGGGGGGGTACTGACACTTTATCCTTTAGGAATGTAACTTAACATAGGACTGTCTAAAGTGGATAGTGGTGTAATACGTAATACATGACATCTAGTATTAAGGTAACGAGTATGTAAATTCTACCTAACCATGGTAGATGGGTAAGCCTTGTATTTTTACCACCATGAACATTACTTACATAATAAAAAAAATAAGTTTTAAAATTTATCTTTCCTTACCCAAAATGGTGAACATAAGTAAGGTAGGTTATAAAAATATATAAACATAAATTTTTGAAATGGTGTTAATCATGATAACAAAAAGTGAAATCACCATAATAACGAATCCAATATTATTAATAAGATATTAGGTTTTAGTGTAATTTCCCTAACTCAACATCTTATATGAGAAGGCTAATAATGGAGACTCTACACATACAGTAACATAGTTTCACATTAGAATTGGACTATAAGTTTTGATATGGGTTGATGTACTACGATCCAATGCATTTAGTGGACTAGAAATCTATAATTTTGTTAGGAGGTATAACTTAGTATACTAGAATATGGCCGGGTGGATTTCGGGGACAAAATCCTCTTTAAGGGGTGGAGTGTTGTAACATACCCGAAACTAGATCATAGTTTAAACCTCCCTTTCATTAGGCCCCTTTCTAATTATATTTAGTATTAGATCCTTTCCCCTTATTTAGATGAATTAGTAGTTTTGGAGTCAAAAATCATAATAAGATAATAAATATACATTTCAAGAGATTTTAGGATCAATTAGGTATTTAAGTTATTATTTGAGGTTAGTGGCATAAATTTATCAATTAATAAATCATGAATCTAGTTTGACGCTTTAACAAATATTCTAACTCTATTTGAGGAAAGGAACTCAAATATAGGAAATAATGTGTCGAACTCATTTAGAAATACATAAACTACATCAATGGTGTACTTATCTTGCAAGTCAAGTAATAATATATCAAGCATTATGAAAAGAGGAAAATAATGGAAAACTTGGACTCCTCACCTCTTGATTAGCCTAATTGTGAAATTTCAAACCAAACTGACATTGGTTGCTCTCTCGTCTCATTGAATTAAACTCTATATCCTTTATACACATTGATGTATCGAATGTCAATTAATCGTTTGTTTAATTTCCCCCGGTCTCCTTCCTAGAGTGTATTGCGTGGAGACTAGTTCTGTGAACGCCAAGATCGCTTGACCAGGCCAGCTTCTTCCTCATGGATAACGGGTCTAACGCCCTATAATTTTGCTTCACCATGTAATCAATGATACCTCCTCCTCCTTCACTTCTTCTCTCCCTAACCTCCCTCCTCCTCCACATTCCATCAACCCAACACATGTAAACTCTACTTTGAACGTTCCCCTCCATCTTCATCAGTCTCCCTCAAGATCCCTAGATGACCAGCATCAGACCTTGCCACTTCCTTCCTTAAAATCAAGACAGGTCAAAATCTGTCATAGTCGTAGGGGCATCAACATCACCTATAGTGGTTGCCTCAGTGCATACCTTGTACCTAGCAGTAATCACCATTGTCTTCCATGGCCATGGATGAACCTGCTAACCTCCAACAAACTATCAATTTCCTCTTTCTCTCCTGCATGCGAGCAGCATAACAACCACATTGTCTTCTTCTTTGTTCCCACTTCTCCTCTATTCACCCCTCTCCCATCCTCGCATCCACAGATTAGATGTTGGACTGCCCTCGCTTTTGCCATGATCACAGCAAAGTGTCGCCACCCGCCATGGTGGTTGCTGACAAATCTACCGCCTGATGATAGAGCTTCCGCCAACGTAGTCCTCCTCCTGGGATACAAACACTGACATGGTCTATCATCATATCGCAATAGTATTGTAGTCTCCTCTAGATTCCAAATCACCTGACCTCGACCCCCTGCAAGCCAGTCAGCTCTCCGTCTTCATCCTCCTTACCCCTCCTTCCTTCATCTCGATGCCCTCCATCTCTCCCATCATTCACCTTCTACCAGTGTGCAGGGCATCACCGCCAGAACATGTAGCCACCAAAATACCTCTAATGTTCCACTACCTCTGCCTATAGGGCCACTGAACATGACTACTACCTCCAATGATTGTTTCCAGACCTAAAACTAAAGCAGCGGTCTCTCGATCCTTGACACCACCATGCCATAGACCAACTACAGACCTGTTGGACCATGCATGGTTATCAATGGCGATTTGTAGGAGAGATTGTACAATTCTCAATGACCTAACTCTAATCATAACGAATTGGACAATGGAAAGTGGAATCCTTGCCACGACCATGTGACCGCAAGAACATAACCTGATCCAAGTTGATTTAATGAGTTTGGTAATGAGTTTGAAGGTCTATCTCTTCCCGTAAGATCATTTGAGGGATTGAACACCACAGAACATCCTCCAACAACTTGGTGAGTCTTCCACTAGCACTTCTAAACTAAATAGATACATCAAACATAAACGTGTTAAGTAATAATATTGCAAATGTTGACTTAACTACTTACATCCCTTCAATTATCAGACTCCTATACCTTTTGGTTTAGAAAAAATGGTTAGTAATAATGTTATAACAGGTTAAAGGATAGGTCAATTGTAAACCTATCCATAATAAGGTCCTAGACTATATATGTTTATCTCTATCACATAGATACTTGTATATGAATACATAGTTATTCCTTTGAATATATACCTTGGTTACATATAATTGATATGAGAACAAGAAAGAAATGATGCAAGAATTCAGATAACCATGAATTATCATTTGCCTTAATGCAAACCTAATATCATATATCTATAATATTTTCATACAAAAAAATGTGTCTTAGAAAAAGATATATAAATCAATACACATCGCTTGTAGGTTTGAAATTTTCAGTAATCATAAAGTCGAGCCTTGTTACATGATGAAATCTTAGACTTCTTTAATAAGAGTATTTCAATTAATAATATCTCTTACAACACATACCCTTAACCCTAGTTTACCAAATTGAACTATATGATATAAAAGGGAGACGACGTTACGAGACCTAAACATGAATAATTTGTATTAGCACCCATAAATATACACAACCTAATCAAATTTAAACTTACGTGACAAAGATGGATCTTAGAACTAAAAAATCTACTGAATTATATGTTCACCTATTCAGATTAAAACCCCTAATATGTCATCAGGTAATCGGGATTAGAATGAGAACAATATGAAAATATATCATAGTGATGTTTACACATGTTAATTTTGGTATAACTAAAATACTTAATGTGTTCTTAGGGTGAAAACTTGAATTTATGGACCAAGTATATCTATTGAGATAGCCATTAGTCTTGAAGATTAGGTATGCACATCCTCTATTTTATTCTGGGCATTATTTGACTAAAACCTAAATTCTTTTTAATGAGGCATCTCTTGAATACCAATTTTGTTTGAAACTCAATCGTTGGACATTCATAATTGCTTGTTTGGATTAGTTTAAATTCTTATTATTATTGAATTGCTCTGTCATAATGGATCTTTGGACCCCTCCTGCTATAATTGCCTTTTTATATGAAATTGACTGAAACGATAGTCTTGCCTCTCTATTTTATGCATGCTACATGTTTGACTAGAATATCTAGAATTGTGGTACTTAAGTACAACCATATAGAGAGAGAGAGTGTGTATTCTGCCCAGGTTGTGCATTTCCACCCTTATTTCCTTTTAGGCCATGATCCTATGGTGTTATGGCCTTGTTTTAGGTATATTTAGTTTACATTATTATGCATGTGAAAGTTTATTGTTTTAAATTGGTGTTGTGATTATATGTTATGGAAAGACACTTTATTCTTCATGCTTGTTATTCCTAAATTAATATACCTCATTCCTCATGCTATAAATATTTTGGACTTACCTACTTGCAATTGGCCCCCTTCTTGTGGGAACATCTCATTTGTACTTTAATCCAATATAATACCCAAAGTGTTTAATACATGTACATACTCAACCTTTGCTGACCTACATGCTTCTGTTTCCTATTTTTTGGTGATGTTCTCATCACCCAGGTATAGGTACGTTAGACGACAAGAAGTCAAGAAGATCAATTATAGGTCGTGGACTTAAGGATAGCTTGGAATCGCTGAGTTACTCTCCGCTACTGGCTTTAATTGTAGTTAGTTAAGTTTTTGTAATATCACCTTGTATGGTAATGAGAAATTCTAAAATGATACATACTATAACTTTGTAATAGTTTTGTTTCTTCTACTTATAAACTTCAAGCTCTGATATGTATACCATTTGAGAAACGAATGAATTTATTCCTTTCCTTCTTAATTGAAATTGGATGGTCTTATTCTTCAGTTCACTAAAGAGTGGATCCCCTATCAGGTCCCACTCTTTACATTCTCTCAACCATAAAATGTACTTTAGAGGAAAATTTCTTGCATAGGGCATTTTTTGACACCCTAATTTTGGTGTCCTAGTTAAAAATATTGCTATAAAGCTTCAGTGTGTGGACCAAAAAAGAAGCCAAAAGTCTTATGGTTGTTACATGATCAATTTGTTCTTTTTACTTTATTTTTATAGGAAGTTTCATTTATGCTAAAATTTATTCTCTAATATAATGTAAATTGAAGATATATGTAGGACAATCGGTTGAAAGAATAAGGGTTCAAGTGCATGACTTGAGCATGAGATCCCATTGGATTATAGAACCAATATTCTTAAACACCCCTAGTACTATTATTGAGAAATTGGTATACATGGAGACTAATTCTCTTGGGTCATAAAAATTTAAAAATTAAGTTTGTCAAATATGTACTTGTTGGATAACAAGTTCAATGAGCTGACCCATCTTAAGATTGATTCATGAAGTATTGTTATAATAATCTCTCAATACAAAAATTTTGTTGTAATCGTTTGATGTAGATTTTCTAAATTTGTCACATGATGACTATTGACCTAGACACTTCTCAACACGATCTTTAAGAAGATTGTTATATATGTGGTTCTTGGGTGTGATGATAGTCATGGTGTACATTGTGAGTAATGTAAATCAAAACTTTGTCTTCATATAGCAAGATGATCTCCAAATACTCTTGATAAGTGTGACTAAAGAAATGCATGGTGATTTTGACGTGATTCGGTATGAGATACATAGCGCATATGTAATTACTTAGTCTGCTTGGGAACAAAGGAACATGGATCGCACATCACAAGGATGAACTTTCCATGCCGTTATTTTTTTTGTTAAGTAGTAGGCTATAGTATTTATCACTTCATCCTCATGTGGGAAAACCAAAGAGTAAAACATGTAAATTGTATCTTATATGAGCTTGTCACCAAACCCACTAAAACCTAAAGATCTGAATACAAAAAAGGACTAGAGAGAAGACATCTACCAATGTGCAAATTTAATAAAAATGTATAAGACTTATCGATATCTTTCTACATATTTATGATGTGTGGCGTACCTCTCCTGTCAATAAGTATTAAATAATAAATCCTCATAGGGATCCTCGATGGTTGTGTTATAACAATGAGATATAGTCATTCATACCCTACATCGATCTCTCTGGATACTTATTTACCCTCTAGTGGAGTAAAATTACCAAGGATCAACTATGTATAAAATGTTTCAACTCCCTAAATTGGGGAATGGAACAATAATTAAATATATATATATACATATATATTAATTGACTTTTGAGTGTGTTTACATTAATGTCAACATTGTCTAAAAAATTTAGGTACTTTTGCTACATGAATAAAGTTTATGGACTAAATGAAAAGAGATTCCTGGGGGAGTGAAATGAATCATTTATACAAAATTTCAAATATCAACAAATAATATGCTAATAGGAATAGTTCTACATTACTATTAATAAAGAGAATGATGTGGAAGAAGGATACAAGAAATACATGGCAATCTAACATGGCTTAAAAACCACAAAGACTTTCTTATCAATGCCTAGCTATTTTTTAACCACTAGGTCTAGTGTAACAATCTTTATTGAGTTGAGAGGGAATAAAACACAAAATTATTTCCAAACAAATATTAAACCATGCACTTTCTCCTTTATATCTTGGCCACATGAGAACACCATGTTTCTATTAACATGCCACTGGGAAAACACCTCAACACCTTTGGGGATATGGGAAAAGGAAAGTCACCACCTATTGTCCTTGTTTTTCTATAAAAGAAGGATCACAAAGTTACTCCTAAATTGATTGTCTCTTCACTCACCTTAAAGTACCTCTAGAATACTTCTTCAACAAAGAATAAAATTGGAAGAGGAAAATTATTATGCAACTATGAAGGATTTGTTGAATGACCTTCTCAAATAATAGAAAGGCTTTTTTTGTGATAGAATCTCAACTTTAGCACAAGTGGATCACTAAGCCACAATTAGACTAATATATATTTTTAACATATATTTTACACCCCAAGTGTGTGTGAAAATGATGAAGATGGTTAATGTATATATTCACTGAGTTGGTTTGGCCCAAGGGAGTGTCCTTGGTCAATATATGTGTTGGGCCAAGTCAAAAAATAAATTATGAGACCAATCGTGCATTTTGTTGATCACCTCAATCAGACTGATACTTTGATAGAGTATTACCTGGTCGAGCTTTGACTTCAATTGAAGACTACTTACTGGAAGCCAAAGTGCATGTACACAATGTCTAGAAATTGAACTAAAGTTTGTCCAAGTTGTCACTCATCGAACTAGGTGTTTGACTGAGAGATAACCAAAAGCAAACTGATGCCTCTGACCACCTTTAGATGAAGTAAGAGTTCATCGGATGCAATCTCAATCAAACTGTAATTTTGATAAAAAGAACTTACTATCCTAAAAGTTACTTAAGAAAGAATTTTTATTACTACCGATAAATGTTATAGAATTTAACCATTTTACAGGCTCCCTAGGGTCCTAACTATGAACCAAATCATGTGTGGGCTCATCAACATTAATAGTTTTACAAGGTCAAAAAATAAATGGACATACAAGGTTTTTGATGCATTGGAAAATTTGATGTAAATGTTGTTTCCCTATATGATATGAGTCAATTTAGACTTTATAAAACTCTTATGTTCTTAAAACACAAAATAACACATTTGGAAGCAAACATAATACAACATGTGTCATTCTTTGAAATAGGTCTAGCTAAAACCCTCATGCCAAACTAAGGATTATAAAAATGTTTTCGAATATTTGGAATATAATCACTTTTTAGTATCTAAAAGTGATAGAATATAGATTGCTTATGTGTTAGGATAAATGTTGTTGGAGTATTAAACTTAATAGGTGACATTGAGTAGAAAATTAATTTAGGACAAAACTTTGGGTTATAATCTGAATGGAAACTATGACAAACAAGTAAAACTACAATAAAAGACACTTGTATCATTGTTTATGAAATGATTAATGTGTAAATTTTAAACATTCTAATTATTTTAACATCTTAATAGATAAACTTTAGTTGTTCTTCTAAGTCTCCAACCTATGAAAACTCCCAAATTTTTTTCCATAATTTTGCTTTTGAAGTTGTCATGATTATATACAAAGTATCAAATATATCATATTAATAGTTTGAGGTTTTATGTATGAAGGCACATTGTAAGAAGTAGTTGTGATATGTTGGTATCTTACATTTGCATTGGAATAAACTATATAAACTAACTTCTTCTATGAACTTTTTTGTGGAAAGCCTCATGTCATTTTGTATATCTCTCCCAGTTATTTTGGCATTTCAATGAAATTAATGGAGAAGGTAATAAGAATTTCACAATTGTTCACTTGATAAGAGTTAATTTACCAATTGGATAAGACTTCTAACAATTTCTCAATCCAAAAGAATCATTGCATATTCTTCTAATCCTTCTCTTAACCTTACAATGATAATGAAAATAAAAGCAAGTCAACATAATTTATAGACATGTCTGATATATTGAAGATGATAAATCCTAGAAATGATTTGACGTGCTTATTACGAATGCAGGCAAAAATGTCATGAAACATGTGAGGCTCTAGAGAACTAGTGTCTTCATCTCAATTTATTATGATTTAATTTTTTCATTAATGCATGGATGGCAGATCCAAATTATTATAAAGCAAAGTAAACAACATGTGTTTTATGACAGTCACAGTTGTAACAAATAGTGAAAAGAAATTATATGACCTGACACATTTTATCTAAATTTCAATTCAGTTAGATGAAACAAAGATTGAAATAATTAATAAAAATAAAAAAATAATGTGTGTGCACTTCCATAATGTCAAGCATCTTGATCGAAATGTTTTATCATCTTTCATGTAGTTGCAAGCCCGAGTCATATCATAGCAAGGGGCTTGAGAAGGGTGTTAATCTCTTGGTAAGGGTTATTATTTGTTTTGTAATTAATAAGATGCCTAGACTATCAATATGTTTTTTGGGTAACAACTAAATGAATGAATAGGTAAAAAATTGATCATGTGTAAAATATGAAACTGATGAAAGAGCAATCAAGCGCTCTTGTACTCACTAGTTGGTGGTGAGATGAAATATCAATTACAATTAATTAGATACATTACAGATTTATAATTTTATTCTACATTTATATCAATGTATGATTGCATAATTAATACAATGTGTCATGAATTTTACATGATATATTATCAAAGTGATAAGGACCATTATATCCTATTGTATAAAAAGAATTTATCCAATATTCAGGTGATTGAAATGATTGCACTTATATCAAATATTGAAATCGATATGAAGACATGACCATTGGATTGCCTAGTAACTGAAACAATGTAATGATGTCTTATATAATACCTAGACATTATTTACAAAAATTCAATTCGGGTGACATCTTGATCCTAGAAATAATAACTATGTATTTGGTAATTGCAATGTATGTATGGAAGAAGAAATATAAAGAGAGGGAGAAGAAATATAAAGAGAGGTCATTGACACATGTAATATGTAACTCATGATGAAGAATATTTGGTGTCCTCTCCCCAAAGTCTTCCCTACCATTCCAATCATAAGTATAATTATACATAAATGAACTCAAACCAAATGGTTCCCTCTAATTGTTTCATTTTTTTCTTTTCTTTTTTATATGCATACTTTATTAAGGTCCCTTTATACATATAACTTTTATATATATTGCATCGTGCATAGGGATCCCTTCATTATGTCAACTTATAGGGGAATGAGACAAATTATCAGTGTGGTCTATGATCATGAAGTGCACCTTCATGTTCATGAAGAAATAATTTATATGGATACACATTAGCTATGGTTGTACAAATGATATCACGTCTCATGAAAATCTACTCTTGGTTTTCAGCTTATATAAAAGGGACTCAAAATAAAGCTCATAGTCGTGACATAAGGGTATTATTAATTACACAAAATATCATGGTCAAAAAATGATTAATTGGACCATTAGTACTTTCATAGAATGATTAAATTGGGATATTGGAATAATTATGCTTTGATGAAGAAGTGTTTTGATATATTTCTTATTTTAAGTATAATACATATAAATACATCATGCTTGCAGGAACTAAGTGGGAAAGTAGAACATGTAGAGACAATGAAGGCAATATCTCTAAAGATATAGTGCCACTACTATTGTTAATGACCAGTTATTATATGTATATTGTTAGATATAATCTAGATCCTATTCATAGTGTCTAATAAAAAATGGTTGAAAGTATTTCACCAGTGTGTTAATGTATTTGAAGGGCACACTTGATCCAAAATGAGACTTTGAGTGTGTAACGCCTGGGCCCACTGCCTAAGGCTCTAGTCGAGTTTCAGGAATGACGAATGGCCCCACATACCACCACTAGCCTTAACGGCATGCTTTGTCCTCACTCACACACAAATCAGTATAAATTTCCCGACTGGTCACCCATCCCAGTACTATTATATGTTGAGCATGCTTAACCATAAAGTTCTTTAGTGATGGGCTCCCTGAAAAGGAGGTGCAGCTTAGTGATATGAGTAGTCCAATCATTCTTTTTAAGATCATTTTATCTGAGGCATCAAATCTTGGGATATTACAATCACCCCCACTTAGACTCTTGACGTCCTCATCAAGGCTCAACCATATGGCCTCATAATGTCTTCATGTTTCAATGCAGACCCAAAATGGAAGTTGTACATCCAGCTCCCATCCACGGTTACTGGTGCATGGGTGGCTTCATCAACTAGGATAGCCCTTTCCAACATGTCCGGATCGCATGACTTAAGACTAACATGTCATGCCCACTTGGGCCCCACCTACTGGAGGGGGTCTAGCTCTGATATCATTTGTAATGTCTGGGCCCAATGCCAAAGGTTCTAGTAGAGTTTCAGGAATGGCGTCTAGTCTCACAAACCACCACTAACCTTAACTGTGTGCTTTGTCCTCACTCACGCACAAAATAGGATAAGCTTCCCAACTGGTCACTCTTCCCAGTATTACTCTGGGCTGAGCACACTTAACCGCAAAGTTCTTTAGTGATGGGATCCCTAAAAAGGAGGTGCACCTTGGTGATGTGAGTAGTCCAATCATTCCTTTTAGGGTCATTTTATCTGAGGTCTCAAATCTTGGGATGTTACAGAGTGACATTACTAAAGTCAATTTGAGAAGTCTTTAAAATTGATGTCTAGAAGGACTTGTAGACTTAATGGAATATTCATATTCGTTTGATACTTTAGGTGGACTGAAATTTTATTTCTAGGAATGTGTCATCGTGTGTTTGAACTTGGTTCACCTCCATATGATTTTTGAGGACCACTTGGTGCGATGTGATTGATGTATTGTAACTAGGTGTAGCACTTTGATATCGATTTGGAATTAAGTCAAAAAATCTTAAGAATAACTCAATTCATCTTCACTCACCCCACATATGTTGAGATAGAAGTGGACATTCATAGCAACCCAACTTTCCCTCATCATAGAGTTTGCCAAGTTTTTTGCATAACCAAAATTGCTAAGTTATCAACATGTAAATTGTGGTTGTTGTAGAAGTTCTTTTAGTTTTGATGTGCTTTCGGTATAAATCTAGTAGGAATAAGTTTTCATAGCTATGGTGCATTTGCATTTTTGCCTAATTGAATAGAACACTTCAAGAATATCTCACAAATCTTTATACATAACCTCACATGTAAGGAAATTTTAGTTGACTATTTGTATAATATTTTGTTACCATTTCATATACATTTCAAGTCAATAAAACTCACATATGAATCAACATACAGCTTAGTAAGTTTGTATGATCCCATCATAGATCAAGCAATCTTAGAAAACTTACATCATTTGTTGCCTACTATGTAAAAATCACATCATGAGATTAGAGTTTGATAAACATCAAAATCATTCATCCCACCATAGAATCAAAACTCATGTGGACTCAACCAACCTAGTCTAGCCATGAATCTAGAGGACACCCTGACCTTGAGTGGGTTATGCAAGATCTTTTTTAGATCCAACTTTTCCATTGATATGGTTGTAATTTGTTATCCTTGTTTGGGTAAATTCGTCCAGTTTATTTTGCAAAATGTTTAGTTTGTCCTAATCCCCAATCTGACTTGGGCAATAAAAGGTTGTTCATTTTCTGAATAGAAACGTAATCATGTCTTGGACAAGAGCATGGCACATTGATGGGGAACCCTTAGCCTCAGCAGTTGTTGATCAGGTTGTTGCAGTGTTGCAGGTTTAAATCTGTAGCAGTGGAACTCTTAGACTCCTTAAGATTTACATTAGTGACTGACTCATCATGCACCTTGTTCATTAAAAAAGTTTGGAAGCGCGAGACTTGTGATAGACACGGATGTCAAGTACCACGAATCTTTATAATACCCCTTCTGTACAAACGTATCAACTTTTTTTTTTTTTTTGAGGGAACAAACGTATCAACTTTGTTGATCGTCACGGCTAACTTTTCATTCAAAGTTAAGAGCCGTGCGTCTATGGAGTACATATAATTATTATACCCTTAAGTGGTAACCATGTTAGTAGTAACCATGTTTAATTAATAAACTTGTCTTTTCTTTTCGTTATTATCTATTCATCACATCATATCATGTGACTGATGTTCGCACGGATGGCTACCGGGCTGGCTTCGAGAAAATCAAAGAGGTTGAATCCTCACAAAACAGAGAGTTTGCCTGCGGGAGTAACACAGTCTCCCGGGATCAAACAGTAGAGAGAGAGAACACCTAACAGCATATGCCGAGGGTCTTTAATCTCTTCATGTAGTGTCCTAATGGGATTCGCTGAGATTCGAATCTGCAACTTACGTTTCACAAGCATAAGGCTTGACTAGTTGACAAGTACAAACATTCAGTCATCGGGGAGAAGATAGAATGAGTCAATGATTTTTCTGATGGAGAATGAGGCGAGCAGCGAGAAGCAAGGAATTCTTTTACGGGTGATATGGTGCCTCTATTCCAAATTGACACACACACACACTCTTTTACGGGTGATATGGCGCATCTTTTCTAAATTGACATACACACGCGCGCGCACACACAAGAGAGAGAGAGAGAGAGAGAGAGAGAGAGAGAGAGAGAGAGAGAGAGAGAGAGAGAGAGAGAGAGAGAGGCACATATATGAGAGAGAAAAGGACGAGACGTTATCTCAATTGAAATGTATTAAGATAAACAACTTCCATAGATTTGTCATGGACATATGGAAATGATGCAAGAAGCTTGTCAGCCATGGTAAAAAAATAAAATAAGTACACACTAACACATCAGGCAGAAGAATTATATGTTAGAAATCCTCTGGAATAAAAAAACTATATGTATAGGAAGAGCACGTAGGACAAAGGCTGCCCTATCGATAAATATAGTAACCCACCTGGCTGATAATAAAAGAGTTACACGGCGACATAGGTATTTTTTTAGTTAACAATTTAAAATTCTCTTCTGCAATGGGTTAAGTGGAGGAGGGAGTTATTGCGACCTTCGAAAGATAAAAGAGTCAGCCGAGTCCTTGCTAATATCAGATTATTAACGATAGTGTCGTGGAAAGGGTTGAACCTACCAGATAGGATCTATGTAGTCTGCTTGCTAATCTTAATATTAGAGATAACTTGGTGGAAAGTTTCCAATTAACTGTATAGTTTGCCTATGCATGGTTATCTTCACCATCATCAAAGCTGCTTAAATAAATCCAGCCCAGCCGAACTTTTCAAAGCTCCTTACGGAGGTCGCATTTCTGCGTTTAGAGAAGGTCAACTCATCTAGGGTACAATTAGTTCATGTCCGACCATTTCATAATTGCATTGCCCTACGCAATCTTCTCTGATGCATGTTGTAAATTGTCGGCTTTTGCATTGAGAGCGTCACGATAGGTCTGCTATGAGTAAGAGTATATCTTGCGCCATCTTAAACCATTCATAATAATCCTAACCAATGAACGCCCTTGGAAGAAGTTCCACGCTTCAGTCCTTCCTTACAACGGTGTCATGGTTCATCATCTTCACCACCGTGATGACTGTAGACTATATTTGACAGAAAAAAAACACGGAAAGTAATGAAAGATCAAGTTCATAGTGCAGCATCACTACTAGGGTATAAGATTTCCCAAGGGCACTACTATCGCATTGGAAACACTTAATAAGGATCTGACTTGTTTGGTATAATTTGTCATGAAAACATTGAAAGTCAAATTTCATAATTTGTTTTATTTGGTTGTCATTGACCTTGGGTCAGAGAAAACCAATGATACTCTTGTCTACTGTAAATATTATTTATTAAAACTTTCTCCCAAATTAAGAAAAATCGGTTTGAATAGCTTTAGACGGATAGTTTTTCGGATACTCCCCTGATGGTGCCATCTTTTGGGCAAGTTCACGTGTTTTGAGAGGGAGGGAGGTGGTCGTGTTGTCATGAGAAGATAAGAAAGTCGGTTTCATTTTGCCTACTATACTAAATTTCTGCCAAGAATAGGAGGGGGGAAAAGGGGATCATCCGAGAGAATCAAAGCTTTAAGTACGCATTGCTAGGGATGAGCAGTGGTCCGGGCCAGCCCGACCCAGCCCACAACCCGACCCATATAGCCCGACCAGAACCCAGTCCACATTTGTATCTGGGTGGGTCGGGTTTGAAAATGTGTCCCATATTTATAACCGGGCCGGGATCGGGCTGACTACAACCCAAACCCGAAAGCCCGAAACCCGACCCATATAAAGTAATACATATTATTTTTTATATAAATTTATATACATAAGTAACATATGTTGTCCTAAGTTCCTAAGTCGTTGGATGAATTCAATCTAACAGCAGATATTGAACCTCGTGACCTAACAGCCACCAGTACCACCCACTACGAAACGACACTACCCTGGTCACACGACTCACGCCCCCAAAACCAAACCATTCGTCGCTCGGTCTCTCTGTCTCTCACTCTCTCTCCCTAGCCGACCAACCTCGCCGCGAATCGCGAGGCCACAACCCCGTCGCCCACAGCAACCGCACCTGCCGGACAGAGGAGACACAATGTGATGTGAATCTAGGGACAATGTTGAAGTTTGATCGTGCATTCGTGCACCAACGCATAGCATAACTCATCGGCTCCTCCTCTACTCCTCTCAGCCTCTTGGCGTTTGCTAGGATCATCTTCTTCCTCTATCGTTCTACTTTCTTCCCCTGCGATAGGCAATTGTAGCATCTGTTTCTCTGGCCGATGCAAGGTCATCCTCACAGAGGGCATGTTTCTTCTGGTCACAGCTGGATTCCCTTGGTCGTTGCACAACAGGATCGCCCAAAGCTCCATCGGTGCTTCGATAATCACTATTCAAGGCTTCAACGTCCGCTCCACCCCTCTTTCGAGTAATGATCATGGACACCCATAGCAGCTAACTGCCCAAGAGCTAACTTGGGAATCAAGGATCACTGATCAAGGATTATACAAGTACAGATTCTCAGACATCTACATTCTTGCCTAAGTGATCTGATCTGAAAACTAAGAGTTTCCCCATCTTAATGTCTTAGAATATCATACATTAGCATATCCATTACTGAATTTTTTTATAAAATAACTTTTATCCTTAAATCTATTTGATTGCATTAAGTAGCATTTTGTGCTTGATCCTATTCTGTCTAGCATATCAAGTGCATTTTGTGTTTCATTGGTTCTTTTTGACCTCCTAAAGTAGAATTGTATTCTTTTTCAGAGTTTTTTCTAGATTTGGTTGTTGAAATTTTGGCGATTAATTAGACTCAAATGGGATCCTTTGAGGTATACTTGCATTTGTTAAAAATATCCACTTCACTACTTCAATCATTGGGTTTAAATAGATGACGAAAATAATTGCAATGCCTTCTTTTATTTACTATAGATGTCGGATGCAAACACAGAGCAGTTGGGTCACATTGAACAGCAGAACATTTCTAATTCACCACAAGTAGAGCCCCCTTTAGATAACAATGAACCACCTAAAAATGATAAAAAGTGCAAAAGATCAAAAAGGAAAACTTCTCCAGTTTGGAATCACTTTGAAGTCATTAAAAGGCAGGATGGGGTAGAAACATTGTGTTGTCACTATTGCAAAAAAAATGACATGCACTACTCTCAATGGGACTAGTCACTTAAGTCGTCACTTAGAAAGATCATGCCCCTACTATAAGAAATCTGATGATAAGTCCCAACATGTGTTAACCTTCAATAGGTCGAACTCTGGAAGCAATGTTGTTGCATGGAGATTTGACCCTGAGAGAAGTAGGAATGATTTAACCAGACTTTTCATTATGCATGAAATTCCCTTTAGGATGGTGGACCATAGAGCTTTTCATGATTTTGTAGGGAATTTACAGCCTAAATACAAACATGTATCTCGATGTACAATTAGTAGGGATTGTATGAAGATGTATGAGAGTGAAAAGTCCAAATTGATGGAGTCTTTGAAAAAGTCGACAAAAAGGATTTCAATTACTACTAACATGTGGACCTCAATACAATCATTAGGATACATGTCCATAACAGCACACTACATTGAGGATTCGAAGTTGCGTAAAAAGATCATGGCCATTTGTGTACTTCCATCTCTTCATACTAGGGATAACATTGCTGATATGATTATTAATCGTTTGCATGAGTGGAATATTGAAAACTTGTGTGCAATAACTGCTGATAATGCATCTAAAAATGATGTTGTTGTTAGAAATTTGGTGGACTACTTCTCTATGAAAGGAGGGTTGCTTTTGAATGGGAAAGTATTTCATGTGCAGCACACATTCTTAATCTTATTATCCAAGATGGCTTAGGTGAATTAAAAGAGATCATTGGGAAAGTTCAAAATCTAGTAAAGCATGTGAAATACTCACCAAGGAGGCTACAAGAATTCCAAGAGTTAGCTAAGACCGAACACATTAGTTGTAACAAACAGCTTGTTCTAGATGTTTCTACTAGGTGGAATTTGACTTTCTTGATGTTGGAGTATGCACTTCTATACCATAAAGTTTTTACTAGAATGAGGGCTCGTGACTTAAATTCATGTGATTCCCCTACCATTCCTGAGTGGAAGAAGATTGAGTGAGTTTATTTGTGGTATTCTTGAAGTTTTCTATAATGCAACCAAGGTATTCTCTGGCCACCTATATTGTACTTCAAAACTCTTTTTTGAAAAAATATTTGAGATTCAACAAGAGTTGGTGAACTTGAAGGACAGTGAGGATGATACAATTAGGAATATGGCTTTAAAGATGCAATCTAAATTTGACAAATATTGGAAAGATAAGAGTACTATGCTACCTCTACACATTGCTACTTTCTTGGATCCTAGGTGTAAGATGGAATATCTACAGTTCTGTTATAGTAAAATTTATCCAGAATTTGATCTAGACTACCATCTTTCAAGCATTGAGGAAAGTGTGCACTCTCTTTTTTATGAATATTCATTGTTCTATCAAGATAGTATCCTTCCCATGAGGGCTTCCACATCTGAAACAATATTTGAGAATCTAAGTAGCCCTAGTTGCAAGAGAAAGGGCAATATTAGAAAACTCTTTTGGCAAGAGAAGAAGGAGAAGGAGAAAGGGAATGCAGAATGGGTAAAATCCAAAATTCAGAGCTATTTGGATGACAAATTTGTTGATTATGAAGATGATGATAAGTTTGACATTCTAAATGGTGGAGAGAAAATTGTAGCAAGTATCGGATTTTGTCAAAGATGGCTCAAGATTTTTCGGTTATTCTTATTTCTACGGTGGCATCAGAAAGTGCTTTTAGCACTGGAGGTCGAGTGCTTGATCAATATCGAAGTATATTGGATCCTGATACTGTTGAAGCTTTAATTTGCACCTAAGATTGGCTCCATGGAGAGCAAGGAGATGAAATAGATGAAGATGACTAGATGAGGCTGATTTCGTAAACACAAATGGTAAGAACATTATTATATTGAAGTCCTAATATGAATTTTATTTTGTTTACATTGAAGTTTCTATTTGTTTTCTTCATAGGAAAGTTTCAACAAAAATATATATGATGCACTCATATTGCGATTATACAAGACAGCCTATTTAGTTAATAGTAAGTGCACAAATACATTCAGCAAGATTATCTACTTTAACATGTGTTTTTTATCAACTTTATATTAATGTAATCTATTTCCATAATCTAGGTATTGGATGAAGTCAACGGGAACTAGGAAACAGAAGCTCAATTTTTGGAAGATGCAAGCTGAATTTTAAATTCGAAATGTTATTGTGTTGTACTTCTGACTTCTAAATTTGTTTGTTGTAAACATTTATCCGTGATCTTACTTGTTTGGTTTTAGTTTAGTTGGTGTTATTGTATGAACCTGGTTGATGGTTTGGTAGTGTGCCTATTGTATGGACATGTTCACATGGTTGTTGAGCTTGAGATGTCTCAATATAGTTGTTATGTAGTCTCTTGATGGCTATTCAGCCTGTTGTTGTTGAATTGTTTGTGGCTGCCATTTTGGTGTGCTAGTGCCCAGCAATTAGTCTCTTGATGGCTATTCAGCATGTTGTTGCTGGATTTATTCATATGGTTGCTTTTTTTGTGTGCAAGTGCCAATTTGAACTCTCTTGTTGGCTATTCAGCCATGTTTTGATAGTTCCTAACAGCCTTTTATGAACATGTAAGTCCAACCATGTAGAAGCTGCCAAGCTGGGAACTTGCTTGATCCTAGTAGTATTTAGGAGGGTTTTTGAAAAATTGGATCTGTTGTATATTGCACAATGATGATGTGCTCCTACCGAATACTTTTCTATGAATGTTTATATTAATGGTGAAGAACCGATGTACTAGCGTATGGTTCAATGATATTGTGTCCTAATTTTATCTTGATTGGTTTGTGCCATTGTCAATTGAAAATAGAATATAATTCTCATCATTGATGTAGCAAAGTTGACGTTAATTATGTGTACAGCTGGTATGTTGCTGATTTGCCATCTTTACAGCTGCTTTCTTTTCAAGAATAAAAAAAAGCAGGACATGTTGGCTGAAATAATACACATTCTTTTCTTTTACTAAATCAAATAAATCTTCAGGCAGGTCCTCGTGGCCTCTTTGTGAGCCATGCGCATGCTCTCTTTATATGGTATCTATCAAACGTGTAATAAAAAGGGAGCCTTTTATATACATCACTGAATATCAGACTATTCGTTAGGCTAAAAAAAGAAAAGAACAACCAGAACCTTGATTTGCTCATGAGATAATCTGGGCTGGCCCGAGACCCGGCCCGAAACCCATATTTTTAGACGGGCCGGATACAGGCCTTCTTTTCAGAAAATCGGGCCTAAACCCGGCCCACAACCCATTTGTAAATATGGATCTGGATCTGAGTTTACCTAAACCTGATATGACTCGGCCCGATGTTCATCCCTTGCAGACGTCCTTATTAACACTACAAACTTGTGCTTAATATATAAAAACAAAAAGATGTCGATGTGGCAATAGCTAAATAACTCGACACCATTGACATTTGCATTGAACAGACTAGGACTGAGTTTCTTTCTCATTCATGTGCTCCAGCTGCTATGCAGTTAGTAGTTAATACAAGTATGGAACTTGTGTCAACCAAACAACCTATCACGCTAGTATAAAGTCCTTTTCCAACTTGCTAAGAAGATCAAACAAATCAGATTCAATGCAGTAAGACTATATCGAAAAAAACATGAGATCTTAGGTATATAAAAAAAAAAAACTTCGTTAACATCATGAAATACACTCCGGTACAAGGAGCTCAATGTCTGAGGTTTGTACAGAGAAAAATCCCCCTCAAATATAAATTTCTATTCAGAAATTTCCAGGAGCTCCAGGATCCGACATAAACAATCCCCACAACGAGAAACTTCCATAACTGTCAACGAAGACTTGCAGCTGCATTACTCAACTATACACAAGTTAATTATATAAAACATAGTAGAACCCATGTCGTTGGATTGTGTACTGGGGCAATATACAGCCATCTTCTACGCCATACAGGTCACACTTTTCTCATTATCTACATCAGTTATCTTCTTCAATCAATCATCTTCATCCATGTATTTCTCCTGTACGGCAGCCGTTGTAGCTCATCGTTAAGGCGAACTTGACAAAATGAGTTGTACGTGGTACAACTATATCAATGACAATGCGATTTAATTGCGAAAACGTATTAATGAGATAACCACAATAAAGTCCTTGAGTTAATTCTATTACAACCAAAAAGGCTATTAGAAAAACCTTAAAAATGCAATTAAGCAAGCAAACCCCGACAGACCATATTAGCTACATTTTTTCATTATTTATAGCTTGATGTTGCAAGAATAACCAGAAAGACAAAAAATACAAATAGAAGGATATCTGTAATACTCCCAGTCAAGGGGAGCTGCGGCAATTTTGCTGAACTCCACAACACTCCCTTCAATTCCGGCAAATATGTAGCCATTGCTCTTATCTATCAACTTCACAAGATTGCCTACACTTTCTTTATCCTAAAAGCAAGAATACACCAGCTTAACAATGGATAATACTCCATAACCAAAGAACTTAATGACAATATTCACAACAACGTGCCTGAATATCCAACGTTGAAAAGTTCACTAAATTGAAATCCTCAATTACATTGCAAAGCTCCTTTGTTAGTTTCCTGCAATGGTTAATTAAAACATTTAATCAAATCCAATCAAAAGTTTGGAACGACAAACTTAGAACTAAATGTTTTACCAATTTGATTGTTGGTTAAGTACTACAGTGGATGGAAATCAAAGTTCTACTTATGAAATCCATAGGAACATTTCAAATTAGACGGCGAATTTATGAAAGAGGTACAGGTTTTCACTGCTACAAAAAAGAACTCTAATAGAAAGTGCAAGTTATGTTGAAACTTAGAACTAACATGTCCCTTTTTTGGGTGGGGGGAGGGGACCAAAACAAACTCCGGTTTCCATCATCCCTTTGGAATTTGTGTTATCGCTTTCGTGGAAGAGAGACCGCGACAGTTTGGCTTACACTCACGTGTGCTAATGATGCCATCCAATCTAGTCAATGTCCGCATCACACCCATTTTGGATAAAAAAAACGTTGATCATCTCAAAAACATTTGAATAATTTATATATCAAATTTGAGCACCTTTGGATATATACAGATCAACAAATTCATATAGCCTAGTCACATGCACAACACGCCTATTTTTCTGAGAATTTAAGCACTTAATCTTCTCAAATAACATGTGAATTGTACGTATGCCAGATTTGAGCTTATTTGGATACATATAGGCCATGTATCTGGAAGTTACAAAAACTGTGCATCAGGGAAAAATGAGGATGTTGGTTTTATAATCCCTCGATAATGAATTACAAGTAAAAAATTCGCATACATGGTAGCCATGTAATATTTGAGAAGATTAACGGCTTGTATTTCCCACAAACTTGACAGATATATTAGAACACAACTTAAGTATACAATGTTATCTACACCCTCGAGTATATCGGCCTGACCCTATAGTTGTACACATATGTGTGCATTCCACAAATAGACACTTGTCTTTACACTATTTTAATCCTCCTTCCATGGCCAGACTTATAGGTGTGTTTTCTTTTACTTAATAGGCTTTTGTTTCAAAATTATTCAAATTCAAGTTACATAGAATCAGTCATGAAGTTGTATAAATATGCAAATGAATGACAATCATTGTTTCAATAAATATCTGATAATATATTAAAAAAAAAAACTTTCATGCATCGAACTAGACCCATATTCTCCATTTTGATATGGATGAATTATGAAGGAGAGCTTATAATCATTGCAAAATGCAACCAGCATTTGAAATTTACTACACCTTAGGTATAGGCTCCTCAGTCCTATATATTGAGGCGGACTAGCTAGAATCGATTCTAGCAAAGCACGAATTGAACTCTATCTTTTCTATGTTATGTAAACCGAATATTAATTGCAACTGTAGGAGAATGATCTTGGCCTTATAAACAGTCAACAAACTAACTTTTGAGCTCACTAAATAGCATGTATTTTTAGTTCGTCCACTATATATGTTCAAACATTGAGTTCTGGAGAAGTTAGACCTTTAATTTTGTGATGTTTGATGCAAGGGCTACAGTTATCCAAAGGAAATAATTTTTGCGATGAATGATGCAAGGACTATACTTATCCAATGTATGCAAGGGCTATTATTCAGTACTTAAAAAAGTTGTCCACTAACGCCTAAGCGGCCAGTCCAGTAGCTCTGTAGGAATTCTTATTGAAGTGGCATGCTGAGCGAATTGCAGTGAAGTAGCCGCTTTGGTCTGCTTTTTCTCACTTTGACCCGCTTAAGCAGCCCTCTTAGGTGGCGCTTTAAGCATACTTTTGTTAGATAAGTTGTTAGGCTAACAATACAACAACTTAAGTGATACCCATATTGCATGGATTCTTTGTACCGGTAATATTTATCTTTAATGTTGAATGCTACCAAAAAATTGCTGATGCCTCATGCTATCAGAAAGTATCGATTTTTACAAGATACTGCAGTTATATAGATAAAAATCAGTCTTCCTCTCACAATATGTATAATTCATGTATTACACGAATTATACATTCGTTCCAACAACAATTTACGTTTTCTTTTGAATGCTATTGATGTCTGAGTAACAATCCTTGTTGGTAGTCTACTCTGAATCATTAAATACTACTTAACAATTAACATAATTGTTCTCAAGTCCAAATTTTTCAACGCTTTTTGGTGTCGTTAATTATTCATGAGTAGCAAGTAATTATATATTCCAACACAAGTAATGATTCAACATTACTGATTCAATAGTAATTTACTACTTTTGGATTTCCTTGATAGTGTTAATTACTACCAAGATACTATTTGTTTACTACTTTTGAAACTTACCTACTATGTAACTTCAGACGTGTAGAACATTCAGAGTAACGTATCATGATTACATACTTACTCTAACGACGTTTGAACGGTCAGCCTCTCATTTACACTTTGGAGCTTACAAGTTAGCCTTTGATTAACCAGTCTAGTATTCGCAAACTATAATTTCTACATTTTTTTTATATGGCCCACTTTTTCTAAAGGCGTTTGCTTCATAACCCGCTTCATGCTAAAGTGTCCGAGGAGGTCCATCCAGTCAGCTTTCCACTTCACGCTTTCCAAAACATAGCTACTAATGCAGATTGAGTGATTAACATTGTTCATTTGGTGTTCCAATAAAATGATTACTTCTAAATTTTCAACCAAATCTCTACTAACAAGATTAATGCTCCGCCTTATAATCCGAGAAGTGGGGAGTCAGTTGCTTCAGGTGAGTTGCTTGAGCCGGAGTGCCAAGTCATGATTCCGCCGCCAACTCGACGTCTTCATAACCAAGCTGGAGCAAAAGCTCCAGTCTCCATGCTCACTTCGAAGAATTCTCCTAGCCGGTTTTTAATGTGTGAGTGTGGGCGGGTGGGTAAGGAGTAAGAGGTATTTAAATAACTCTTTCAGGTGACTTGTTTAATCATTACATCACAAAAATTAAAAGACTCGTCATACTTTGTTTTACCTTTCTACAAAATATCATTCTAGCTAGATATATCATTTTAGAAATCAAATACAATTATAAATGGATCATTTTAATTTCAAACTAGATGTAATACAGAAATTGCAGTTATCGAAGCGCATCTCCTAGTCAGCCAAGCGATCCCACACGCCGCCCATTACGAGGGTTTGACTAGGCATTTGCCTCGACTGCCTCTATAGTTGGGCGACTAGTTGAACTACCTACACGGTCTCCCACACGCCCACTTACGTAATTTTTTCATTTCCCCCCTAGCCTTACCTCCTTTCCCTACCACTAGCATCATCTATTGTTGTTGATAGAATTGGAGCTCACACATCTCCCTTGCAGCCACCCAAAGGGCCTTAAAGGTGGCGACCAAGCATCTTCCCATCTCCAAAGACCATCCAAACCCCTCCCTCTTCCCCTTTCTACTCTCCACCCCCACTTTCTCCTCTTAATCAAGGAACAAGGTATCCGATTTCGAAGCCGTTTCGATAGCATGGAAACTGAAACTTACTGAAATTTCGACAGGAATTTCGGTAAATGCAACCGTGCCCGTCTCGATGCCAAAAGAATGAATTAAGTCATGAAATTTCACTGGCATGAGGTCTAAACCTATATGCATAGTTTTATGTAATAAAATTATATATGGGGATAGGTAGGGGGATCCTTCATGTGGGAGATAAATAAACTTTACCGTTTCTTGGGAAAATTTTGAAACTGGGCAAAATGTTTCGCTGATTTTGACATAGCGGTACAGTCGCAGGATTTCGTTGCAGATGCTGGCGAAATCGAAATTTCAAGCGGAATTTCAACGATTTCATGGAAACCTCATTCCATGCTCTTAATTCATTAGGATTTATTTTTGGAATTTTGGGATATTATTTTACCTATCTGGTCCCTAGAAAAACATAGGCCAAACATAATCTTAATATATTTACAAAAAAACGCCTATGCTTAGGAAGTTGTCTACAGGCATGGGCGGACTAGGCACTCAACCAATATAGGCCAACACCTTACCGTCTTAATAACCATGATATAAATGGAATGTTATAAACTGTTACACCCTAGTGACTTTTGACATAAAGATAAAAGCTTTGAGAACCTTTTGATCCATAGGATAAAACTTTGAAATCCTTCTTTAACTTTGTAGTTACTCAAACTACACCATGCTCTGACAGATGCCTTTCACATAATTACTCCCATTTACATACCAAGTTAGCTTGAGTTTAGATCAATGAACAAATTTCTAAATGTTAGATTACAAGTGCAATTGTACTTATAAATGTAAAAGTTCCTTTGATTGCTTTAAAGTTCAACATCATAATTGAAAAGTAACAACCGCACATACATTCAACCTAATTTGAACCAACATGCATGAGTACAATGCAGCGGTGCATGAGTTTTTCCCTAATGGTGTTCTTTACGTCGAGTAGTTGTAGCTACCCACGATTTACCTATCTCAATCTTACAGGCCTCCATGATTTGCGGTAGGCTGGGCATAAAACCAAACATGACCACCAGAGACCACCATAACGGTTTAGTCTACCTTAGGCAGGTAATTTTGTCAAGTTTGGTCCATAAATTCTTGAAACAAGTCTTATGTAGTCTGGTCAAAGTCAGGGTGAGTGGTTAACAAGTCAAACCAAACTTGACTGACTACATGAAATGAACAATTAAAAGAGGAATATAATTATTATAATAGGCATAAATCAATATGGACATACCATTATATTAATACACATACAAAACAATCTTGTGATACATATTCATATAAAGCAATCATAAAAAAATGAGTGATAAATTAATGGTACCATCAGTCCAATCATCTCAACTAGTTGATCAAAATTAAACCTTGACGTTGTTAGTTCTCTTGGTGAGACATGTGCACACTTCCTCCGCGACTGCAGTAGCCGTAGGACAACTATAGGCTTGACAATTTCTGATAGTGCCCAAAGTTGACGTTCATTTGAGTGTTAGAAATTGTTACTTAACATTATTGGTTTTGGACCGAACTTAACCAAACTTGACTAGAGTCAAGTTTGGTCTGGGTCCTGCCAACTGTCAAGTTTGGTCAATTTTTTTCTTTTTAACACTGTGTGTAGTCTGGTCGACAGTTTTGGGGTCATACCATTCTTGACCAACCATGCCCACCCCTAATTTGTGGGATCAGGAATGGGTATTTCCTCCTTTACATCTCAAACAATTTTGAACATCATGTAAGTGTACTCAGTGATGATGAACTATGAACCTAACATCCACGGAGAGGATCTTTGATACCCATGAAGAGTAGATTACCAATCATGTCACTGCTACGAGGACTTCTATGATTATACTACTCACAGATCTATCTAACCAATTTATTATGGAACTTGACTTGTCTCCGCTTGTCATGAAGCTTTTTTATCATAACCGTATATTATTTAAAACTTAATGGCAGTTTAAAATTATTAATACAGCCCATACATGCATGCCACACAAAGGCAATTTTTTATTGAATTCATAGAAATGGTGTTCAAGAAAACCTGTATTTTGCTGACCGAGGATCTTGATCAAGATGATATTGTAGATATGACAAATCTTGAACATCGGTGTAGAAGTCAAGATTGAAAGCTGCAGGAATAGGTAAACTCCTATAAATGTCATGACTCCGGAAAAAGGTAAAGTTGGGTTAACAGATCTCCAGAATTACCGAGTTTTCCATAACTCTCAATAAGATCAATTTTTGAAAGTACATTGATGTGAGGTAGTTCCAGATGCAACATTGTTGACAACGATAGCAGTAAAGCACTCACGTACTTCCCAGGGTCGCTGCACAAATGTGCATCAACTAAGTGCATTGCTGTCAACTGCAATCATGAAAACAAAAACAATGTTAATGCCTGAAGCCACTAAAACTGACTGCCTAGGTAAAATCATGTCATGTTTTGTGCAGTACCCTGAGATCCAGCTTCTTAACAAGCTTAGAAATAACAGTTTTGGCATTGGAGTGGAGAAAGAAAAGTTCAACCTGGCCAGGAAAGTCAAATAGCAAGTAATGATCTGCAAAATTAAGCTAGATCTTAAAATTTTCCTTAACAGTCATTTAAACAATTATAAGCATAGAAAGGATAGATCACTGCAAATGTATGTCTATCCAGTTCAAACTCCATTAACTTGGATTTATACATTAAAAAACAAGACAGTGTGATAGTCATAGGTTCATGTAATAGCCAAATAGAAAGCAAAGGAAGCCAAAGGTCACCGAAATATTTGTGCTCAATCAGTTAAAAGGGACAGACAATGTTATCAGGACCGGACCGGTCATCGAACCAGTGAGACTACTGGTTCTCGGTTAACCGGTTCAACCTGTGGTCAAACCGGTTCAACTGATGGCATCAACAATGTATAAAAATCATATTTATATGCTAAAAATATAGACATTATAGGTAACACTAAAATATGAACTAGTTCAACTATAATGAAGGTACAAGTAGAATTCTTAGAGCCCACAATAAAGTCATAATATTATACATCACAAAAATACTAATGCTTCATACAAAACAATACTTCCAAATGCAATGTTCATTAACACAATGTGATCCTACACAAAACTAGACCCCTTTACATCAGGTGGAGCAAAAGTTCTCGTGAATATTGGGGCTGGGTAAATCAGGGGTGTGGGTTTTTGTTCGTCTATCTCCAAAAATGAGTCACATGTTGAGAGGTGAGAAGGAAATCATAGTCACCCACTCATTGTCTGAGATAGAACGGTGCAACTGGTTAACCGGTGAACCGGTCACTTCTTACCGGTTGGATCGGCCATCTAACTGGTTGGAACAGTATTACTGGTTTAATACAATAACCGAACCGGAAGGGCCACCGGTTCATAGTTTGACCGGTCAGACCAGAAGGTCCAACCGGATTTTGATAACACTGGGGACAGTGATTGCAACAAAGATATATCTACGCAGTTTGAATTCCATCAGCAGGAATGAATGCATAAAAATCTATAGTATGTAATAATCATTGGATCTATAATAATCCTGTGGTTATTCTCCCATTCAGTACCACATCTTAAATCATCCAGAAACTAAACACCCAGTCTGAACCACACCTTGAAAGTCAGAACCACTTCTACACTATCCTTGACAATTTCTGAATTATTAGTGTTTGACTAGCATGCATTCAAGTGACGACTTTAAAGCTTGAAAAGAATATCTCTTTTTATAACTGAACTCCTATCAGACAGCATCCAAAGGGTATATTATAAAGAAAAGAAAAGATAGGCATCAGCATAGTTTGATGCATGAGAAACAAGAGTGCTTGATAGTCATGAAATTACGGCCCAGTTTGGGCGGTATTTGCACAAAATGGCACAGAAATACATCTTAAATTTCGAGAGATTTGTTCCTGCTAATACTACATCTTGGGTATTTTGACTATCTTTTGAATCTCTTTCTTGTAGAGGCTATTTCTCTTAATTCTAAAGTATGTTTCCCCTATCTCTAGACCATATATACATTACTTTCTTCAATTTCTACATCTTCTATAGAGATCTAGAGAAATACTTCAAAATTAACAAAGTTCTTTCTTGGATCTATGTATAGATGTCCCATGTAACCTAGTTCTAACACTAGACTTATACAAGTTGTAGTTCATAAGTTTGTAACTTGTAACAGTAAGTTTTAAATTCTGAGTTGTAACTTGAAGTTTTTAACAGTCTAAAAATTCTAAGATGTAATTTGAAGTTTTTAACAGCCTAACTATATAGCAGACTTGACAATTTTGTTCATTTGTGCACTCACTCATCAAGACATGGATCCCACCTTGACCTCTAAACATATAAATTTATGATATAGTCTAGGGAGTATATGTATAAACATTGTGTTTGCAAAATTTCATTACTTTATTCCTTCATTTTGCCATCGAAATTTTTTCAAAATTGTTCAGCTTCCTTCACTTACAAATGTAGGAGACCCCCCCCCATATATCCAATATGAAATTTTATTGCATATTCGAGTAGATCTTGGCGTTTAGACTGTCTTGGTAAATTTTCATGATTTAATTTGCTTTTTTGGTCGTCGGAGTCGTTAGGGCCGTGAATATTAAAATTTCATCAGAAATTTCAAAAAAAAATGTTTCTGGGCCATTGAATACGACATCGAAATCGGACATTTCATTCTATGGCAGTAGTGGGGGACAAGAGAAGAGGATTTAGAGAAGGCTTGGGTTTTTTTCATATGCTTAGGTTTAAGTGGGCTATACTGGCGTGTCTTGGATGTGTCCACGTTGTGTCCAGGTCATGTCATACACTGCGATAAAATTATATTTGAAGTGGACACGTCGGAAGCATGTCTGCCGCATGTCCAGGCGCGTCCATGTTGAAAACGTGTCAGACACGAACAAGACAACCTCCAGGAAGTGTCAGTGTTTTCCTGAGATGGTAGAATGCATGAAATGGAAAGAACTTCAAGATAGGAACAGGGACGTAAGTTTAAGACCTTCAAGGTTACATGCCAATATCTCATCATGGCCAAGGTGGACATGTGTGTAGAACCCCTTTCAAAAATGATTGATGCCAATGTCATTGTGACGGAGATTTGCCTTTACATGGAATGTGTCATCATTATCTATTACACAGCCATGACCAACATCCAACACAATAGTCCCAACAATCCTCATCATAAAAAGTGCTCATGGACAACCTCTAGGCCTAGTTTGGTTGGCATAATTATTAAGGGGATAGGATTCAAATCCAAATACTTCTTGAAATGAGATGTTCGTTTGCTCAAACAACTATAGGACTATAATTTTACGGTTAAAATGTTCCACATTAAGCGAGACTTTGTAGTTATGCACCCCTTTGGTATTTGCTTAGGATACATGCATCGACCCCTGAAAGCCAGCACACAACTCCCAACTCTCCACCAAGTTACTACCTCCAGGCACCTTTTTCTCGCCAATCTCCGTCTCTGGTTCTGGTTGCTCTTGCACTTATTCGTGTTTTGTCTTCTCTCATATTGTGTCCATGTTGCACATAGATCGTATTCCACCATCCAACTCTGTCTAATTATACCTTTTCTCTAAGTTATTTAATCATTGTCAAGGTCTCGGGGATATCTTATCTGCTTTCCTCGTGCCCATTCCACTAATTCCACCTCAACCCTATCTTGACCTTGCTAAAATGCAATTGTTGTTATTCAAGTAAATTCAAACATAGGGGCGACGACCTTGACGGTCCAAGCTCCTGCCTAGGCCCCCTAGGCTCTTGGGGGGGGCTTGACTGGGTGCCTAGGCTTTCAGGTAATAGAAGTGGATGTCTTTGGGCCTTTAGGCCCAAATTAAGACACTTTAAGACCATATTAGCATGGATAACATCTGAACTTGGTCACATTGGATCAAGTTTAGTTATTTTAAGGAAGAAATAGATTTGATTTAGGCTACATTAGATCTGATTTGGGCAGATTATATCTAAAATAGGTCTGATTTGGGAAATCATGTCTTATTTGGGGAATTAGGTCTGACTTTGCCAAATTAGGGCTCAATTAGGTCAATGAAGGACAAAGTAGGGGAACTTACGTCATATTAGGACATGTTAGGCCAAATAGGTCTAATATAGGCCAAATTTGAGCATACTAAGTTAAATTAGTTCCAATTTAGAACATGATAGGTCAAATTAAGGTTGAATGGGTCTAGCTTAGGTCATGACAGGTGTGATGTAGGTGAAGTTATGATTGATTAAGCTTAGGGATAACCAATACAAATGTGTATCGTGATGTATATATTTGAGTATAGCTAAATGTATACACAAAACCATTTATATATAGAGAGAGAGTCAAGCTGGAATACACTCTGGATGACCGACTTACACTCATCCAATTGAGCTCAAATTTTGTATGTGGCCTATTTTTATTATGACAATGAAGATCAACGGTTTAGATTTTATATATAAAAAAAATCTAAATAGGCAAACACCACTAGGTGTACAGTGTGATCTGTATAGTTGAGTGTATTCTAGCCTGACTCTCTCTCTCTCTCTCTATATATATATATATATATATATGTGTGTGTGTGTGTGTGTGTGTGTGTGTGTGTGTGCGTACGTGTGTGTGTAAAATATAAACATATATGAAGAACACCTAGAAACGCCTAGGCTTCTCTCGGGTGGGAAAGACCACTGACCACCACGTGTATGATTTTCACCAGGACTCTTTCGCAATAGAGTCGTTTGTATAATTATAAACATTTGTGTTGATATATCATTCAAATATGAATGATGGATTACAATCCATCATAAGATATTAAACAATCAAAAATGACTTTCAATTAATACATTAGGAGAGACCTTCAGAGAAGGTGGGGTTGTAACTTGTAAGTGTGCTAGTTACGATGTATAATGTTTGCCATTAGGCATTGTTAGATTTAGATGCATATATAACATTGTGGTATCTGTTTAAGGCGGTCCACGATGTAGAAACATCCACAAAGTTGACAGTAGTAAACCAACAAAAGAGGACCAAGAATGCAAGGCTCGAATGGATCCTCTCCAATCTACATACACACTAGGATAGGAGAACTACCCTTCCTACTCATGTGGCATCCTATCATATCTTGTCACCCGTCCCATTATGATTCTTTCTAACAAACCAAACATGCCACTATTGTCTTCAAACTTGGTTGGACTAGCTCACAATCACCTAGAATGCACAGCCATGCCCAAAGTTGAAAAATGTGGGAGGCGTAATGAGGTGTTTTTGTCTCAGTGAGGCGAGGCGTAAGCCTCGAGGCGTTTGAGGCGTAAGCCTCAAAATATGTATGAGGCAGTAACAAAAATAAATTTATACATGTAATTACATATATATATATATATGTGTGTGTGTGTGTGTGTGTGTGTGTGTGTGTGTCTGTGTGTTATGTATATGCATGTGTATAACAGAAACAGGTATATACAAACATAACCAAATGAAACAGAAATTAATTGTGAAACTTAATAGTGATAATATAGACTAAGGACCCACCACAATACAAAAATAAATATGTAAAGAATAACGAGATATCGATTCTTTATATTATTAGAATAAAAGATGTGAATGGCAGAAAAACTAAAGGAGATAGAATTTCGAATCAGTAGGAACAAGAAACCAAAGTTAGTTAACAATGATACAAAATTCAACAACATAGTGAATAAGAAGGAAGCAAACAATGATAAATTTGACAAAGAAGATTGAAAATTGTAACTCAGAGATTCATGATTAAATGTTCATTAATAAAAAATAACAATTAACTAAAAGAATTAAAAGGTTTTTTTAAAGAAAGTGTTTGTAATAATCTTAAAAGTACACAATTTGATGGTTAACATAAGACTTTATCATCTAGAATTGAGGCGTGCGCCTCAGCTAAGCCTCAGAGCCTCAGTGCTTTGAGGCGGGCCTCAGACAATGCGAGGCGTAAGCCTCAGTCTAAGACACCGAGGTGTAAGCCTTGAGGCGCATTTGGGATAGCCTCACCAAGAGGCGTAAGCCTCGAGAGCCTCAAGGCGGGTTTTTTATTACCATGGCCATGCCATCACCCTTTACATTTCTAGTAAGGCAATAACCGTAACTACATGTGTTCATGGAATCCCTCATTCCTCTGCCTTTTTGAGCCTATTCCCCACTTCAGCTATTTGGTATCTTCATTGTGGTCTTTTGGAAAAATCCCACAACATCTCAACCTACCAGTGCCACCTTTCAGTGCCAGCATCACCATAACTAGCCACTCCCCCCTAAAGTTGTCTAGCAGTAAGTTGGCACTACAGGATCACAGTCAGACCATGCCAAAGGTCTTAAACTTATGTCCCCATTATTATCTTGAATTTCTTTCCATTTCTTCCATTCTACCATCCTAGGAAAGCACGGACACTTCCTAGACGTTGTCTTTTTCGTGTCTCACATGTGTCCAACATGGACACACCTGGACATGCGGCGGACATGCCTCCGACGTGCCTACTTAAATATAAATTTAGCGCAGTGTCTGACACGGCCTGGACACAACATGGACACATACAAGACATGCAGTATAGCCCACTTAAAGATAAGCATATGAAAAAAAAATCAAGCCTTCTAAATATCCCCTCCTCTTGGCCCCCACTACTCCTTGTCCTACTAACATCAGGTGGTTAAGCTCCAACAGCTATAGTCAAGCCAACGACGCCCTTCTTTAGCAATGGTATTTACTTCATTAGCGGTATTATCTCCATCAACTACTGCAGCATTCAAGGACAGCACAATAACCACGACGAAAGTGTTGGATTCATCATCTTTTCTTCTGATTCCTCTTTTGCTTCTCCCTCTCTTCCTGCTTCTCCTTGTCCCCCTCCTCTTTTTCCTACTCCGAAGTTGTGGTAGAAGCAAAAATGTTCCTTCATCTCCTCTCTTTAGTGTTCCTTTATGTCTGCTTCTCCCTCATCTACTTTTCCTTCTCCCCTCATGTTCATCTTCTCATTCATGCCCCTCTTTTTCTATTTGTATGTGGCAATGTTGCAACTTACAACATTGCTCCCCATTCCCCTCCTCTTATTTCATGTTGGTCCTCCTTGTCTCCTTCTACCTTCTCTTGCCATTTCTCCCCTACTCTTCTTCTTGCTCATCTACGCCCCTACGCCTACTCTTTTTCTTGCTTCTCTACATCTCCACATCCCCTCCTCTTCTCTTGCCCCTCCATCTTAAGTAGCTCTTCAACGTATTCCTCTTCCTTTTCTTCCCTCTCAACCTCCAAAACACCTTCATTCTCCATCTCCTCCCCTACCAACAACAACATATATCCTCACCCCTCCCCTTCTTCCTCTTGATAGTACATGTTGTTCACCATTACTCCATCAACAATTAAAAAAATATATTGTTTCCAAAATTCTGCTGATCTTAGTTTTAAGGATTCCAAATATATTTGATGCAACAATTTTATAATCAAGCGTCTTCGTGTATATTGTAATTTCATCCATATTGTGACTTGTAGATATAATGTTATTTGTTGATTGTTTTCCAATCTCATGTTGATTGCCCCTGTGGATGATTTATTTAGATCATTTTGTGTGTTTATACATATAGCAGATTATATGTCATAATATATTCTATACACATACATTCATATAATTTGGCATGTCCAGTTCCATGTCTGTGTACTATACATTTGGAAATCGCCATGTCCCGTGTCTGTGCCATACTTGTCTAGGCGGCTAGGCGGTCCTTCCCACCTAGGGGAAGCCTAGGCGTTTCTAGGCGCTCTTCATATTTGTTTATATTTTACATATATATAAATGATTTTGTGTATACATTCAGTTATATTCAAATATTTACATCATTACGTACATTTGTATTGCTTATCCCTAAGCTTAATCAATCATAACTTCACCTACATCACACCTGTCACGACCTAAGATAGACCTATTCGGCCTTAATTTGACCTAACACGATCTATTGGACCTAATTTAACTCGTCTTACCTAATTTAGCTAAAGCCAGACCGATTTTAGCATAACATGACCTAATCAGACGTAACTTCCCCTAGTTTGTCCTACATTGACCTAAACGAACCCTAATTTAGCGAAATCAGATCTAACTCCCCCAAATAAGTCATTTTTTTCCCAAATCAGACCTATTTCCCCCAAATCAGACCTAATCTGCCCAAATTAGATCTGATTTGGCCTATATTAGATCTATTTCTTCCCCCAAAATAACTAAACATGATCTAATTTGACCAAATTCCGACCTAATCTATGCTAATTTTGTCTTCAAGTGTCTTAATTTGGGCCTAAAAGGCCTTAGGCATTCAGTTTAGTTATCTAAAAGCCTAGGCGCCCAGTTTAAGGCGGACAACCTAGAGCCTAGGTGGCCTAGGCAAGCCTAAGCGGAAGCCTGGATACTCTGTGTCTATATCGTGTTTGTATCTATATCGTGTCTGTGATCGTGTTCTGTTTGTGCTTCCCAGCTACCATCCTATCTATTATCGTTCTTACGAACCAAATGCATATTTACACCAGCTGAAAATTTCCTCAAGTCCTAATATTTGTCATGGGTTTCACACTGGAGTGTGAATGAATCCTTCTATAAAAGGCAAGAGATGATTATTTTGATTGATATACAAAGTAAGATGGACAAGGTAGAGATCTAAATTATAGCGGAGGATATCTATATCTTACACGTAAGAAGTAATGACTAGGAAACAACCATAGCCACAAATCCTTGATATATAAGTCTAATGCCTTAAATAATCAAATTGCATGCCCCTCTATGCAGCAAGCTTGGAACTGTTATTTCCAAAATCATGTGGCCTTGTATTTAGTTTACTTTCTAGATATTAACTGACAATAATAAAGTTGATGACCGTTATGGCATCTAGACAAGCTACCTAGGCCACCTAGTGAGCTTGGTAGGCTAAGTGTCTTGATTTCAGACCCAAGGACCGTAATAATTTGGCATGGGAGTACGTCTATGAAACACATGTACCTAGGATCATTGGGGTTGTTGTGGTCCACCATCTGCATGTGGCTTTGATTCTTCACCTTCTCGCTTTCTGTTTGATTCTCAATTAGCATAATGATTCATTATATTTTGTCTCCCAGAGGCATGGTGCCAAGATCTGTAGGGTGGGTTGATCCTTTAATAAAGTGGATGACACATTGATCGATAAGGTTAAGGAGGGATAAATTACATATTCTGGAAAGGCACTTGGGTTTTATTATATTAACTTACCAGTTTTAAACTTTGAATTAATATTAAGAGGTACTTTGGAACAAAACATTCATGAGGAATGAAGTAAAGCTGAAGGGATATAATAATGTTGAGGGTGCATTTATAATCATAAGAAACAACTAGCTAATGAATTTATTTTTTATAGCTGTGAGAAATTATTTGAATCAAAATCAGAAAACAGCAAAAGAATCACCTTTAATTAGAGGTCGCAATCTAGACTCTAGCCAGTCAATGTTTTTCTCCAGGTAATCCATGCAATAAACAAGACCTAGTAAAACAATAGAACCAAGGTATCAGAAAGCGGGAAGCGGGAGGCGTGCGGACAGCACCTTGTAAGTTTGTAACCGATTAAGCAGTAGGCGGGCGATTTTTGAAAAGTAGGTGTCTAAATTTTATATATTTTTATACAAAATGTCAAAATTACATGTATGTGTATATAAAAAATATATTTATAAGGAACTTCTATAAATATCTAATCAGCAAATCAGTAATTAACTAAATATTCATCAATACTTTACTATTAATCAGTATCTCTAATCACTAAAATCAGCAAGCAGATCAGTAATTGTAAATCACAAACTATGAATTATTGAATTAAAGTAATCACTAAAGTAATACTAACCAGTAGTACCAATCATTAATCACTGGAAGCAGCAAGGAAATCAGTAAAACTAATCATGCATTAGAAGTATAATAGAGCAATATGATATTTACTTAGATGCATTACAGTAGTACCCAATTATTACAGCTTACACAAAAAGTATGCATTCTAAATTAGGACTAGCTATATCATAGAACATTTAATGTATACAAGTTTCATATATTATAGTCAACACTACTTGGACTATGTAATTAATTAATGTTAGATGCTAACATTAGGATTTTTAAACAAAAGCGGGAAAAATGCGGGAAAAAAGCGGGTGAGGCGGGCAAAAAGCGGGCGATTATGTTCAAAACAATTAAGCGGGCGCTTAGGGGCTAAATTAGGCGGATGAGGGTCATGGCTGATTAAGCGGGCGCTTAAGCGGCCGCCTGGGCCGTTTTTTAATTCACTGAATAGAACATTCATTGCCAGAAACTTATAAATGCAATCTTGCAAAGCCAAGAGAAGGAAATAAGTGGCAATTGCCAGAGACCTCCATTAGGACCAAGAGAATGCTCAACCATCACATCACTAAGCTTAATCAGATCTTCAATATTAACTGTGCAATCGTATCTGCTGATTGTCAAGAAAGACACAAGACAAGACGACAAAATCATAGATCATGAAAGAAACACAGTCAAGTTTTCCAAGGCAAACGCAATACCAAATTCAGTTCAAAAGGATACGGCAGTGCATCATTCGCAGGGTCCAAGTTGACGACAGCTACTTTCCTGCACAATAGTTGATCAAATAGTTATATTTACCCATTTCGTATACACTAGTTTGAAAATAGCTCCTAGCTTGAATTGTATGAGGATTTGCTCTGTAGATCAGCCAAAATTGCATAATCAGCTCAACAGCATGGCTCTGACTAGTCTTGTTAAAAAGGAAATTAAAACGCAGTTTTCTGTTGTATTTATCCTGCTGCATAAATGCATCCCACTGCAAGGGAAGGATACTCATGTAGGCCTTTTTTACCATAACGTATACTTCCTATGGGTTTGCTGTAGGCCATAGGTGCCTACACTGCCTAGTCAACAAAACCGAATTGAGAGTTGGTGAGCTCACTGCCAAGATTTTAGGCTTCATTGAGTGGAAGCCTTGACCTGCTGTGCTGTCTGCAGGCACAAGGCTGCTTAGGCAGTTGAGGACTGGCAAGTTGGGCATGTAACTGGATTTGAAGAAAATAGGACATTCTCACCCGATGAGCGTTGGTGCACATAGTATCGATCTGACTGTTGCAACATCATCTGTCCCCAACAACCTTGTCAGATGCATCAATGGCCTCCAATGAGGCGGTAACCTTGCAATTTATCTTATTCCCTCTGTCACTCATCATTAATGCTTCTCTACCCTACGACCAATGGGTTGTTGCTCTTTCCTGAGTCATTGTACCTGTCGTGATTGTAATCCACTGCTGGTGCCTCCAGTGAGAAGGCTGACTGGCTCTCTGCCTCAACCTGCCACCTTTTGCATCTAGCAACAAGATCAAAGAAAGCATGTAACTGTTGTTGCTTTCGAAAACCTTCTTATACTATAATGTCTCTATGTTGCGATCATGATCAGTGATTTGTTTGTTCTCAACTTATATAACCAAGTATGTGTTGTTGCATGCTTAAGTTTTTCATGTACGATCACTTGTAACAAGTTCATTAGTATTTTTTTTATTTTTTGTTGTGTTTCATTTGTTGATATGTAAGTTTTTTTCTATTTTGTTAGTGGATAACAGAAATCTAGTTATGGAAGGAGATCGTGATGTAGGGAAATTCTTTAGAATTCTTTTTAGAGATGGTGGCCCCACAGGTTAAGCTAATTCCAGTGATCCATGGTGGATTTGCGGGCTTTAGCTGGACGCAAAGGACCAGGAAAAAGGCCAATGAGGTTTCTGTATAAGTAATCTGAGGATCGCTATGCTAAAGCAACACACATTGCAGGATTAACAAAACTGCTGTCAGCCTCATCGAGATGAGTTGAGAGAGCTTTCCAAGATAGCGGTAGGAGGGCAAGCCAGATAAAGAGAAAGAGAGCTTTAAGTGTTGTCCAGTTGGACATTGTTGAGGAAGTTGATCACATGATTGATCCAAAAAGCAAAAAAGAATGCTTATCCTCCGGAGGGTTGCTTCTATTATGCACTATCAAAGGAAGATTATGACTAAGACACTTAATTTTATATGTCACTCATACCCTTCCCCCCCCCAAAAAAAAAAACACCAAGAGATCGGTGCTAAATGGAAACCGGGTAAAGCTGCAAAACCTTTTAGCCTACCAAGAAGTCCGGTGTGCAAGTGACAAATGGTTGCATAGTCAAGTGTTTCCTTGATGCAAGAATCCCCATTCATGCAGCAAAGCACATCTTTACAAGTGATGATGGAAGCAATTATCCAAACTGGTAGAACAAAAGATCGTCAATTTTAGAAACCATTGTTAAGAAGATTCTAAATAATAAAGGAATTCTTATTAGATGAATACAACAATTACAGATCTCTCTTTTATAGGACAAGAGAGTAAAGCATAAAGCAGAGACAAGTAATATGAGATAAAAGAAAGAGGCTAATAGACAAGACAAGTCTAAAGCCCATAACACAATAATAATAATAAACCCGGTAAAATATATATACTAATACTCCCCCTCAAGTTGGAGATAGATATCAATCATGTCCAGCTTGTCCATCGTAGTAGTGAATCTGGTCTTCGGAAGAGGTTTGGTGAAGATGTCAGTTACTTGATCTGGAGTACGTGTATATGGCATAGAGATCTGGCTAGATAAGACAGCTTCTCGCACAAAGTGGCAATCAACTTCAATATGTTTAGTGCATTCACGGAAGGTGGGATTGTTGGCAATAAATATAGTTGCTTTGTTATCACAATGCATGGGAATAGGTCGAGCATCAGAAACACCAAAATCTTTCAGAAGTCCACGGACCCATAAGAGTTCAAATGCAGTATGAGCCATTGCTCGATAGTCAGCTTCAGCACTAGAACGAGCAAATACAGTTTGCTTCTTGCTTCGCCAGGTGACTAGGTTATCGCCTACGAAGGTGCAGTACCCAGATGTAGATTTACGATCTATCTTGCTTCCAACATAGTCGGAATCAGAATAGCCAATCAGATTGCAATGCCCGTGTTTCTTGTAAAGCAGGCCTTTTCCTCGAGAGCTTTTCAGATACTTCAGAATATGGCATATAGCTTCCCAATGACATTGTTTGGGCTTATCTAGATATCTGCTAACCAGTCCAACACCAGAAGTGATATCAACCCTAGTTACAGTAAGATATATAAGTTTCCCTACCATTCGACGATATTGATGATGGTCAGGGTAAGGAGGAGAATTCTCGTCATCCTAGTTAGTATTAGGATTTAAGGGAGTAGAAACAGGCTTTGCCCCAAGCATTCCTGTTTCAGATAGGAGGTCCAAAACATGGGACAAGCATAGACTAGAGGATGAGCGAGAGACCTCAATGCCTAGAAAATATCTCAATTTGCCTAAATCTTTGGTAACACAGTGCTTTTCCAAGTAGTCTTTAGTGGCATGGATTCCTGCTTGATCATTGATTACAAGTCCAGAAGTAGTTTTCTTGATAAAAACAGAGTGATCAAACTGAGAACGACAAAAATGAAACTTGTAAAGAATTGAACTCAGCTTGTCAAACCAGGCTCAGAGACCCTGTTTAAATCCATAAATTGCTTTGTGCATGCGATAGATTTTAGAGGACTCCCCCTTAACCACAAATCTGGGAGGCTGCTCCATGTATACCTCATCATGTAGATCTCCATACAGGAAAGCATTTTTAACATCTAATTGAAATAAAGGCCAGTCAGAATTTACTGCTACAGAAATAAGTACACGCACAGAGTTCAAGCGGGCAACATGCGAGAAGGTTTCAAAGTAATCTACGCCATATGTCTGAGTGTAGCCTTTGGCTACAAGACGAGCTTTTAGTCGCTCAATAGTTCCATCAGGTTGATATTTCACTATAAAGATCAAGCGGCAGCCAACAGGTGAACAATTAGCAGGTGCATCAACCAACTTCCATGTATGTCGATCAGTAAGAGTTTGCATTTCAGATTCCACGGCTTGACGCCATGCAGGATGTTGCAGAGCCAAAGTAGCATTTTTAGGAATAGAAACAGCAGATAGAGCAGAAGTGAAGTTGGCAAAATTAGTTCCCAAGTTAGCAGTACAATAGAAGTTCCCAATGGAATGTTGAGTGCAAGACTGAGTTCCTTTGTGTAATCTGATAGGAATATTCAAGTTAGAAAATACCTGAGACGGAGGAGGATCTGCCGACGAGGATGGAGGATTTAGAGGGGCCATGGAGGGAGTTGTAGCTTTTGGTCTTCTTTGATATACCTTCAGTGGAGGAGTTGGTGCAACAGTTGTATCCGGTAAATCAGTGTCATCAATCATGGGTAAAATGGTATCCACAAGTAAATCAAATGTCAGCACTGGGATCACAGAAGAATAGAGCAGCATATGCTCAAAAAAGACTACATCGGCAGTAACCATCCACTTCTTTGTAATAGGATCATACCAACGATACCCTTTTTATGTTCTAGAGTACCTTAAGAAAACACACTTGGTAGCACGTGGATCTAGTTTGGTTAGGCTAGGACGCAGATTTTTCATAAAGCAAGTACTTCCAAAAATTTGAGAAGGCACAGTAAAGAGAGGTGCATCAGGGTATAAAATTTGATATGGCACTTGATTGCCAAGAAAAGAAGAAGGCATGCGATTAATGAGGTAACATGCAGTGGAAACTGCTTACGACCAGAAAAATTAGGGGACATTGTAGTGGAATAAAAGAGAGCGAGCAACCTCAAGAAGAAGACGATTCTTATATTCGGCAACGCCATTCTGTTGAGGTGTGTATGCACAAGAAGTTTGATGAATTGTACCCATTTTTCGATTAAAAAAAAAAGACTGACAGAGGTTTGCATGAATTCAAGGGCATTATCAGTACGGAAGATTTTTGAGATTTTTATTAAATTGGGTGTGAATCTCAGCAAAAAAGGATGTCATAGTATAAACTATGTGAGATCTGTCTTTTAACAAAAATAACCAGGTAGTTTTAGAGAAATCTTCAATAAAACTCATAAAGTACCGAAAACCAGAAATAATGGAAACAGAACATGGACCCCAAATGTCAGCATGTACAATATCAAACGGATGTTTTGAGCCAATATAGTTTTTTTGGTAAAAGTAGATCTAATTTGTTTGCCCAACTGGCATGTTTCACAGTGAAAAACTGAATTAGATATATCAGGCAGTAAATGCTTCAACTTAGCAGGTGAAGGGTGTCCCAATCGATAGTGCCACTGGAGGCCAGTCACAGAAGTAGTCAGTAGAGCAGCAGTCTTCGGCATGTCCATGTAGTATAAGTCGTCTAGTCCCTCATGGCCCGAACAATCTTCATCCTCATGCGCAGATCCTGAAATATAACACCATACGGATCAAAAGTTATGGAGCACCATAAGCTCACAACAGTTCTACTCACAGATAATAGATTTATTGGGAATTTAAGAACATATAGTGTTGAACGTAATAAAAGACAACTAAGAGAGCAAATATTCCCAATTTCAGAAACTGGTGTTGGAGAACAATCGGCAAGAGTAACAGGTGGAATAGCAGAAGTTTTATGCAATTTAGAAAATAAAGAATGATTGCCAGTAATATGGGAGGTTGCACCAGAGTCGATCACCCATGTATTTTTACCAGACTATGCCAGGAGAGCATAACAATCATCAGTAGAGGTCTCAGCGGAGGAAGCTAGTCGAGCTTGGAGTAACTTCTCAAACTCAAAGCGGATCCATTCTACATAAGGTGGGGCAGACGAGGATGCAGCAGTGTCGGGCTAATCTGACGCGACTTGATTTGCCCATGTAGATTTGTCATGCTTGATCCAACAACGGTCTTCAGCATGATTTGTTCATTTGTAGAAGTTGTAGTAGCGTTGTTCAGTAGAGAAGAATCGGAACCAGAAGAGTAAGATTCGCGACCAGGTGTAGCTGTAGAGCGCCCTCGACCACGCCCACAACCACGGCCGCGACCACGGAAAGAATCACCAGATCTAACGGCAAGTGCAACTGCATCAGATGGATTTGGGAAAACTTGAGAGACAAAGGGTAAGCGTTGTACGCGTTTGGCAGGGGATCGCTGGATAGGGTCTGATCAATAACGCCAGCAAAGGAGTGTGGTAACCCAGTAAGGAATTGAACGAGTTGAAGCCCGTTGCGTTGTCGTTAGATTTCCTTAATATCAGCAGTGAGCGGGTGGTAGATCTCAAATTCATCCCAGAGCGCACAGCACTCTGATTGTAGTAGTCCTCCACAGAATCAGTATTAGTGTACTCCTTGGCTAAGTGTTTGAAGATTTCAAACACTTTCTTCGGATTTTGTTGATGAGAGCCAAGGAAGAAAATGTCCGATTTTGATGCCGTTTCGGTAGCCACAGAAACAGAAATCTTGACAAATTTCGACAGAAATTTCGATAAATGCATTCCTAGCGTTTCGACGGCAAAATAAACGAATTAATTTATGAAATTTTCCCAGAATGATCTACTAGTGTAGATCTACTCAAATATGTAATAATATTTCATATTGGATATGTGGGGTGGGATCTCGTCATTTTTTAGTGAAAGACCTTGAACTGTTTCGATGGGCATTTCGATGGGGATTTTTTGTCAATTTTCAATGGCAAAATCAATGAATTAAGTCATTATAGTTTGCAAACACAATATATAGACTTAAAGACACAAAACTGTGCAAAAAAAAATGCTCTAGCTAGTACATAGTATATAAAAAAGTAATAAAAAAATCGATGATCTGCCTGTTTTGAGAGTTTCGTCAGTCAATTTCGATGTCCGATTGCCACAGAAACAGAAATTTCGCCAAAAATTTTGACAATTTCGTCGAAATTTTGAACATTGATGAGAGCGCACGTGGGAAAGTTGATCCCACATGTCCTAAACCGTCCAAAGTCATAGAAGAGATTGGCTAATCTTAGGTTCAGCATTGTTGACCATCCAGGTCATAACACCAGAGTCCTCCTTTATCCACAGATCGTATGTCTGCTTTGTTTTATCATCAGCATTTGCAGTAGGAGCAGCCAGGGCATCAGTAGAAAGATGTGAGTAGCGTCCTTGAGCCTAAACATAAAGCTCGAAAGAAGCAGCCCAAGTGAGATAGTTGGATCCATCCAACTTGACAGTAGCGACGCACAGATTCCGGAGTGGATCGATGGACGTCATGACTCACGTAGTATGCAAGACGCAGAAGCAGGCATGAAAAAATAGCAGCAGAAACCCAACACATGGGCAGCTGTAGACTTCGAGCAAGTACTAGTAACACCTGCACAGGGGCAGAAAGTAACAGCAGGAGATCTGAAGCATCAGATCTCAGAAACCCACGCAGGGGCAGTAGAAGAGACAGAATAACCTACGCCAACATGGAGGAAGACTTACTCCACCATGAGGTGTAGGCAGGCAGCGAGCGAAAATTGATTAACCTGTCAACGAGCAATGATTAAAAAATTGTCGGAGACGTCCAGAGAGTAGTGGTGAAGAGGAGTGATTGGGGTGGCTAGTCGGAGGGAGAGATGGTTAGTGGATAGAGAGGAGATGGACGGGGCTTGTAGTGTGGAAGAGGGGAGGGAGGAGAGGAGGCGGCGGTGGGTTGTTTGAAGGAGGGGGTGGCAGCGGGGCTAGGGAAGAGGATGGGGGTTGGCGACAGGGTAGAGGGAGGGGTGAAGGGTTGGCGGCGGGGTGGGGAGAGGGAGAGGAGGCTGGTGGCGGTGGTGGGGAGAGGGAGAGGTGGCGGCAGGGAGAGGTGTTGGCAGTGACGGCGAGTGGGGGCGGTTGCAAAGGGGAAGGGAGAAAAGAGGGGTGGCGGCTAGGTAGGGTTAAGGGGGCTTGGTTAGGGTTAGGGTTAGGGTGGGAAGGGCTTAAGGGGGATCAGGTTGCTCTGATACGATCTAAAATAATAAAGGAATTCTTATTAGATGAGTAAAACAATTACAGAGATTTCTCTTTTATAGGACAAGAGAGTAAAGCATAAAGCAGAGACAAGCAATATGGGATAAAAGAAAGAGGGAAATAGACAAGACAAGTCTAAAGCCCATAACACAATAATAATAATAAACCCAGTATAATATATATACTAATAAAGACAACATGAGAAAACAAAGGAGTACGAAAGGGCAGTGGCGTAGCCACATAGAGAGTAGGGAGGACACGTGCCCTGCTCCCAATTCGAGATTAACTAAAATCTATACACAAAAGGAATCAAATATGCATGTAAGTATACATTAGTGCCCCCCTAGAGAGAGATCTTATGCTTTCACAATTAAGAGTGCCCCTCGACAGAATTTTCTGGCTACGCCACTGCGAAAGGGGTCATGAAAAACACCGCAAAGTGCATGGATGCACTATGATATCTGATGGTTGGAGATAGAAGGTCCAAAAGCTTATTTTTTAACTAATAAATGGTCAATTCTACTTGTTTTCTAATGATGCTTCTTCTGTTAATTTCTGATAATCAGGAGAAGATGATATGGAACACATGTGATAATAAACAATGCAAGTGCATCAAGAATTTGGCACAGACTCCACGCAACATATTTTGTGGATCTTATGCTCGAACATATTGAGAAGATGCCAAAGTTTCTTCATGTAATCAAAAAAGCAAGGCAACTGACATCCTATATTCCTTCTACTAACACACTCGCTTGCATGATGAATTCATAAAGAACATACACGATACTGATATTGATGAGACCTGGAGTGACTAAGTTTTCACAACTTTCCTCAGTTTGTAGATTGTGCTTGGTCATATAGAAATTTCCTGAATCTTCTCAATAAAAAGGATTTTCTTGCTACTAATGCAGTCTAGCCTCTGTTTTCCTTAGATTCCCTATATAACTCTGATAGTATTATGAATCTGGATTAATGCAAAGGAAATGAATGCATTTCTATACTATAATTACTATAATATATCTACAATATTATATATATATATATATATAATATAAACATAATATAAATCAATGTAATAGATATAACATAATTTGGACTTATGTTGAATCACTTATTCTACGGGATCTTATGGAGCTTGCTCATCAGTGACATTCATTCAGGTATACGTAGGGATACTTAAGTTTTGATTGGATGCGGAGACACATTTACTTGTGATTTTCAATGCGGCGGATAAAATCATATATCCGCATGGCGCAATAAATAGTCTAAGTCACACTCACATAATCCATTTTCTCTTCGGAGAATACCCTTCAACTATTTGTATCAAAGTATCGAATAAAAATACAATACTTCGGGGTTGAAGAGAAATATCCAAATAACATGTCTTATTGTTTTCAATAATCCACATTTGTAGCAATGAGATACTATTGTTCCTCTCCAAAAAAATAGATGATCCATTACAAATATCTACGATTTCGTTTATTTATCAAATTTATAAAAAAACTTTATAAAGGACCTGAAATACCTTGTTTACGTATCATTGGGAAGTGCATTAACATAAATACGGAAGTAAGAAGAGGCAATACAAAAGTATGTAAAGTGTAAAAACGAGTCAAAGTGGATTGACCTACACTAGCACTTCCGTGCAATAATTCTACCAAGGGAGATCCCATTACAGGAATAGCGTCAGGTACGCCTGTCACAATTTTTACTGCCCAATAACCAATTTGGTCCCGAGGTAAGGAATAGCCAATTACACCAAAAGATGCAGTCAATACACCCAGAACTACACCTGTAACCCAAGTTAATTCGCGGGGTTTTTAAAATCCACCCGTGAGATACACATGAAATACGTGCAAGATCATCATTAGAACCATCATACTTGCCGACCATCGATGAAACGATCGAATTAACCAACCAAAGTTGACCTCAGTCATTATATATTGAACAAAGGAAAACGCCTCTGTAACTGTTGGACGATAGTAAAAAGTCATGGCAAAACCCGTAGCTACTTGTACTAACAAACAAGTGTGATCCCCCCTGGGCAATAAAATACATTGACATGAGGGGGAACATATTTACTAGTTATATCATCTACAATCGCCTGAATCTCTAGACGTTCCTCAAACCAATTGTATACTTTATTGAGATAGGTGAAACAAGAGAACTCCCCCTCTTAGAACCATATATGAGACTTTCATCTCGTATGGCTCAAGCAGAAACACGCAAATATTGGTTTACAGATATGTAATAGAAAATTGGAAACTTATTAGACACTTAATTCAATCTGTCCGAAAGATACGAAAAAGAAAAATCCGGAATCTTTTCTTTGTGATGATAATGCCAATATCAAGTCGGCTCATCTATCTTTATTTATATTGTTATAATAGGCCTCTTGAATCCTCTTTTACCCTGTCTATTTTTTATATTTATTTATCTTTTTTTTTGTAACTCAAATAAATTGACTATTTATTTATTGTTTCACTATTGATAGAAATTATCTTGTTGAGACCCTATGAATCAATTAAAACGTCAGATTCATATTATAACCACGATGATTTAATATAATAATGCCATTAATTAATCTAAAGGATTCTCTGAGTAAGAACCATTTGATCATCATCTATTCGATGACTAGTATAAATGGAATAATAATAATGAAACTAAATCCATAGAAAATAGTTGTCAACAAATGCTTTAAAGTAAGAAAAAGTGGAAATTCCATCTTTCCTTTTTTCATTTTTTAGTCCGGTTACGAGGTCTGAATTCAATATTGAATATAGTAGGTATGAATCATAGTTCAAATATTTCTTTTCTTGATCTGTTTTATTATCTCTTTCGTGCTCCAGATACTAACATAAATATCCGACCGGGTAGAATCATCTCTATCAAGATGACAGACTTATACTCTGTACTAGCAATACGATCAATTAAAACAAGTCACGCACTCATATTTCAGAAATACTGAAACAAAGGAATTCACGGTCAAACTACTAGAGCCATATGTCCTAGAAATTCGAGTTCTAAGAAAAAAAATTATCGAAAAAATAGGACTTCATAATTCTTATAAAGAAAACCTAATTCACGGAAATCTCATCCAATAAAATGGAAGAATTATAAATCTCCAAAATAATAGATAGAAATACTGCAAATAGAGCCATCGCGACCCCCACTCGGGAGCGACTTTACCATATTCTGAATTCAATGGTTTTAATAAACTTCCTAGTTAACAGTTTGTGTAGCCATAAATCCTATTTTATTGTAGTTGTGAATAAATGATCTTATTGTAGTAGTAGATCCATCGTGATCTTGAAATTCTTTAATGATGGAAACAGCAACCCTAGTCGCCATCTCCATATCTGGTTTACTTGTAAGCTTTACGAGGTACGCCTTATATACTGCTTTTGGGCAACCCTCTGAACAACTAAGAGATTTATTCGAGGAACATGGGGATTAGTTGATTGAAGTAACAAGCCTCCCATATTCTATCGGGAGGCTCATTATTTTAATTGATATAATGAAAAATCATTTCATTTTTTAGTTGGAACCTTAGACAGTTCTCCAAAAAAGATAGCGAAAAAAATTATCCCTAAAGTAGAGACTAACAAAAATGTATAAACCAATGCCATAGATTCAATCGCGGTTTATAATTATAGCTTCCACACCTATTCATTTGGTATAGGATCATTTACCAGATAAAAAAAGAAGAAAGAATCAAATAAAAAAATGTTGATTCCAAATTTACCAGGCACCTAAAGTAGAAAATGTAGGTAAGAGCAATATTGTATCAAGCTGCCTATCTCTTTGTAATTGGATCCCCAACTTTTTGGAATGCTCCGAATTCTACTTGAACGTCTAAATCTGGGTCAATGCCAGCAAAAACATCCCGGAAGATGGTTCTAGCACCATGCCAAATGTGTCCAAAAAGAAAAGCAAAGCAAACGAAGCATGTCTAAAAGTAAACTAACCCCTTGGACTACAACGAAAAACACCATCAGATTTCAAAGTAGCCCGATCTAATTCAAAAATTTCACCTAATTGAGCACGTTTGTCGTATTTTTTCACAGTAGCAGGATAGTTATAACTGACTCCATTGAGTTCACCAACATAGAATTCAATAGTTACACCTACTTGTTTGACACTATACTTGGATTCTGCCCTTCTAAAGGGAACATCCGCTCTCACAATTCCGTCACCATCAACTAAAACTACTGGAAATGCTTCAAAAAAAGTAGACATACGGCATATAAAAAGCTTGCGGCCTTCTTTATCTCTAGAGGTAGGATGTCCTAGCCATCCAACAGCTATTCCATCTCCGTTGTTCATTGAGCCCGCTTTGAATAATCCCCCTTTTGCCAGATTATTACCAATGTAATCATAAAAAGCTAATTTTTCAGGAATTTTAAACCAGGCTTCTGATAAACTCTAGATTTTCAGCTAGTCCAGCACCAACCCTTCGATATATTTCCTGCTAGAAATATCCCTGATCCCACGGATAATGAGTGGGACCACCTAATTCGATCGGTGTTGTTGCCAAACCATACCACATAGTTCCAGCAACAACAAAAGCTGCAAAAAAAACAGCAGCGATACTACTGGAAAGTACGGTTTCAATATTTCTCATATGTAATCATTTGTATAAACGTTGAGGCGAACGGACACTAAGATGGAATAGGCCCACTAATATACCCAATGTACCCATTGCAATATGATGAGAAGCTATCCCTCCCAGGACAAAAGGATCAAACCCTTTTGCGCCCCACGCGGGAGTTACGAGTTGCACTTTTCCAGAGTGCCCATAAGGATCTGATACCCATATTCCAGGACCATACAAGCTTGTTACATGAAATGCACCAAAACCAAAGCAAGCTAACCCTGAGACAAATAAATTAATTCCAAAGATTTTAGGCAAATCCAAAGAGGGTTTTCCTGTACATTCTGAGAAACCCTTGTGCCATTTTTCTAAGATATGTCATATTTTTATGTAAGGGAGTGTGAGGGTGGATTAATAACTATGTGGTGTGATCAACCCATCCAAAAGGAAGTGTGTATTATCGCTCACCAGCAGAGTGTACACGCAGGGGCTGGAAACAACCAATTGAAGACCTTATATCATATATATTTAGTATATATATATATATATATATATATATATATATATATATATATATATATATATAGTATGTATATAGTATATATATGTATATATATGTATATAGTATGTATGTATGTATATATATATAGTATGTATGTATGTATATATATATATAGTATGTATATAGTATATATATGTATATAGTATATATATATATATATATATATATATATATATATATATAGTATGTATGTATGTATATATAGTATATAGTATGTATGTATATATATATATATATATATATATAGTAATAGTATGTATATATATACTATATATATATATATACATATATATATATATAGTATGTATGTATGTATATATAGTATATAGTATGTATGTATATATATATATATATATATATAGTAATAGTATGTATATATATATACTATATATATATATATGGATAAAAAACCAAAATAGCACACTTTGATAAAAATATGTACTGAACTAGCACCAAAGTCATCTTAATTCCCGAAATAGCCCACTTTCAAGAGAAAGCGCCAACACTTTTGGCGTTTTACAGTTTGCAGAACCAAAAGCGCAAAAAAAATGACGTTTTCAAGAGAAAGCGCCAACAAAATGGCGTTTTACTGTTTCCAGGACCAAAAGCGCCAAAAAAATGGCGTTTTCAGTTGAAAGCGCCAAAAAAATGGCGTTTTCAGTTAAAAAAGCCAAAAAGTAGGCTTTTTTTTTTACGGTTTTACATGAAAAACGCCTAGTTTTTGGCTTTTTCAACTGAAAACGCCATTTTTTTGGCGCTTTCAACTGAAAACGCCATTTTTTTGGCGCTTTTGGTCCTGGAAACAGTAAAACGCCATTTTGTTGGCGCTTTCTCTTGAAAGTGGGCTATTTCGGGAATTAAGATGAGTTTGCTGCTATTTCAATACATATTTTTATCAAAGTGTGCTATTTTGGTTTTTTATCCTATATATATATAGTAATAGTATGTATATATATATATATATATATATATATATATATATAGTATGTATATATATACTATATATATAGTATGTATATATATACACTATATATATATATATATATATATATATATATATATAGTATGTATATATATATATACTATATATATATATATATATAGTATGTATATATATATATACTATATATATATATATATAGTATGTATATATATATATATACTATATATATAGTATGTATATATATATAGTATGTATATATATATTATGTATATATATATATATATATAGTATGTATATATATATTATGTATATATATATATATATATATATATAGTATGTATATATATAGTATGTATATATATATAGTATGTATATATATATAGTATGTATACTATATATATATATATATATATATATATATATATATATATATATATATATATATATATATAGTATGTATAGATATAGTATGTATACTATATATAGTATGTATATATATAGTATGTATACTATATATATATATATATATATATATATATATATATATAGTATGTATAGATATAGTATGTATACTATATATATATATATATATATATATATATATATATATATATATATATATATATATATATATAGTATGTATAGATATAGTATGTATACTATATATATATATATATATATATATATATATATATATATATATATAGTATGTATATATATATATATATATATATATATATGTATATATATATATATAGTATGTATATATATAGTATGTATATATATATATATCTATATATATATATATATGTATATATATATAGTATGTATATATATATATATTATGTATATATATATAGTATGTATATATATATATATATAGTATGTATATATATATATATGTATATATATATATATGTATATATATAGTATGTATATATATATGTATATATATATATATATGTATATATATATATATATATATATATATGTATATATATAGTATGTATATATATAGTATGTATACTATATATATATATATGTATATATATATAGTATGTATACTATATATATATATATATATATATAGTATGTATATATATAGTATGTATACTATATATATATATATATATATATATATATATATGTATATATATAGTATGTATATATATATATGTATATATATATATAGTATGTATACTATATATATGTATATATATATATAGTATGTATATATATATATATATATATATATATATATATGATATAAGGTGTACTTTACATAGGATGGAGTTTTAATAGTCGTTATGTACACCCTTGTCATGTTTTTACATGGGGTGCTTCATTATTGCTCTTGAGGCTTGCAAAATATGTGTGTCAAGTGAAATAATGTCTCTTTGATTGATGTAGTGTGGGCATTCACACATGTTTCTATGAGGGTGAGGGTTTAAACAACTTCCAGATTGAACCATTGCCCATATTTATAAACACTAACTCATGTTTTTGTAGGATTAATGTTTAAAATAACTCATGCCTTTTTGTCGCATTTGTTTAAGGGTAGCCTCCACCATCTTCCTAAAGCTATTTTCAGTATCATTTCACTAATTATTGTCGTGGATCGCAAAGTATCCATAACTCGTCACAACTGCTATATTTTTCTAAGCTTGTAACTGACTTATTATTAGATCCAAAATACTGCAGAACTCAATTTTTCACTACTCTAACTAAATTTATTCTCACCAGAGCTTTCAAAGTCACATAAACATAAAACCTAAAAACTAAACAAAGTTGGTTAAGCTTGCAAGTAAATAAATTAAGTTACAAGCAGATGTACTATAATATAGAAGAAAAGTGTTTGAAAATAATAATTTTGTAAGAAAGTACTAGATTTGAATTTATAAGGTTTCTTGCATGTTTAATTTACATAATGTAAAATATCACACTGTTCAATGCATTCTTTCAAAAACAAACCCTTGATGAACCCTTTAATTTGTGTAACATATGTAAAGAAAAAGTATGTGCTTTGCTAATACTTTCATAGCTATTTTACGAAGGAAAGTGATTACATTGCTTCAAAATTGTAGCCATGTATGACAATAAATATATATTTACTTGTTGATCACTCTCTTACATTATTTACAATAATTATTTTCTTGTTCTTGACATTATTGTTAATGGTAATATATTAGAAATGTTATTGGTTATTTTTTCATACATAATATATATAGGAGATCGACCATAAATATGTACATAACTACATATATAACTATACAATGTGTGTATATGAGTGGGGAATGTTCATAAAAGCCATGACACATATGTATATATACATAAAACATATACATAAACTAATGTTTTAAAGACCGCCTAGGCAACGGTTAGTCGCGCCTAGTCACAAGGCGTTCAGCTGGAACGCCGTGTCGCCTTGACGCCTTAACAAGTATGCAGAGGTTCATAGACTATCAAGGATGCGTCTTGGTGAAGTTTCTTCTCTCAATAAAGATGTTTTATCTCTAACCCAAACCCAAATTTATAGCCAGCTCAACTTATCTTGCACACACATAAACACACACACACACACACATATCTTCTCCCTCTGCCTCTCTCTCCCCCCAAAAAGGACGACTACAAAGCCAAGCAATGATTGATGTTTAAGGACACCACCCTCTCTGATCACCAAAGGAACCACAACCGAGGTACGAAATTTATCCCACTTGCCCAATGCAGTTTAAGCTGCATCAGGGAACCATTTTTTAGTTGAACATTGTGCAAGCATACTTGAGTAGGTTGACATAACCAGATATCCACACTTCGAAACATGAGCATATCTTGCGTATTGTGTACCAAATTACTAATATTGCTACCAGCATCCGTACCTATATCTATGTGACACAGATTTCATACCCCTCCCCAGGGAACCATTTTTTAGTTGAACATTGTGCAAGCATACCTGAGTAGGTTGACATAACCAGATATTCACGCTTTGAAACATGAGCATATCTTGCGTATTGTGTACCAAATTACTAATATTGCTACCAGCATCCGTACCTATATCTATGTGACACAGATTTCATACCCCCACCCCGAGCCTCAAGAATTTCAGTTTCAAGTTTCAACTAAGCATTCCTGTGATTTCACTATTGCAGTACCCCATCTTGGTGAGAGCTATAGTTTTCTTTTTCCAGTGAGGTTTACTTGACAATCATTCAGCACAGCCGTTCTTGTACCAAATCCCTTAAAAGCCAATCCTGAAATGCCCCAGTTAGCAACTCTATGGCGAGAGACATCCCCCCATATAACATCCATCCAATTTGACCATAATAGTACCAGAAATGTACAGGAATATGCCATCTAAGGACTTGATCGCAGGCTGGAGGGATGTCTTCTGTCTATCCTGTCACGGCCAATAACTTGTTTCACTCTCTGCCTGATTGCTATTCAATCCAGATTCCAGATATGTTATATAGGGCACAAGAACGCGTACAGCACCTAAAACTAGTGTTTCAAAGTAACGGGATCAAGCATGTTCGGAAAATGGCAAGCGATAGTAACTATAAACCCGAGATAGTCACGAGAAGGATGCAATTTTAAGAGGACCACTTGGTCCGGGACGTTCAATCTCAACCGAAGTTGATATCAGAGCCCAGAACGGAAAACGAGAAAGAGAGAGGGCAAGGTGCAGCGGACCTTCCAATGAGCCTAAGGAACTGGGACATGCCATTGCAGTAGGTGGTCTTCCCGGACCCCGGCGGCCCGACCACCACTTGCCCGAACATGGTGTCCTCGGCGAGGAAGATCGAAAAACAGAAGGTGGCTGTGTTTGCTGGACGTCTTTCCCGCAGGCAGGACGCTCGGCTAACAGACCCGGCTGTGAAGATTTGGGGGCGACTCGAAGTTGCGGTGGTCAGTTCAAGAGGGTTTTGGGCTTTTCCTTACCAGTTACCACCACCAGACTCCGGGACACAAATTCTCCATGATCAATACCCATATCATGGTGGTGTGGGCAAAGGGTAAAAGTGGTTTTTGCTCATTTCATTCACATGCTATATTTCAGAACACTATAAAAATCGCAAATCAAAGTAATTTTTTACCCATCAGGTATAGTACCTTTTGTCAATTTCCTAACTTTTACTTGTATGAAAACTTTAGAAGGGTAGTGGGATGAGAAAAGAAATTTTAAATTTGTTGTGTACCTTTGTACATCAAATTCAAAATTTGCAAACTATACTCTACCAAACTAGTCTTTACGTATGTTTTCTCATGTATATCTAGACACGTAAATTACAACCTTTTGTGTCATTATGAGGTGATTATCATGTGTGTAGATATTGTGTCCATGGTTATAAGAGATAATTTTCCTTATAGAATGGCGATATGTGCAATACGTCTGAGATTTGTTTGATTTCTCTAGGTTAGCTGAAGTCTCGTGTAAGAATATATATTTCCTCATATATGATATGATGTATGACGATTGCAACATGTTCAATGTAAATGAATGATGTGTAGGAAAATATGGGGAATTTATGTCCATATTACCTCACAAGCAGATCGTGTCCAACAATAGTATATCTAGTAAAGAGAGTGCAACATGTATCCGGTCTCGGAGCAAGTCCAGCGACAATTTGCACAGAGATGTGCTCACTTCATAAGTAGCACACGGACAGCAATTGATGTTGTTCACCTAGCGTGGCAACAACAGCTTCCATGCCTCTACGTAGTCCGTGTGAAGCATCGAAAACTCCACGTCGCACTTCCAGAGCTGACAAGAAGGAATAGTCCTTTCGTTTGTCAACGTGCTAATGTCGACTTCCATTTCCTTTGTTGTCTCTCCCTTTCTTGGAAAGACTACTCAGACTCTCTCACAGGTTACCACAACTGTGATAAGAGAAGTCTTGTATTGAGTGTCTTGTCCAACCCCTTCCTTATGTATGAGTGGATGCGCTAGATTTCCAAAACCTAGGGGATACAAAAGGCCAAATCTCATGGTTTAACGACTGTTGTGCGCCACCAGTCGATCGACTAGACAATCCAATCGGTCGATTGACTTGTGGCCAGTGACATAATAATATTGTCTTTTAATGTGATGATTAATGCACATCATGATGTAAATCATTATTCGTTTGGCCCAGTCAAATTGGTCATTTCACATCTTTGTTTGATCCAGTCAAACTGGTCAATATCAAAAAGTGATAATCGGTCGACTAGACACTCCAGTCAATCTATTAGCACCAGTCGGTCGACTGGACACTCCCATCAGTTAGTGTTGTATAATTTGATTACCTAAACATTTTTAGTAACCAAGTTAAATCTTATCCATGAGCAAATTCCTATTCTAAGTGCATATTGTGCATGTGACCCTATAGGTCCCATTACATTGGCAATGAAGTTTGTAACTATTTTGGCTACACAAGCTATTAGAGGCATCTAGCAACACATCATTGCAACCCAAGTAATTAGAAAGCTGGAGAACAACTTTAACATATAACCCGTGACCAGTGTTACCATGATCGCATAGTCCCTTTGTCTCTGATATTTAGATTGAATGTGAGGCATGGAAATTTCATCCTCTTAATACTCAATCTATGTTCTTGAACTAGAGAAGACTATAGAGATGCATGTGAGCTCACATATCAAATATTGACTTGCATGAATATAGCCATAAGTTTATCAATCTCTCTTATTAGGGGCCCATGATATCAAACTCTCAATAAGAGGGACAAATCGCATGTACATCACTCACAATCAATCACCATGTGTCACAACATACCCAATCACCACCTTTATGGAAACCCTTATTCAAGGTTGTGTTGGATTGTAACATCCCTGACCTGGGTTATAAGTTAACCCTAGGTGTTTTACTTAAATCATGTAATTAAGATACTTGTGATTAACTTCTGGCATGTAATTAATTTCCTAAGGAACATACATTTTCATTTCTGTCCTTTTAAAAACAATGATTGTAGTATTGTTTTGTTATGCAGGGACCTATGTGCAAATTACCCAATTAGAAGGGTTAACTTGCAATATTAACATGTTATGATGTTCCTTTGATGATGAGACATTATATGAATGAATATGATGAGGTATGATGGATTTCCCAAGTTTGGGCACCAAGGTGCAGCTTGTGGAGCAATCCTTGTGCTTAAAACCCTAATTTTGGTGTAAAGTGCAATTTACCCAAAATGTGGGGTGCAACTTGTGATATACACTTTCTAGAATATCTTTTATGACTTTTGACATCATTTAAAGTTATAATAATGAAGGAGGCACTTCATTTGAATAATCATATAATAAGAAACACCTTTGTAATTAAACCACCAAAGTTGGAAGTAAAGGAGACCCTTATATGTATATGTGCACCATAGTGACAAGTTGACCTTCCTTGCCTTTAGTCCTTGGTCTTAGAAGAAGTTTTACCTTAGATATCAAGAGGAGGGACGTGCCTAAAAGAAAGGAAGGACCTAGTTGTGAAAAGGAGGAGTAAGTTGTCCTTATGATGAAAATAACCTCAAAGTATATATGGTCCTTTCCTTTGCAACCAAAGGCAATGTTTCCTTTCTTCCCTTCTTATTCCCTTGCTTAGACCGACTTAGGACAGAGCTCAGGAGTAGAGGAAGACGACCAAGTTCATCTAGGTAAGCTTTTATCATCATCTTGCTCGAATTCATGGAGGAAACCAGGTTACAAGGTTGGTTTCATGGTTATCTTACTTAGCTTTCTCTTCCTAGCCGATCCTTCCCAACTTTTCCTTGAAGAAATAACCTTGGATGACCTGTGGAGCTCAAGCCACCATTAAAGTTTCGAAGCTTGGAAGCTTGGAGTTCTAGGAACAACGTTTGAGGCGGGTTTTATAACTCTAAACCTTGCTTTGTTATGCATACTTTTATTCTTGCAAATAATAGTTAGTTCTTCTTCTTCCCCATCTTTCTTTGCACTCTTACAAGCTTTTTCGTGAAGAACAGACCTTGGTTTCAAGTTTGAAGACGAAGGGCATTAATACCTATGTTGGTCCTTATCCAACTTTATTAAACGATCTTGGACCAATAGGTCTAAACGGTTTGCAACCGTTTGAAATTAAAAAGGGTCTCAACCTGTTTGATTTCAAACGATCTTGCAAGATCGTTTAGTTTTAAACGGTCTTCAAGACCGTTTGATAGGGTTGACCAAGGGAAGACCATTTATGGAACTTTTGTAAACATATTGAATTTAATTCCTATGAAGAATCATAACCCAATTCCAAACCAATCACAAGTTGAAGGCACTTCAACTCCTTAAACCCTAATTGGGTTGAATTGAGTTTTTCAATGATAGATTTTGATGAATTTTGGGTTGAAGGACCCAAACGGTCTCAAGATCATTTGGGGGTTCACTCAAACGGTCTTAAGACGTTTGGTGACAACCCAAGACCATTTGGAGGTCTAGGGTTAAGGAAATTTGATGGTTCGAGGGTCCAATTTCAATAGGTTGATGAATTGATAAAAATGCTGATTTTGGACCTAGTTAGGGTTCAATCCTTATCAAATTGATTTAGTTTTTGATAAAACTTTGGGCAAACAGTCTCAAGACCGTTTGTAGGATATCCAAATGATCCCAAGACCGTTTGGGCCAAGTTTGGGCCCAATTGGAGCTCAATTGATGGGTTCAACTACAATTTGTTTCACATTGTTGAAAATTGATGATTAGCCGGTTGAAAACCCTAATTGAGTGGGATTTAACCCCAATTAGCTTTCAATTGAGAATCAATTTGGTGTCCAATTGATTAAGGCTAATCCTAATTGACTCAATTTGTAAATGGTTAATAAGGGCATGGCCAATTGAAGGCTTCAACATAGGAAATCCTATTCAAACATAACCTTTGTTTCACCTTTTATGTCCATGCGGTTTGAACCCATTTGGATCCAAACGACCTTAAGGTCGTTTAAGCTCAAATAGGTCTACACTCGTTTAAGCTCAAATGGGTCCACACTCGTTTAAGCTCAAATGGGTTCACACTCGTTTAAGCTCAAGTGGGTCCACACTCATTTAAGCTCAAATGGGTCCACACTCGTTTAAGCTCAAATGGGTCCACACTCGTTTAAGCTCAAGTGGGTCCACACTCGTTCAAGCTCAAGTGGGTTCACACTCGTTTAAGCTCAAGTGGGTCCACACTCATTTAAGCTCAAGTGGGTCCACACTCATTCAAGCTCAAGTGGGTTCACACTCGTTTAAGCTCAAGTGGGTTCACACTCGTTTAAGCTCAAATGGGTCCACACTCGTTTAAGCTCAAGTGGGTTCACACTCGTTTAATCTCAAATGGGTCCACACTCGTTTAAGCTCAAATGGGTCCACACTCGTTTAAGCTCAAGAGGGTTCACACTCGTTTAAGCTTAAATGGGTTCAATTAAAGGATACCTTGTTTTAATCAAACCCTAATCACATGATAGTGATGTGTTGGCTTGTGTTGGTCAATGAGGACTTAACCCAACCTAATCTAGAGTGATGTAATCATCATCTAGAAGTAAAAGGAGAGAGAGGGCTCCTAATATAATCAAGCAACATATCTTCAATGCATAAGAATGAACAGGTTTAGGGTATGATCCATCAAGGTGAGATCAAGGAAACCCTAACTATGATGATTGATGAATCTTAACCTAAATAGAGGGCATCAATGATGATGTTCCTCATACATGATGATAATATGAGCTCAATTCACTATGAGGTGAATAGTAAACCCTAATTTGGGTTGAGGTTGTAAAAAGAAGTAACTCTAGGTTATACCTATGAGTGTGAAACCCTAATTACAAGTTGTAGCATGAGGAATCTATTTACCTTGTAAACTAAAGAGATTCAATAACCCCATGATAAGGAGGAATGCATCCAAACCCTAAAATCAGTAGAGGTATACTGATTCATAGCACGCCCGTGCTATGGAGCACGGCCGTGGTAACCTTCCTTTGCACGACCGTGCAAGGAAGCACGACCGTGGTACTTTATGAAACAAATTGAAAAGTCTTGGTATTTGTAAGGATGTTGTTAAACATGCATAATCTCAGTTATACTAATCATGCAGGTGGTTAGCAAGATGTAATCATAGCCAGGGTAACGGTTATGACATTATTTTCATTGAAAGCATGTCAATAGCTTATGAACAGAAATAACTATGTTGCCTAGATGCAAGTGGCATCATATGAAACTGATATGCCTTAAGGGCCATGAATGACATCAAGGTCATGCTAATAGATGACTTGATGCTGACATGTCACTTCATAGCAAGTGTTATGATGATATAAGGGTGTGAGCACCCATGTTCCTGAATCATAGTGATAAGATGATTAAGAATTGATATCCATCTGATAACTGATATGAGTAATACCTGTTACATTTAGTATTCTTCTGTTATAGCCATGTTTAGTACTTGAATGTTTGAAAACATGTACGATGCTAAAAGAATACTGAAATGTACCTAATAACCAAGTATAATCATATCATGTAGAGCCCTGATCATAGATCCATCATTGTCAGAGTTTAAATGATGGTGAAACAGGTTTTCCTAAGGGAACTCCTGGATCACATACTTTAGAGTATGTGGGGGAATATGGATGTGTATATCCTTACATCCTAGTGTAGGAGTTGATGTGGATATATCTTAATCCATCAACCCTTCACTATATGTTTATATCGGGATGATGTAATACTATTCTCCCAAAGGAATCTTTTATACCGCATCGATGAGAGATAAACATGAAATCTTTCGATAGCGAAGAGAGTGCAGAATGCCACTGTGACTCTAATAGCGAAGTACCAGAATACCCTGGTGAGCTATAATAGTAGAGACACTAGATGTCCTGCATGTTTATCCTCATTCTAACTGAGGTAGTTGAAGGTCATGAGAATTCGGCTCTTTCGATGACCTAGTATGATACTGATGCGACTTACTAGTGATCGGTTGGAGCATGAGCGGTATACCTCATCTCCGCAGGGCATAATGATGTTTGTCAAACATAATCAACCGCGTAGCATAACTGCTTAGGTTGAACTACGAAGAAAATTGATTGATATTACATGCTTGCATTTAATATCCTGTTCAAGTATTAGTATACATGCTCTTCATATTCCTTAATAAAGGTAAGTAATTGTTATCAAGCCTGCTGTGAGTAATTTAAGTTACCTGCTCATGATATTCCTTTGATTGCTTTTAACAAAGTTTCTGGCGGAGAGTTATAACTCTCGCTGGGACAATTATTTGAAATTGTCTCACCCCGTAGATTTCTACCTTTAGGTGGACGTCGAGGTCGAAGGAACCGATCTGCAGGTGGGCAACAGCAGCAACAGTAAAACCAGGAGCAGCAGTGATTTCAGGTGGAAACATTGTACTGTCTAGTCTTGTAGTTAGAATAGTCTTATTTCGTCTCTGTACACTCAGGTCCTAGGAGTTTGTTGATCTGAGAATTTTGAAGTCTTGAGATTTTGTATCATGATGTATATAATCACTCGAGAAGTGATTTATCAGAGATGTAAACAGTTCATCTTACTTTTATAAAAGGAGCTTCAGGTTTTTGAGATCTCGTTTTCGAAAAGTTTTAATTTCTCGTGATTTTTCGTATTCCGCTGTTAATCGAATCGCTTCCGCTATGTTTATCTTGTGTTTTGGAGATCATAGCCCACAATTAGTGGTATCAGAGCTCTAGGTTCGCTGAGTCTACAGAGACATAGGACTTAGAATGTCGAGTCTATCCTTAGTACTTCTTTCTTATCTAATAGAGACTTCTGCTCCTCAGGAGAAGAAGATAATTAAGGATGTCTGGACCTCAGGAGGAGTACGAGGCAGAAAGTAGTGTTGCTGCACCTCGAGAAGATGCAAGGAACCTAGAAATAGAGCAACCTGTACCTGAGCCACCTATGGAGCCACCTCAGTTTGACCCAGCTGACATGGGAAACCCAGCTGTTCAAACTATGTTCGGGCAGTTTATGACTGCCATGACACACATCGCCGACAGGATGCCCATGCCTGCACCTAGGGCACCTGTCCAGTCTGAGGGTCGAGGTATCGGTAAGATGTTCGAGCGACTTCGTCGTGTCAGAGCAACCGAATACTTTGGTACAACTGACCCTGCTGATGCTGATCTGTGGTTAACAGAGTTGGAGAAAGCTTTCAGAATCCTTAACATCCCCGAAGGTGAGAAAGTTAGACATGCTGTCTATCTTCTCAAAGGTAGTGTTGGTCACTGGTGGACCATGGAAGAGCAGAAGAGGCCTGGAATAGAGATCTCGTGGGAAGACTTTCGTCGGGAATTTGTCCACAGATATTTTCCAAAAACCTTCCTGGACGAGAAGATCTCTCAGTTTGAGAGACTGAGGCAGGGTATGATGAACATTAGTGAGTATGAGGCTAAGTTCATGGAGTTGTTGTGATTCTATCCTCATATGGCTACCACAGATGAAGAAAGGATTAGGAGGTTTGAGAAGGGTTTGAATGCCGACATGACTACTCTCGTGTCTGCATTAGAAAACCGGGAGAGATTCGCTACCTTCGTTGAGTCAGTCCGAAGGATAGAGAGATCCGTAGTCGAGAAAAGGCAAACCCAAAAGAGATATCTACAGTTCCAGGGATCTTCATCTAGAGACTTTAAGAAGCCTAGATTCTCTGCACCTACACCTCCACCACCCAGATCTAGTTCTCAGACTCAGTGGTCCCCAAGTAGAGGTAGAGGACAAGGTTTACCGCCACAAGCGACTCGCAGTTCAGCATCAATGTCAGTCACAGGACCACCAAGACCACAACAACTGGAAAGAAGCTGTTATAACTGTGGGAAGGTGGGACATCTGATGAAGGACTGTAGGTCTAGACCTGTCACTGTGACACAGCCTCAGAGGCAGAATCAACAGGGATCACAGAGAAGGCAGTCTCAAGGAGAAGCTAGAGGACGTGGGCAAGCGTCTCAGGCTGGATCGTCAGCACCAACTCAACACCAGGCGATAGCGAGGGTCTATGCTATGAACCCACCAGAAGTAGTGGTCAATCCATGGGTTGTGGCAGGTCAGATGGAACTTTTATATTCTGATGTCTAAATCCTGTGTTGTATCTGTTTTGATTGACCCGGGTGCTACACACTCTTTTATCACTCGAAGAGTGATTCGTAACTGCAATATGACAATTAGTCATAGGGCAGATAGCTTGTTGCTTGAAACTCCATTGAGAGGTTTTGCTGTTTTGCAAGAGGTATGCTCTCCCTGCATCCTCTTCTTTTCTGATCATCGCATTCAAGTGAATCTTATACCACTTGATATGCAAGGATTTGACATAATCCTTGGAATGGATACCTTAGAAAGGTATAGAGTTGTCTTGGATTGTGAATCCAAGTAGGTTGTGTTTGCTAATGAGAGCAACACATGGATCTTTCAAGGAGAGAGAAAGATTCTACCCACATGTCTTGTGACTACTATGGTTGCTGATAAGCTGATGAGGCAAGGATGTTATGCATTCTTGGCCCATGTGATAGATACCGCCAAGGCGAATCCCAACCCTACTGAAGTTCCTGTAGTCAGGGAATTTGAAGATGTATTTCCTGAAGAACTTCCAGGTATGCCACCGCCTCGGGAAATTGATTTTGAAATCAATTTGATCCCAGATACCCAACCCATAGCACAAACACCGTATAGGATGGCACCTGCTGGGATGGTAGAACTCAAGAAACAGCTTCAAGAGTTGCTTGAGAAAGGTTTTATCTGACCGAGTACTTCACCTTGGGGTGCTCCGGTCTTGTTTGTTAAAAAGAAGGATGGATCAATGCGGTTGTGCATTGATTACATACAACAAAATAAAGCAACGATAAAGAATAAGTACCCTCTGCCGAGGATTGATGATCTTTTTGACCAGTTGCGTGGTGCAACCGTCTTCTCAAAGATAGACTTGAGGTATGGATATCATCAACTTCGTATTAAGGACAGTGACATACCCAAGTCTGCTTTCAGGACAAGGTATGGTCACTATGAGTTCACATTTATGTCGTTCGGACTAACTAATGCACCAGCTGCATTCATGGAGCTAATGAATAGAATCTTCCGACCTTTCCTTGATCAGAATGTTGTTGTCTTTATAGATGACATCCTGATCTATAGTAGAGATGCTCAGCAGCATGAACAACATCTTCGCCAGGCTCTAACTTTGCTAAGACAACATGAGTTATACGCTAAGTTTAGCAAGTGTGAGTTTTGGTTGCCGGAGGTATCTTTTCTTGGACATGTGGTATCTGCCTCGGGAATTCATGTTGACCCTAAAAAGGTAGAGTCTGTTCTACAATGGGAACAACTGAAGACACCGACGGAGATTCGTAGTTTCTTAGGGTTGGCTGGCTATTATCGAAGGTTCATTAAGAACTTCAGTTCTATAGCCCTACCCTTGACGAAGTTGACCCGGAAAGATGTTTCTTTTACTTGGAGTGACAAGTGTCAGCAGTCCTTTCAGTTGTTGAAAGAGAGGTTGACAAGTGCACCTGTACTTGTGTTACCTGAGCAAGGTAAAGAATACATAGTTTTCTGTGATGCCTCCAAGAATGGACTCGGATGTGTGCTGATGCATGATAAGCATGTGATTTCTTTTGCTTCTCAACAACTTAAGAAACACGAGGAGAATTATCCGACACATGATTTAGAGTTAGCTGCTGTGGTTCATGCCTTGAAAATATGGAGACACTATCTATATGGAGAAACATTCCAGGTTTTCACTGATCATAAGAGTCTTAAGTATATCTTCTCTCAGCATGACCTTAACATGAGGCAACGTCGCTGGATGGAGTTAATCAAGGATTATGATTGTACGATAGATTACCATCCAGGGAAGGCCAATGTAGTTGCAGATGCCTTGAGTAGGAAATCAGCAACATCATCCTTTGATAGGGCATAATTAAACTCTTTAGTATGCCCTAGGAGAGATATGCTTATCTCCTTAAGGCAAAACAATGTACATATGAAGGTGTCATGGATTGTCGGGTTGTTGGCTGAGATGCATATCAAACCCACCCTAAGAGAGAAGATTAAGGAGGCACAACAAGTTGATGCTGCAGTTCAGCAGATCAGATCTGAGTATGGTGATGAGAAGCGAGAAGGTTTTCATGAATCAGATGATCAAGTGGCATGCTATCATGGGAGGATGATAGTGCCAGATGTGGATAACCTGAGGAAGTTAGTCCTGGAGGAAGCTCATTCTTCTATGTATGCTATGCATCCAGGGAGCACCAAGATGTATCAAAACTTGAAAGATATGTATTGGTGGCCTGGGATGAAGAAGGATGTAGCTGAGTTTGTTCTGAGGTGTCCGGTGTGTCAGCAAGTTAAAGCTGAACACCAGAAGCCTGCAGGAACAATGCAACCTTTACCCATACCACAGTGGAAGTGGGATCATGTAACCATGGACTTTGTTGTTGGCCTACCTAGGACAAACAAAGGACATGATTCCATTTGGGTAATTGTTGATAGGTTGACTAAGACAGCACATTTCTTACCTGTCAAAACAACCTATTCTGCTGAAAGGTTATCCCAGTTATATGTTCAAGAGATAGTGCGTTTGCACGGAGTCCCTGTCACCATAGTTTCTGACAGAGGTCCTCAGTTCACAAGTCGTTTTTGGGAACAACTACATAGGGCACTAGGCACCCAGTTAAGGTTTAGTACAGCCTTTCATCCACAGACTGATGGATAGTCAGAAAGGACTATACAGACCTTGGAAGACTTGTTGAGAACATGTGTTCTCCAGTTCACAGGAAGTTGGGATCTGCACCTAAGCTTGATAGAGTTTGCCTATAATAATAGCTATCAACATAGTATTGATATGGCACCTTATGAAGCCTTATATGGTAGATGTTGCAGATCACCCTTATGTTGGTATGAGACTGGTGAGCATGAGTTGTTAGGTCCTGATCTTGTGCAGTAGACCACAAAAAAGATTAAGGTAATCCAACAGCAACTTAAGACTGCACAGGATAGACAGAAGTCTTACGCTGACAGACGTCGTAGACCTTTAGAGTTCCAGGTTGGAGACAGAGTGTACCTCAAGGTCTCACCTTGGAAAGGAGTCCTTCGTTTTGGAAGGAAAGGAAAGTTAGCTCCTAGATTTATGGGGCCTTATCCAATCATTGAACGAGTTGGAAAGGTAGCCTATAAACTAGAATTGCCACCAGAATTGCAGAAGTTACACCATGTGTTTCACATTTCTGTGTTGAGGAAATGTCACCCTGATACCGAGTCAGTTCTACAACCTATGGAAGTAGAATTGAATGAAGATATAACTTACGAGGAGGGACCAGTGTCAATCCTTGATAACAGAATTAAAAAGTTAAAGAAGAAAGATATAAGTCTTGTAAAAGTCCTCTGGAATCATCATGGTGTTGAAGAAGCCACTTGGGATCTGGAGGAAGAGATGAGGAGGAAATACCCTGCTCTTTTCTCCTAATATGCTAAATCGATTTCGGGGACGAAATCCTTTTGAGGGGTGGATAATTTGTAACATCCCTGACCTGGGTTATAAGTTAACCCTAGGTGTTTTACTTAAATCATGTAATTAAGATACTTGTGATTAACTTCTGGCATGTAATTAAGTTCCTAAGGAACATACATTTTCATTTCTGTCCTTTTAAAAACAATGATTGTAGTATTGTTTTGTTATGCAGGGACCTATGTGCAAATTACCCAATTAGAAGGGTTAACTTGAAATATTAACATGTTATGATGTTCCTTTGATGATGAGACATTATATGAATGAATATGATGAGGTGTGATGGATTTCCCAAGTTTGGGCACCAAGGTGCAGCTTGTGGAGCAATCCTTGTGCTTAAAACCCTAATTTTGGTGTAAAGTGTAATTTACCCAAAATGTGGGGTGCAACTTGTGATATACACTTTCTAGAATATATTTTATGACTTTTGAAATCATTTAAAGTTATAATAATGAAGGAGGCACTTCATTTGAATAATCATATAATAAGAAACACCTTTGTAATTAAACCACCAAAGTTGTAAGTAAAGGAGACCCTTATATGTATATGTGCACCATAGTGACAAGTTGACCTTCCTTGCCTTTAGTCTTTGGTCTTAGAAGAAGTTTTACCTTAGATATGAAGAGGAGGGACGTGCATAAAAGAAAGGAAGGACCTAGTTGTGAAAAGGAGGAGTAAGTTGTCCTTATGATGAAAATAACCTCAAAGTATATATGATCCTTTCCTTTGCAACCAAAGGCAACGTTTCCTTTCTTCCCTTCTTATTCCCTTGCTTAGACTGACTTAGGACAGAGCTCAGGAGTAGAGGAAGACGACCAAGTTCATCTAGGTAAGATTTTATCATCATCTTGCTCGAATTCATGGAGGAAACTAGGTTGCAAGGTTGGTTTCATGGTTATCTTACTTAGCTTTCTCTTCCTACCCGATCCTTCCCAACTTTTCCTTGAAGAAACAACCTTGGATGACCTGTGGAGCTCAAGCCACCATTAAAGTTTCGAAGCTTGGAAGCTTGGAGTTCTAGGAACAACGTTTGAGGCGGGTTTTATAACTCTAAACCTTGCTTTGTTATGCATACTTTTATTCTTGCAAATAATAGTTAGTTCTTCTTCTTCCCCATCTTTCTTTGCACTCTTGCAAGATTTTTCGTGAAGAACAGACCTTGGTTTCAAGGTTGAAGATGAAGGGCGTTAATACCTATGTTGGTACTTATCCAAATTTATTAAACAATCTTGGACCAATAGGTCTAAATGGTTTGCAACCGTTTGAAATTAAAAAGGGTCTCAACCCGTTTGATTTCAAACGATCTTGCAAGATCGTTTAGTTTTAAACGGTCTTCAAGACCATTTGATAGGGTTGACCAAGGGAAGACCGTTTAAGGAACTGTTGTAAACATATTGAGTTTAATTCCTACGAAGAATCATAACCCAATTCCAAACCAATCACAAGTTGAAGGCACTTCAACTCCTTAAACCCTAATTGGGTTGAATTGAGTTTTTCAATGATAGATTTTGATGAATTTTGGGTTGAAGGACCCAAACGGTCTCAAGACCGTTTGGGGGTTCACTCAAACGGTCTTAAGACCGTTTGGTGACAACCCAAGACCGTTTGGAGGTCTAGGGTTAAGGAAATTTGATGGTTCGAGGGTCCAATTTCAATAGGTTGATGAATTGATAAAAATGCTGATTTTGGACCTAGTTAGGGTTCAATCCTTATCCAATTGATTTAGTTTTTGATAAAACTTTGGGCAAACGGTCTCAAGACCATTTGGAGGATATCCAAACAATCCCAAGACCGTTTGGGCCAAGTTTGGGCCCAATTGGAGCTCAATTGATGGGTTCAACTACAATTTGTTTCACATTGTTGAAAATTGATGATTAGCCGATTGAAAACCCTAATTGAGTGGGATTTAACCCCAATTAGCTTTCAATTGAGAATCAATTTGGTGTCCAATTTATTAAGGCTAATCCTAATTTACTCAATTAGTAAATAGTTAACAAGGGCATGGCCAATTGAAGGCTTCAACATAGGAAATCCTATTCAAACATAACCTTTGTTTCACCTTTTATGTCCATGCGGTTTGAACCCATTTGGATCCAAACGACCTTAAGGTCGTTTAAGCTCAAATGGGTCTACACTCGTTTAAGCTTAAACGGGTCCACACTCGTTTAAGCTCAAATGGGTTGACACTCGTTTAAGCTCAAGTGGGTCCACACTCGTTTAAGCTCAAATGGGTCCACACTCGTTTAAGCTCAAATGGGTCCACACTCGTTTAAGCTCAAGTGGGTCCACACTCGTTCAAGCTCAAGTGGGTTCACACTCATTTAAGCTCAAGTGTGTCCACACTCGTTTAAGCTCAAGTGGGTCCACACTCGTTCAAGCTCAAGTGGGTTCACACTCGTTTAAGCTCAAGTGGGTTCACACTCGTTTAAGCTCAAATGGGTCCACACTCGTTTAAGCTCAAGTGGGTTCACACTCATTTAAGATCAAATGGGTCCACACTCGTTTAAGCTCAAATGGGTCCACACTCGTTTAAGATCAAGAGGGTTCACACTCGTTTAAGCTTAAATGGGTTCAATTAAAGGATACCTTGTTTTAATCAAACCCTAATCACATGATAGTGATGTGTTGGCTTGTGTTGGTCAATGAGGACTTAACCCAACCTAATCTAGAGTGATGTAATCATCATCTAGAAGTAAAAGGAGAGAGAGGGCTCCTAATATAATCAAGCAACATATCTTCAATGCATAAGAATGAACAGGTTTAGGGTATGATCCATCAAGGTGAGATCAAGGAAACCCTAACTATGATGATTGATGAATCTTAACCTAAATAGAGGGCATCAATGATGATGTTCCTCATACATGATGATAATATGAGCTCAATTCACTATGAGGTGAATAGTAAACCCCAATTTGGGTTGAGGTTGTAAAAAGAAGTAACTCTAGGTTATACCTATGAGTGTGAAACCCTAATTACAAGTTGTAGCATGAGGAATCTATTTACCTTGTAAACTAAAGAGATTCAATAACCCCATGATAAGGAGGAATGCATCCAAACCCTAAAATCAGTAGAGGTATACTGATTCATAGCACGCCCGTGCTATGGAGCACGGCCGTGGTAACCTTCCTTTGCACGACCGTGCAAGGAAGCACGACCGTGGTACTTTATGAAACAAATTGAAAAGTCTTGGTATTTGTAAGGATGTTGTTAAACATGCATAATCTCAGTTATACTAATCATGCAGGTGGTTAGCAAGATGTAATCATAGCCAGGGTAACGGTTATGACATTATTTTCATTGAAAGCATGTCAATAGCTTATGAACAGAAATAACTATGTTGCCTAGATGCAAGTGGCATCATATGAAACTGATATGCCTTAAGGGCCATGAATGACATCAAGGTCATGCTAATAGATGACTTGATGCTGACATGTCACTTCATAGCAAGTGTTATGATGATATAAGGGTGTGAGCACCCATGTTCCTGAATCATAGTGATAAGATGATTAAGAATTGATATCCATCTGATAACTGATATGAGTAATACCTGTTACATTTAGTATTCTTCTGTTATAGCCATGTTTAGTACTTGAATGTTTGGAAACATGTATGATGCTAAAAGAATACTGAAATGTACCTAATAACCAAGTATAATCATATCATGTAGAGCCCTGGTCATAGATCCATCATTGTCAGAGTTTAAATGATGGTGAAACAGGTTTTCCTAAGGGAACTCCTGGATCACATACTTTAGAGTATGTGGGGGAATATGGATGTGTATATCCTTACATCCTAGTGTAGGAGTTGATGTGGATATATCTTAATCCATCAACCCTTCACTATATGTTTATACCAGGATGATGTAACACTATTCTCCCAAAGGAATCTTTTATACCACATCGATGAGAGATAAACATGAAATCTTTCGATAGCGAAGAGAGTGCAGAATGCCACTGTGACTCTAATAGCGAAGTACCAGAATACCCTGGTGAGCTATAATAGCAGAGACACTAGATGTCCTGCATGTTTATCCTCATTCTGACTGAGGTAGTTGAAGGTCATGAGAATCCGGCTCTTTTGATGACCTAGTATGATACCGATGTGACTTACTAGTGATCGGTTGGAGCATGAGCGGTATACCTCATCTCCCCAGGGCATAATGATGTTTGTAAAACATAATCAACCGCGTAGCATAACTGCTTAGGTTGAACTACGAAGAACATTGATTGATATTACATGCTTGCATTTAATATCCTTTTCAAGTATTAGTATACATGTTCTTCATATTCCTTAATAAAGGTGAGTAATTGTTATCAAGCATGTTGTGAGTAATCTAAGTTACTTGCTCATGATATTCCTTTGATTGCTTTTAACAAAGTTTCTGACGGAGAGTTATAACTCTCGCTGGGACAATTATTTGAAATTGTCTCACCCCGTAGATTTCTACCTTTAGGTGGACGTCGAGGTCGAAGGAACCGATTTGCAGGTGGGCAGCAGCAGCAACAGCAAAACCAGGAGCAGCAGTGATTTTAGGTGGAAACACTGTGCTGTCTAGTCTTGTAGTTAGAATAGTCTTATGTCGTCTCTGTACATTCAGGTCCTAGGAGTTTGTTGATCTGAGAATTTTGAAGTCTTGAGATTTTGTATCATGATGCATATAATCACTCGAGAAGTGATTTATCAGAGATGTAAACAGTTCATCTTACTTTTATAAAAGGAGTTTTAGGTTTTTGAGATCTCGTTTTTGAAAAGTTTTAATTTCTCGTGATTTTTCGTATTCCGCTGTTAATCGAATCGCTTCCGCTATGTTTATCTTGTGTTTTGGAGATCAGAGCCCACATGGATGGTGTCAAAGTTCATCGAAAAACATGTAATGAGTACAATGACTTCATGTTTAAGAACTACGATCACCACTATCACTTTGAGAGCTAATTCTGACTACCATTATGTGGTTTCCATATATCACTCTCAAGGTGGATCTATTTGGTACATTGTTCTCTGACAGGTACCTATGTGTTTGGCTTGATGTCTAATATCATGACTAATGAGACTATGTCACAGAACACACATTCTAGTCTTATGTATTATTGTCGTTTATTTTGCTTCCAGAATAATATTCAAATAGGGACATAACAAGAATGTATGTACTCTTATCATACATATGATCATATTCTTCATGTCCTAAACCTAAAGGTATATGTCATCAAGTAACATCATTCTTTAGACATATATTATGACGTGTTCACCATCTCACAACTGAAACAAACGTAAATAGACAAAATTGCTTTTATTAATATTATCAAATCAAGTACATAATGCCACATTACAATCATCACATAACTAGCTTTCTAGGCATACATACCAATAGACTCCCACTTGCACTAGAGCCAGTCACACGCAAATCTAATTCCAAGTCATCTAACATGATCGTCATGCTTCTATTGCAAAAGTTCTTTCGTTAGTGGGTCAACAATATTGCTTTCAGTCGATACTCTACAAATCTTTATGTCTCCTCGTTGTATGATCTCTCGTTTGAGATGGAAGCATCGAAGTATATGTTTGAAACGCTGATGCAATCTAGGTTCCTTAGTGTGTACAATAGCTCCATTGTTGTCACAATACAGATCTATTGCATTGCTAATGCTTGGAACCACTCCAAGTTCACTGATGAACTACTTGATCCGAACAACTTCCTTTGTTGCACTCGAGGTAGCAATATAATCAACTTCTATTGTTGAATCAACAACTGTCTCTTCCTTGGAACTCTTCCAACTTACAACTCTATTGCTGAGGCAAAATACATACCCAGATACTGCTCCATACTCATCCTTTTTATTTTGGAAGCTTATATCTGTGTAACCCTTTACACCCAACTCTTCCTCACCGCCATAAACAAGGAATTGATCCTTAGTCCTTCTCAAGTACTTAAAGATGTTCTTCAGGGCAGTCCAATGACCTTCATCGTGATCTAATTGATATATGTCCATCATGATTAAGAGATATCTGGACGAGTACATAGCATTGCATAGATGGTAGATCCAATCGCATACGCATATGGCATCTTACTCTAGTGTTACCGTTCTTCACAAGAGTTGGGACACTGGGCTCTAGAGAGACTAATTCTATGCAAATTTCCTCTCTTTGAGTCATGCATGATGAACCTTGTCAGTGTATGTAGTCTGGCTTAGGCCAAGAAGCCTTCTGGATCTATCTCTGTATATCTTAATTCCTAAGATATAAGATGATTCACCTAAATCCTTTACAGAGAAGGTACTACCCAACCAGTTCTTTACCATTTGTAGGATCATCCTTGTCAATAGTATGTCATCTACATACAATATGAGGAATACAACTATGCTCCCATTAACCTTCTTGTATGCACAAGGTTCATCTTCATTTTGACTAAAGTCAAACTCTTTGACTACCTTGTCAAATTGGAGATTCCAGCTACAAGATGCTTGCTTCAATCCATGATTGACCTTTGCAGCTTATAGACTTTATTTGCATTATTTGGATTTATAAAACCCTCAGGTTGTGTCATGTACACATTCTCAAGAAGACTCATATTAAGGAAAGCGATTTTAACATCCATTTTCCAAATCTCATAGTCATAATAAGTTGTAATGGCAAGAAAGATCCTGATGGATTTAGCCATGGTAACTGGTCAAAAAGGTTTATGTTGGTGATATGATCTGAGAGCGAATCATATGATGATTGTAATGGCACATATTATAATTGATTTGAATATTAACAAAGGCAATTCTAGTTATTGTGTATGTTTCAATATGGGATAATGAGTAATTATAATAATGTCCTAAGAATGTATGACTCAATGACATGTGATTTTAGGTTGAGGACCTGAATATGAGATCACACGTATGTTAATAGTATTCATTCTTGTCTTAGTCCCTAGTTGGATTTTATTGTGGATATTAAGACAACAATAACACATCAAGACTAGTGATTGATGACTATGTCTCAATAGTCATGATATTGGATACCAAATCAAACACATAGATACTTGTTATGAACAAGTGTACTGGACAGACCCGCTTTGAGTGAGATACATGGAAGAAAATTATGGATGTCAGAATCACATCTCAATATGACAGTGGTAATTGTGGTCCTTAGACCTGAAGTCACTACAAAGATTGCATGTGGTTCAGTTTGCTTTAACACTACTCAATGTGACCTTGAATATGGGTTGTTATACAAGTAGTTCTAGGGTGCATTGTGACACATGTAGATTAATGTGAGTGATGTAGATGGAATTTGTCCCTCAGGAATGGATTCAAATTTATTATAAAGAATGGCCAATATTATATTAGTAGAGATGAGATCTTTTATGACAGTGCCCCCTATCTTGTGGTTTGTACTTGTTAGATCTAGACACGTGTATATATAACATACATACAAAAAGGCTAAAACTTGATAACACAAAAAAGACATACCTTTGGCATTGCCGTATAGGGCACATAAATGAGAAACACATTTCCAAACTCCATTAAGATGGTGGACTCCGTAAAGATGGTTATCTAGACTCTTTTGGTTTTGAACCAATAGAGACATGTGAATCTATTTGTTTGGCAAGATGACAAATAACACCTTTCACTAGAAATGGTGAAAGAGTGAGTGATCTATGAGGAGTCATACATACTCATGTATGTGGCCCTTTTAGAATAAATGCTAGAGGTGGTTACCAATACTTCATTACCTTCATTGATGTTTTGATAAATGCAAATTTTCTTTTGTAAAATTAAATAGAAAATAATACCACATTGTGATCGGTCCTTATGAAGGACAATTTGAATGAGGTCAACTTTCATAACTGGTTCGGGACTTTGAGAATGGTTCTCACTCACGAGCATAAGCTCTATGTCATGGATACACCAGTGCCAGAGGAACCCACTCCCAGTGCTCCTAGGGCCAAAGTGGATGCTTATTCAAAGCATGCAAACAATTCCTTAGACATTAAAAAACTTATGCTATGTTGCATGAACTATGAGTTGCATAAGCAACATGAATACATGGCCACTCTCTAGATGGTAATACATCTTAAGAACATGAACAAGAATCATGCAAAGTAAGAAAGGTACAATGTCTCCAAGGCACTATTTGAGTGCAAGATGATATAGTTGAGATCCACTAGAGCCTTGTGTGCTAAATATGATTGGGAATGTGGAACGTTTAGAGAGACTAGGATTTCCTTTGAGCCAATATTTGGCCACATATATGATTATACAATCTCTGCCCAAATCATATAGTTAGTTTATCGAGAGCTATTAGTTGAGTAACTTGGCTAAACTGATGTCTAAATTGCTTGGAATGTTGATAAATGCCAAAGCATGAATGAAGAAGAACAAACCATGATGGTGATTAGAGGAGGGGAGTCCAAGGGCAAAGGAAAGGCCAAGAAAAGTTTTGAGGCTAAGCTGAAGTCCATATCTTCTACACTCAAGATAACGAGGGTAAGTGCAAAAGGAATTTTTCCTTTTCACTTAAAGGAATTCAAGAAGATGAAGTGAGGGATAGAGATCTCTACTTTGGGTATATACACGATTAAGATCAACTTTGCCACTTATTCATCTTGGGTATTGGATACCGGATGAGTATCTCACATTTTCTCAAATGTGCAAGATCTAAAGAGAAGAAAACCTCTAAATAAAGGTGAGGTTGAACTCTGAGTCACCTATGGAGCAAGAGTGGTCGCCAATGTAGTTGGAACCTATGAGTTATCTCTACCCAGTGGGTTTGTAATAGAGTTAGAGAACTTTTATTATGTACCTACCATTAATAGAAACATCATATTTGTATCTTGATTGGACAAGAATGGATTCAAATTTCTTATAAATAATGGTCAATATTCTATCAGTAGAGATGAGTTCTTTTATGGCAGTGCCCCCATGTCCTATGGTTTATACTTGTTAGATCTAGACAAAGGTGTATATAACATAATAGAAAAGGGCTAAAACTTGATAACTCAAATAAGACATACCTTTGACATTGTCGTCTAGGGCACATAAATGTGAAACACATTGCTAGACTCCATAAAGATGGTGGACTATGTAAAGATGGTTATCTGGACTCTTTTAATTTTGAACCAATAGAGACATGTGAATTTGTTTGTTTGACAAGATGACAAATAACACCTTTCACTGGAAATAGTGAAAGAGCGAGTGATCTATTAGGACTCGTACATACTAATGTATGTGTCCCTTTTAGAAAAAATGCTAGAGGCGGTTACCAGTACTTCATTACCTTCACTGATGACCTCAATAGGTTTGGCTATGTGTACTTGATGAAACACAAGTCAAAAGTCCTTGAAAGGTTCAAGGATTTCATGAAAAAAGTACATAACCATATTATTATAAGTATTAAAGCACTTTAATCCGATCGAGATGAAGAATAGTTAAGCCAAGAGTTTGAGGTACTTTCTATGAGACCGTAGTATTGTACCATAATGGACTCCACCTGGTACACCACAACATAATGGTGTATCAAAAAGAAGGAATTATACCCTGTTGGATATGGTGCGATCAATGATGAGCTTTGCCGATCTTCTGATTTCCTTCTGGGGACATGCTTTACAAATCACATCATTTACACTAAACCATGTATCGTCCAAATATGTTCAAATGACACCATATGAGATATGGCATGGGAAGCGTCCTGATGCGTCTTTTGTGAAGATGTGGGGTTTTGAATCTTATGTGAGAAAATAGTTTTCCAAAAAGCTTGGACCCAAATAAGATAAATTTTATTCCATTAGATATCCCAAAGTAACTAGGGGCTACTATTGTTACATTCCATTTGACAACAAAATGTTTGTTGTTAGGACTAGTGTATTCCTTGAGAAGGAATTTATTTCTAAAGGAATCAATGGGAGAAAAATAGAGCTTGAAGACGTTCGAAACCAACAAGAAAACAATGAATTTGTAGAGGTATATAAGGAATAAGGAGAGTCACAAACTGTTGTGGTATCTCAAGTTCCTTGTTGAACACAAGAACCTCATAGATCTAGTAGTACATGCCTTGAGCTTGAAAGATTTGGATATCTTGTGACTCAATAAGGTGATTAGTTGATCATAGTTGATGAGCCAATGATCTACATAGAGGTTGTACAGGGGCTAGAGTTTGAGAAATGGCTTGAGGCCATGAGATCTGAGATGGAATCCATGTACACCAACATGGTGACGTAGTAAATACCACACTAACAAATTTACTCAGGGTTAAAATCCCCGAGCTTTTACCAAAACCTCGTGCAATAATACCACCCGCAAGTGGACGGGTCTTATCGCAGTATAGTTAAGGATCGAATCCCAAGAGACAACATTTTTAAGAATCTTTGTTAGTCGAATCTAGCTCAAGTGAAACTAATATTTAAAATGATTGATTTGGTTGAGGTTAATTAAACTAAATGCAAGAAAGTAAAAGAGCATAATTAAAGTTTGTTCTAGATTAATGATATGGAATCGCTGGAATGGTATCGAGTTTCACCACCACTGCACATGCAAACACATCCAAACACATAACATCCAGGAAAGCATCTAACTATCCAAATGGAACTACTATGAACCCTCCCGGAGGGATGTTTAGGCCCGCGTAAGCATCCCCTTAGGCATCAGATTTCTCGTCGCCATCCGGATCATGCACTTACAGTTCTGAAGATACAACATCCAACTAAGGCTGTGGCCCTCCCTGAGGGATGTTTAGGCCACAAAAGTGTCACCATAGGCTAGATGGCTCATCCCCTCACGGATCATACACTTACAACCTCAAGGAACCCCATTCTATTTCTAGTCTGGGAGTCAATCGTGCTAATCAACATACATGTAGGCGATTAGTCTGCAAGCAAACATCGACGATTAACAAGAAGATACAGCATCCAACTAAGGTTGTGGTCCTCCCTGAGGGATGTTTAGACCACAGAAGCATCACCATAGGTTAGATGGCTCGTCCCCTCACAGATCATACACTTACGACCTCAAGGAACCCCATCGGATTTCTCATCAAGGAGTCTACCTCATTAATCGACATTCTACACTACGAATATAAGAACAAGATGAAAGCAAGCAGGTAATCAACTACAAGCATATCAACTAGCAACGAAATGAAAAGTTATATACATTGCCTTGAATGTTAAATGAAAAGACATGAATGCATGGGCAGCGGGCTAGTCCCCGCACCCCAGCGAAATGGAACTACTCGCTCATGATGTGAGAAACAAGAAGAATAGGAAAGAGAGAGGATTCCGCCATGAGCATGATGCAGAAGGTAGTAGCAGCTCGGTGAAGATGATGCAGTCTTCTACGTCGTATTGGAGCAGATCTGGAAGAACGGGGGACACCAAGATAGTCTAGGCAGTCTTTCTCACTCCTCCTTCCTTCTCTTCTCAGTCTCCTTGAGTTGCAACAGGAACGGTAGGTCAAGTGGTAGTGGCAGGGTTGGACCAGCGTATAGGCAACCTGTCAGCATCCCGGAACTAATACCCAAATGAGGACCCTGGCAGTCCTATTTATAGGCTCGGGGCTGGCCTTCACGTTTTTGGTGTGATTCTAGCCCAAACGGTCTTGGATATATTTTTCTCTTCAAACAGTTTGCTAAGTATATGACCAAACGGTTTGCTTAGTCATGACCAAACAATTTGCTTTGATTATATATCCATACAATTTTGTATAGGCCTTTCTCAAATGGTCTTGTTGCATTCCTCCAATGGTCTTGTATGTTACTTTTCTAATCCAAATGGTTTGCAAAATCAAACAGTTTCCAATGTTAAACAATTTGCAATATCAAACAGTTTCTAATGTCAAACGGTTTGCTGCAATATGCTTTATCGATCGGTTTCATGCATGCCTTTCTAATCCAAACGGTTTACGATATCAAATGGTTTCCAACGTCAAATGGTTTGTTGCAATATGCTTTTCCATTCGGTCTTAAGGCCAGCCTCCATTCGGTCTTGGATATTCATACAGTTTTGAACAACCGACCAAACGGTCTTGCTTGCATGCAGTCCTCATGTACGTTCTTAATCAATTAATTTGGCAGAGATTCCTCCATACGGTCCAGCCTCCAACGGTTTCATGCATGCATGCCTTTCTCATGCACGTAGCTCTTCCAAACGGTTTGGTGTTGGCAACTTTTCCAATCAGTTTGGCATTGCATTCTCCAATCGATCTCGGACAAGTCCAGCCCCCAACGGTTTTGCATGCAAGCTACACAGCCAAGCACTTTTCCAAACGGTCTTGTATTGTGCTACCATATCAAATGGTTTCACAAATTTCTCAAACGGTTTCGACATTCCCAACTCCAAACAGTTTTGAGGTGAGCATGTCCATTCAGTCTTGAGACTGTATGGATGAAACCGTATGGGCGCTACCGCATGGGCGAGATCATTTGGTCAAGACCGCATGGGCAAGATCAAGGATGAGTGAGGGTAGATCAAGGGCAGATAAAGGTGGGTCCCAGCTGATTGTTCAACCTCATCAAGACCTGCATGAAATCAACATAATCTCAGTTAAAACCCTGATAATTGAATTAATTAAGTAGTTTTGCATTTTGTGATACATTGTGATATTTAATGAGTGAAGTTGGATGTGTTGAGTTGAATTTGACCCAATACGGTAATTGAATTCTATGATGAATATGCATTCATCACATGGTATGACCTTGGTGGATCCACCTAAAAGGGTAAAACCCATAGGGTGCAAATGGGTCTTCAAGAAGAAGACTGACATGCATGGTAATGTACAAACCTATAAGTGCATATTGGTTACAAAGGGTTTCAGACAAGTACAAGGTGTTGACTATGACAAAATTGTTAGGAATTGTGGAGGTGGTAAGTATAGTGGAAACAATAAAAAAATTCTCCACATATCCTACAAGTAGATCTCGTCGACAACGAATTATTTAGAAGGAGGGTGTGCAAAATACATCTTTATCACATAGCAGCTCCAACGACATCCCCTTCACGCGGTGATGTGCAGTGTTCCTCAAGTTCACAGACAGTCCTCTTCAACATCCTCTAAACACATTCACTCAATGTATGCATATCTACGTAGTCCACATGGATGGACTGGAACTCCTCGTAACACTATGTGATCCTGCAGGAAGGAGCAGCCTTCACTTGATAACGTACTAGCATTGCGGTCGGTCTACTTCTCTCACTCTTTCTCTCTCAGGGATGACGACGACTAGGGCTCACATACATGAGTGTGCATCTAATATATTGCCATCATACCCCTATAAATATGAGAGAAAAAGAAGCAGAGTTTCCCAAAAACCCTGGAAAATGAAAGGTTGCAATTGCATTTGAAGCGGCCCACTCGTGGAGTGCCAAAAAGGCAATTAAGATATTCTGGAATCATATCATTAATTAATTATAAAAATTAATCATATTAATCAGTTAACTAATTTTCAGTCATCCGACTCTATCTGATTGCCCTGGGTTAGCTAGTCGCTTATCATATAAGTCAACAATTTAAATCCAATTATTTGACTTAAGCCTTTTAACCAATTATCTTAGATTATATTCCAGTATTATTCTAGTTGATTACCTAAACATTTTAGTAATCAATTTGACTAGGAAGATTTCCAATCAGGTCCACAATTATAGTCATGTTCCAATGCATCCTATATGTGAGACCATGTAGGCTCCAAATTACGTTGGCAGTGATATTCATAATTATGATTTCACTAGCACTGATTGGTATCTAGAAATATTTCATTGCTACCCAAGTAACTGGAGAAGTTGGAGAATAACTTAACCTAGTACCATGACCAGTGTTACATTGATTGTATAATCCCTTTCTCTTTGATATCTAGATTGAATCCAAGGCATGTAAACATCATCCTCTTAATGTTCAATCTTTGTTCCTTGATCTAGAGTAGAATAATGACATACACATGAGATCAATGTCATATAATGACTCACATGAGCATGGCCATGCATTTCATAGTCTCACTCATCAAGTGGTCGGAATATCATTCCAATGGGAGGGACAAATTCCATTTACATCACTCACAATAATCCACATGTTTCACAGTGCACCCAAGCACTACTTGTATAGAAACCCTTATTCAAGGTCACGTTGAGTGTGTTAAAGCACACTAAACAACATGCAATCATTGTAGTTACTTCAGGTCTAAGGACCACAATCACCATTGTCATATTCAGATGTGATTTTGACGACCATAATTGTATTCCTTGTATCACACTCTAAGAAGGCATGTCCAATACACTTTTTTCATAATAAGTACCTATGTGTTTGATTTGATATCCAATATCATGACTAATGAGACATAGTCAACATTCAACATACATACTAGCCTTGATGTATTATTGTTGCCCTAATATCCACATCAATATTCGTCTATGGACTAGACAAGAATGACTAGTACTAACATACATATGATCTTGTATTCAGGTCCTCAACCTATAATTACATGTCATTAAGTCATACATTCTTAGGACATTATTTTATTTATTAATTATCCCATATTGAAACAAACACAGTAACTAGAACTGCCTTTATAAATATTCAAATGAATTACAAGATCTTCCATTACAATAATTATATGATGGGCTCTCAAGGCATATCAACAACAGTCTCCCACTTGCACTAGAGCCAATCACTCATGAATCTCATTCCCAGTGATCTAACATGACCAACATGCTTCTAATATGAAAATGTTTTTGTCAGAGGGTCAACAATATTTCTTTTAGTTGGCACACTACAAATCTCAACATCCTCTCACCATATGATCACTCGTATGAGATGGAAACGTCAAAGTATGTGCTTGGAACACTGATACGATATGGGTTCCTTGGCATGTGCAATAGCTATGTTATTTTCACGATATAGCTCAATTGCATCATTAATGGATAGAACAAGTCCTAGTTTACCAATAAACTTCTTGATCCATATAACTTCCTTTTCTACATTGGAGGAAACAATATACTCAGATTCTATTATAGAATTAGCCATAGTCTCTTGCTTTGGAATTTTTCCATCTTACAACTTCGCCATTGAGGCAAAAACAAAACCTAATTGTGATCGATAATTGTCCTTGTCAATTTGGAAGCTTGCATTGATGTAAACTTTTACCACTAACTCTTCATCACCATTGCAAATAAAAAATTGATCCTTAGTTCTTCTCGAGTAGTTAAGGACGTTCATTACGACAATCCAATGACCTTCACTGGGATCTTATTGGTACCTACTCATCATTCTCAAATCATACAGAATGTTGGGTCATGTACATAACATTGCATACATGATAGATCCAACTGTAGATGCATATGAGATCTTATGCATGTGTGCCCTCTCTTCGAAAGAGCTTGGACATTGAGCTGTAGAGAGACTTATTCCATGTGGCATGGGTGCGTTTCCTCTCTTAGACTCTCGCATACTAAACCTTTTCTGTACTTTGTCAATTTATGTACTTTGACTTAGACCAAGAAGCCTTCTAGATCTATCTCTATAGATCTTGATTCCTTGAGTATAGGATGCTTCTCCTAAGTCCTTCATAGAGAAGGTATTTCCCAACCATGTTTATACCAACTATAGAGTAGGGATGTGATAACCCCAATTTTAGGACTGAATGACTGATCTAGTATTTGAGTACAAAATTTGAGTAAGATGATTTAATAATGGAATTTGAGGTCTTATACGGTCAATTTGAGTAAGTGGATCTTCAACTGATAATGTTAGAGGTTATATTGATGTGCACTTTCAGTTTTATATCCCTAATATGAAGTTGGGATAGTTATGACTTCATGTATTAATATGAGATGATACATGGGTCCAAATGGATAAATGATGAACCTTCATGTGCGTCATAATCAAAGAAAGTGAATTAAACTTGATTCATTATGGCTAGATCATTAATGAATTGTATTCAATTTTTACACAATTTGTTTGGAGAATTTATTTACAAGTTTAGATAGTGTGATTTTGGTCTCAAAATTTGAGGGATGTGATACTATATGGTAGAGGATCTATGTTTAAAATTTTACCACTATTTGAGGTTCCTACTAAGAGATATAAGTGGTGGAAGATATGAGTGATCCATTTAAATGATGCATAGAAACCTTGTTGTTAATCATTTTTTTAACTTAGGTCTGTGACAATGTATGTCACGCTACCCAGCCGTAAGTGGGCACCAAGGATCACAAATGTGTCTCTATCTTGGTCATCTATTTTTTCCGAATTGATGACTGTGGAGTCTTCACCTACCTCCCAAAATGGAGGAACAAAATTGGGTGTGGTGTCTTTTAGATCCGATGTACATGGGACAATCACAGGATATTTGTTGGCAAAATCACAATCTCTACAAAAACTTGAGCATTCCGACTTGTCATATTGGGATATTGATTCTCTGGAGAGGGATAACGAGCCAACTACTTCTTGGTCTTCTCCATTGTGGCTATACATAGCAGGAAGTTATATGAGGTCGGGGCTTTTGAGAGGCAAACTGAGAGTGTGGATAAAGGAAGAGCACCCTTGCAAACCTTATAAGGGTGAAGGAGGACTAAGAAGGAGTTGACGATGGGTGAAGCTTACTAGCGAGTCCTATTTCTATGTGGAGGGAGAGTTGACGTTGGAAACCATGGCTACTAGGCTCGCCACCACCTGCCAATAGAGGATTTATTTTTGAGGAAGTCTTGCAGATCACCCCATATCCTCAGCTGCGATCATCGGCGAAGGGAACACCTCCAGCCATCAATGCCCCCTTATTGATTCATTGCTCCACCGTGACCCCCAACCCAGGGTGGGGTATTGATCAATTGGCACGTTCAGGCAATGGAACCTTGATGAGGAGGCTGTAGAGGCCACCACGAAGTTATTAGGTACTCTTCGTCTGATGGGAGTCGATGTTGGTGCATCCCTTTGCTCGTCGGAGACCTGAACCTACGTTGCGGCGGCGGTCGTTGGAGTGTGAAGCCAAGATTTATGCATCCAGTCGGGGTCGTCTACGCGATCGAGGATGCTAGGAGAAGGGAGAGGGAGACCAAGAGGATGAGGAGGACTTGTGCTCGTCCAAACGTTGTAACATACTGGATCTGGAACCCTACCTTAGAAGTTTGATCTTTTGGATGTAGCCAAACAAGGTTGAGGTTGGACCTAAAAGATGTTTATTATAACCCTAATGAACTAATGTATGTATAAATCACCTTAATGAAACCTAATGTTCTCGTATTAGTCTTAGGCCAACAATGGACACATAAAATATGTTACATGATGGAAGGTTTCATAATATCCCGTGCAAAATAATCTTACATAATTCCTTTGGTGATAATATGAAAAGATGAAGCATAATTGGATGAATAATGGTAATAATAATAATGAGACACAAATATTAATTGTGACATAACTCATTAAAATAAACCTCATAAGTGTAATCTAAGTTAAGAATCATGTTCATTGGGTCCCAATTGCCTTGTGAGTCAAGTTTTACATTATTCACATAATAATTAATTTAATTCAGTTTGGAAAGAGAAGATCTGAGTTTTCCCCCAAAATATCAAATAAAATAATAAATGACTCCAAAAGAGGAAAATAATCATGGATTCATAATCTACACAATAAATATAGCCTTTGGATGAATTTTCATCCAATTTGGAATATGTTTGATTAAAAGATAAAATCAGGAGAGAGAAAGTGTGTAGAACATTCAAAGTATTAAATAAATGTATAAACAACTCCAACATATAAAATTTATGGTAAATTTGTATCCAACACATTAAACATGACTTATGGGTAAAGTTTCATAAAATTTGGAGAATCTTATAATCATTAATGCATGAGGAAAGAGAAAATATGTTTTGATTTATTTAACATATCAAAAAATTCTCAAAAGGAAAATCTAATTGCATAATCAGAATCTACATACTTTAATTAGCCTTTGTGCAAAATTTCACTTGATTTGAATGATGTTTGAACCCTTAAATGAAGAAAGAGAAAAAGGAAATTAAATACAATGTCACTTTATTAAATTAAATTAATTTTGTCACACTATCACGCACCTTCATTTCTATTTCAATTAACTGCTTGATATAGACCATTTGATTTCAGATCCAATGGCTCTGGAGTCGTCTCCTACCTTGAGTAGGAGTCCGACTAGTCGTGAACAGGAAACACTATTTCTCTTAGCAGTCGTTCTCCCTCCACTTAATCCACCGTTCCTTTCGATTTTTCATGCATTGTCTTCGTGAAAGAATTTCAAATCAAGAAATCCAAACCTTGGGGGATAGTTTCCTAAAATAGATAAAACCCCAAATTAGAGGAACACATGTGGTCTCGGCCACATTGCTTGTGTTGTAAGCCATAACCCTATATATAAGGGATTAGACCCCGCAACTTCGCCAGTCCTCGTCGCATTGTTTTACTCTTTCAATTTCTTCTCCTACTATTGTTTTTACCATCTACGATTGTGAACTTCATCTATGCTTGCGGTAAGCTTTCCTCTTCTCGCAGACGACTTAGACTCAAATTTTTTGCATCTGTAGGTTTGTGAGGTTCACCTCTTCCTTTCTGCATTCTCGTTTTCTCGAGTTAGCGCCTATCCTTGATTTGCCCAAGTTGTGCTAGTTCCTGCTACTCCTACCATGGCCCAATGAGAGTAGGGGATATATCCCTTCATTGGTTTCTCACAAACACCCCTCCATTCCCTTTTTCTTTTATTTCTGATTCAGGGGTAAAACTATCTTTTTGCGCTCATACTTTTTGTTTATGTGCTAAGGCACGTAGCCGAGTTGGTAGTGGGGTTGCTTGAGTTGACCAATGATGATTGGACCAACTCAGCATGTGCGACCCTCTCCCTCTCTCTCTTCTTTCTCGCAGTTTATTTGTTGATTTGGATTTATCCTATTGGCCATTTTTGAAAAATTAATAACTAATTATTTACTAAGTCAAAAATTACAAATAAAAACTCATTAGATTCATAAAAAGATTCTCTACCTAATGGTATAAGTTTCATTACCTAATTCTAAACAAATTAACATGTGAATTTTAATGGACTTTCTTAATTGGTTATAACTTATAAAATTCATAACTAATAATTTATAAGTCATAAAAATATAATAAAATATATTTTAGACTAAAAAAAGGTAACCTAAAATATGGAATGATTTTTATAACCTAGACCTCATGTAAGTAAAAAGGTAATATACTTAATAGGTTCTTTGGAGGCCTAGACTTGGATCTAGAAGTGACTTGGACTGGTATAGGATCTAAAGTGAGGTATGTTTTGCATCTCCTATTATTCTATGTTGAGAAATTAACCTATATTCTCTTTCTCTTGGTCCTATGGACATTAGCCTATACCCAATATCTTTTCTTTTCAAAATCATGGTTCATGTGAACTACCTTATTTGATATTGATCATGTGATCATGGCTATTCTTTTGGACTCTCTCTTATGATTTGTGCATGTTGGATTTATTTGATGTTATATGCTTCTTTTTCCGTCATGGTAGTGGATGTATATATATGGCACATTATGTGATGTCATGGATCTTCTGGTCCCACTTTATACTTGATGGATGTTTCCATCCTTCTTACTTATAGGGCTGTAAATGGGTACGGGTAGACCTGCGGACCCGCAAATCCGGACCCTTAAAAAACCCGTCACGGGTCTAATTTTTTATATCCACATACCCTTAGACCCGTATACCCTTGGACCCACATATAAGTGGGTCCAATAATGGGTATGCTTGGACCCAGACCCATGTACCCGCTATACATAAGTAACTATTAAAATAATATGTTATATATATCATACTTTACTAGTCTAATTAATATAATTATTGAGATTATATCCTACTATAAGGTTGAGACGAGTCATATAACTAAGAATTAACTATTCTAGTTACAATAACGAACATCATATGTAAACTTAAAATTAAAATGTCTACTAATCTACATTACTTTCTACATAAATTAAATGTTATGATCATGACTACAAATATGTAAACAATTACTCAATTAATTTTATTGTATAGAATATAACATTGTCTAATATAACTATTACATGTTAATATACTATATGATAACAATATCTTGTTGTGTTAAATATATATAACATAGTCATTTCTCTTACATAAACAATATGATGTTTTATATAACCGCTTACCCGCATACCCGCACCGCATACTCGCTATTATTGCGGGTACGGGTATGGTGCGGGTCCAGGTCCAAGTTTTGTATTATGCGGGTCTAGAACCGGAACCGGACCCGCTAAATTAGATGGGTATGGGTATGGGTATGGCCAGACCCGCATTGTACCCGCACCGTTTACACCCCTACTTACTTGGTTTATTCTTATTTATTCTTTTGTTATGCATCATGTGGTGACTGCTAGTATAATGTTGCATGTTATTTAATGTGGACGTGAACATTCCCACATATGAGTGTAGAGGTGATAATTCCTGCACATGAATATATATTTGAGCATATGTGTATCTTGTGCTGCTCGGGTGGATGTATACAGTTCCTACCCATTTCATATTTAGAGCGGATGTATATAGTTTCCGCTCACCTCATATTTTTGGTAGATGTGTTAATTCCTACCTTCATGTTTATATTATCTAGTATTGTCACAGTTGAAACATATGGATGCCTTGTTTATAAATTCTTTTGCTTCATTCTTATTTTGTTATTTATATTCTTTTGTGCCTGATTAGGTAGTACTTTACTTTTCTATGGAAAGCCTTATAATTTGATGTCCTTCATCTTTTAAATTGCTCAATTTTCTATTTAGTATGCACATACCAACCTTTGTTGATGTCTTTTATTATTTCTCTTCTTGTTGGGGTATGCTTCCAACCCTGGGTGAAGGACTTGGATGACATGGCATGAATACTTGGACTTAACTTAAGGATTTAAAGCTTGGAGATAAAGTTGTTATGGTTTGGATTTCCCTATACTAGATCCTTATGATGTACCCTTTATGTAAACCCTTATGGGAGATGATGTTGAGGTACTTTTGTAATCTTATGATAAATTGAATATATTCAATGTTTTATCCACTGCTAAACTTTTTTGTTATGATACATTCATGTTGAATACATTGGTTTCATCCCTTTGGCATAAAATTTATGTTGGTGTTTGGTTTGGGATGTTGCCTTTTTATTTTAGTAGGGAGTGGTTCCCCTCTAGGATCCCACTCCTTACAGATGTCTTGTCGGAGACAATCCCCTGCATGCAGTTGCGCCCTGGTGCGTCACACAAAACCTGACCCTCGCGGAGGCAAGAGCAAGAGTGAGAGAGAAAGAACGGACCAACGGTCCAACTCCTAACCATTTGGTCCATCCTTCCACCCCCCTGAGTGGGCCATAAACCAGCCACACCCCATTTTGATGGTGATGTGGCAAGCATCTGGGTGATTCCACAGATCAAATCAATGGCTCCAATATATCCGCAAAGGTAGATGTCGATTTAAATCAACAAAAATATATGGAAAATTAGAAAATTCATAGTAAATATCCCCCTTTGCCAAATAATTTCCGAAAAATATCCCCAGACTCAAAAAAATGTCTATTTTGTTATAGGATCCCCATATCAGACTTTTAAGACATTTTTGTTGCTGATATTTAGTTTAGTTTATAATCTTCCTTTTTGGGCTTCATATAATTAGAATAAATACTATCCAATTGACATAAATTCTCAAAAAATTATATTTGAACCTCAAAATCACTTAGAAACCATATGTGGACTAAGATCTAATTATAATTCCAAAATGTTAGGTCTTTCTTCTTTAACAACTAATTAGATGATCTTAAAGTGTATTTTAATTCTAGAAAATAAACCAGTCATCATAAAAATATGAAAAATCATACCAAACCCTTATTATGATCTCCTGATCAGTAGAAAAATAACAAAAATATGTTTTAGATCAGTTGGACCTAGGTTTGGCTAAACCCTAATTTGGACCTAAAATGCTAAGAATAATGATGATCATATATTAGTGATTCTCAATTATATTTAATCAGGTCATGGACAAAGTGCTAAATGATCATGGATGTATAGTGAATTTCTGAAATCATGTACGTGGATATAAGTATAAGACTAGTTTTTGCTGGATGATATAATTATGAGTAATTGCTTGCATGTAGTTGTATAATCTCGTTGAATGTATATCCATACATAACATATTATCACTTTTTCATCTTGAACACTAAAAACACTAAGGAAACAAAATGGAATGTAGTTATTGATGGTTAATTAATCTCCCTATTAAAGAGGGAAAGTATCAATGTTGACTAGCACCTCCCTAATGGTATAAGGTACGTGGGGAGATCCCTAATGGTATAAGGTACGTGGGGATAGGCCCAATAATACAAGTGTTGATTTTGCTAAGTCCACCATAGTAATACATGTCCATTGAAATATGATTAATAGGTAGGGTTTACATGATTTTCCGCCTTAAATAATGCTTTCATTTTCTTTCTTCTTTTTCAAGTATTTTAAATATGCCAACATAGTATAGTATCTTTCAACGATGTACCAACTTTATGTTGACTTATCTATTTCACGTATTTTCTATGTTCAGAGCTAATATGGGAGGAAAGAGAGGAAGTGAGCAGTGTTCAGGTTGTACCTATTGTCTAAGATCCTATTAACATACATGTTCAAACTATGTGTAAAATTCTCTTTCAATATGTAATTGTAATTCATGTTGCAATAACTCATGTAGTAATTAATTTACATGTTGAATTTTGAGATATGTTATGGTGTATGCATTATATTTGAATGTTCATGTATGCGCATATTGCTTTCGCAACACACTTTGATACAATTGCATAACATATTCAGATTTGTCCTCTCATGCCTTTTGAGTCTCGAGATGGCAGAATCCGGGGATGTTACAGTTGGTATCAGAGCATGAACAATAGCCACACCTAACAATTGCTCACCATGAAACATAAAATTAAATTTCACCTTTCAATTTAGACCCTAGAAAATTAGTAATTTGTTCTATAGGAATTAGGCTTGACTTAGCCTCTAAGTTAGAGCCTAGATGTTCGAGAACTAGGTTTAGACAAGTGTGTGAAACCCATTCCATATAGAGATCATATGTATTGGGTAACTGCACTAGTCTACACCTTGTTCTCACCATTTCACCGGGTGACATGGCACTGGACTATCTACTGTGTGTGGGACACTTATTTTTCTTATTTGGTTTTGTTTTTCAATCAACTCGAGCCTCAACATTTTTCTCTGACGTCTGCCTTCTCGGATAAAAACTATACAATATTTTATAATATATGTGTAAATATGAAAATGTGTCCCTTGCACAAGAGAGTAGGAGGCGTTCATGCAACCTAATTGAAGGGGAGTGACATCATTCTAGAAGAGAGAGTAGTCTAGATTAGATGTATAGAGCCTTATTAAGATATGTGATAGATAGATAGACAATAGAATGATAGATGATATAAGAAAGGATGATCTTTATATAAATTTGATCGTTGAATTAAAAGTTCTTTATAAAAATCTCAGTTGGATATGAGGTCTGAATCTAATTTTGGATAATATAAGATAAGTCTAGGTGATGAAAGTACGTACTCTTTTCTTACATAAGATGAGCTAAGTTAAGATAAAGTTGAATATGCATGAGCCTCAAGCTCTTTTACAAAGGAGGAAATCCAGTGTTAGGTCAAGATACGTGGTGGACTCTAAAGAGATTGAGACCCACAAGGAGAGGGTCATAGGACCTACCCTACAATATATGAACATATGAGATATATGTGAAATGATGTGTCCTAAGCTAGGTTACTCCTAAGTAGATGAGTTGAATCCTTTTGCATTATTCAATCCTATATGTGAGAGTTGGGTAAAAAATGATGGGTAGGTGACTCATAATGAGAAAGTCAATCCTTTTTATTGAATTAGGTCCTAGCTTGAGTGACATATGTTTGTGAAGTTTATCATTAGCTTCAAGTGAGATGATATATGAACTCTACATCTGAGAATAAAATGTCTTGTGCATAAGATACCCATAAATATGTTCCTTCCTTCTCTCTTTCTTGATATATGATGCTAGAAACCTCAGTTGAGATATGTTGATGATTATGTATTAAGAGTCACTCATATAAGCTTAACCTAGTATGGTATTCCTCCTTCTACCACATACATGGTATGTACATATTTCAAATCATGAGCTTGCCTTAGAAAATTCTCTCTCCCTTCATATCATACATGAAATATATTGATTTTGAACCATGAACTTGAAATAAAGATATGGTTGCATCATATATGAGATGACCATAAATTGAAGATCTTAACCCCAAATCCTTTGGATCTATGCTTCTAGTTAATGAAACCCTAATATTTAAGCATGTTAAGTAGGCCCTTCTCAAGTAACGAAATCCTAATATTAAAGATGAAGATAAATCCCCTCTAATGCTGAAATCCTCATAAGATGTTGATCATAGACAACAATAATGATGTTAAGTTTGATAATACTAGTATATAATGGCGTAAAATCTTGACATCACCTTGCATTGTTCCATGGGGTGGAAGATAAAACCCTTAGAAATTCCTTCTCAATTCTATATGAGTAATAAATCCTAAATTATTAGGGTAATAAGGGATGCAAATCCTAGAATAGTAGAATGTCAAGTTATGATTAAATCATTAAATGATTCTTCAATTCTAAAAAGAAAATGTTATGCTTAAACCTGTATAAGCTGGGGTGAGTACACCCTTAATGCTCTAGATCCTAAGATGTCAACTTGGGATGTATATAGAAATATAAGAACTTTGGTACCTATAAGTGGTGACCCTTATGAAGTGGGACGCTTCTATATCACTATAATCATGACATTAGTTGAATTTCAAGGACGAAATTCCAAATAAGGTGGGGTGAATGTAATAACCCCGATTTTAGGGTTGAATGACTGATCTAGTACTTGAGTACAAAATTTGAGTAAGATGATTTAATAATGTAATTTGAGGTCTTATATGGTCAATTTGAGTAAGTAGATCTTCAATTGATAATGTTAATGGTTATATTGATGTGCACTTTCAATTATATATCCCTAATATGAAATTGGGATAGTTATGACTTCCTGTATTAATTTGAGATAATACTTGGACCCAAATGGATAAATGATGAACCTCAATGTGAGTCATAATTAAAGAAAGTGAATTGAACTTGATTCATTATGGTTTGATGAGTAATGAATTGTATTCAATGTTTACACAATTTATTTGGAGAATTTATTTACAAGTTTGGATAATGTGATTTTGGTCTCAAAATTTGAGGAATGTGAGACTATATGGTAGAGGATCTATGTTTAAAATTTTACCACAATTTGAGGTTCCTACTAGGAGATATAAGTGGTGGAAGATATGATTGATCCATTCCAATGATGCATAGGAACCTTGTTGTTAATCATTTTTTAACTTAGGTATGTGACAATGTATGTCACACTACCCAATTGTAAGTGGGCACCAAGGATCACAGACGTGTCTCTATCTAAGTCGTCTATTGTTTCTGATATGATGACGTGGAGTCTTCACCTACCTCTGAAAATGGAGGAACGGAACTAGGGTGAGGTGTCTTTTAGATCTGATGTACGTGGGACTATCACATGATATTTGTTGGCAAAATCATAATCTCTGCAAAAACCTGAGCATACTGACTTGTCGTATTGGGATATTGGTTCCCTGGAGAGGGAAAATGAGCCAAATACTTCCTGGCCTTCTCCATTGTGACTATCCATATTAGCAAGTCAGATGAGGTATGGGCTTTTGAGAGGCAGACTGTGAGTGTCGAGAAAGGAAGAGTTCCCTTGCAACCTTGTAAGGGCGAAGTAGTTGACGATGGGTGAAGCTTGCTAATGAGCCTTGTATCTATGTGAAGGGAGAGTCAACGTTGGAATTCATGGCTACTAGGCTCGCCAACAGCTTCCAACAAAGGATTTTTTTTTGAGGAAGTCTTGCAAATCACCCCATATCTTTAGGTGCGATCATCGGCAAAGGGAACACCTCCAGCTATCAATGCCCCCTTCCTAATTCATTGCTCCACCGTGACCCCCAACCCAGAGTGGGGTATTGACCAATTGGCACGTTCACACCATGGAACCTTATCGATGAGTCTATGGAGGCCACCACGAAGCTATTAGGTAATCGTGGTTTGATGGGAGTCGATGTTGGTGCATCCCTTCGCTCGTCGGAGACTTGACCCTGTATTGCGACGACGATCGCAAGAGTGTGGAGCCAAGATCTGTGCATCCAGTCGGGATCGTCCTCGTAAACGAGGATGCCAGGAGAAGGGAGAGGGAGACTAAGAGGATGAGGAGGACTTTTTCTTGTCCATACATCTTGCCGGAGACAATCCCTTGTGTGCAGTGGCGCCCTGGTGCATCACATAGAACCTGACCCTCAAGGAGGCAAGTGCAAGAGAGAGAGAGAGTGGACCAACGGTCCAACTCCTAGCCATCCATTCCATCCTTCCAACCCCCTGAGTGGGCCATAAACCAGCTACACCCCATTCTAATGGCAACATGGCAAGCATCTAGGCGATCCCATAGATCAGATCAATGGCTCCAGTATATCCACAAAGGTAGATGTCGATTTAAATCAACAGAGATATATTGAAACTTAGAAAATTCTTAGTAAATAGCCCCCTTTGCCAAATAATTCTTGAAAAATATCCCCAAACTCAGAATAATGTCTATTTATTATAGGATCCCCATATCAGACTTACAAGACATTTTTGTTGTGATATTTAGTTTAGTCTATAATGTTCCTTTTTGGACTTCCTATAATTAAAATAAATACTATCTATTTGACATAAATTCTTAGAAAATTATATTTGAACCTCAAAATCACTTAGAAACCATATGTGGACTAATATTTGATTATAATGGCAAAATGTTAGGTCTTTCTTCTTTAACGACTAATTAGATGATCTTAAAGTCCATTTTAATTCTAGAAAATAGACCATTCATCAGAAAAATATGAAAATTGTACCAGACCCTTATTATGATCTCCTAATCAGTAGAAAAATAACACAAACATGTTTTAGATTAGTTGGACCTAGGTTTGGATAAACCTTAATTTGGACCTAAAAATGCTAAGAATGATGATGATCATATATTAATGATGCTCAATTATATTTAATCCGGTCATGGACAAAGTTCTAGATGATCATGGATGTATAGTGAATTTTTGAACTCAGGTATGTGGATATAAGTATAAAACTAGTTTTTGCTGGATGATATAATTATGAGTAATTACTTGCATGTAGTTGTATAATCTTGTTGGATGTATATCTATACATATTGTCACTTTTCCGCCTTGAACACTAGAAATACTAAAGAAAGAAAATGGAATGTAGTTACCGATGGTTCATTAATCTCTCTATTAAAGAGGGAAAGTACAAATGTTGATTAGCACCTCCCTAATGGTACGAGGTACTCAGGGAGATCCCTAATAGTACAAGGTACATGGGATATGACCTAATAATATAAGTGTTGATTGTGCAAAGTCCACCATAGTAATACATGTCCATTGAAATATGATTAATAAGTTGAGTTTACCTGGTTTTCCGTCTTAAATAATGCTTTCATTTTATTTCTTCTTTTTCAAGTATTTTAAATATGCAAGCATAGTATATTATCTTTCAACCATGTACCAACTTTATGTTGATTTGTGTGTTTCATGTATTTTCTAGGTTTAGAGCTGGCATGGGAGGAAAGAGTGGAAGTGAGTAGTGTCTAGGTTGTACCTATTGTCTAAGATCCTATTAGCATACATGTTCAAGCTATGTGTAAATTTCTCTTTCAATTTGTAATTGTAATTCATGTTGTAACAACCCATGTAGTAGTTAATTTACATATTGAATGTTTATATATGTTATGGTGTATGCATTATATTTGAATGTTCATGTATGCGCATATTGATTCTACAACACACTCTGTTACAATTGCATAACATTTTTGGATTTACCCTTTCAGGCCTTCTGAGTCTCTAGATGACAGAATCTAGGGACGTTACAAGGGATGTCATTCCATGTCAAAAGTATGTCATATACATACAATATGAGGAATACAATTATTCTCCCACTAATATTCTTGTAAACACATGGTTCATCTTCATTTTGAATAAAGCCAAACTCTCTTAGTTCCTCATCAAATCAAAGATCCAGCTCCGAGATGCTTGCTTCAATCCATAGATTGACTGTTGCAACTTATATACTTTTCTAGCTTCATTTGGAGTGATAAAACCTCCAAGTTGTGTCATGTACACATCCTCAAGCAGATTTCCATCAAGGAATGTGGTCTTAACATCCATTTACCAGATTTCATAGTCATGATAAGATGCAATGGCAAGCATTTCCCTGACGAATTTAACCATTTCAACTAGTGAAAAAGTTTCATCCTAGTCAACACCTCGAACTTGATTGAAACCTTTTGTAACCAATCACCCTTTGTAGGTTTGTACATTATTCTCTTTGAAGATCCATTTGCAACCTATGGGTTTTACCCCTTTAGGTGGATCCTAAGGTCCATACCTTTATGACATACATGGAGTCCATCCCTGATCTCATGGTTTCAAGCCACTTCTTAGAATCTGGTCCCTTAAAAGCTTCTAAGTATGTTGTTGGTTCATCATCATTTACGATCAACTCATTGCCTTATTGAGTCATGAGATATCTAAATCTCTCTGGCTCAAGGCGTGCCCTACTAGACCTTTGGGTAATTGTGTTACATGAGGATCTTGAGATTCCACAACTATTTGTGATTCCTCTTGTTTCTTGTCTACTTCCATAGGTTCAATTTTTTCTTATTAGTCTTGAACTTCTTTGAGTTCTATTTCCCTCCCACCGGTTCCATTAGAAATGAATTCCTTTTCAAGGAATACAACAATTCTGACAACAAACACTTTGTTGTCATATTAAATTTGAAAGTAGTATCCCTTGGTTTCCTTAGGATATCCAAAAAAATAACATTTATCAAATTTGGGTCCAAGCTTTTCAAGATACATTTTCCTCAGATAAGTTTCACTTCCCCAAATCTTCATAAAAGACACATTGGGATGTTTTCCTATCCATATCTCATATTATGTCTTTTGAACTGATTTAGAAGGTACGTAGTTAACTGTAAACATTGCGATTTCTAAAACATATCCCCGGAAGGAAGTTGGAAAATTAGAAAAACTCATAATTAATCATACCATATCCAACAAGGTTTGATTCCTTCTTTTGGATACATCGTTATATTGTGGTGTTACAGGTGGAGTCCATTGTGATGCATTACCATGGTCTCGTAGAAGGTTCTCAAACTCTTGTCTTAAGTATTCTTCACCTTTATCGGATTGAAGTACTTTAATACTTTTATCAAGTTCGTTTTATACTTCATTCATAAATTCCTTGAACTTTTCAATGGATTCAGACTTGTATTTCATTAAATACACAAAGCCATATCTACTGAGATCATCAGTACATGTAATGAAGTATTGATAACCACCTCTAGCATTTGTGCTAAAAGGTCCACATACATCTGTTGGGTTTTAGGGGAGACAGAGAAGGCAGCGGAAAAAAAAATTCTTCTCCCAAACCCAGAATAAAGGAATCGTGTCAACGTCTATACAATAGGAAGGATGGTTTGTGGAGGTGTACCTTGTCCCGAGGCTTGCTCGACGACGTTACCTTGCGGTTTGTGCGATCTTCACCTCCGGTCTTTGACGGTGTAATATATTGAACTCCACTATGTACCTCTTTGTACCCTTTTCTATAAGTTTTGTCCTTCATTTTCATTCCTATGTCTTTGGACTTGATTTAGTGGAATTATGATGGTTATTGGATAAATGTTTCCCATATATTCTTAATATAGGGTTGTATGCACAAATACCTCAGTTAGATTTTAGATAATGGGTCTAAAGTGCTAATTGTACACTAAGCAATAAAAATAATAAAATATTTTGTCCTAGAACTTTCTAGCACTTCCTAGAATAAGAGAAATAAGAGAAAATCCGAATTTTATATAAGGAAGAAGATAAATGCAATAATTAAAGGTAATATGGGAATTAATGGGTAAAGAAGATAATTAGAAAGATTTTGCACCAAATATTATAATTAGAAACTCATTAGGATAATTTGACACTCAAATTCGTTTCCTTGATCAAAAAGTAACTTAAGGACCAAGTATCATTTAAAGTGGAACATAAATATAAATATTAATGACATTATCAAAAGAAAATAGGAAATATGACAATAAAGTGAAATAAAATACTTAATGTTCTAAAATCAGCAAAATAACTCCAAATTCGTATTCTAAACATAAAAATAAGCCTCTGGGCAAATTTGCAGCTAATTTGGATAATGTGTGAATAATGAGTAAAACAGGAGAGAGAAAGTGTGTAGAATATTCTATTTATTTAATAAATAAATAAATAATATCAACTTGTGAAGATAATTGCAAAATCGTGTTTCAATCCCTTAAGGAGACTTATGGGTGAAGTTACACAAAAATTAGATAATGTTATCACCTCTTTTGAAGGAGGAAAGAGAAAATGACATTTTAATTATTTTACATATCCAACTTTCTCAAAAGGCAAAACTAACTCCATATTTAGATTCTACATGTCAAAATAAGTCAGAATATAAAATCTGGTAATTTTTAGACAACGTTTGAGCCTCCAAATGAAGAGAGAGAAAAACATTTAGGAATTTATTTAATTTTGGTCGAGTTTTATTAGCAATCTACTCCTTGTCTCATCCGCACGATCGGACGGCCCAGAGTCCTTCGTGGACCCCGGTCCACTAATCTGACGACTCACAATCGTCTTCTACCTCTAGTCGTAAAAGGCAACATGCCTTGTTTTTCCCGATTTTTCAAATCGATTTATCTTGAGTTTTACTCGACGGTTTTTGCTAAAACTTGCTTTGTTGGATTCCTTATGCATTTCCGCACAAGTTTATCCCAAAAACTTTGGGATTTGATGAGTTTTGGAGAAACGCCCAATAGGGGCGCCGACCTTCTCTTCTTTCCCCTACCTAAACCCTAGTCTAGGGTACCTTGCCTATAAATATAACAACCCCAACGACCGCCATTGCCTTAGCAACTCGCTCGTGACCTCAATTTGGTGTTTCGTGGATGTTCTGACCCCCAACTGGCCGCCGAGGACCCCTGGCTTGCGGCACTCCTCCTTCTCTCGTTGCTTCGTCTCCGTTCAATCGAGAGGTATCATCAGCTTCGAATTTCCTCCATCTTTCTTTCGAGTACCTAATCGAAGAATTTGGTCAAGTATCGAGGTTTTGCCCAATTGACCGAGTAAGCTGCTCGCTGCTCATGGCGCTCGAGCGGGGGAGGAAGACGACTCCCCGTCGTTTTACCAATTTGCCCCTGGTCGTTTGCTTTGGTTGCTTTTCGCGCGAGGGACGTTCTCGTCCTTTTGCTTTTTACTTTGACCGCTTGACCCCGGCCCGCTCGCCTGCTGTGAGCGCTCCTGAGACGTGGGTCACCGGTCTCTCTCACTCCCGATCGCTCTGCTTTCCGTGCGTTTGCCACGTGGCATGTTGTGGTTGGATGATACAAAATAAATCGTAGAAAATTATTCCATTGGTCAAAAATAGAAAATAAATAGTGTTTTGAAATCAGGAAGACGAGATCTATCCACTAAAAATAATTTTGAGTTTTGATTTTGATGTTTGCGAAAAATGTATTTTTAGAGTCGATTTAATTAACTAAAAATCACCAAAATTAACCCTAAAAGTTCATATTTTCAAAATATACAATATTATATATTATCTTGATAAAAAACCCTAACTAAGATGATGGAGAGGTTTTTGGAGTCTGATTCGATGGTTTGCGCAAAAAGTTAGTAATATTAGGGTTTTCAATCTTTAATGAGTGCATATAATTCTAATTCATAGATCTAATGATGAATTAGGGAAAGTGGGTTTTGATTTCGTGTGAAGGGTTGAAAAGAGGGTTCTAGAACACCTGAGGCTAAGGTATGTGAAATTCCTATTTATGTATGTGAATCTACTCTTCAGTTGGGAAAACTTTATACCATTACCTATAATTCCTTATGAGGCTTAATCTGACCTAAATCCTTTATTCTTGAAACCTAAATTGTTTATTGCCTCAAAATTAGTTGTAGTATTATCTTGTTTGGGTTTTATACCCCACTGCCATGTTACATAATCTTTTTGCCTAATATTGCCATAACTCTTTTGCTAGCATGTAATTAAATGTTCTATTTAATTATAAAGTAGTGGTACTTATGTACAACCACCCATAGAGGGCATGTATATAATCGCCCTAGGGGAATGTTTATAATTCTCCCCATTAAAATTATAGGTGACTGGGAATGACTTATTCTCCCCTAACCTAAGGTTAGAGGTTCGGTAGGTGCCTCAACCCTACTTAGTTAGGTAGACATATTAATTTACATGCAAAACCCTTATTTATTTTGTTATTGGCAAGTTTCATTATAAAAAGCCTCATACTCTTTGATGTCTCACTTTTCAATAAATCTTTAGCCTATTTTACTTGTTACAACTTTCTTGCCACTTTTAGAATAATCTTGTAACACATACATTTCTCTCTTTTCCTCTTGCTGGGTGTCTTCCCAACCACCCAGGTGTCGGTGCTGTACAAGGTGAAGGACAAGCTTGAAGGAAGTTTCCCTCCAGAGTTGATCTTTAGCTTTTGGAAATGATGGCTAGGTTGTTATAGCTAGATCCTGTTTATCTTATCTTTTCTTTTAGAGATCATTCATGTAGTAAACAATAAAAGTCATGTGAAGGCTTATTATTTCTTTATTTCCGCTGCTATTGACATTTTATTATGTATATGGAATCATGCTTATTTACTTGGAATATTATGCAATCATCCTCAAAGTCTCTAAATTTTGTTAAAATTGTTGATGTTTGTATTTCCTTTAAATTTTAGTAAAGAGGTGATCTCGCCTCTTTACAACAATAGAATATTCTACACACTTTCTCTCTCCTATTTTACTCATTATTCATACATTATCCAAATTAGCTGCAAATTTGCCCAGAGGCTTATTTTTATGTTTAGAATACGAATTTGGAGTTATTTTTCTGATTTTAGAACATTAAGTATTTTATTTCACTTTATTGGCATATTTCCTATTTTCTTTTGATAATGTCATTAATATTTATATTTATGTTCCACTTTAAATGATACTTGGTCCTTAAGTTACTTTTTGATCAAGGAAACGAATTTGAGTGTCAAATTATCCTAATGGGTTTCCAATTATAATATTTGGTGCAAAATCTTTCTAATTATCTTCTTTACCCATTAATTCCCATATTACCTTTAATTATTGCATTTATCTTCTTCCTTATATAAAATTCAGATTTTCTCTTATTTCTCTTATTCTAGGAAGTGCTAGAAATTTCTAGGACGAAATATTTTATTCTTTTTATTGCTTAGTGTACAATTAGCACTTTAGACCCATTATCTAAAATCTAACTGAGGTATTTGTGCATACAACCCTATATTAAGAATATATGGGAAACATTTATCCAATAACCATCATAATTCCACTAAATCAAGTCCAAAGACATATGGAATGAAAATGAAGGACAAAACTTATAGAAAAGGGTACAAAGAGGTACATAGTGGAGTTCAGTATGTTACAGACGGTGTCTGTTCAGCTCCTGGTCACACCGGGACTGTCGGGATTGACAACTGTCCTCTGAGCGGTGGAAGTCTCCCGCCTCTGAACTAGTCCACACGGACCACCTGGAACTTCGATCTCCTTGTCCCACAAGGAATCGGAAGGAGTCGCACCCTCCTATTGGCGTACTAGTCACCAATACACTCTCCTACAACCAATTGCTTTTCTATAGTTATCTTTCCCTTGTTGTGCCTCCCTTATCGGGTAGCACTTGCTCAGGCTCTCTCTCAGTTACCAAAACCAGAGAGAACGAGAACTTTGCAGAGCAACTGGTCTCTGAGTTGTTCACCAGAGAAGCCCCCAATAGCCCTATATATAGGAGGGTCATGGGATAGGGTTCTCTATCTCGGGCAATGTGGGATTAAAGCAGGAGTAGAAGGGTTTGAGATTTTTCCCAAAACAAGCAACTTGCACCAGCTGAACCGATCGTTTCAACTTTGAAACGATCGTTTGGTGACCTCAACCGATCGTTTCAATCTGAACCAATCGTTTGGGACACCTGAGCCGATCAGTTCATCACATGAGCCGATCGGTTCATGGTCCTAATCTAACTCAAATTGACTTTCAAATTTGTCTCCGATTAATCAAATATTAATCCTTGTCCAAATCGAATTTGTACAAGTGAAACAAATTGTATTTGCAAAATAGTCTTCTGACTTTCCAAACGATCTCGGTTGGACCAGTTGAGATGATCGGTTCAACTCTTGAACTGGTCGGTTCAACCTGTCTTGAGTCGATCAGTTCATCCCATGAGCCGATCGGTTCAACAACCTGATCCGATCGGTTCATCACATGAGCCGATCGGTTGGGGTAGCAGACTTGTGCAAATCAGTCCATCGTAGTTTTAATCAATCTGATACTCCAATCAATCGGTCCAACACCTTGAACGCTATGATATTGAGCTATCAATCGATTGAGTGTTTAATTGAACTACTAAACTCCTTTAGTAATCAATCTAAACATGGTTTATGGATAAACTCCTCTTCCAGGTTAAATCCTATGTGTGTGACCCTACAGGTCCATTTCACGTTGGTAGTGAAAGTCCATAACACTTATGATTTCACAAGCAAAGAGCGGTGCCTAGTCGCACATCAGTGCTACCCAAGTGAAAAGGAAAGTTGGAGAACAACTTTCAAACCTACAATTCATGAATGGTGTTACATCGAATGTATAATTCCTTTGTCACTGATATCCCAAATGAACTCAAGGCATGGAACAGTCATCCTGTCAACGTTCATTCACTTTCTTGATCTCAGAGTAGATTGGAGGAGATATGTATGACATCAATATCACATACTGATTCACACATGCGTGCGCACGCCTATCTCAATCCTACTCATCAAGTGACCATGGATATCAAACTCCCTCAGGAGGGACAAATCCCATATCTATCACTCACCCCTCAAAAGCCCCATGTGTTAAAGCCACCCAATCATCACCTTTATAACAACCCATGTTTCAGGACTGCGTTTGATGATGTCAAAGTGTACCCAATGACATGTGTTGAGTGTAGTGATTTCAGGTCAAAGAATCACACTCACCACCATCACTGTGAGAACTGAATGTGACTACCATGTCATGGTTCCATGTGTCAAACTCACGGTGGGTCTGTTCGGTAAACTTGTTCTCTAACAAGTACCTATGTGTTTGGTTTGATATCTCCATATCATGACTAATGAGATTCTATCATCAACCAACACCACAATCTAGTCTTGTGTGTCATTGTTGTCTATCTACCTTCCACAATGACATTCGACTAGGGACATAATAAGAATGTATAAACTCTTAGCATCTGTATGATCTCATCGTTTAGGTCCTTAACCTGAAAGCATACGTCATTGAGTACTGTTATTCTCTAGACATTCAATCTGTTCTATCATTATCTCATATGACTGAACCAGAAAGAATTGGAAGCTTGCCTTTGATGCTTATCAAATCAATCTTAATGTATCCCACCAATCATCCCATGATTGGCTCTCAGGGCATACATACCAACAGACTCCCACTTGCACTGTGATCCAATCACCCTTGAATCATATTCATAGTGATCTTCAAAACATGTCTTGCATGTTAATGTACTCTAGTGCTAACATAGTGAGTTATGGAAACACTTTGCCAAAGTCGGTATTAACTGCATGTCTCTCATCTCTTCACTATACGTCACACATATGAGATGGAGTTTCCGTAATATGCGATCTAGTATTCCTTTGCTAACCTTTAGCCACATTGCATGACCAAGTACTCCTAACTTGTCATCAATGACCAGAATAACTATAAGTTCATTTCATGAACTTCCAGATCCATATAGTATCCACTAATGTTCTCAAACACATGGATACTCGGCATTTCCTTTTAAAATGGCTTTATTGGAACATTTCCATTTATTAACAAACATTCACTTTTATATATCTCATATATATTTTGCGATTAATTTTTTGTCCTTTTTGGAAGTTTGCATCAGTGTAACTCTTTACAGTGAACCCTTCCTTATTTCCATAGAACTAGTACTTCTCAAGCACTTATCAAGTTCTCATGGTATTCCAGTAACCCTGACTGGAACTAGATAGACATCTACTCGTCATGTCCCACATATGAGTTATCAGGATGAGCACATCATATTGTCATGTCCTACATACAAGATGATGAATGCATTTTATTCTTGCTATGTCCATACATGCAAGATAATGGGATGATTACATACATGATAGATCCATATCTATTCTTAGTGTTCCAATTCTTCATAAGAATTGGACACCTAGCCTTGGGATACTAACTCCATGTAACATGGACAAGTTTTCTCCCACTGAATCTATGCATACTGAACTCTTTAGTATAGATTGCCATTGTATGCTCTCTCTTTTCAGGTCAAGAGGTTTTCGAGAACTATCTCTATATATCTCTATTCCTATCACATAGGAAACGTCTCTATCTTCCTTAAAGATAATTTCCACTTTGAATTTCCATTCTAGAACATTTCCATTTCACATCAACATGTGGAATGTGAATATGCTCCCACTAAATCACAGGTCCCTTCTTCATCTTTGACGTATCAGTCAAACCCTTTGACCATATCATCAAAGTAAAGATCCATCTCTGAGTTGCTTGTACTTAATCAATCACACTGATTAGTCCATTGCAACTTATAGACTTCATGTGTATTAATGGATTCATAAACCTTATAGGTTGTGTCACATACACATCCTTGTTTTATTCCTTATAGGAATGTTGTTTTAGTATCCGTATGCCAAATGTATTAGTCATTAAGTTGCAATCAACAAGCATTATCCTTTTCAAAATGTCATCCATGTGTCTTAACACTTAAGACTCATTCACACTTATGGATTTCATTCCAATAGGTGCTACCATCAAGGTCATACCTTGTGGTTCACATGGAAGTCATTTAGGATGTAATGGTCACAAACCATAACTCAAAATCCAGTTCCTCATATTCATATAGATAGTTAATTCATCACATGACCAACTCATCTCATAGATAATCGAGGTGTATCTGTCAAGGATATAATAACTCACAACTCCTTGTGATTCTTAATGTCCTTTATTAGTGTGGGGTATTCTTTATTAAGAAGAAATTAGTTATTTGATAATCATCCTATAACTCCTTAGAGTATGAATCCTTATTGATTTAGACATCACCATGCCTTAATCATGAGTTTACTATGATACACTATCATAATCACTCATAAGGTTCTCAAACATTTGGTCCAAGTATTTCATTCATTGATCTCATCAAGAATTAACATTTTACCAAATTCGTACTTCATCTATGATATTCTTGAACACTTCAAGATATTCATATTGGTATTTCTCTAAACACCATTTGAAGTATTGGCATTAACTCCAATAGGTATGCAAATACATCACATGTATTATACCTAATAGGATAGTCATTCTCCCACTACCTTAGTGAAGATTGATTTATCATGTCAAAGATATTCATGTCTCTTACTGGTTCTGTAACCAAAAGAGTCTAGCTTATCCATCATATGGAAACTAGAAATGAACTTCTCATGACTTATGCTAATTTGATTGTTTGAGTTATCAATAACTTTTAGGTATCATTTTATCTTATGCATAACAAGTACCACAAGATAAACAAGGCATTTTCCATAAAGATCATATATTTTGAGATTGAAACATCAACTTTATTAATTGCAATCATTGTCATACAATATGCAAAATAATGTGTTTCTATACATTGGCAAATATGAAATAGCAGTTCATAACTCTATTACATGCCTTCAAGGATGAAAATAAACTAAAGTACTCCTATCTATGGCGGCAACACTTGCCCCATTTATTGAGTGCTTTACATTTTATATCTTGGTATCATATACCTCAAAAATGTTACAAGTTTATTTTATGACACCTTCAGTTGGAGACATCTGTCACCTCCTTCTTCTTTAGTTCTTCTAGATAGAGTGGAAAATTCCTTTTCCAATGTCCTGGCTTTTGACAATGGTGGCAATTGCCTCTCTTGGTCACGCCTCCCTTGGCCTTGAGAGCTGAAGATGCCTTGGGCTCCTGGCTAGCATCAAAACCTTTCTTAGCTTTGCCCTTGCCCTTGCGCTTGGACTTGCCTTTCTTGATGCTGATCATCATCATAGACTTAGGCTTGTCCTTCTTCATCTGTGTCTCGACTATCCTCAACATACCCAACAACTCTGTCAATGGCTTGTCAAAGTTGTTCATGTTGTAGTTCATCACAAACTGCATGTAGGATTCTGGCAACGATTGCAGTATCACGTCAGTAGCCAACTCTTGGCTCAGGGGAAATCCCAGTCTCATCAGGTTCTCCCAATACCCAATCATCTTGAGTGTGTGAGGACCAACTGGATCTCCTTCTGTCATGATGCACTTGAACAGCGCCCTGGAGACATCATATCTCTCTTGCCGTGCTTGATCTTCATACATGTTCTTGAGATGTTGAATCATCTCAATGACACCCATGTTCTCATGTTGTCTCTGCAACTCGTGGTTCATGGAGCACAACATCAAGCACTTTGCATCAATGGTATCATCAGAATGCTTCTTATAAGCATCCCTTTCTGCCTTTGGTGTGGTAGGAGCAGGTTCCTCTGGAATTGGAGTATCCAGGACATAGAGCTTTCGCTCTTGAGTGAGAACAATTCTCAATGTCCTAAACCAGTCGTGGAAGTTAGTCCCATTCAGCTTGTCCTTTTCAAGGACCGATTGCAACAAAAAGTGATTGTTGTTTGTTGTCATTTGTACTATAAAAGGAAATATATGCAATTTTAGTCCAAAATTCAATTTTGACCTTTTGATTGATTTGAAAAGTTGATGATATAATTAGGACTTTAATTTATTATCGTTCCCACTATTTTTGTTCAAATTGATAGCCCTCACCATCAATTTAGAAGATTGCAGTGAAGAATCTTCTAGTGGGTCAAGATCCTAAAATCCTCTAAGTCATGAACCAACTAGGGCTATCACCCACAGCTTAGATCTTCCAGGTAGGCAGCTTTTACCAATTGCATCATATGCAATTCTTGAAAGATGTCATGCACAACTCCTTGCCATGATCACCTCCATGCCTCAAGGTGCTAGATCCTATCTAGATCACCTTGTTAAGTCCGATCCAAAGCCAACACGATGAAATATGCACCCTACTAGGGCAGACCCACATATTCATCCTTCACGCTTCCACGAGATAGACGGTGCACCACACTAGGGCGTGCCCACACTTGGCCGATCAAGCTTTTCACATGCGTTTCATTTAGAAGGCATCTAAAACTTTAATATTTAATGAGGGATTTGGTTTTATAGGTACATATACATATCCAATCACCACAATATATAGTACGTATCATATACATGCTATATCCCACAGAAAACATGCAAAACGATAAAAGCGATGATTATGGCCATCCTAATGTGATTCCTCGAGCCAAGAGGAATCACGATCATCTAGGTCTACATCACATGCAACCTGTACAAGATGAACTCTATGCTATAGCCGTCCAAGTTGATCAACTCATCACATGAATGATATGCTCGCCTTGGCCGACCGTCTGGGTGCCACTAGCTGATTGGTTGGCTCTTCCAACTGATCGGTTCGCCTGATCGTCATGCATCTCCTCATGACCACCACCCGATTGTCTCGCTCCTCAAACCGGTCGTCTGGATCGCCAACCGATCGGTTCACACCTTGAACTGATCATCTCAGTCATCGTCAGATATCCTCCGTTCTTTGACATAATAGGAAATAAAATCTATCCTATTTACATTTGAATTGGGAAACCCCGAGTTACATTCGGGGGGAGCAAAGATAGGAAATAAATCTTGAGTTATCTCGAGTTACATCAGAAATGGGAGATAGGGAATCAGTGCGCAGACTGAGATGCAAGAAACCACACACAACCAAGCACACACATAGGGTTTATTGGCCATAACCACGCTATACATCCACCACAAAACTCGTTTAAGGGCGACGCGTATCGAGTGCATTCATATTACATATCATATATGTACATTGGGGTTTGTGGATTTAGGATTGGACATGCATAAAACCAATTTTATTCACATCGTATGCAATAAATAAAGGTGACAAACCAAAATCGATCATATCGATAATCCTAAAGTATAGAGCAGTTGACGTGGCTCTGATACCACTGTTGGGTTTTAGGGGAGACAGAGAAGGCAGCGGAAAAAAAAATTCTTCTCCCAAACCCAGAATAAAGGAATCACGTCAACGTCTATACAATAGGAAGAATGGTTTGTGGAGGCATACATTGTCCCGAGGCTTGCTCAGCTACATTACCTCACAGCTTGCGCAGTCTTCACCTATGGTCTTGGACGGTGTCTGTTCAGCTCCTGGTCTCACCGGGACTGTCAGGATTGACAACTGTCTTCTGAGCAGCAGAAGTCTCCCGCCTCTGAAGTAGTCCACACGGACCATCTGGAACTCCGATCTCCTTGTCCCACAAGGAATCGAAAGGAGTTGTACCCTCCTGTTGGCGTACTAGTCACCAATACACTCTCCTGCAACCAGTTGCTTTTCTACAGTTATCTTTCCCTTATTGTGCCTCCCTTATCGGGAAGCACTTGTTCGGGCTCTCTCTTGATTACCAAAACTAGAGAGAACGACAACTTTGCAGAGAAACTGGTCTCTGAGTTGTTCACCAGAGAAGCCCCCAATACCCTATATATAGGAGCGTCATGGGACATGTTTCTCTATCCCAGGCAATGCGGGATTAAAGCATGAGTAGAAGGGTTTGAGATTTTCCAGAAAACAAACAACTTGCGCCAGCTGAACCGATAGTTTCAACTATGAAATGATCGTTTGGTGACCTCAACCGATCGTTTCAATCTGAATCGATCGTTTGGGACACCTGATCCGATTAGTTTGTGGTCATGGTCCAACTCAAATTGACTTTCAAATTTGTATCCGATTAATCAAATATTAATCCTTGTCCAAATTGAATTTGTACAAGTGAAACAAATTGTATTTGCAAAATAGTCTTCTGACTTTCCAAACGATCTCGGTTGGACCAGTTGAGCCGATCGATTCAACTCTTGAACCGGTCGGTTCAACCTATCTTGAGCCGATCGATTCATCCCATGAGTCGATCGGTTTAACAACCTGAGCCGTTCGATTCATCACATGAGTCGATCGGTTGGGGCAGTAGACTTGTGCAAATCAGTCAATCGCAGTTTCAATCAATCCGATACTCCAATCAATCGGTCCAACACCTTGAACGCTATGATATTGAGCTATCAATCTATTGAGTGTTTAATTGAACTAATAAACTCCTTTAGTAATCAATCTAAACATGGTTTGTGGATAAACTCCTCTTCCAGGTTAAATCCTATGCGTGTGACCCTGCAGGTCCATTTCACGTTGACAGTGAAAGTCCATAACACTTATGATTTCACAAGCAAAGAGTAGTGCCTAGTCGCACATTAGTGCTACGCAAGTGAAAAGGAAAGTTGGAGAACAACTTTCAATCCTACAATCCATGAATGGTGTTACAACGAATGTATAATTCCTTTGTCACTGATATCCCGAATGAACTCAAGGCATGGAACAATCATCCTGTCAATGTTCATTCACTTTCTTGATCTCAAAGTAGATTGGAGGAGATATGTATGACATCAATATCACATACTGATTCACACATGTATGTGCATGCCTATCTTAATCCTACTCATCAAGTGGCCATGGATATCAAACTCCCTCAGGAGGGACAAATCCCATATCTATCACTCACCCCTCAAAAGCCCCATGTGTCAAAGCCACCCAATCTTCACCTTTATAACAACCCATGTTTCAGGACTGCATTTGATGATGTCAAAGTGTACCCAACGACATGTGTTGAGTGTAGTGATTTCAGGTCAAAGAATCACACTCACCACCATCACTATGAGAACTGACTGTGACTACCATGTCATGGTTCCATGTGTCAAACTCACGGTGAGTTTGTCCGGTAAACTTGTTCTCTAACAAGTACCTATGTGTTTGGTTTGATATCTCCATATCATGACTAATGAGATTCTGTCATCAACCAACACCACAATCTAGTATTGTGTGTCATTGCTGTCTATCTACCTTCCACAATGACATCCGACTAGGGACATAATAAGAATGTACAAACTCTTAGCATCTGTATGATCTCATCATTCAGGTCCTTATCCTGAAAGCATACATCATTGAGTACTGTCATTCTCTAGACATTCAATATGTTCTATCATTATCTCATATGACTAAACCAGAAAGAATTGGAAGCTTGCCTTTGATTTTTATCAAATCAATCTTAATGTATCCCACCAATCATCCCATGATTGGCTCTCAGGGCATACATACCAACAACATCAGTATGTATGAGACCCAGTAGATCACTCACTCTTTCACTGTTTCCAGTGCAAGGAGCTTTTTCCATCTTGCTTAATAAATAAGACTCGCATGTCTCTGTTGATTCAAAGTCAAAAGAGACTAGATAACCATCTTTAGGAGTATAGAAATGTGTTTCTCATTTATGAGCCCTAAATGACAATGCCAAAGGTATATTTTGTTTGAGTCATCGAGTTTAAGCTTCTTAGTGTTTATGTTATATACATTTGTTTCAAGATCTAATAAGTAAAGACTATAAGACATAAGTGCTTTGCCATAAAATGTCTCATCTTTAGAAATAGAACATTGACCTCTCTTAATATGAAACCCAAATCCATTGTTGTCTAATAAGAGACAGAAGTAATGTTCCTATTTATAGAAGGTATGAAATAGCAGTTCTCTAATTCTATTTTAATCCCACTTAATATACATAAACATAGGTGCCTACGACAATAGAAACAACTCTTGCTCCATTTGCAACACGTAGCTCCACCTTTCCCTTCTTTAAGAGTCTACTTCTTTTTAGATCCTGCATATTTGAACATATATGAGATTCACATATGGTATCTAATATCTCAATATGATGAAGTAGATAAACTCATCTCCATAGTATAAATACCTAAAGTGGAGATCTCTATCCCCTTCTTCTTGTTCTTCAAATCCTCTAAGTAAAGAGGGCAATTCCTTTTCCAACGTTTAGGCTGGTGATAGTGGTGACAAGTGCCTTCTTTACTCACTCCTTATTTTTCTTTAAGTGTATAAATTTTAGACTTTTGACCATCTTTAGAATGCTTCTTTTCTTTGCCTTTGCTCTCAAGTTTCCCCTTTCCTTCGTTGCTGGTCAAAATGGACCCAGGCTTGTCTTTCTTCATTTGTCCCTCAATAGTTCTCAATATACCAACCAACTCTGTCAACGACTTGATAAAGTTGTTCATGTTGTAGTTCATGGAAAATTGTCTATATGATTCCAGCAATGGTTGTAGGATCATGTCTGTGGCCAACTCTTGGCCTAAAAGAAATTCCAATCTCACTAGGCATTCCACATACCCAATTAATTTGAGCACATGGGGCCTAATTGGATCACCCTCTGCCATGTTGCACTTAAATAATGCTTTAGAGACATCATACCTCTCTTACCTATCTTGTTCTTGATACATGTTGCAAAGAAGTTTGACCATCTATAACTCCCATGTTCTCATGTTTATTCTAGAGCTCATGGTTCATGGAGCACAACATGAGGCATTGGATGTCTATTGCGTCATCAGAATGCTAATGATAAGCGTCCCTTTCTGCCCTAGGTGCATTCAGTGTTGGTTCCTCCAATATCAGCATGTCCAAGACATAGAGATTACACTCATGAGTGAGAACAATTCTCGAAGTCTTGAACCAGCTATGGAATTTATTCCCATTATTTTTTTCCTTCTCAAGGTCTGATCGTAATGAAAAGTTGTTGTTGTTGTACGCCATTTGATCTACAAGAAAATATTTTCTACCAGATATTGATTTGAAAATATTTGACGATATTAATCAGACCTTTCATTAATTACCACTCCCACTATTTTATTCAAATTAATAACCCTCACTATTAATATGCAAAGATTGCAGTGTACAATCTTCTAGTGGGTCAAGATGCATATCTCATCAAATCATGAGTCAGTTTGGCTGATTAACCACAATCAGATTATTTAGGTAGGAAACATTTGCTAATTGCATCATATGAAACTCTTGATAGATGGTATGCACAACTCATTATCATGTTCCATCTCTATGATTCTAGACACTGAAATCATATTAAGATCACCTAGTTAATCCTAACTCAAAAGACAACACAATAGAATATGCACCCTTCTTTGGTAGACCCACATATCTATTATCACACTTCCATGAGATAGACATCGCACCACACTTTAGTGTGCCCACTCATAGTCGATCATGATTTTCATATATGTTTCTTTTGGAAAGCACCTAAGACCTAATATTTTATTTGAGGGGTTTATTTATATACATAGACATATTGAAGCACCACATACTTATAATATGTATCATAACACATTATATCCATAACCAAAATACATATAAGCATTGGTTATGGCCATACTAATGTAATACTTTAGAGCCACAAAGGATTAATATCCACCTAAGGCATTTTGCATCTCACGCAACATCAACCTATGAACATCCATATTAACATGTATTTGATCATCTTCATGGTGAACAACTTCATGGACGCTCCTTGGAGTTGGATCTTCAAGTTGCCTCTCCATGGAAGCTCCTTGGAGAGGGATCTTCAAGTTGCGTTTCCATGGAAAGTCCTCCAAAACTAAATCTATTCATGTGAGAACCCGTTACACTAAATGAGATTACTCAAAACATAAAATACAATCAATCACCAATTAACCACATACCCAAAAATATGGGTAAATTAAAACCGATTTCAACGTCAGCACCCACTCAGAAACATTTGCATAAGAGCCCAACATCTTTCTTATATCCATACTATGCCAAGAATTTGATACAAATTGTTCTATCACCTTAGCCACAATATATATACACAAGAGAACAATATTTGTATATGCCACACAACAAACATTAATATGCTAACAAAATTTTGATTCGTTTGAAACACCATATACAAACTTTTCCAGCCCAGACCTGAGATACATGCACGAATCTAGGACACAGTAGACATCTAATCAACTTTCTCAAAGGTTCATTACTATAACTCCTCTTTGCTTCCACATGTTTGTTTTCATTACTTCCGATTACCTAAAAAAATGTGGCGAACCACAAGGGTGAGACCCATGTCCCAACAAGAGATATAACCTCCAATAGCGTTTATTGATTACAACATTTTAAATAGTAGATAACTGAGCAGTTGAAGTACTTAATAATCAATTGAACATATTAAATAGTTTAAGTATGCTAAACAGATTAAGCAAATAATCTTAGCAACAAGTATGATCATTAATGCATATATATGTAACAAATATATCCATTTCTTTGGATAGATATCTACTCAAATATCATCAAATTGCATCTAATAACAATCATTATCATTAATATGACTATCATCATATTCCTTGATAACAGCACAAGCAATCTAGTAGCATAAGCATCCATGACATCATGAATATGTCTAGTAACAAAACATAGTTATCAATATTGGAATCTCAAATAAAGGGGACAAATCTATATCATAAGTAGAACTAACATCATAGCACAATTAAATGAATAGGCATGATTAGCAGTTTAAGCATTTCTAATTACATAGGCATGGCTAGCAATATTAAATATTGCTAGCAACAACATCTTAACCATCATTGTCAGTATATTTGACAATATAAGCATGTTTACAACATGGGCATAACTACATCATAAGCATATCTATTATCTCTTATTGTACTATACATGACCTCAATGAAAAGAAAGCAAACAAGGGTTTTCATCCAATATGAAGCATTGCGTATAACCCTAAACAGATATGCTACATGCTGTCTTACATCTTTTATTATGCCCTAGGGAATTTGAATCGTACCATCCAAAGTCCAACCATCCCCTGTGAAGGGCTATTCAGTTCTGTACAAGATCTAGGAGTATCGGTATCCTAAGATCTCTTCCCCTCGGTCAGTACGAGTAAAAATGCAGTGACATATCAGTCAACGCTACCACCACATCGACATATAGTCAAGTTGCTAACCACTGGTCTGCCCTTGGTACAGGTCACAATACTAGAAACTAGGGTATACAAAACCCTTTAATCTGAGGTACAACCACAGTTGTCCTCAATCACATCAGATTTATGAGGCATGACCATAGCCAACCTACACAACCTACATTTTGGATGACAAGGATATATCCTCAACTTGCCACCCCCACATACTCAACAATATGCGCTCCGAGTATCCCTTAGGAATACTCATTTCACCATCCAAAAAATTCTGACAATAAAGATGGCTCTACAGCACAAGGTGCTACATGATTAGAGTTTCACTTGATTAGTTATGGCAATTGGGTGAATGAAGGTTGCATCAAACAAGTGGACATACAAACCCTAATTCACTTCTAGAAAGTATATATATATCACAACTTTTAAAAGATATAAAATGTGTGGAACATAATTTCTCATCTCATCATCACATGGTACTATTTACTTGCCATTCCAGGCTACACTAGTCATCATAATATCACAAGATATAAATCCTTTTCACAATATCATAGGGTATCAACCCTTATCAACATAAGAGGATTACACCTCATTCAGGGCTCAACCATGCCCAAAGGTCATTAAGACCATTATAATATCATAGGATATAATTCCTTTTCACAATATCACATGGTATCAACCCTTATCAACACAAGAGGATTACACCTCATTCATGGCCCAACCATGCCCAAAGGTCATTAAGACCATCATACTATTCCTTGCAAGATCATCATTATCTTTGCATGCCTTATAACAATGCTCAACAACATCACTTACATATAATACACCAGATCAGCACAATGTTGCATTAATGAGCTAGGAGATAGTGATAAACAATCTTAGCAGGGTTATACTAACATTAAGAACATTCCTTTATTACATTAACATGCAAGGAATCTAGACATGATTAACCCTCATCATATTCATAATGTACATGTTTAGCATAAGAAAGTATCAACCATGTGGCTATGTTAACCACCAATTAACACATTAAGGTTATTTATATTAAGGAGGTTATTCCACCATCATTCCATCATATAAGAATGTTAAACATGAATACTCATATTTATCTATTTGCATTAGAGTTAGGTTCAACAAGATAAATTATATTAATGTTACTAATCAACACTTATAGCCAAACCATAACTCACGACACCCCCATTGGATCATGGCTGCATAAGGTGAAGCATCACCATCACATTCCATACTATTATCAAGTATGAACCCACACATAAATCAAGGTATAACCATCGAGTTATAGCATACTAGGGTTTCAACAACAATAAGAGATACTCCATGATTGTATTAGTCATTCAGTGGCTATTCATATCCAATTACCATCATTTAGTTATATTACAGGTAGGTATAACAAGATATACCTCATTAGGGTTACATATCAACACAATATGGTTATCATCCCTTCTATTCATACGAGTGAATAGGTAAGACTACCTTATTAAGGGTAAACCTCCATTTGTTCCATCATCATTCAACCCATATCACCATACCACAATGTCACCCAGAACCATTTGAAGTTTAAAAGGTAAGACCATTGGTTGTTTACATAAGTAAACACCTTGAATGAATCATATATGATGTTATTGAGTTGTGATCTATAAAATTCACCATTTAAACCTAGACATCCTTTGGTTAACAACAATAAGGGTTCTGTTGAGAGTAGGGTAAAACCCACAATCGACTGTTCATTTAAAACAAGCCATACATTGTTAACAAGTAAGATCCTTAAGTTGATCATATAAAGGAAACCATCTAAATCACATTATTAGGACCAACATATTACATTAGCCATCATTACACTTTATTGGAGGAATAAACATTAGATCTTGACCATTGCGTCAAGTTCATATGTTAAAACCATCAATTACTGTATAGGTCCGACCATTACATCAAGTGACCCAAGAAACCATTGGTATAAGGCTTAATTGATGCTAAAACTATATAATTAACTCACCATAGGTTTTAGAGACCTAATCCACCATCATTAGTGACCATTAAGTCACCATAGGTTGTTAGATCAACACTATATTCATTAATCAACATCAAATATCAAACTAATATCACCATTGATTGATAGCATCATTAGGGTACTTAGTTGTTAATCACTAGGCTTCTAATTAGGCCAAAACATGACCTAAGGGGTGAACGTTAGTTGATACCCTTGGTTACCACCATAAATTGTCATGAAGACAACTCCATAGGATGTTGCAATGGTACCAACATTGGGTCATGGATTTATAGAAGAAATCAGCTTAAAACCCTAAAATTGACAATTGGTTGATAGGTGCTTAGCATCATAGGTTGTCAAACCAACCTGATACAAGTCATATTATACCTTAGTAATAACGTACACATGATAAAAGGTTCATCTATTATAACAGGAAACATTATAAAAATCAAAATCCAAGTCAAGCATAGCTTTTTAGTGCATGGATCATCATTTTCAAGCAAGAACATGAGCTAGCAAGCTTATGGTAAGCAATAAATGTAGATCAAGTTATAAAACTTGCCTCTAATTAGAATATAAAATCCCAAACATAAGAAAACACAAGAATTTAGTCTAGGAAATCCAAGCATAAGCTGTGAACTCGTCCATCTAGCACATTTCTTCATCAAATGAGCAAACCCTAAGCATATGGAGCAAGAGAGGTAGGGTTTTAGAGCTTTAGAGCAATTTCTACCATGGAACATCAAGGTACTGACTTGGATAAAGGTAGGAGGAAGGATAAAAAAGAAATAAATGGAAGAAAGAAGGGGTTTCTTACTCTTTTAGGTCAAGATCACTAGAAGGAAGCTTTTCAAACCCTAAAAAGAAGTCAATTGCAACCCTAGATTCTTTTTCCAAGAAGATTCCCTCTTTCTTCTTCCTTGGATAGGAAATTTGTAGAAGCGCAGAGGGAAGATGAGGTTCATATAAGGAGGAAAGTGTTGGAGATCAAATGGCTCATTTTTGTGCTTAGGGATAAGTATATGAAACTTTAAGATAAAGAAAAAGAAAAAGTTGAAGTTCTAGTATATCTTTTCAAGTGTTCATGGCCTTAAACTATTAAGAATATACAAGCACACACACAAGAAGTTCCCCCACTATCCATATAGATATGCTTATCCATCGTTTCTTGAATTTCCAAGTAAAACAAATAATTCATTAGTTGATAGCTACTAAAGGTAGCTCATCCATGAAGGGGTAAACCCTAAAATACCCTTAGAAAAAACACCTTCAAACCAAGGTTTAAATAGGCACCCCATGGCTCAAAAAGATAAATAATGATGAGAGAATATCCAAGGAACATAATGCAAGTGATAAATTGCAAATAAAACCTCTCAATTGGGTAAATTGTAGAAAAGTTCAAAATGTGCATAAAATTGCATAACTTTTTTTTATAAAATTGCATAACTTGCTCAAACAATGTCCAAATTGGACCAAATTTGAAACTTAAGATTATCTTATGATTTCAAAGCATATAAAAAGGTTATATTAGGATTATAAGAATTCAATTATGATAATTAAGCTTATTTAACTCATTAAACAAGTTTAGGGGCCTTACAACTATAAACCCCTAACAGGGATTTCACCCCCCAAATACAAGATAAACAAATATGGGTACTTCCTTTGCACCTCATACTATTACCTTCACATGGTTACTTCATATCATGGTGATATCACATCATTCATACATATCTCATCTTGGGTCAACACAAAACCCCCCACATAAGAAGACATTTGCAAATATTGAACATAGAAACTTGTTGTGCCACCTGAACAAATCTAATAGTAACTTTCAACTTTAAATTCTAGCTATCATCTTGAAATTATATCTATTGTATCAGCAAACCATCTATCCTTGATAGTGGTCTTGCCCATCTATCACTAGACCATACACAACATTATAGAGTCACTTTTGTTTTTCCTTCCAAACAACATTTATAGGATCATCATCAACTCTCTCTCTCTCTCTACAGGAGAGGAATACTTGGATTTTTCATTTAATAAACATCTCCAACCTTCACATATTTCTCATATTGTTGATACATTTTGGATACTTGGATTCATTATCTTGGTATCCACCTCATGTACTATAAGGAACTCACATCATTATCTCATCCACTTTTACCAACATAACAAATATCAAGAGATATAAGAGGAGTCTTACTAATTATTGGAAGGTTCAAAATCAAAATCATCACAAAATTTATGATCTTGGAACCATAGTTCAAACAACCTTATGCTATAATAAGCTATCCACCCTCATGTTTACAACAAATCCACACATACCAAGTGGCAATGATCCATTTGAAAGTTGTGCCCTGGAAAGGAAAGACACAAAGGGAAACACACTTCCCACATCATAGACACATTGTCTAAGGGTCACTAGCAAAAAGGTAACCAATTCTATTTTCATTATGCAAGTTACAACTTCTTATGTATCATTTTACCCTTTTCATTTTGGGTTCCTTGGCATTAGAATAGGAATCATCATGATTAACATATCTCATTACTCCTTCCTTGATGACTAGTTATCACACTTGGATATGTTCTCTTGTTTTATTATGTTTTTCAACCACTTATTTATGTAAATCATCATATTCCACATTTTCTTCATTAAACAAGGATCATCTCCCTTAATATTTTTTTTTCACATGCCATGCTGATTTTACATAACACCTTCTTACACACATATGTTGGTATGAGATTAACTCAGGTTCCACCTTATTCCTTTGTCATTGTTCCCATTCATCTTCTCATTTTATACTTATTATAGGTGTTCTCTCCATCTTATGCGGATTTCATACCTTGATTCACTTTATAAGCACAGACTTATCTGTCTTTTACTTTATTATCTTCTTGAATCACATCTTCAAGAACTCCTCTTTTTCTAATTTGTATTCATATTTAGATTTCATGGTGTTGTATCTTTCTCTTATAGTTACCAAACATTCAAATTTTGATAGAATATGATGCAATTCTCATCTTCTTTAAGGTAGGATTGAGATATTCATACCATGATTTCTTATTCATTATGCTCTTTAGATTGTCTCAAAATGACTACTTGATTAGAGTAATCAGAAAGATTATAATCTAAGAGTTCCATACTTACCTTTTCTTCAATAGTTGAATACCTGGCCAGGGCACCCAAATATTGAGATTAGGCAGTATGCACCATATTTTTATTTCATATTCCTAATTTCAACATCATCCTAGTCCTAAGTCCTAGTGTCCCTGTAGTCTCAGTAAACCTAAAGCTCTGATACCAACTTGTGAGAAACCGTTATACTAAATGAGATTACTCAAAACATAAAACACAATCAATCACCAATTAACCACATACCCAAAAATATAGGTAAATTAAAACCATTTTCAACGTCAGCACCTGCTCAAAAATATTTGCATAAGAGCCCAACATCTTTCTTATATCCATACTATACCAAGAATTTGATAAAAATTATTCTATTGCCTTCGCCACAACATATATACACAGGATAATAATATTTTTATATGCCCTGCAACAAACATTAACATGCTAACAAAATTCTGATTCATTTGAAACAACATATACAAACTTTTCCAGTCCAAACCTGAGAGTACAGGGATGACCCTAGGATAATCAACTTTCTCAAAGGTTCATTACTATAGCTCCTCTTTTCTGCCACATGTTTGGTTTTGTCACTTCCGATTACCTAAAAAAATGTGACGAACCACAAGGGTGAGACCCATGTCCCAACAAGAGATATAACCTCCAACAACGTTTATTGATTACAACATTTTAAATAGTAGATAACTAAGTAGTTGTAGTACTTAATAATCAATTTAACAGATTGAACAGTTTAAGTATGCTAAATAGATTAAGTAAATAATCTTAGCAACAAGTATGATCATCAATGCATATATAGGTAACAAATAAATCCATTTCTCTGGATAGATATCTACTCAAATATCATCAAATTTCATCTAGTAACAATCATTATCATTAATATGACTATCATCATATTCCTTGATAACAACACAAGCAATCTAGTAGCATAAGCATCCCTGACATCATGAATATGTCTAGTAACATAACATGGTTATCAATATTGGCATCTCAAATAAAGGGGACAAATCTATATCATAAGTAGAACTAACATCATAGCACAATTAAATGCATAGGCATGATTAGCAGTTTAAGCCTTTCTAATTACATAGGCATGACTAGCAATATTAAACATAACTAGAAGCAAAATCTTAACCATCATTGTAAGTATATTTGACAATATAAGCATGTTTACAACATGAGCATAACTACATCATAAGCATATCTATTATCTCTTATTTTACTATACATGATCTCAATAAAAAGAAAGCAAACAAGGGTTTTCATCCAATATGAAGTGTTATGTATAACCCTAAACAAATATGCTACACAGCTGTCTTACATCTTCTATTATGCCCTAGGGAATTTGAATCATACCATCCAAAGTCCAACCGAACCCTGCGAAGGGATATTCGATTCCGTACAAGTTCTAGGAGTGTCGGTATCCTAAGATCTCTTTCCCTCGGTCAGTATGAGTAAAAATGTAGCGACATATCAGTCAAAGATGCCACCACAATGACATATAGTCAAGCTGCTAACCACTAGTCCGCCCTTGGTACACGTCACGACACTAGAAACCAGTGTATACAAAACCCTCTAATCTGAGGTACAACCGCAGTTGTCCTCAATCACATAAGATGTATGAGGCATGACCATAGCCAACCTACACAACTTGCATTGTGGATGACAAGGATATATCCCCAACTTGCCACCCCCACATACTCAACAGTATGCGCTTTGAGTTTCCCTTAGGAATACTCATTTCACCATCCAACAAATTCTGACACTAAAGATGGCTCTACGGTACAAGGCGCTACATGATTAGAGTTGCACTTGATTAGTTATGCTAATTGGGTGAATTAAGGATGCATCAAACAAGTGGACATACAAACCCTAATTCACTTCTAGCAAGTATATAAATATCACAACTTTTAAAAGATATAAAATGTGTGGAACATAATTTCTCATCTCATCATCACATTGTACTATTCACTTGCCATTCATGAGGCTACACTAGTCATCATACTATCACAAGATATAAAAACTTTTCACAATATCACAGGGTATCAACCCTTATCAACACAAGAGGATTACACCTCATTCAGGGCTCAACCATGCCCAAAGGTCATTAAGACCATCATAATATCATAGGATATAAATCCTTTTCACAATATCACAAGGTATAAACCCTTCTCAACACAAGAGGATTACACCTCATTCAGGGATCAACCATGCCCAAAGGTCATTAAGACCATCATACTATTCTCTACAAGATCATCATTATCTTTGCATGCCTTATAACAAGGCTCAACAATATCACTTACATATAATACACCGGATCAGAATAATGTTGCATTAATGAGCTAGGAGATATTGATAAACAATCATAGTATGGTTATACTAACATTAAGAACAGTCCTTTATTACATTAACATGCAAGGAATCTAGATATTATTAACCCTCATCATATTCATAATGCACATGTCTAGCATAAGAAAGTATCAACCATGTGGCTATGTTAACCACCAATTAGCAAATTAAGGTTATGATTATATTAAGGAGGTTATTCCACCATCATTCTATCATATAAGAATGTTAAACATGAATACTCATATTTATCTATTTGCATTAGAGTTAGGTTCAACAAGATAAATTATATTAATGTTACTAATCAATAATTATATGCAAACCCTAACTCACGACATCCCATTGGATCATGGATGCATAAGTTGAAGCATCACCATCACATTCCATACTATTCTCAAGTATGAACCCACACATAAATCAAGGTATAACCATCGAGTTATAGCATATTAGGGTTTCAACAACAATAAGAGAGTACTCCATGATTGTATTAGTCATTCAAGGGCTATTCATACCCAATTACCATCATTTAGTTATATTAAAGGGTAGGTATAACAAGATATACCTCATTAGGTTTACATATCAACACAATATGGTTATCACCCCTTCTATTCATACGAGTGAATAGGTAAGACTACCTTATTAAGGGTAACCCTCCATTTGTTCCATCATCATTCAACCCATATCACCATACCACAATGTCACCCAAAACCATTGGATGTTTAAAAGGTAAGACCATTGGTTGTTTACATAAGTAAACACCTTGAATGAATAATCTATGATGTTATTGAGTTTTGATCTATAAAAGTCACCATTTAACCCATATCACCATATCACAATGTCACCCAAAACCATTGGATGTTTAAAAGGTAAGACCATTGGTTGTTTACATAAGTAAACACCTTGAATGAAGCATCTATGATGTTATTGAGTTGTGATCTATAAAAGTTACCATTTAACCCTAGACATCCTTTGGTTAACAACAATAAGGGTTCTGTTGAGAGTAGGGTAAAACCCACAATCGACTGTTCATTTAAAACAAGCCATCCATTGTCAACAAGTAAGCTCCTTAAGTTGATCATATAAAGGTAACAATATAAATCACATTATTAGGACCAACATATTACATTAGCCATCATTAAACTTTATTGGAGGAATAAACATTAGATCTTGACCATTGGGTCAAGTTCATATGTTAAAACCATCAATTACAATATAGGTCCGACCATTGCATCAAGTGACCCAAGAAACCATTGGTCTAAGGCTTAATTGATGCTACAACTATATGATTAACTCACCATAGGTTTTGGAGACCTGATCCACCATCATTAGTGACCATTAAGTCACCATAGGTTGTTAGATCAGCACTATATTCATTAATCAACATCAAATATCAAACTAATATCACCATTGATTGATATCATCATTAGGGTACTTAGTTGTTAATCAAGAGGCTTCTAATTAGGCCAAAACATGACCTAAGGGGTGTACGTCAGTTGATACCCTTGGTTACCACCATCAATTGTCATGAATATCAACACCATAGGATTGTTGCAATGGTACCATCATCGGGTCATGGGTTTATAGAAGAAATAAGCTTAAAACCCTAAAATTGACAATTGGTTGATAGGTGCTTAGCACCATAGGTTGTCAAACCAACCTAATCCAAGTCATATTATACCTTAGGAATAACTTACACATGATCAAAGGTTCATCTAGAACTGAAATTAGAACAGGTAACATTATAAAAATCGAAATCCAAGTCAAGTATAGCTTTTTAGTGCATGGATCATCATTTTCAAGCAAGAACATGAGTTAGCAAGCTTATGGTAAGCAATAAACGTGGAGCAAGTTATAAAACTTACCTCTAATTAGAAGATAAACTCCAAAAATAAGAAAACACGAGCAGGTAGGCTAGGAAATCCAAGCATAAGCTGTGAACTCGTCCATCTAGCACATTTCTTCATCAAATGAGCAAACCCTAAGCATTAGGAGTAAGAGAGGTAGGGTGTTAGAGATTTAGAGCAATTGCTACCATGGAACAGTAAGGTTCCGACCTGGAGAAAGGTAGGAGGAAGGATAAGAAATAAATAAATGGAATAAAGAAGGGGATTCTTACTCTTTTAGGTTAAGATCACTTGAAGGAAGCTTTTCAAACCCTAAAAGGAAGTCAATTGCAACCCTAGATTCTTTTTCTAAGAAGATTCCCTCTTTCTTCTTCCTTGGACAGGAAATTCATAGAATCACAAAGGGAGGACGAGGTTCATAGAAGGAGGGAAGTGGTGGAGAGAAAATGGCTCATTTTTGTGCTTAGGGATAAGTATATGAAACTTTAAGATAAAGAAAAAGAAAAAGTTGAAGTTCTAGTATCTTTCCAAGTGTCCATGGCCTTAAACTATTAAGAATATATAAGAACACACACAAGCAGATCCCCCACCATCCATAGAGATATTCTTATCCCTCGTTTATTGAATTTCCACACAAAACAAATAACTCATTAGTTGATAGCTACTAAAGGTAGATCATCCATGAAGGGGTAAACCCTAAAATACCCTTGGAGAAAATACCATCAAACCAAGGTTTAAATAGGCACCCAATGGCTAAAAAAGCTAAAGAGATATGATAGAATATCCAAGGAACATAATGTTAGTGATAAATTGCAAATAAAACCTCTCAATTGGGTAAATTGTAGAAAAGTCCAAAATGTGCATAAAATTACATAACTTGCTCAAACAATGTCCAAATTGGACCAAATTTGAAATTTAAGCTTATATTATGATTTCAAAGCATATAAAAAGGTTATATTTGGGTTATAAGAATTAAATTATGATAATTAATCTTATTCAACTCATTAAGCAAGTTTAGGGGCCTATAATTCCTATATAATACTACATGACATATAAAAGGGAGAACCTCAAGTTACATTCGAGGGGAGTTTAGAGGGAATATAATTTATTACATTTTGAAATAAAAGATAATTCTTGACATGCAAGTCAAATACTTATACAAAAATATCCATGCACAACCATTCCCATTCATCCAAAACATTCACATCCATGCACAACATGCACAAAAGGAGTCCTAGGCCATAACCATGCACACATCTACCACAAAAACACACTCTCAAAGGGCACATGTATAATATTATAGGTATATCTATCATATACATATCTATATATTAAATTTCAGTCCTTTTTAATGTGGGAATTTTTCCATTAAATAATTTTTGAGTCCTACACAGACTAAGAAGGGTGCATAGGGGCAGTGCCCCTATGCAGGGGTCAACAGGCGGGGGTAGAGGGAAGGCTGCCGCGGGGTCTCAGGAGTATCACCCCTAAAAGGTCTATAAAATTTCACTTATATACACTAGTAAAAATCAAAATCTTCCATAGTGAACCCCTTACATCACGTAAAAAATGACAGAACTATGACGTATGTGGAAGTAGGTCAGATATGCACATTAACAATTTTAAGTTCACATCACATGCAACTACATATAGAAATCAAATTATATCAATATCACTCGACATAGATCGTAGATCAACATGGCTCTTATACCCTTGTTAGGAATCATAGAGGTGGTAAGCACAACAAAAACAATACAATTTTCTCCACATATCCTACAAGAAGATATCATCAACAACGATCTATTCAGAAGGAGGGTGCACAAAGTATACCTTTAATTTGTCCTGGAGAAAGTCTAGTGACGTCTCCTTCATGCGGTGATGTGCGGCGTTCCTCATGTACACAGACGGTCCTCATCTACATCCTTTGAACACAGTCACTCAGTGTCCACGTCTCTATGTAGTCCACATAGATTGACTGGAACTCCTCATTGTGTTGCCTGAGCCAATGGGAAGGAGAATCCATTGCTTAATGACATGGTAGCATTGTAGTCATTCTACTTCTCCCTCTCTCTCAGGGATGATGATAGTTAGGGTTCATGTACAAGAGTGTGTGTCCAAAATCCGGTCGCCATGCCCCTATAAATAGGGGAGGAAAAGAAGTAGGGTTCCTGAAAACCCTAGGAAACAAAATGTTACAACTACGTTTAAAACAAGCCACTGGTGGATGCCAAAATAGAAATTAGAATAGTCTAGAATCATGTCATTAATTAATTGAACAATTAATCAATTACCTAATTTTTGATCATTTAACTCTATCTGATCACTCGGAGTTAGCCAATCCTCTTATCATATAAGTCAAAAATTTAAATCTAATTTATTGGCTCAAGCATTTTAACTAATTAACTTGTATTATATTCTAATAGTGTTCTAGTTAATTACCTAAATATTTTAGTAATCAATTTGACTCGGAACATTTTCAATCAAGTTCAAAATTATACTCCTATTCCAATGCATCCTATGTGTGTGACCATATAGGCTCCAAATTATGTTAGAAGTGATATTCATAATCAAATAATGATTTCATAAGCAATGATTGGTATCTATCAAGACTTCATTGCTACCCAAGTAATTGGAGAACTTGGAGAACAACTTAACCTAGTATTGTGACTAACATTATACTGATTGTATAATCCCTTTATCTCTAATATCCAGTTTGAATATGAGGCATGACAACATCATCCTGTTAATGTTCAGTCTTTGTTCTATGCTCTAGAGTATACTATTTTGATAAAATTAGCTCAATATCATATATTGAATCACATGAGCATGGCCATGCATTTCATAGTCGCACTCATCAAGTGGCCAGGATATCACTTCAATGGGTCCAAACAAGATACACGTATGATGTTTCTATAATTGTAGTACACAATAGTAGTTCTCTAACTCTATTACAAACCCTCTAGGTAGAGATCACTCACAGGTTCCAACTGCACTGGCAGTAACTCTTGCTCCATCGATGACTCGCAGTTCAACCTCACCTTTCTTTAAAGGTCTTCTCTTCAGATCTTGCACATTTGAGCAAATGTGAGATCCTCATGCAGTATCCAATACCCAAGATGAAGAAGTGGAAAAATTGATCTCAATAACATATATACCTGAAGTAGATATCTCTATCCCTTTCTTCATTTTCCTTAATTCCTTTAATTGAAAATGAAAGATTCCATTTGCACTCACCCTCCTCCTTATCTTGAGTGCAGATGACTTGGGCTTCAGCTTAGCCTTAGAACTTTTCTTGGCATTGACTTTTCCCTTGGACTCCCCTCCACCGATCACCATCATGGGATTTTCCTTCTTCATTCGTGCTTTTTATATTTATCAACATTTCAAGCAATTTAGACAATAGTTTAGCCAAGTTACTAAAGTAATAGCTCTCAATAAACTGGCTATATGATCCAGGCAACGATTCTAGAATCATATATGTGGCCAACTCTTGGCTCAAAGTAAATCCAAGTCTCTCAAATGTTCCACATTCCCAATCATATTTAGCACATAGGGATCTACTGGATCTCCCTCTGTCATCTTGCATTCAAAGAGCGCCTTGGAGACATTGTACCTTTCTTACTTTGTATGATTCTATTTCATGTTCTGAAGATGTTTTACCATCTCGAGAATGTCCATGTATTCATGTTTCTTATGCAACTCACAATTCATGCAACATACAATAAGGTTTTAATATCTAAGGCATCATTGGTATGCTTCCAATAAGCATCCACCTTAGCCCTAGGTGTGCTGGGAGTGGGTTCCTCTGGCGTTGGTGTATCCATGACATAGATCTTATGCTCGTGAGTGAGAACCATTCTCAAAGTCCTGAACCAGTTATGAAAGTTGGTCTAGTTCAACTTGTCCTTCATACGGATCAATCACAATGTATTATTGTTTGCTATTTAATTCTATAAGAGAAAATTTGTATTTGGCAAAATATTTTGATTTGATTTAAAAATATTGATGATATTAATTAGGACTTTAATTAATTATTGATCCCACTATTTTTTCAAATCAATAACCTTCTACATTTATTCGCAAACATTGCATCGAATAAATTTTTTAGTGGGCCAAGATCCAAAATACATTGAGTTATTACCCAACCAACATCGACATCCATAACTAATTATTAAGGTAGGCAACATTTACCAACTACATCTAATATAGTTCTTGGATAGATGGTATGCACAAATCCTTGACATAGTCCATGTGTATGCTTATAAACACTTAATTCTATTAAAGGTCACCTAGTTAAGCATGACCCAAAAGCCAACACGATAGAAATGCACCATGTTATAACAAACCCATAATTATCATCATACTTCCAAGAGATAGATGACACACCCTGGTAGGGCATGCCCACGCTTGGTCGATCAAGTTTTTCACGTGTGCTACTTATGTAAAACATCTCAGACTTAATATTTATCAAGGTATTTTATTGAAAAATACATATACATATCCAATCACCACATACTTATAATATGTATCATATACATATGTATATTCACAAACAAAATATGCAATCACTAATATATAAGCGATGGTTTTGGCTACATTAATGTAATTATTTGGAGCCACAAAGAATTAATGTCCACCTAAGGCAACGTATGTATCCACATGTGTTGGAACTCCTTGTGGTGGGAACATTTCGGTCGATCAATTGGACCTTCCAATCCATCAGTTCATCCTCTTGTCGGTCGACTGATTTCTATCTATCAGTCAAGTAGTTCCCGACTCAAGTGGTTGGCTGGACGCCCCCAGTAGGTTGGTTGAGCCTTTAGTTGATCGACTGGATCCTTATGTCCTTCGGTCGATCGAATTGACTTCTAGTCAGTCTTCTCACCTGGTCAGAACACCTTCTTCTTTTTAAAATGAAAATTGTCTTCTCGCCTGGTCAGAACACCTTCTTCTTTTCAAAATGAAAACTAATGCTATTCCTATCTATATATTACATTGTGTAAGGAGAATGCCTCGAGTTACATTCTAGGGGAGGATAGGGAGTTAAGCATTAATTACATTTTGATAAGAAAGAGGAAGGCTCAGTATGCAAACTGAATTTATAAGATAGGAAATAAATCATCCAACCACACAAGCATCCAAGGGGTATTGACCATAACCACACATACATCCACCATCAAAACAATTTTAGGGAGATGCATATGGATTGCACACACATACACACACACCATCAAAACAATTATAGGGCAATGCGTATGGATTGAATATATATATATATATATATATATATATATATATATATATATATATATATATATATATATATGTTGAATCTGTGGGACATTCCCTAGTGTATGTGGTATTTAATCAGATTTGCACATTAACCATTTAAATGTTCACATTGTATTTAACAAAATAAATAATAAAACTATATTCAATTATTTTGATTTAAATCATGATACATTGCAAAATTGACATGGCTCTGATACCACTATAGGGAAACACGGGGACATAGTAGACAATAGAAATGAAAATTGTTATTCATATTTGCTCACCAACAGATCATGTTATCTAGTAGAGAGAGTGTAAGATGTACCTAGTCCTAGATCAAGTCCAATAACAATCTTGCATAGAGATGGGCTTCCTTCATAAGTAGCACACAGACAACATTTGATGTTGTTCTCCCAGTGTGGCAACAACAAGTTCCATGCCTCTACGTAGTCCATGTGGACCACTAGAAACTCTATGTCACACTTCAAGAGATGACTAAAGGAGTAGTCCTTCCATTTTTCCATGTGAAAGCATCAAATTCCTTTCCCCTTGTCATCTCTCCCTTTCTTAGGAAGGCTATTCAACCTCTCTCACACAATACCACAACTGTGATAAGAGAAGTCTTGTATATAGAGCCTTGCCCAACCCATTCCTTATATAGGATTGGATGGGATATGGTTTCCAAAACCCAGGGGATACAAAAGGCCAGATATCATGGTTTGACGGCTGCTGCACACCAGCTGTCGATAGACTAGACCATCTAGTCGGTCGATTAGCACACCAATTGATCAACTAGATAGTCTTTTCAGTCAATTGTCTTGTAACCAGTGACACAATAACATTGTGTTATAATGAGATGATAAATGCACGCCATTACACATATCATTAATCATTTGACCAAGTCAAACTAGTTGTTACACATCTTTGTTTGACCCAGTCAAATCGGTAGGTTCCAAAAAGTGACTGGACACTTCATTCAATCAACTGTCACCAGTCGCTCGACTGGCTTACCAATCTATCGATTGGACACTCCACTCATCCGGTGTTGTTTAGTTTTATTACCTAAACACTTTTAGTAACCAAGTTAAACCTTATCCATGAGCAAATTCCTATTCCAAGTGCATCACATGTGTGTGACCCTATATGTCTCATTCTATGTTGTGTTGGCTAAATTGGACATTATGTTAATCCCTTTGTTTTGATAATGACAAACATTTCATTCTTGTGGTTTTAACGTGCTATTTGAGTATTTCAGGAACAAGTATATAAGGTGGTGGATAACAAAGACTTGGAAGAATAGTTTGATAAAATCACTTTATTTTCATGATTGTAATCAAATGTAAAAGCTTGTACAAGTATATAATGTACAAGTAATTAGATATCATGTAAATCAAGCATTTAGATCTTCCCTATCCACTCACAACACTTAGATAGGTCTTTCCCCAAGATGGTATCACAATTGCACATTGATACACACACTTAGTAAATGAATACATTGAGTCAGTAATATTCTTGGTCGACAAATCGTCGATCGAGAAAATATCGGTCGACAAAAACTTCGACCGAGAAACTCTCGGTCGACAAAATCTTCGATCGAGAATAGACCCTACTAGCCGTTAGACCCAGCAGACAAGGTGGTTGGGAGTTGGAAATGAACATTGTAAACACTTGCTCCAGGAAGTCCCTCGGTCGACAAATCTTCGACCGAGAAGGACTCCCGGTCGACAAATCTTCGATCGAGAAGAGTTCTGTCTGCACTTTTCAGGGTCAATTAACTAGCCGTTGCAAATGCAATTAGTGGACACATAACGGCTAGTTGAGCACTAAGAACCCCCTAGAAAGTGTCTAGAACGTCCTTAAGCACTTGTAGGTCATTCCTATAAATAGGACATGCCTTAGGACACCTAAACTCACTCATATACACTTGTGCTATACTTGAGCTTACACTTGCAATTGGCAATCTGTTTTGAGAAATTGAGCAACACTTGCATTGGCTATTCTTCTCCTTGCTCTAATTTCGTGTGCTATAGGCTAGCATCTCCTATCCACAACAATTACACTTCTATATACATTGGTTAGGAGATCAAAACGCTTGATATAGGAAATCAAGCCTTGAGCTGCAAAGTGGTATTGTAATTTCTATTTTTCCTTCTTATTCCTTTGTATCTTTTGTATTCTCCTTGCTACTCCTAGAGTTGGAGGCTGTGGATTGGAGAAGGTTCTTCTCGGTGGAGAAGGTGGACTTCAAACTACTTCAAGAAGGCTGTTGCAACGGGAAGCTACTTCAAGAGGAAGGCTACTTCAAGGGGGAGCTTGAAGTTACTTTAAGAAGGCTGCTTCAAAGTTTGTGCAACTACTTCTAGGTGAAGGCTGTTCGAAGGGTTTGGTGAAAGAATTGTAATTTTATGTAAAGTCCTTGCGAGGTAATAAAATTTGATTCTTTCAAAATCCCAGTTGAGTAAGCAACCGGGTAGTGGATTGACTGCCTTAGTATTTGCTAAGGTTGGAACCACTCTAAATCCTTGTCCCCTTGTCCAATTTTTTTGTGGTTGCTTAATTTGGTTGAATTATTATTAAAATATCATAAAACCCTATTCACCCCCTCTAGTGTTTTTTCAATTGGTATCAGATCAGGCTTCAAGGAGCTCTAATCAAGTCTTGAAGAATGAAGGGCGGTGGTGTCTACAACTGCAAGCAAAGGAAAAGAATGGACAAATTTTCAACAAGCTGCACATGGTGCTTAGGAACAAGCCACACAACACTCAGTTGTCCTTGGAGGAAAAAGAAGGAAGATGTGCATAAAGGATACTTTATTGCTACAATAAGTGAAGAAGAAGAAGAGGTAATCCTTTTTGATTTACCTAAAGAAGATTTAATTGCTAGTCTTCAAGAAACACATGAAAAATATATTGAGTGTAAGAAGAAATTAAAGAAATCAAATAAAGCAAATGATGAGCTACATGCTAAAATTCTTGCTCTCACATCTGAAAATGAAGATCTCAAAAAGGTTATTGAAGATCATAATATTAAGCTAAAATCAGTAGAAGCAGATTGCAATCTTCTATCCCTAGAAAAGATAAATTTGCGAACCCAAGTAAATGATCTTAAAAAACAACCCGTTTTGTGTACACATCTAGATTATGATACTATTGTGAAAGAAAGAGATTCCTTATTATCTAATCTAGATCAAGCAAATCTAGACATCAATAAGAGAATGGATGAGATTGTCAAGCTGCAACAAAAGATTAGTAGTTTGAATAACAATGATACTCTTGATAAATTTTAAATAATTCTTATCATCAAATTGGAAGGAGAGGACTAGGTTATAATCCTAAAGGAAAATCTTATCAAAAACCTAGTTGGAGAAAGACACAAGCACATGAAAATCAATCTATGTATATACCTAAAGGCAAATATATGTATGTACCCAAGAACAACCTAGAACAAAATCATAGAAAGAGACATGAGGTTGATTCTATATGTTCTCATTACTGTTTGCGTCTTGGGCATTATTCCTTTTCATGTCCTTACAAGAAAAAGGATGTTGAGTTAGTATGGGTTCCAAAACCCCCAAACTAAATGAATAAGATAAAGTTGAGATATGACCAAAGACTCTAGTTGTAAATCTATATGTCTATATCAACTTAAACATAATGAGATAACAAATTGATTCAAGTAATTAAAACTTCTAAAATTGAAACTACACATTTTAAATAAATCTGCAAAGACACATCTTTACAAATCTGTTTTAATTAGGGTCTTCAAAACATAAAGATTTGTATATAATTAGTTGAGATTTGATCTAAATGTTCCTTTGATACTCATATGTTCTATCTCAACTAAACTGAGTTTCAAATTGCATAATTGAATTGAAAACGATCTATGATTTACTTGTATACAATTACTTAAAACAATTCTGAAACAGTACAGAAACATTCTCAGTCGAGAAACTGTTCGACCGAGAACACTATCGGTCGAGAAATCGTCGACTGAGCAGGTTTCTGTTGTCAAGTCTGCAATAAATCTGCTGAATATGTTTTCCAGTAATCTATTTTCTATCAATTTATTATTAATGACTGATTTTACATGCAAAACAAGAATAAATGCTGAAGACCATTCTTGAAACAAAATATTTTTTAAGATAAATATTATGAATATGAAAATCCTTAAACATATTGCAAAAGTAACATATGAAAACTAAAAAGTAACATATGAAGACTGATTGAAAAAGTTTATTAGGTATGATCAGTTATATAGCTTATCTTAAAATTAAAAACTTATGAACCTAAATGTAGATTATTTTGGTTTATCCTCTAAATAGTTTAAAACTAAAAATCATGATTAGTTTAAAAGAAATTACTGTTTTATCATTATCCACATGGTTTTCCTAAAGTAATTCTTGGTCTATCCATATAAGAATCATGTATTTTGATACAAATGATTATAATCATTAAAATTATATGCTTCTACTGTTCTATCAAAATCATTGTACCATGATCATTGTGTTTCAGTTTTACTTGGTTTGTCTAAAATAATCTTGATCTATATATACAAACCATAAATGGATGATCATTGTGATTCAACACATTACAAAAATAGATGATGCTATCATTGAAAGTGCCCTTTTGCATAACAGTAAAACTCTATGGCATAAATGCATCTTGACATAATAGATAATGATTGTTGTGAAAATGGCTTGAAATAAATGAATGATGATGCTATGACCAGCCAAACAGTGTCTCTTAGAACAAAAATATTAATGTTTTTATCTATTTGTTTGTTCTAAGAAATCAGAAGCAAAAATCTTAACTTTAAGATATCAATCTTGCCTTCAAGATATATATTTCTAAAGAATCTTATGATTAATCTGAAAATAAGGGTACAAGAAGAAATGGGATTTGATATTTATGTACCCATAGCAAAGCTTATGAAACATCATTCACAATGAATGTAAAACATACATTTTAGAAAAATCAAGGTCAAAGACTTCACTATGATGCCCATATTAAGTCTTCATAATAGGTATCTCTTAACATGCATCAAATTGATATTTATTTAAAGTTATCTGCAGAAATTATACTTCGCATATGAATGTTTAAATTGAAAATCTACAGAATTTGCCTCTTGGTTGAAATTAAATTTGACCAAGGGGCGTTATGGTCGAAGTCAAGGTCGACCTAAAATAAGCTTGACAAAATGCTTATTTGTACATCATTTTAATGGATTTAATCTTAGTATCTTGACTCAAAATGAGTTTATCATATTGAAAACATGGAGCTTTAATAAAAGGTCAAAATCAAATCTTAAAAATCATTTGTGACCTTAGAATCCTTAAATTGTCTTAATTATAAGATTAAGGGGAGCTCACAAAAACAATTTTGATTATAAGATTAATAAGTTTACAAAACTTCGAAGCTTGTTATGACCTTAGTATTCTTGAAAGTAATTTTTGTTATGAAAACAAAGAAATCTACAAAATTCATGAATATGACATATATCTTGTTCTTAATGGAATTCTCTAAACAAATTTGGGCTTAACATCCCGTGTATTTGGTTAGAGATACATTATGGCTAAATTCGACAATAAATGGCTTACATTTATATTAATCCCTTGACTTTAAATTGAATATCTCTTTAAGGGGGAGCATAGCATAAAATTAAGGGGGAGAAATACAAAGTAAACTTGGATATCTTTTTGAAATGACAAAGGGGGAGAAATAATATAAAATAAAAAACATAAAATAAAATGAGTTTCATAATATCTCAGCTAGCACCCACTTGCAAAACACAAGAATGGCTACAAAAGGTAAACTTCAGGTATGAAACTCATATGATTTATATTTCCTTATTTTATATTTAGGAAATTTTGTCATCTTCAAAAAGGGAGAAATTGTTGGCTAAATTGGACATTATGTTAATCCCTTTGTTTTGATAATGACAAACATTTCATTCTTGTGGTTTTAACGTGCTATTTGAGTATTTCAGGAACAAGTATACAAGGTGGTGGATAACAAAGACTTGGAAGAATAATTTGATAAAATCGCTTTATTTTCATGATTGTAATCAAATGTAAAAGCTTGTACAAGTATATAATGTACAAGTAATTAGATATCATGTAAATCAAGCGTTTAGATCTTCCCTATCCACTCACAACACTTAGATAGGTCTTTCCCCAAGATGGTATCACAATTGCACATTGATACACACACTTAGTAAATGAATACATTGAGTCAGTAATATTCTCGGTCGACAAATCATCGATCGAGAAAATATCGGTCGACAAAAACTTCGACCGAGAAACTCTCGGTCGACAAAATCTTCGATCGAGAATAGACCCTACTAGCCGTTAGACCCAGCAGACAAGGTGGTTGGGAGTTGGAAATGAACGTTGTAAACACTTGCTCCAGGAAGTCCCTCGGTCGACAAATCTTCGACCGAGAAGGACTCTCGGTCGACAAATCTTCGACCGAGAAGGACTCTCGGTCGACAAATCTTCGATCGAGAAGAGTTCTGTCTGCACTTTTCAGGGTCAATTAACTAGCCGTTGCAAATGCAATTAGTGGACACATAACGGCTAGTTGAGCACTAAGAACCCCCTAGAAAGTGTCTAGAACGTCCTTAAGCACCTATAGGTCATTCCTATAAATAGGACATGCCTTAGGTCACCTAAACTCACTCATATACACTTGTGCTATACTTGAGCTTACACTTGCAATTGGCAATCTGTTTTGAGAAATTGAGCAACACTTGCATTGGCTATTCTTCTCCTTGCTCTAATTTCGTGTGCTATAGGCTAGCATCTCCTATCCACATCAATTACACTTCTATATACATTGGTTAGGAGATCAAAACGCTTGATATAGGAAATCAAGCCTTGAGCTGCAAAGTGGTATTGTAATTTCTATTTTTCCTTCTTGTTCCTTTGTATCTTTTGTATTCTCCTTGCTACTCCTAGGGTTGGAGGCTGCGGATTGGAGAAGGTTCTTCTCGGTGGAGAAGGTGGACTTCGAACTACTTCAAGAAGGCTGTTGCAACGGGAAGCTACTTCAAGAGGAAGGCTACTTCAAGGGGGAGCTTGAAGTTACTTCAAGAAGGCTGCTTCAAAGTTTGTGCAACTACTTCTAGGTGAAGGCTGTTCGAAGGGTTTGGTGAAAGAATTGTAATTTTATGTAAAGTCTTTGCGAGGTAATAAAATTTGATTCTTTCAAAATCCCGGTTGGGTAAGCAACCGGGTAGTGGATTGACTGCCTTAGTATTTGCTAAGGTTGGAACCACTCTAAATCCTTGTCCCCTTGTCCAATTTTTTTGTGGTTGCTTAATTTGGTTGAATTATTATTAAAATATCATAAAACCCTATTCACCCCCCTCTAGTGTTTTTTCATGTTGGTAGTGAAGTCCATAACCATTATGACTACACAAGAAAGAGCGATATCTAGAAACATATCATTTCTACCTAAGTAATTGGAAAGTTGGAGGACAACTTCAACCTATAATTTGTGATTAGTGTTACCATGATCGTATAGTTCCTTTGTCTCTTATATTTAGATTGAATGTGAGGCATGGAAATGTCATCCTATTAATACTTAATCTATGTTCTTGAACTGCAGCATACTGTAGAGATGCTTGTAAACTCACATATCACATATTGACTCATAGGAGTATGGCAATACATTTCTCAGTCTCACTTATCATGGGCCTAAGATATCAAACTCTCAATAAGAGGGACAAATCCCATCTACAAAACTCAAAGTCAATCCCCACGTGTCACAATGTACCCAATCACCACCTTTATGGCAACCCCTATTCGAGGTCATGTTGGATGGTGTCAAGGACCATTGAAGAATGACTGTAATGACTTCAGGTCTAAGAACCACAATCACCACTATCACTTTGAGAGATGGTCCTGACTCCATTCCATGGTTTCTATGTATCACTCTTGAGGTGGGTCCATCTGGTACATTACTCTCTAACATGTACCTATGTGTTTGACTTGATATCCAATATCTGACTAATGAGACTTTGTCATCAATCAACACACATTCTAGTCTTATGTATTATTGTCATCTATTTTGCTTCCATAATGATATCCGACTAAGGACATAACAAGAATGTATGTACTCATATCATACATATGATCTCATTCTTTAGGTCATAAACCTAAAAATATATGTCATCGAGTAACATCATTATTTAAACCTCTATTATGACATGTCATCATCTCATAACTGAAACAAACATAAATAGATGGAATAACCTTTATTAATATTATCAGATCAAGTACATAATGTCACATTACAATTATCACATGACTGGATCTCTGGGCATACATACCAACATGATGTATATTGGAATACCCTATTTATTTCTTATGCATTGAGATTATTACAAGACAATTAGCCACTTACTTATTGCTCAAATATTTTGGGTGAAGTGTGTAGATAAGGGATGAGAAATAATATGGTGATGTGAGTATGATGGGATGAATTTATGCAACACCACTAAAAATCCTAAGGTGATGAATCCTTAGGTTTAGCCTTGCTAGTACTATGGTAAGAACTCCACCCACATGTGCTAAGACATGTGGAAGTCTTATCGTAGTATAGTTAAGGGTCGAATCCTCGGGACAACGGTCTTGACGAAGTCAAGATGGAAAACGTTTAGCCTTTACTTAACAACTTAAAGATTGATATTTAGATCGAAAGTTTGATTTGGTTGTTTTAAACTAAGTACAAAGAAAGTAAGGCAAGAAAGTAAATAAAGCAAGTAAATCTTAAGAGTTAACAAATGATGATGAATCACTGGGGTTAAGCAAGTATTTACCACCGCTACACATGCATTGTATATGTACTAAGCAAGACTTATAAGCTAGATGCATGGATGTTTCCACAAGACCGATGCCTTATAAGACAAGAGCGATGCGTTGCATCCAAGGGTGTTCCACAAGACCGATGCCCACATAAGACAAGAGCGATGCATTGCACCTTTCGATGTTCCACAAGACCAATGCCCATATAAGAAAAGGGCAATGCATCTCATCCTTCAAGGGTTAAGTAACTCTCATGCGGTACATCACTACGCGTCACTGAAGGATGTAGTCTCCGAAGAGAAAATCTTACTCAACCTCAAGAAACGTGCATCTAAAACTAACAAGCAAGCGATAATTATCAAATCGAATAGCGTCCTTGTAGGCCTAGTCTCCTATTCAGATAACCTAGCTACGAGAAGTGCGGGAATGATGCAACGCCAGCCATTCCCGAACAAATGGTCACATGCTTTACATCATTCCCCTCGCAAAGTGTGTTCCTCGACTTACAAAAGGTCTCTTCCATACAGATGGGAGTGTGCCAAATGATAGTGAGTTTACTCCACTCTTTGAGATACACTTCTAGACACCGAAACGGATGCGTGGTGGATACACACACCAGAAACCAACACTAAATCGGTATTCAAGCCTCGATAGCGGTCGTAGACAAACCACAATGAAAGGCAATAAATGCATACAAGAACGTGGCCATCATTCAAGCATGTGTGAAACGATTTAGTATTAAAGCGAAATGATAACATCTTTTTTTACAGTACAAAATACAAAACATGGGCAGCGGGGCTAGTCCCCGCGCCCCAGTGGATGGAACTACTCGCTCCTCATAGAGGGAGCAACAAAGAAGGAGGCAAGAAGAGATAGAAAGAACATCATCTCCACTGAGGAGAGAAGGTTGAACCCTTGGTGGAGAGAGCAACGATCTCCACCCCTTGTAGCTTGCTTGATGACGGATCTTCTCCTCTCACCTTCCTTGTTGATGAGAGAGAAGGTAGCTTGCAATGGACGTGAGTCTCAGACCGGCAGCCTCGAGTGATGGATGGAGTTGTTCTGGTAGTGGAGAGACAGCCTCTGGACGTCTGGACTCACACCCCTTTCATGGACGGCCCTGGGGTCTTATTTATAGGCTTTGAGTGAGATCCGAACGGTTTGGAGACCGTTTGGGCTCAAACGGTCTTGGGACCGTTTGGGCTCAAACGGTCTTGGGACCGTTTGGCGCCGAACGGTCTTGAGATCGTTTGGCGTCAAACGGTCTTGGGATCGTTTGGCGTCAAACGGTCTTGGGACCATTTGGCGTCAAGCGGTCTTGAGACCGTTTGAGCTTCATACGGTTTCGGGACCGTTTGAACTCCATGCGGTCTTGGGACCGTTTGGCTTCATGCGGTCTCGGGACCGTTTGAACTCCATGCGGTCTTGGGACCGTTTGGCTTCATGCGGTCTCGGGACCGTTTGAACTCCATGCGGTCTTGGGACCGTTTGGCTTCATGCGGTCTCGGGACCGTTTGAACTCCATGCGGTCTTGGGACCGTTTGGCTTCATGCGGTCTCGAGACCGTTTGGCTTCATGCGGTCTCGGGACCGTTTGGCTTCATGCGGTCTCGGGACCGTTTGAACTCCATGCGGTCTTGGGACCGTTTGGCTTCATGCGGTCTCGGGACCGTTTGAACTCCATGCGGTCTTGGGACCATTTGGCTTCATGCGGTCTCGGGACCGTTTGAACTCCATGCGGTCTTGGGACCGTTTGGCTTCATGCGGTCTCGGGACCGTTTGAACTCCATGCGGTCTTGGGACCGTTTGGCTTCATGCGGTCTCGGGACCGTTTGGCTTCATGCGGTCTCGGGATCGTTTGAACTCCATGCGGTCTTGGGACCGTTTGGCTTCATGCGGTCTCGGGACCGTTTGAACTCCATGCGGTCTTGGGACCGTTTGGCTTCATGCGGTCTCGGGACCGTTTGGCTTCATACGGTCTCGGGACCGTTTGAACTCCATGCGGTCTTGGGACCGTTTGGCTTCATGCGGTCTCGGGACCGTTTGGACTCCATGCGGTCTTGGGACCGTTTGGCTTCATGCGGTCTCGGGACCGTTTGAACTCCATGCGGTCTTGGGACCGTTTGGCTTCATGCGGTCTCGGGACCGTTTGAACTCCATGCGGTCTTGGGACCGTTTGGATCCACTCGACCCTTGGGCTGGTTCATTCTTTTGTTATTTTTTTGTGCTTTTTCTGCAATTATAAAGGAAAAAGGTAGTTTGATGATGTATTTACAAAAAGGGATAAAATTAGGTTTAAGTACAATATAAATGTAAAAAGAGTATGGAAAACTAAAGAAAAAGACTAAGATAAACTACTAAAATAGGAGGTTATCACCCCCCTAACTTAGAGTCTAGCTTGTCCTCAAGTTAGATAGAGCTGAGACATGAAATGGCGAGGCGATCTTAATTAAGATTTCCATACTCTTGCTTCAATTCTTGACCTGAGTTCCCCAGGGGTCGTATCGAGGCTTATTGTATGCCTTGATCCTTTTGGATTTCGAGAGTTGCTTGGATTTCAGGTTTTTCCGTATCTCAAAGTTCGCCTTGGGACCACATTTGTTTTGTGCATGCTGTTGACTCTAATCAACTTTATACCTCTCTGGAAACCTATTGGAAGCTAGAGAGGGTATGAGGGTTGGCTAAAGGCTTTGAAGTGTAACTCCCCTTCAAGTAGGGGAGGGGCTGTCTATGCTTTTTAGGATCTCACTACCGGACACGACACATCTGCCTTTATGAGGGCAGCTGAATGTACCGGCCGGGCAAGTCCTTTATTAGCCTTTTCATATACTTGGAACTTTTAGGGTTTCACTACCGGGCGCGACGCATCTGCCTTTGTGAGGGCAGCGGAATGTGCCGGCCGGGTGAGCCCTTTATCAGTTCTTCATATAGGTCCTTATTCGTGGCACAACTCTCATGATTTTATTCGTCTCTCTGGCTTTTATTTAAAAACTCACAGGCTTGGGTTTTGGGATGAGGATTTATTTTGGGCGGCCAAGCCTCTTTTATTTTGAAGAGAGGAAAGTTGTTCTTAAAGTTTTTCAGCATGCACTTATTTGGTTTGTGGTCCACTTGCGGAGCTTTTTGACTTGGAAGTTGCCTGATTTCCTCTCATCCTTGAGATCTCGGCTTATTTCTGTCCTGATTTTGACCTATGGAGAGTCAGATAAAGAATTGGAGCAAAAATATAGGATCCATAGTGGATGGGGGTTGATAAATCGCCATTTGATGTCTAAGTGCTAAATACTTGTAGAGACTAACATGATTCTAGAGTTAGTTGAGGTGACTTATTTTAAGGAAAAGGGTGTATAGAGATTGATACCTAGCCCTTGTCTGATGACCCCCCCCTAACTTATCACACACTCTGTCCTCAGAGTGGGAAAGTGATAGGTTGAGAAGTCATTAGAACGAGGGCTGTGAGTTAAGCCAAATTTGCGGTAGCCCCTGGAGATTGGAGTAGAGTGGATGCACATGGAGAAAATGATACTCAGGTCTTGGGTTGCCTCCCAAGAAGCGCCTTGGTTTTACGTCACTGGCTCGACGAAACTGTGGGCGTAGCGTTTGTGACATCGAGGGTTTGTTGATGTGTTTTGTCTTCCTGAGTGTAGTATCTTTTTAAACGGTGTCCGTTGACCGTTCGTTCTCCTCCGTTGTTGTTGATGATAATGGCAGCTCCAGTTGGGTAGATATGTTTTATAGTGAAGGGTCCGGACCATCTTGTTCGAAGCTTTCCGGGGAATAATTTGAGCTTGGAATTGAATAAGAGCACTTTGTCACCAACGGCGATATCTTTTCTCCTAAGATGTCCATCGTGCCACATTTTCGTTTGCTCTTTATAGATTCTGGCACTGTGATATGCTGTCATGCGGAGTTCTTCTAGCTCCTGTAGCTGAAGTTGTCTGTTCTCTCCTGCACTTTTAAGGTCGAAGTTTAGTTGCTTGATGGCCCACCAGGCTTTATGTTCCAGTTCTACTGGAAGATGACATGATTTGCCGTACACCAAGCGAAACGGAGTTGTTCCAATCGGTGTTTTGTAAGCAGTACGATATGCCCAGAGGGCGTCAGGAAGTTTGGTGGACCAATCAGTGCGATTTTTGTTCACTGTTTTTTCAAGAATCGCTTTTATCTGTCTATTGGATACTTCCACTTGGCCACTAGTTTGCGGGTGGTAAGGTGTGGCAACTTTGTGATGGACTCCATATCTTCTTAGTAATGCTTCGAAACTTCGTTCCAAAAAATGGGTCCCGCCATCAGATATGACCGTTCTTGGGACTCCAAATCTTGGAAAGATGGTATCTTTGAACAATTTGACAACAGGTTTGGAGTCATTAGATGCAGTGGGTACAGCTTCGACCCACTTCGAGACGTAATCCACAGCGACCAAAATGTACGAGAAACCATATGATGAGGGGAAAGGTCCCATGTAGTCTACCCCCCATACATCAAACAGCTCAATTTCCTGCCACATGGTAAGAGGCATTTCATCTCTTTTTGATATGTTGCCCGAAAATTGGCATTTATCACAGGATTTGACAAAATTATAGGAGTCTTTTGATATGGTGGGCCAAAAGAAACCAGATTGTAGAACTTTTATGGCAGTTTTCTTGGCGCCCATGTGCCCCCCCGTGGGTCCGGAGTGGCAGTGTTCCAAAACCGATGTTATTTCTTCTTCTGGAAGGCATCGACGAAAAAGTCCGTCGGCACAGAGGTAGAACAAGTAGGGTTCATCCCAATGATAACGTTTTACGTCATGAAGGAATTTCCTTTTATCTTGATAAGAAGCAGACGGGTGAATGATCCCTGTGGCCAGATAATTGACGATATCTGCAAACCAAGGGAAACTATGAGTGGCTTTCATAAGTTGATCATCAGGAAGAGAGTCCCTGATAGGGATTTTATCTTTTTCTTCAACCTCGATTCTACTGAGGTGATCGGCGACAACGTTCTCTACGCCACTTTTATCTTTGATTTCTAGATCGAATTCTTGAAGCATCAATACCCAGCGGATGAGCCTGGGTTTGGCGTCCTGTTTCTGAATCAAATGTCTGATAGCAGAATGGTCAGTGTAGACAATTACCTTAGAGCCGATCAGGTAAGAGCGGAATTTTTCGAAGGCGTAGATGATAGCCAGGAACTCTTTTTCCGTGGTCGTGTAGTTTCTCTGTGCTTCATCAAGTGTTTTGGATGCATAGTAGATGACATAGGGTTTCTTGTCGATTCGTTGTCCTAAAACGGCCCCTATGGCATAGTCACTTGCGTCACACATGATTTCAAAGGGTTGCGACCAGTCTGGAGCCCTTAGAATAGGTGCGGAAATTAGTGCTTCTTTAAGGGTAGAGAAACTTTGCATACATTCTTGGTCAAAAATAAACGCGGCATCTTTTGTCAGGAGTTGGGTCATGGGTTTAGCTATTTTGGAGAAATCTTTGATGAACCTTCTGTAAAACCCGGCATGACCTAGGAAAGCTCGAACTCCTCTTATGTCCTTCGGAGGTGACAACTTCGAGATGACATCAATCTTTGCTTTGTCGACCTCGATCCCCCTATCACTTACTCTATGTCCGAGGACGATACCCTCTGTTACCATGAAATGGCATTTTTCCCAGTTCAGGATAAGGTTTGTTTCCTTGCAACGTTGCAGGACTTGTTCAAGATTATTTAGACAGTTATCGAAAGACTCTCCATAAACAGAGAAATCATCCATAAAGACTTCCATAACAGATTCAGTTAATCCGGCGAAAATGGCGGACATGCAGTGTTGGAAAGTAGCAGGAGCGTTACATAGCCCGAATGGCATTCTTCTAAAAGCATATGTCCCGAAGGGACAAGTGAAAGTGGTTTTTTCTTGGTCCTCTGGATGTATGGGTATTTGGTAGAACCCAGAATAACCATCGAGATAACAAAAATATTTTTGGTGGGCCAAGCGCTCCAGGACTTCGTCTAGAAAGGGTAGAGGGTAGTGGTCTTTCCTTGTAGCTTTATTCAACTTCCTATAATCGATGCACATTCTCCACCCCGTTACGGTCCTAGTAGGTACGAGCTCATTTTTATCGTTGATCACTACAGTAGTGCCCCCTTTCTTTGGGACAACTTGAACTGGACTAACCCATTGAGAGTCGGAGATAGGGTAAATCATACCAGCTTTAAGCAGTTTGAGGACTTCCAAACGGACTACCTCTTTCAAATTTGGGTTCAGTTTTCTTTGATGTTCGCGAGTGGGTTTAAATTCTTCAACCATAGGAAGCTTGTGCATACACAGAGCCGGATTTATGCCTGTGAGGTCGGTTATTTTATAACCGATGATCTTTTTGTGCTTCCTTAGTTTGTCTAGAAGTCTGACTTCTTGGTCTTTGGTAAGGGTGGAGCTGATAATAACTGGGCATAGCTCTTCCTTATCCAGGAAAACATATTTGAGCCCTGTGGGTAAGGTCTTCAATTCAGGGGTTTTTGGTGGTTCTGCTGCTTCAATAGTTGTTATGGCTTTAAGCTCTTCAAAGGTAGCCTTTGGTGCTTCTTCCACCTTTTCTAGATATTGGATGCATTGCTGGACTAGTTCATTTGCAGAGAACTCGACTTCGGGGTTGATAAGAGCATTTTCAAGTTCGTCGATTGGCTCGGAGATTTCTAATTGCGACATTTGTTGGATTGCGTCTAAAAGAAAGACTTCTTCTTGAATGTTAGGGCCTTTCATGCTGTCAAGGACACGGAATTGAATGGCTTCCTTTCCGAGCCTAAGGATGATGGTTCCGGCTTCGACATCGATTAGCGCTCTGGCTGTAGCTAGGAAAGGCCTGCCGAAAATGATCGGATATCTCAAGTCTTCTTTAATATCCATGATGACAAAATCACATGGAACGTAAGCATCCTTGCCTATTCTTACTGGAACGTCTTCAATGATTCCCAAAGGTGCGGTTATGGTGGAGTCAGCAAGTTGAATAGTCATTGCTGTAGGTAGCAGATCTGTGAAACCGAGGCGTTGGCACATTGAGAAAGGCATAATGGATATACTAGCCCCGAGGTCAGCTAATCCTTTCTTTGTGGATGCATTTCCAATGCAACATTGGATTCCGAAAGAACCTGGGTCCTTCTTCTTTTTGGGCAGTTTGTTCAAGATGATGTCAGAGGTGGTTTGGGCAAGCTTGACGGTTTCCTGCTCTTTGGTGATATACTTACGTGATAGCAAAGTTTTGAGATACCTTGCCCATGCTGGTACTTCGGATAGAGCGTCGAGGAGCGGGATGTCGATATAAAGTTTCTTCATTGCTTCCTTGAATTTCTGAAACCTGGCATCCATTTTTGTTTCTTGTAGTCTTCCTGGATATGGAATCCTTGGTTTGAATTGCGGGACCTTGGGTTCTGCGGGTACATACTCTTTGTTTTTGTCCTCGGTGCCTTCGGGAGATTTCCCAATCTCTTGTTGTGAAATCTCTTTCGTCAAAAAAATGGGCACATCATCATCATCTAGAGTGATCTTGATGGGTTCAGGCAGAATGCGTCCCGACCTTGTGGTGATGGCGTTCAACTGTTCGTGTTTATTTTGCACATATATAGAGTTTGGTTCAGGCTGCCCATCAGAAGCGCCAGCCGAAGACTTCAACTGTGCAGCAATCTGAGCTAGCTGGGTTTCAACTGCCCTTTGTTGGGCTTGCTGGTTAGTTAGCATAGTTTGCTGAGACTGAAGCATTTGCTTTATCAAAGATAGTTCGTCTCCTGGTTGTTGTAGAGGTGCGGTTAACTGTGGCTGCAGGGGCTGCTGCAACTGGGGTTGCTGTGGCTGCTTCAACTGGGGTTGGTGCAACTGAGGGTGCAGTCCCGAATGGGCATATTGGTAAGAAAGATTCCTGGGATAGTTAGGTCTTTGAAAACCTTGTCTGTGATTCCCTTGATTGAAGTTATTCTGGAATCCTGAGGGTTGTCTATTGAAAGATCCACCTTGTGCCTGCTGCTGTGGGTTGGCAGTCCCTGCAGGATTCCCGTATTGGAAACCAGGATGGTTCCTTGGTTTATCTGGGTTGTAATACATTTGGCCAGGTATTGAATGTATGGAGTTGACTTGCTCTGGCATTTGGTCTTCGGGATGCTCGATGATGGGTTCATATTGCGGCATCGGTGGTTGTAAATCCATCATGACATTGTACAACAATCCACATGATAATGTGGGATGATCGGATGCATGACAGGCTTCACAAGTTCCAGTAGCTGCCTTAATTTGTTGAACCTGGGAGCTTTTCTTCTTATCATATTCCCCGAAAGAAGTTTCGAGGGCTTGTTGCTTGCTAGCAATAGTCTTCAAAGCCTCAGCAATGGCTTTGAGTTCCATAGATTCTTCCGCTTTGTAAACCTTGAGAACGCCTTTGGGTTGGTTAGATGACCTTCCCCAATTGGATTGGTTCTCGGCCCCCAACGTAACTATATTCCAGGCGTCTTCGTAGTTCTTTCTCATAAAGTTTCCTCCAGATGAGGAATCTAGGAATTGTTTGATATCATCACTTACTCCTCTGTGGAATGTTTCGATTAGTTGATTTTGAGAAATGCCATGGTGAGGACACTTTCTCAGGAGTTCTTTGAATCTTTCCCAAGCTTCAGAAAGTGTTTCTCCAGGTAATTGGGAAAAGTGATTGATCTGTCCCCTGATCTCATAGGTTAGGGAAGGTGGGAAGAATTTCTCAAGAAACTTCTCTTCTAAGGGAGTCCAGGTAGTGATGATAGGGTGTCTATCCAAAGCGTTGTACCAGCTTAGTGCTCTTCTAGATAGGGTGAAGTGGAAAAGGTGTAACATGATTGCTTCCATTGCAATGCCTGCTTGGGGTACAAGTCGGCAGAGTGACTTGAACCTCTTAAGGTGATCCATGCAATCATCTCCGTGTGCTCCGGAGAAAGAGATGCCTTGCATGATCTGGATCCATTGCGTCCGAATTTCAAAATGTGGTATGTTGATAATCGGTGGTCGGACAGGATGATCATCTTCATAATTCTTTGGGACTGCATAGTCCCGAAGTTGCTTGTTTCTTAACGCAAGTTGAGCAGCAGCCTGCTCTGCTTGGATGCGGGCTTGTTCCTCAGCTCGGATCTCGGCTTGCACCTGAGCACGAGTGTCAGCAATAAGTTGTGCTCGTTGTGCTGCTATGGCGGCGTTGACTCTTTCTGCAACAAGGCGTTGCTCTTCGGCCATCTGTCTGGCTCTTTGGCGGTTAAGTCTATTCCTTCGGTGAAAACTTCTTTCTACCTCAGAATCGTATTCTGGTTCAGGGGAGAATCCGATGCTATGCGGGGGTTGCATACACGTTTTCTACCTGAGTAGAAGGAAAATCTCAAGTTAGGAAAATGGAAGGAAATGAAAAAGATCAAGAAATATTGGATTGGTTATTAAGAAAAAGTGTAAAATCCTAATCAACCAAGAAATTGGTAAGTAAAAACTAAAAAGTTCCGTTGTCCCCGGCAACGGCGCCAATTTTTGATGGGATGAATTTATGCAACACCACTAAAAATCCTAAGGTGATGAATCCTTAGGTTTAGCCTTGCTAGTACTATGGTAAGAACTCCACCCACATGTGCTAATACATGTGGAAGTCTTATCGTAGTATAGTTAAGGGTCGAATCCTCGGGACAATGGTCTTGACGAAGTCAAGATGGAAAACGTTTAGCCTTTACTTAACAACTTAAAGATTGATATTTAGATCGAAAGTTTGATTTGGTTGTTTTAAACTAAGTACAAAGAAAGTAAGGCAAGAAAGTAAATAAAGCAAGTAAATCTTAAGAGTTAACAAATGATGATGAATCACTGGGGTTAAGCAGGTATTTACCACCGCTACACATGCATTGTATATGTACTAAGCAAGACTTATAAGCTAGATGCATGGATGTTTCCAGAAGACTGATGCCTTATAAGACAAGAGCGATGCGTTGCATCCAAGGGTGTTCCACAAGACCGATGCCCGCATAAGACAAGAGCGATGCATTGCACCTTTCGATGTTCCACAAGACCAATGCCCATATAAGAAAAGGGCAATGCATCTCATCCTTCAAGGGTTAAGTAACTCTCATGCGGTACATCACTACGCGTCACTGAAGGATGTAGTCTCCGAAGAGAAAATCTTACTCAACCTCAAGAAACGTGCATCTAAAACTAACAAGCAAGCGATAATTATCAAATCGAATAGCGTCCTTGTAGGCCTAGTCTCCTATTCGGATAACCTAGCTACGAGAAGTGCGGGAATGATGCAACGCCAGCCATTCCCGAACAAATGGTCACATGCTTTACATCATTCCCCTCGCAAAGTGTGTTCCTCGACTTACAAAAGGTCTCTTCCATACAGATGGGAGTGTGCCAAATGATAGTGAGTTTACTCCACTCTTTGAGATACACTTCTAGACACCGAAACGGATGCGTGGTGGATACACACACCAGAAACCAACACTAAATCGGTATTCAAGCCTCGATAGCGGTCGTAGACAAACCACAACGAAAGGCAATAAATGCATACAAGAACGTGGCCATCATTCAAGCATGTGTGAAACGATTTAGTATTAAAGCGAAATGATAACATCTTTTTTTACAGTACAAAATACAAAACATGGGCAGCGGGGCTAGTCCCCGCGCCCCAGTGGATGGAACTACTCGCTCCTCATAGAGGGAGCAACAAAGAAGGAGGCAAGAAGAGATAGAAAGAACATCATCTCCACTGAGGAGAGAAGGTTGAACCCTTGGTGGAGAGAGCAACGATCTCCACCCCTTGTAGCTTGCTTGATGACGGATCTTCTCCTCTCACCTTCCTTGTTGATGAGAGAGAAGGTAGCTTGCAATGGACGTGAGTCTCAGACCGGCAGCCTCGAGTGATGGATGGAGTTGTTCTGGTAGTGGAGAGACAGCCTCTGGACGTCTGGACTCACACCCCTTTCATGGACGGCCCTGGGGTCTTATTTATAGGCTTTGAGTGAGATCCGAACGGTTTGGAGACCGTTTGGGCTCAAACGGTCTTGGGACCGTTTGGCGCCGAACGGTCTTGAGATCGTTTGGCGTCAAACGGTCTTGGGATCGTTTGGCGTCAAACGGTCTTGGGACCATTTGGCGTCAAGCGGTCTTGAGACCGTTTGAGCTTCATACGGTTTCGGGACCGTTTGAACTCCATGCGGTCTTGGGACCGTTTGGCTTCATGCGGTCTCGGGACCGTTTGAACTCCATGCGGTCTTGGGACCGTTTGGCTTCATGCGGTCTCGGGACCGTTTGAACTCCATGCGGTCTTGGGACCGTTTGGCTTCATGCGGTCTCGGGACCGTTTGAACTCCATGCGGTCTTGGGACCGTTTGGCTTCATGCTGTCTCGGGACCGTTTGGCTTCATGCGGTCTCGGGACCGTTTGGCTTCATGCGGTCTCGGGACCGTTTGAACTCCATGCGGTCTTGGGACCGTTTGGCTTCATGCGGTCTCGGGACCGTTTGAACTCCATGCGGTCTTGGGACCGTTTGGCTTCATGCGGTCTCAGGACCGTTTGAACTCCATGCGGTCTTGGGATCGTTTGGCTTCATGCGGTCTCGGGACCGTTTGAACTCCATGCGGTCTTGGGACCGTTTGGCTTCATGCGGTCTCGGGACCGTTTGGCTTCATGCGGTCTCGGGATCGTTTGAACTCCATGCGGTCTTGGGACCGTTTGGCTTCATGCGGTCTCGGGACCGTTTGAACTCCATGCGGTCTTGGGACCGTTTGGCTTCATGCGGTCTCGGGACCGTTTGGCTTCATACGGTCTCGGGACCGTTTGAACTCCATGCGGTCTTGGGACCGTTTGGCTTCATGCGGTCTCGGGACCGTTTGGACTCCATGCGGTCTTGGGACCGTTTGGCTTCATGCGGTCTCGGGACCGTTTGAACTCCATGCGGTCTTGGGACCGTTTGGCTTCATGCGGTCTTGGGACCGTTTGAACTCCATGCGGTCTTGGGACCGTTTGGATCCACTCGACCCTTGGGCTGGTTCATTCTTTTGTTATTTTTTTTGTGCTTTTTCTGCAATTATAAAGGAAAAAGGTAGTTTGATGATGTATTTACAAAAAGGGATAAAATTAGGTTTAAGTACAATATAAATGTAAAAAGAGTATGGAAAACTAAAGAAAAAGACTAAGATAAACTACTAAAATAGGAGGTTATCAGAGTAATTACATTTTACTCACATTTTGGTTGGGTAATCGTATGTGGAAACCTTTTATCGTGCCCATTGACAATCCTAGAATGGTCCTAGAACGATCAATAATCCATAGTTGATGATATGTTGTCTTTAATTTTTCTTAGATGTGGAAACCACCTCAGAGGAAGACCCACTTCAGTGACCATATCAATAGTATAACCCCCCAACTACCTGCACTCTAAAGGGGGTGCTTAAATCACACAATGGGCCAATCTACATAACATGATAATTTATTTCCAAGGTGCACTACCTGGGTTTCGTACCTAGGTCCCTTCATTGGGGAGCATGTGCCTTTAGCACCCGAGCTACAACCTTGCTGACAGTCTTTAATTATTGTCAAATTTGTATATAATCAACACAAATCTACACAAAAATAATAACTAACAATATTAAATAACATAGGTAACAAGAAAAATAAAAGAACATTAGTAATAATATGATATATAAGATGAATAATGCTTTTTGGGTATATGGATCATCACTCTTTTGGGTTATTGCATTCTTTTTGTTCTTTGGGGGGGGGAATAAGACCTATTGTTGACTACCTATTTTTTATCACTCAATCGACCACCATGATCATATCTTCTCTCTTACTAATGATGAAAATTTTCCACATATTTTCCCATGCATTTCACCCATATTCTCCCATCTACCACCTATTTAGGGTTTAGCGGGTGGAAAATCATTCTCATAAGTTACATGTGATTTGCCATTTAATTGAGTTTTATACAATTCTTTCTCAATAAAATTTCAATGAAGTTCTCTCAACATGTGCAAGGCCATTATAAAAAGTTGTGACCAGAAATCCTTTGTTGTAATTGTGGTGAGGACAATCCCTCTAATACTCATAGAAATGCTCCAATGCCTCATACAAGTTCTCCCCAAGCTTCTGCATGAATCCAATTATCATGGTTTTCTTTGGATTCAAGTCAAATTATCCAGAATAAATATTAAATTCACATTCCAATCAGAATTCATTTTTTCTAATTTGTTTAAATCTATATTTTTTTAGCAAGAAAGAGAGAAAAAATAAGACTTGGCCTTCTAGTTTTATTTCTCATCTTCTCCTCCCTTTTTTCAATTTTTACCCCTCAATGACACAACAACCAAAAAGACTTTATAATTTGAGGTATCTCCATAAGCATGCATAAAATTGTGGAACTTGAATACAAACAAATTTTATTTCCAACATGGGGACACATGTTGGAATTTGACGTCTCTACAAAGGTGTGATGTAACGTCTCTACAAAGGTGTGACGTGGTGGGAATCCCACTTGTTTCTAGTAGAAAGCCCCGCAGAAAGTGGCATTTTGCCAGGTTTTCTCCCCATGGCACAAATGCAAACTTCTTGTTTCATTTCTTTAGTCTGATAGGGCTTTGTTCTCAAAACTTCTTTCTAGGACGTCGAACACCAAAACCTTAATTCATAACTATAACTATGTCTACCATGTAAAAGTATATTTTTTTATTCTCCTAAAGCTAGATAGTGACTACATCCCTTTCTGCAATACTTTGTTGCATGTTGCTTTGAAGATCCTTCTTCTAGCACATTGAATCATGTATGTCGAAAGGTTATAGAGACTGTAAGAAGTTGATATATTTACTTGATCTAATTGTTTTTTTTTGAAATCAAATGCTCTTTATTTATTCCAAATGTGCAGCCCTATCAAGATACAACTCCACACTAGTATTGTTTACATGAATATCTGAGAGATGGTGCCTGCGAACGCAGACTGGGGGGGAATCAGAATAGTGCTCTGGTGATCCACTCCTGAGTTGGAATTTTGCCAATCCATCTGCTACTGAGTTGCACAATCGCCCTTCATACTACACCATCGTGTTCTCCGGCCTATCCTCACGCAGCCTGGCTAACCAGTAAGTGTACTTTGGATAGGTTTGGGCTTCTTCCTCCAACAACTTCATTGTAATTTGGTAGTATATTTCGACTACGACTCTAGGCCAAACATTTCTCTTTCTATGTAGAAAAGCAAAGTGGATGCCGACCAATTCGGCAGCAGTAGCTGAAGTGGCGTGAATCTTTTTGGACCATCCTCCCAGCCAGTGACCCTGAGCATCTCTTGCAACGATTGCTACAACTGCTCCCTTAGTGTTCATTGATGCGTCAACATTAAGCTTGACATAGTTTTCCGGAGGCCTATTCCAGATTCCAATCGATTTAGATGGCTTCTCGACTTGTCCTTTCTTCCAGCTTTCCGCTACCAACTGAATTGAAGCTTTGATCCAGCTAACCTGCTGGACAATGCTCTTAACTTCACCTTCAAAGATCTCGGAGTTCTTGAACTGCCAAATTTTGTTACAAATGATCCAAAAATTCTCACCCGGAGTGCTGCTATCTTCAGTAGCTATTTTAAACCACCCATGCGTTACATCTGCATGCATGAACCGTCTGGCCTCGTGTGTAGGGAGTAGTAGGCTCCATATTTCCCTGACTTTGCCGCAGTCTCGTAGAGCATGTAGAATCATTTCATCGGACTCCCCACACCTCGTACAGACACAATTTGCAGTCATATGTCTGACCTTGCGGCGCTCGTTTGTGACCAATGCTCCATGGTAGACAAGACATGCAAAGAGTTTGATTTTCACTGGCACCTGTAGCTTCCACACATTACTCCAGTTTCCTTGCCCTCAGTTCTCCTTCTGTTTCCTGATGATATGGTATGCCGAGCTTGTTGAGAAATGACCATCCGTGGTGTGAATCCATGCTCTAAGGTCCTTTTGATCTGAGTATATCAGGGCATCTATCTTCAGTATTAACTGGATCATGTCCTCCTCGAACCAGTGTTTGAGGAAGTCCAAATCCCACTCACCTGACTCCATCACTAAGCTTCTGACAGTTAGATCTATAAGGTCATCTGGTATCTGCTGCTTGGCTCGATCCCTAAGAAGGACCCCCGATCGCACCCAACAGTCATTCCATATGTTCACGGATGTGCCGCTAAGGGATCATGATAGAATTCTCACAAACGAACTGCTTGCCCTCAATGGCAGCATGAGCAAGTTTCGATGCTGCCACTTGCTTTCCGGCCTCAGCTGCTTCAAATCTTTTTCTGATTGCATTACACCAGGGTGTTTGTCGATTCGCTGCCAGATCCCAGGTGTTCTTTAGCAGTAAAGCTTCATTCCAGTCTCGCATGCCTTTGATACCCAGACCCCCATTTTCTTTTGAGCTTATAACTTTGTTCCACGCTACCAATGACACCGACCTTGATTTATAGCTTCCCCCCATATGAACTGTCGGACTACAACATCAATTCTGTCGCACAGGCTTCTAGGCAGCACCACAGTCTGCATAGTATAGGTAGGAATAGCTAACATGGTGGATTTGGCTAGGCAGACCCTCCTAGCCATAGACTAATTCTTCGCTACCCAGGCTTCAATCCTACTTTCCATCTTGCCAAGAATATGCACATACGTATGTTTGGTGATCCTCGTGTGCAAAATTGGAACTTCCAAATACCTCCCAAGATCTTCTGTTAGAAGGAATTTACTCATCTGATGTATTTCTCTTTTAGTAGTACAAGGTACACTTTTTGAGAAATAAATATGTGATTTGGCGATTGATATTTCCTGCCCAGACGCATGTCCAAAGTCTTTAAAACATTTTAAGATGGTTCGCATTTGTTTCCTACTAGCCTCTGCAAAGAGTATCAAGTCATCAACAAAACAGACATGAGCTATTGTAATTCCAGATCTTCCCAACTTTATTGGTTTCCAGCTGCCTTCATTCACCTTCTCCTGAATCATTTATGATAATCTCTCTAAGCATAATACAAATAAGTATGGCGAAAGTGGATCGCCCTGTCTGAGCCCCCCGCTAGCAGTAAAAGCACTGGATTGTTTACCATTCCAAACAATAGTTGAACTCCCCCAGTTATAGAATTCATGATGAATTGTTTGATATTTATAGGAATATTCACCTTGTCCAGTGTATCTTGAACGAAACTCCATGCCATTCGATCATAAGCTTTGGATAAATCGATTTTAATTGCCATCATTTTAGCACCTTTTCTCCTTTTCATGCTGTGAATGATTTCCTACACAAGCGATATGTTTTCCGTTATTTTTCTGCCAGGGACAAAGCTGCTTTGCTCCAACGAAATCCATTCTGGTATGTGTTTCTTCAACCTTTCAACTACCACCTTTGAAGCTAGTTTTAAAATAATGTTATTGGATGAAATTGGTCTCAACTGATCGCATTTCTCAGGATGTGGCACTTTGGGAATTAAGATAATGGTTGCACTGCAGATTTCATCTTTAATAGGCTTGCCTAAGATCATTTCCTTCACCGTACTAGATACTGATTGCCCAACGGATGTCCAGTTTCCTTGCAGAAATTCAACCGTGATCCCATCAGGGCCTACAACCTTGAAGGGTTTCATGAGTTTCAGGGTCTCCAAGATCTCCACGTTTGAAGGTACAACATCAATTTGGTTTTTTTCAGACGTAGTCAGTTTCCGAAACCTGCCTAGTATTGTCATATTATAATGCCTTCTCCTGCTTGCTGTTTCAGTGAGAATGCCTTGGAAATGGGCCACTGCCATATTCATGATAGAAGTTTCATCAGTAATCCAATTACCAGTAGCATCCTTAAGCATGGTTATGGAATTTCGCCTTCTCCTTTGGTTAACCCAGGCCTGGTAGAACCTTGTATTATTATCACCATTCTGAAGCCAGTGAATGTGTGATTTTTGTTTCCAATCTTCCTCCTCCTTTGTAATGATACGTTGAAGATCAGTTTGCATGTCAATGCAAAGCTTGTCAGTTGTGGCATTGTAATTCTTTGCTAGCATGGGATGTAAGGTAGTGATATTTCTCTACAATCTCACCTTGTCTTGTGACTGATTCTGCTTTAATCTTTGTTCCGTTTTCAATAGCTCCTGCTTCGCGGTCTAAAGTGTATCATAAAAGTCCGCTGAGTCTTTCCATCTTTTACACACCAGCATCTTCATTTCCTCACTACTGTTCCACGAGGCCTTGGTTAGAAATCTGGCAGCCTGCATCTTTCTTTTTTGGGGCCTCAGTAGCAAGGGACAGTGATCCGAGGAGATTCTAGGGAGATGTTCGATGCACCATTTTGAGTATTTGTTCAGGAAACTAGCATTAGCAAAGGCACGATCCAACCTCTCTTGTAATCTACCGTGTTTATACGTGAACCAGACACCTGAGAAACCCATGTCCGAAAGCCCAGCTTCCATCATCACCTCCTTGAAACTTCTTGCCTCGGTGAATTTGTATCTATTACTGCCTGATTTTTCATCCGGAGTCATGGTCATGTTAAAATCTCCCATAACTATCCAAGGTTCCGTAATTGTTTTGCTGGCTTCTATTATGTGCTTCCATAATAAGCTTCACACCCTAATGTGCGGATTTGCATATACGAAAGTGATCAAAGCTTCGTTAGCTATTTTGCATGTTACATATTGTCTATGACTTGAGATGATTTGGACCAAAGCTTCGTCACCTTTCCAGCAGACCCATATACCACCAGCGAAGCCCCAGGCCTCTACCCGGTGAGAATGAGAGAAGCCCAAAGATTTGATAGTCTGCAAAGCTTGCTTCCCACTTATGCGAGGTTCAAGAATGGCAACCACGTCTGGTCGATGCTGCCTCATGAAGTTAGTAAGAACGGAGCAACGATCTTTGTTTCCTATTCCTCGAACGTTCCAGCACAAGATGCGCATATATACAACTACTAAGAAGGAAAGAGCAGACAGAATGGACCGGTTAGCAGCTCCTTACCCCTGCACTCCCTTCTTCAATCTCCTCAACTGCAACTTCAGAAACCCAGACAGTCTGCCTCAGATGCTTCTTCATCAGGTGATGCGGCTGTACTGTTGTGTTTGAGGCGCTGCTGATAATGTTCATTTCCTCTTGCAAAGCTAACCGGGTGCTCCTTCTCCGTCTATCTAGAGGATTCGGGCGTCTGGACTTACCACTTCCTTTCATGTTCAGATCCTTATTGCATTTTGTTTTCCTGGGAAGTAAAGCTTTATCCACTCCTTGCAAACGTTTCTCAGTCTTCTTTTTCTTTGGCCTCGTGTTGACTGTAACCTCCCTCACCTTCTCATGATCCTTCTCTTTCTCCATTACTTCTTCGTTGCCTACTGTATCCTCATCTTCAACTATTGTGATGACTTGATCGACGTCTAGGTTCACAACAGTGTGCTTTTGTTGTTTGTTATGCCCACTTGAAGCTTCCGCATTCACCCGATTTCCAGCCACATTTGTGGTATTTGTGATGTCCATCAAAATATATTTATCTAGTACAACTTAACCTTTTCCTTGGTTCTTCTTTTTGCGCCATACTTTGGTCTTCACTGGTGGTTCTTTCACATGAGTATCTGCTTCGACAACTTCCTCCTCCTCGACAGTGAACTCTTCTTGATCTAATCCCGCAAAACAGTTGGTTGTTTCCGCCCGGGTAGAGTCCGGGACAGTCCTTCTTCTTCTGCCTCCCTTTTTAGATTTTTGGGTGTGCCAACCGTTGATACTGGTATCCTTTTGGGTCTGTGTTTCCCCAGATAAAGACCTCCCACTTGTATCTTCTCTACTATCTTCCTTTTCTGGACTTGTGCAGTTCTTAGATACGTGTCCCTCCTTTCCACATTTGGCACATGCCCATGGTAAGCCCTCATAGATAACTTCATATGCCACTCCATTAATAAGGATGGAAGAAACCAGATCCTTCGAGGTGTCAGCCTCCACAGCTAATCTGGCGAACCGACTGCGAGACCTGTTTTCCGTGTGACTGTCCACCTTTATCAAGCAGCCTAGGGCCATTCCTATATACTGGAACATAGTTGAGACATAAAGGTGAAGTGGCAGGTTTATGATACGTACCCAGGTCACCATGTAATCTAGTAGGGCTTCAGTAGGCTTAAAATTAGGGTACCATTCCTAGACTAGGACATTGTACCCAAAGATCTTCCAGGGACCTCCGACTAGCGCGATATCAAAATTGTGTTGACAAGAGAATTGTATCACGAAATGCCCAAACTCGAGCTCGACCATGTTAAATCTACCTTTGATCTGCCACAACAATCTAATCCTGTCACGGAGAGTCATATATCCAATATCTGTTCCAAGCAATCTCACCACCACAGCATAGCGCCAGGGCCTTACGAGATCTTCTTCAGTGTCCGGGTCGATTTCAAGGGCTGGGGTGCTGTCCATCTCCTCCAGTGATACCGCCCCCAGTGGGAGATGCTCTTCAAACATTTTTTCAATAAATAACATTTGTGTATCTTCCTCGCTTGAGCCCGTGTTTGCTTTTTCTTTGTTCCTCGCCGTAGCGTTGGCGTAAGATACGATGCTCTTCCCACTATGAAACTGGTGCATGCTCCCCTGCTCATTTCCTTTGGTTTGATCGGCTCCCCCTCCGGTCCCTGCCATCGTTTCGTCTGATCACTGACTTTCCTGGTCCTTCCCATGCATACCCACAACTTTGAATGTAACTCCTATTTCCGGTATGGCCATGGCGGCCTCCCCTCTATGTTTAGTCGATCTCCTCTTTTGTGGCTCCCCCACCGATCCCGACTTCTTCTCTGACGTGCCGCCATTTGCCCCATGCGAAGCTTTCAGTTGCGTCTCGAGATCCAGTTCCCAGTCATCCCCTACCCCCTCGTGATCGCTCCCCTGATCACCCCCCGGATCGCCCCCCACCGCCCCTCGGGATCTTCAACTTTCTTTATCGTCTAAACATCTCTAATTGCCTCAAATTGATTAATCATCATCTTGTTCAATTACTAATGACAACTAGTACGCTTAATTGAACATGATATTGTTTTCTGGTCTAGTCATTATCAATTACAAATTTCTTAATGCATTGTACTTTATATATATAGTTCACTTGCACATTCTTTTGTTGGTCACATGCACAAAAATAGCTATTACTTATATTGAATTCTTTTCTAGTTGTCTTCTATTTATGTTCATACATCTCATCCCAATCGCCTAGGAATGAAATTTTGTCATGGGAGATCCTTAGGATGTTAGGATTATATACTAAAAATTATAATTTTAGAGGATGGAGAAGGAAAGTTATGATCAACTTAAGTCTTCAAAGACCTGCACACCCTATTAATGCTTTTCTCATTGTTTTTTGATAACATTTAGTTTTATGGATGTTTCATGCCTTAATTTGCCACTTATTTCCCCTAATTTATGCAAAATTATCTTGACTTTACCCTATTTTACACATAAATAACGCTTATGATTTGTATTTAAGGTAACTATGACATTCTATGCAGGTAGCCTAAGTAATAAAGGAGTCTATCATGGAGCAAGGTGTCCATCGGTTTCAACAACTGATGGAGACCGCGACAAAGCTACTAAGCAACTACCAAAGTGATCATCGGGTTGCAAACTGATCCTGAGCCATGAGAGCATGTCAATAACTGGCACTTCACATCCAATGACAAGTCTGCGCAACCATCTGTAGGGATCTAATGGCCAACCTACTCAACCATCAAATGTGAAGATTCGATGGCTTCCTTGGACAAGCAGAGCCATCGATTTATGCCACTCTCGGAGGATTCCCTAGCAATGTTGGAGTTCATCCTCACCGCCGACCATCTGCTAGACCATCGGTTCATGGGACGAGAGTCCTACTTCACTATTGATCCAGTTCACCGCTACCTTGCCTTACAAAATTTCTTCAATAATAGAAGGAGGACGAAAAGCAAGAGTTCCACCTACACCACTCTAGATCTAGACTCGGAGCATCGAACAATCATCCTTGAAGATTTATTATGATGTGTGATTAGCTACCATCTCGTGATGTTTGATTGTTAGTGCCTCAAAAGAGTAGTACTAACCTTATCTAAGTTTTATGGAGTTGCATGAATACATGAGAATGGTAGAATGTTCAAAGTAATGGTCATATGGTTATATTGTGATTGTTTGTTTGCCATCTCAAGAGAGATACAAACTTATAATCTAGATCTATCTTAAGCTCAAAAGAGGAGGGAATAGACATATATGATGATTGCTTATAATCTTTCTAAGGGTATACAATCAGTGTGAGTATTGCATGTTGGTGAGAGAACTTAGATGGTGAAACCCAATTCGAGTTCCCATCCATACTTGTTATATCACTCTTTGTTTCTACTTATTCTCTTATTTCACTTCTTGTTTTATTTTACTTTGTTTGATTGGTTGGAGTAACATCGTTCCCTAAGGAACATCAAACTTCACTCTTTGATTAGTGTAACTAAGCCAAGATTTTGTGTTCTTAGCGCGTACCACTCCTTATCCCTATGGTTTGACCTCAATTTACTACATTGGACCTCATATAATAGTTGCGGGGGTCTGAGTGTCAGGTTATAAATTTAAGAGTCTGACTACTCTAGATCTGCTCCTTTTTGGACGTGTGATTTTGGCCGATCGACTTTTTGGCATTGTTGTCGGGGACAAGGAAACTGGTTAAGAACCTGAGTCTACTCACGATACACATGTGCCTCAAGTCTGGAAATAGTCTCGACTGCACTATTTTTAATCCACTATCTCTAACTATCTCAAATACTTTGTTTCACACGTCCAATTTCTAACTCGACTGTGCGAACTATATTAGATAGTATGAAGAGAAGCAGATAATGATTGCAACCTCCCACTGACAATCAACATGCCCTCTTGTAAGGGAGGACACCAACCACATGGCAATAAAAACCCAAGAGTCGAACAACCTCAACCAGAGCCTAAATATGAAAATGAGGAATGCCACTCTAACGAAGCAGAGATAGCTTAAAAACCATCCCACAATGGGGAGCACGAAGAAGGACATCATGATGAAGAGCATCGCCCTAGAGAAAGGATGAATGGGAGAAATAACAATGATGATGACCAAGACAATGATGATGACAATGATGATAGAGACCCTTCCCTCCACAAATTGGTCGCTACCTGGGTCAACAAATCAAGGTGCCTTGTCATCATCCCTAGTTTCAATGCCCCAACTTACAAACTGAAGCCAACCGTGATCACCATGATTCATAACAAATCTTTTGGAGGAAATTCCTGAGATGAAAACCCTTACCACCACATGGACACCTTTAAAAACATTTGCGACACCATCAAATGAAAAGTGTGCCACAAGAGGTGATATACTATAAGGGGTTTAACTTTTCTTTGAGGGACAAAGCCTTGTCATGGTATCTTGCTCTACCTAACTAGACTGGTAATGGATGGGCACCCCTGGATGATGCATTTATCACCAAGTTCTACCCATGTCAGAAGACCCTCAGGAATAGGCACAAGATAATTGGATTCATGCAGAAGCTTGGGGAGAACTTGTATGAGGCATGGGAGCATTTCTATGAGTATTAGAGGGATTGTCCTCACCGCAATTACAACAAAGGATTTCTGGTCACAACTTTTTATAATGGCCTTGCACATGTTGAGAGAACTTCATTGAATGCAGCAACATGGAGTGATTTCTTAGGCAAGAATCCAAAGAAAACCATGATAATAATTGATAACATGGCTGATCTACAAGCTAAACTGGAGTACGATAGAGGGATATCCAAGAAAGAAAATTCTGAAGGAACTACTACTGAGTCTAAGGCTTTAGAGGCAATCACTACTCAAATTCAAAAGATTTCCTCAGATGTGAAACATCTGAAAGACTTAGGGAGAAAAGGGAAGAAACCAACAGAGAAGGCCATTAAGTGCATTATCTGTGGAGAGGGATGCCATGGTATTGATAACTATATGTATACTTAGTCTGAGGAAGATAGAGACAGAGAAGATACTATAAATGTTTCTTACAATAAATTCAAGAGACCAGATCACCCTAGTTTCTCCTATGGAAACAAAGATGCAGCTGAGAATGCCCATTAGTTGAACAACTTGTCTAAAGGATCGTCTAAATTTGGGAGAGGTAGGGGACCGACATGGTTCACCCATAGTACAAATTTTCAATAAAATAGAAACAACTATCAAGGTCATGGATGAGGCCAAAATCAAAATAGAAATTCAAATAGGCCTAGCCAAGATCAGAATTAGAACAAAAGCAATAGCAACCAGACATGGTGTCTGAAATTTTTGAGTTCACTAAAAGACAAGACACAGTGAATGAGCAATTAGCCCAAAGCACTCTAATTAACAATGCATATTAAGTGCAATGCAAATTCAACTTGGGGACTGGAAATCTAGATGGTATAGATGCAAACCCATCAGAAGCAAATTGATCAACAACTAGCAAAATTGTCAGAGCTACTAAAGAACATGCAAGGAAAAATACCTTCTAACACTGAAAGAGTAAAAATGACCACTCTTCATTCTAGAAAATTTTTAGAAGATCCAAAAGGAAAGACTATCCAAGAAGACAATTGTAACACTGAATCACAGCCTAAACTAGTTATAATAGAGAAAGCACCAGTGGAAGTTTTTACCAAGAAGGATAAGGCCAAAGAGAAGGGAAAGGGAAAGAAAATTGCTAAAGATAAGAATCTGACCCCGCTGAGGAGGCCTTCTCTAATAGGGGTCTGTACTCACCAAGAATTCCCTTCCCCTATAAGCTAATCAAGGCCCACATAAATAAGAGATATGATAGGTTCCTGGAAGCTACAAAGAGGCTACACCTTAATGTACTGTTATTGGATTCCATCGAGGAGATGTCAACCTTCGCCAAGTTCTTTAAGAATCTAATTATGATGAGAAGTCTAGGAGACCATATGGAAATGGTGAGACTAGCAAAAATGTCAAACACTTTTGTACAAGCAAAGATGCCGACAAAGAAGAAATATCAGGAGCATTCACTATTACTTTTAATGTCAGAGACAATGAAGTGAGGCAAGGACTTGTAGGTCTGTGAGCAAGAATTAGTCTCATGCCTCTTACTCTAGCTCAGAGACTGGGACTTACTGATATGGTAAAAACTAGAATGAGGATTCATGTAGTTGACCACACATTTACAAAGCTAGTAGGAATCGTGGAAGACGTCCCAACCATGTGGGATGACTCTTTATTCATGCGATATCATTGTGATCGATACAATGGAAGACCCAACGTGCCCGATGATCTTTGGAAGAACATTCCTCTCCATGGGGAAAGCATTAATAGATGTAGAATCCAAGATTATCACTATTTGAGTAGGGAATGATTAAATTGACTTTCATGTGCAAGACTTCATGAGAGGACCTTCTCTTTTTGAGTCGGTTTATTTCATCAACAACTACTATCAATTCAAAGAAGAGGCACAAGAAGATATGCCATAGTTGATCCACTAATGTGAGCTCTGAATAACCCAGACCCTAGTGTTGAAGACCTAGAAGTTGTAAAAATTCTCGACTATCTAAACCAACCAGAAGAAGAATGCAGTGATGATGAGGAAGGAACAATTGAAACTACAAAATGCACCTCTCCAGAACAGACTCCTAAAGAGAAAGAAGCATCAAAGCCCAAGCCAGAGCTGAAGCAGCTCCCTGAAGGTCTTAAGTATGAGTTTTTTGATGATGAAGAAAGAAATCCAGTAATCATAAACTCTACTTTGATGGGAGATCAAGAGGAGAAATTGATGAATGAACTCAAGATACACAAAAAGGTGACATGTTACTCAGTAAAAGACATCATGGGCTTAAGCATAGTTGTTTGCATGCACCAAATTAACCTGGAAGAGACCGCCAAACCCCTAGCTCAACTGCAAAGAAAGCTGAATCAAATGCTTAGGGAGGTGGTTAGGAAGGAAGTGATAAAATTGTACGATGCAGGAATCATATACCCAATAAGTGTCAATAGCTAGGTAAGCCCAATACATTTAGTGCTGAAGAAAGGAGGAATGACTATCGTAATAGGGGAAAAGGGAGATGAGGTGCCAACATGAACCACACCAGGTTGATGAATGTGCATTGATTATAGAAAGCTAAATGCTGCCACAAAGAAGGACCATTTCCCATAACCATTCATAGATCAGGTACTGGAATGTTTAGCTCACCGCTCATACTTCTATTTCCTGGATGGATACTCGAGTATCTATCAAGTCCCTATCCATCCTAATGATCAAGAGAAAACAACATTCACCTATATCTATGACACCTATGCTTTCCAAAGAATGCCATTTGGACTATGCAATGCACCCACAACATTTCAAAGGTGCATGATTTCTATTTTTGTAGATTTCTTAGAAGATATCATGGAAGTCTTCATGGACAATTTCTCTATTTATGGAGATGATTTTGACAGCTGTCTGAAGAACTTGTCTAAAGTTCTAGAGTGATGCAAAGAGAAGCAGTTAGTTCTAAACTGGGAAAAATGTCATTTCATGGTCCAAGAAGGAATAGTACTAGGGCACAAAGGTTCTGAGAATAGAATCGAGGTAGATGTAAGTAAAGTCGAAGCCATATCTAAACTTCCACCCCCTAAGTCCATAACAGGGTTAAGGAGTTTTCTAGGACATGCAGGATATTACATAAAAGATTTATAAAAGACTTTTCTAAGATTGCTAAAACTTTGTCCAATCTGCTCATTAAGGATGCAATGTTTGTTTTCTTGGATGATTGTCTCAAAGCTTTAGAAACCCTACAAAATGCTCTTACCACAACACCTATTCTCTAAGCTCCAAACTAGGAGTTGTTGTTCTAAATTATGTGTGATGCCAACAATTTTGCAATTGGGGTTGTGTTGGGTTAGAAGAAAGATAAAAAGCATCACGTGATCTACTATGCTATCAAGACTCTTGATGAGGTGCAAGTAAACTATACAAATATAGAAAACAAAATGCTAGTGAGAGTTTTTGCTTTTGATACATTCAAATTATGTGTGCTAGGATCAAAAGTGAAAGTGTACATGGATCACGGTGCAATAAAATATATGGTGCAAAATAAAGACAATAAACCTGGGCTTTCACAATGGTCCATGTTACTTTAAGAGTTCGACCATGAAACAATCGACAGGAAGGGAACAAAAAATGTAGTAGCTGATAATTTATCAAGAATCATTGTGTGTGATAACAACGACCTATCAGTCAATGACAACTATCCTGACAAGGCATTAATGATGGTTGAGGTTGTTGAGCCCAATGCACCATGGTTTGCATACATATGTAACTACTTGGCATGTCCACAACTACCACTTGAAATTGCGTATAATAAGAAGAAAAAGTTATTTTCAAACTTGAAAAATTATTACTAGGATAACCCCCTCTTTTTTAAAAGATGTGTTGATAACATGTATTGTTGATGCATACCCGAAGAAGAAGTACCTCAAATTCTCAAAGAATGTCACTCTTCACCTTGTAGAGGACATCGAGGTGGAGATAGGATCACAACCAAAATCCTACAATCTAGTTTTTATTGACCGTCTCTATTCAAGGACACTCAAGAATTTGCAAAGACTTGTAAGGAGTGTCAGCTCACTGGAAACATTTTAAGGAAGAATGAGATGCCCATCTTAGACTGGATTGAGGTAGAGATTTTTGATGTTTGGTGGATAGATTATATGGGACCGTTCCCATCTTCTAGAGGTAACCAATACATCCTAGTGGTAGTGGACTATGTGTCAAAATGGGTAGAAGCCATAGCTACCCTATCTTGTGATGTGAAGCCCATGATTAAAATGTTTGAAAAGATTATCTTCCCTAGATTTGGGGTCCCACATGTTGGCAAAATTGGACATTATTATAATTCCTTTGTTTTGATGATGACAAACATTTCTTTCTTGTGGTTTTAACTTGCTATTTGAGTGTTTCAGGGACAAGCATATAAGGTGGTGGATAGTGAAGACTTGGAAGATCAATTTGCTAAAATTGCTTTATTTTCATGATTGTAATCAATGTAAAAACTTGTACACATTTATAATGTATAAGTACTTAGATATCATGTAAATCAAGCATTTAGATCTTCTCTATCCACTCACAACACTTAGATAGGTCATCCTCCAAGATAGTATCACAATTGCACATTGATACACACACTTAGTAAATGAATACATTGAATCAGTGATATTCTCAGTCGACAAAAACTTCGACCGATACACTCTCGGTCGACAAACTCCTCGAATGAGAATAGACCCTCTTAGCCGTTAGACTGAGTTAGAAAAGTGGTTGGGAGTTGGAATCAAATGTTACAACATATTGACTCAGACTGCCACTCGGTCGACAAATTCCTTGACCGAGAAACTCTCAGTCGACAAATACTTCGACCGAAAATGGTTCTGTCTGCACTTTTTAGGATTAATTAACTAGCCATTACAAATGCAATTAGTGGACACTTAGCGGCTAGTTGAGCACTAAGAACACCCTAGAAGGTGTCTAGAACGTCCCCAAGCATTATCAAACCACTCCTATAAATAGGATAGCCATAGGACACCTCAAAGCACAACTTGCATATACAATTCACTTGAGATCACATTGTAGCAAGCCATTAACAAAGCTTTCACTTGCAAAACATTTCCACAAGCTGTGAATTTGTGTCCTATATGTTGATATCTCCTATCCAATATACATTCACATCCATCCACTTTGGTTAGGAGATCAAACGCTTGATATAGGATTCAAGCCTTATGCTACATTGGTAAAGTTGTACTTTCCTGCTTCTTTCTTGTTCCTTCTTATAGCTTTGGTTCTCCTTTGATACTCCTAGGTTGGAGGCTGCGGAAAGGAGGTTGTATGAGCTTCTTCTGGTGGAGAAGGTAGCTCGATGGAGTTAGGATTACTTCAAGAAGGTTGTCTCAATGGGAAGCTACTTCAAGAGGAAGGCTACTTCAAGGGGGAGCTTGGAGTTACTTCGAGGAAGGCTGCTTCAAGGTTGGTGGGACTACTTCTAGGTGAAGGATATCCTAAGGGTGGTGAAGGTATTTGTATCTTATGTAGCATCCTTGCAAGGTAATAAAATACAAGTGCTTTCAAAATCCCAATTGGAAACAATTGGGTAGTGGACTGACTCCCTTAGTTTTTGCTAAGGGTGGAACCACTCTAAACGCCGTGTCACCTTCTCCAAATTTCAATTGTGGTTGTTTGGTTGAATTAATTTTAAAATCATTATAAAACCATATTCACCCCCCTCTAGTGTTTTTTCAATTGGTATCAGAGCAGGCTTCAAGGAGCTCTAATCGAGTCTTGAAGATGGAGGGTGGTGGTGTCTACAACCTCAAGCAAAGGAGAAACTTGAACCAACCTTCAACAAGCTGTAGCTGGTGTTTAGGAACGGGACACACAACACTTAGTTGTACAAGGAAGTCAAAGAAAGAAGAGGTGCATAAAGAGGTACAATGCTTCGTTACTAATACAAATGAAGAAGAACATGAATGGTTTCCCAAACTTCAGTCATGTTGGCAGATTTGTTTTCAAGTTTTCCTGAATCTTTTTTAAATTTGATTTCTTTAGGCCAGCCCTAGCCATAGAAAAAAGTTAAGTCCTGAGCTTATCACTATGGCAGGAGAGTCTCCCCCACTGTTCCAAAAAAAATATGCATCACATATGCACAGGGGACAAACTAGCATGATGAAATTGTTAAAGAATGATTGCAATGTATTTTAATTAGTTTATCCCTAGTCCTATTGTGATTTTATGTTATACACAGACTTCCATATGATGACTCAGTTAATACTAAATAGATCTTGGAACCAAGGAAGAAAATGTCCAATTTCGACGCCGTTTTGGTGGTCACGGAAACACAAATTTTGATGAAATTTTTTACAGATGCATTCCTGGCGTTTCAACGACCAAATGATTGGATTATTTAATGAAATTTACCAGAACGATCTACTAGTGTATATCTACTCAAATATGAAATAATATTTCATATTGAATGTGGGGGGTGGGGCTCCTCATGCGTGAGTGAAGGAAGTTGAACTATTTCAATGGCAATTTTGAGGTCAAATTGAATGGTGAAATGAATGAATTCAGTCCCAATAGTTTGAAAGCACAATATATAGACCTAAAGACACATTTTTTTGCAAACATAATATGATCTAGGATGGTAGGACCATAGTTATCCAGGATCGCGCCTAGGCTTTAGGTGAGCCGCCTTAAATTGAGCGTCTAGGCTTTCAGATAACTTACATGAATACCTAAAGCCTTTTAGGCTCAAATTAAGACTTAAAAGATCAAATTAGCATGGATTAGATCTCAATTTGGTCAAATTACATCAAATTTAGTTGTTTTAGTGAAGAAATAGATCTAAGTTAGGCCAAATCAGATCTAATTTGGGCACATTAGGTCTAGTTTGGGGAGAAATATGTCAGATTTGAGGAAAACATGTCCTGTTTGGGGGAATTAGGTCTGATTTTTCCAAATTAGGGCTCATTCAGGTCAAGCAGCTTAAATTAGGGGAAATTAGGTCTAATTGGGTCATGTTATGCCGAAATTGGTCCGACTTAGGCCAAATTGGTCAGACTATGATGATTACATGAACCATGTACCATGCCGATGAAGGTTTGTAGACTTATGATGATGGAGCGAAAGATGATACCACACTTACTGAATAGATGGATAGACACTTAGAGAGATATTCAGATATACCTTTTTGCTATTTTCTATAGACATGCCCCTTGATGTATGGTTTTTCCTTAGTTTACCAGAAAAACCAGATGTAATTAGTTGTGATGGCCCACTGGAGGAGTGTGGGATGAATGAAAACAACTCCCATCTTCTAAAAAAAAACTAGGCAACCTAGTTAAATTAGGTCCAATTTAAACCATGTTAGGTCAGATTAAGGGCAAATAGGTCTAGCTTAGATCGTGATAGATGTGATGTAGGTGAACTTATGATTAATTAAGCTTAGGGATAACCAAAAGAAATGTGCATAGTGATGTGCATATTTGAATATAGCTAAATGTATAAGAAAATCATTTATATATATACATATATCTATATATACATATATATATATATATATATATATATATATATATATATATATATATATATATAATATAAACAAATATGAAGGACGCCTAGACCCCCACCTAGGCCCCCCTAGGCTTCCCTTGGGTGGAAACGATCGCCTACCGCCTAGACAACTATGGGTAGGACCTCTAGATAGAATGACAGGACGTAGTACATAACACCATTACAATGGCATGTGAGTGAGTATTGAGGAAGCATGAGACAACTATGCTTTATGTATCTAGTTGACCCGTGATGGTTGCTATCATTGTTGATTAAAATAAGTGGGTTACACAAAGTGTGTACCCTGATATTTATATAAGTGGTACAATTACAGCGAGGTCCATATAGAAATGTAAAATAACATAACAGATAATAAAGACACATAAATAAAGACATATATGAACACTCCCCCTCAAGTTGGAGTGTAGATATCAATCATGCCCAACTTGACCACAAGAGAACTGAAGTGCTTCTTCACCAGTAGCTTGGTAAATATGTCAGCAACCTGATCTTCTGAGCAGGTGAAAGGAGTGCAAATCTTGCCCGATAGAATAGTCTCTCTGATGAAGTGGCAGCCGACTTCAATATGCTTTGTGTGCTCATGATATACATGATTGTTAGCAATGAAAATAGATGCCTTATTATCACAGTGCATAGGAATAGCAGTAGAAGACTCAACACTGAAGTCTTTCAGAAGAGATTGCACCCATAGGAGCTCATTGGCAGTGTGGGCCATGGCCCTGCATTCAAATTCAACATTGGATCTAGCAACAACATTTTGTTTCTTACTTCTCCAGGTGACCAGGTTACCTCCAACATAAGTAAAGTAGCCAGAAGTAGATTTCCTGTCTATCTTACTCCCAGCATAATCAGAATCAGAATAGCCTTCCAAAGAACAGTGCCCATTTTTCTCATAATAGAGGCCTTTTCCAAGTGACTTCTTTAGATATCTCAAAATATTGCATAGAGCATCCCAGTGACACTATCTAGGCTTATCCAGGTACATGCTAAGAAGACCCGCAACAATACATATATCAGCTCTAGTCATAATTAGATAGATCATCTTGTCAATTAGCCTCCTGTATTTTTTATTGTCTTGAAACATAGGAGAAGAGTGATCATCCCAATTAACATTGGGATCCAGAGAAGTATCAACTGGTCATGCACCAAGCATCCTAGTTTCCTGTAATAGATCAAGTACATACTTCCTCTGAGATAAAACAAGAGCATTAGAGGTTCTAGATACCTCAATGCCTAGAAAGTACCACAGTTTCCCCAGGTCTTTAGTAGCAAAATGTTTACACAGATGAGTTTTAGTAGCCTAAATTTCAATAGAATCACTACCAGATAAAATGATATCATCCACATATACTATAAGAATCACAATACCAGAGGAAGTCTTTTTCGTAAAGACCAAATGATCAACCTGTGATCTCAGAAATCTGAAGGTAGTCAAAATGTTACTCAGCTTGTCAAACCATGCTTGAGGACTCTGTTTGAGTCCATAGATAGAATTCTTTCACCTACATAATTTATGTGACTCCACCTGAGCAAAAAACCCAGGAGGTTGCTCCATATAGACCTCTTCTTGAAGATCACCATACAAGAAAGCATTTTTAACATCCAGTTGTATAAGAGGCCAATCAAGATTAATAGCAACATAAAGTAGAACTCTGACAGAATTAAGGCAGGAAAATGGTGAGAAAGTCTCAAAATAGTCAATGCCATAAGTCTGCGTATACCCTTTTGCCACCAGGCGTGCCTTCAGATGTTCTACTGTACCATCAGGTTGATATTTCACAGCATATACCCATCGGTAGCCAACAAGTTTGCACTCAGGAGGTGGATCCGCTAGCTCCCAAGTATCTCGATCTGTAAGGGCATTCATCTCCTCCTTCATGGCAGTAGTCCATGCTGTACTTTGCAGGGCATCATGCACAGTCTTTGGAACAACAATAGCAGATTGGACAGTGAAAAAATTACTTGCATGAACACTCAGATGTGTAGTAGAGACATGATTAGCAATATTATGAGTAGTATAGGAATGAGTCCCTTTCTAAGAGCAATGGGTAAATCTAAATCAAAAGTTACCTCAGGTGGTGCAGAACCTTCTGGAGGAGATGAGTGGTGTTGATTGGGGGGTGCTTGACCAGGTTGGGACCTATTTCTGCATTGATATACAATAAGTGGAGGGGTAGTATTTTCAAGACTTGAATTATCAGAAACACAGTCACTAGTAATAGGTAGAGGAGAAGCAATAATATATGAATTCAAACTATCTCCTTTAGCTGAGTAAAAAGGTGTATCCTAAAAAAAGACAACATCACTGCTTGTGAACCACTTTTTAGTAGTAGGGTTATAACACCTATACCCTTTCTGCGTACGAGAATACCCCCAAAAAATGCATTTTGTAGCTCGTGGAGATAATATATCATAGGTTGGCCCAAGTAACCGTACAAAATAGGTAGAACCAAATATCCACAGAGATACATAAAACAATGGTGCATCAGGTTGTAGAACTTGTACAAGAATCTTATTTCCAATCACAGAAGAAGGCATTCGATTTATTAAAAAATAGGCAGTCAGAATAGCTTCAGGCCAAAATAGTCGAGGCACATTAGAATGCAACATGATAGTTCTGGAAACCTCTAGTAAGTGTCTATTTTTGCATTATGCAACTCCATTCTACTGAGTTGTATATGCACATGACGTTTGATGAATAGTGCCAACCGATTTACAAAACAATTCAACATCATTCTGAACAAACTCCAAGGCATTATCAGTTCTAAAAACTTTAACATGCATATAATATTATGTTTTTATTTCAGTAAAAAAGAATTTAATGGTGGACAACACCTCAGACTGAGTTTTCATAAGAAGCAACCAAGTGGCATGAGAGAAATCATCAATAAATAATAAAAAGTATTTGTATCTAGACATACTCGGAACATGACATGGACCCCATACATCAGCATGAACAAGATCAAAAATATTTTTGCTACTAATCTGAGATCGTTTAGGATATACAACCCTAGTATGTTTTCCTCACTGACATGACTTGCACTGAAACAAATGTGTCCCTACACCAGATACAATATGTCTCAACTTCTCAGAAGATGGGTGCCCAAGTCTGTAGTGCCACTGTAAAGCCGAAACAGATGAAGATAAAGCTGAAGCCAATGCCACATTGTCCACCTTCTTCAGATTGTCCAGATAATATAATCCATCAGATCCTTCATGCCCCCACCAATCTTCATCCTCGTGCGAAGCTCCTGAAAAACACATGAACCAGGTACAAAAGTAAGATTGCAGTTCAGGCTACGCAAAATTTTGCTAACAAATAATAAATTGAGCGGAAAGCAAGGCACATATACGGCAGATTTTAATAGAAACTCAGAAAATATGTCTCCAATCCCAGAAATAGTAGACTTGGAGCCATCAACAAGCATAATAGAAGAATGAGATACCGATCTAGATAAACTTTTGAAAAGAAACCAATTCCCAGATATATGAGAGGAAGCACCAAAATCAATAACCCATTTGGTATTACCAGTACTAGGTGAGGGTGCACTGAGGAAGGTAGTATCACAACTAGAACAAGTCGCAACATGTGCTCCAAAAGTAGCTCCAGAGGATGACCCAGTACGCTCAAGCAATAGACGCTCCACCTCAACACGGATGAAGTCTGTAGTAGTAGAACTGGATGCATAAGTAGCAGTAGGTTGTGACACTACCGCAGTGGTTGCATGGGTATCAGAAGCTGCATTAGCCCAGGCGGGCTTTCCATATTTCTCCCAACATTTTTCTTCAATATGATTAGACCGGCCACAGAAGTTGTAGAATTGTTGACCACTCTGAGGGCATGCAACATTAGGAGGACCAGAAGGTGCTCCACGTCCTGAAGAACTCCTCCCCATCCCAGCACTAAGAGGAGGACAAGTTTTATGAGAATGACCACGTCCACAGCTACGACCACGGCCACGACCAAACATAGCAGCAAGGGCAGAGGTATCACCAGTATCAGAAGGTGTCTCAGATGAGGATGACAGAAAGCACTATAGATGCTGAAAAACACTCTGTAGAGTGGGTAGTGGATTACTGGCAAGAATTTGATCTACAACCCCAGTATATGAGTCAGGTAAGCCACACAGGAACTGGACTACTTGCAACTCCTGGCATTGGCGTTGCATGGTAGCCAAGTCAGTAGACAAGAGATGGTAGGCCTCCAATTCCCCCCAAAGTCTCTTGAAGGTAGAAAAATAGTCAGTATGATCAGATCCTGAGAAGTGTAGACGACTGAGTTACTTGTTGATATCAAAGACTTTCTTTGTATTCTGGCTGTGAGAGTAGGTACTAGCAAGATGATCCCACATCTGCTTGACTGTCTGCAGGTATAATAAGGTGACACTAATCTTTGTCTCACTGCTATTCAAAATCCAAGTCATAATAGTAGAATCATCTTTAACCCAGTCATCATATGCTTTGACATCCTTGGAGTTGGCGGTGGAAGTAGGTACAAGAGGTGGATCTCGCGTCAAATGTGACAGTTTCCCTTGAGATTTAATGTAGATCTGCATAGAACAAACCCAATGCTGATAGTTTTTCCCATCCAGTTTAACACTCGTAACCTGGAGATGCAGATCCTCATGAGAAGATGCCATGACAGGTAGAGAACCAATCACCGACAACAAGCAGGCACATGCACTACCTAGTTCCTCAGCTAGGCGGCAGTAGGCACAGTTAAAAAATTGGACGGACCAATTACATACAGGCTACACCACAACGCAGTAGAAAACCCGACTGTTCAAAGGCCTACACAAGCAGGAAGAAAAAATAGATCCGAGAGAACTCCCCAAAGTCGTACACGTAGGAGATCACGCCAGGAGAGACCAGATCAACAATGGCCACTGGATGCACAAGGGCAGCAACAGTAGCCCCGACGACAGCGACGCCATGCGCTGCGCACGCCGCGACAGCAGCTAACTGCCGGCGGGTGGCTCGTAGCAGGGGGTGAGGGAGGGAGGGGAAGAGAGGGGCGGCGCCCGGATCAGAACCTCTCTGATACCATTAGAATAGATAAATTGGAGAGCATAGGGTTACACAACGTGGGTACCCTGATATTTATATAAGTGGTACAATTACAGTGAGGTCCATATAGAAATGTAAAATAATAGAACAGTAAATAAAGACATATATGAACAATATCAACATATGCAAAGCTTATTTCACATGAGATGGATTAATCTCTCTCACACATGCATTTCTTATCAAAAAAGCAATGCTCAAAAGTGTCAAGTGTATTACAAACCAAGAGGAAGATTGACCAATCTAAGGAGGTATACTAAGTTGTTCATATTATCTACTTAGTGGTGAAAAAGAGTCAAGTTTGACATTATTTGATAGTGAGTTTATTATATGCATGCCCAAAAATAGTCTTTAGAAGAAATAATCAAACTCTTAGGTTCCAAATTGGGAATCTAAGAAAGGATGATCTCATGTAAACTCAATGACGATTGAGAACCCGTCGACGTTGCATAAAATATTAGTAGTATAGGGACACCTTTAGTTGTCTCGCAACTAGGTTGGAATATGATCTAGCCATATTCTTCAACATGCATGTTCTACATTTTGACTTTATACTAAGACCTGACATGAATCAAATTCCAAGGGCAGATCCACAAATACCATCTATTACACATGAATACACCACCAGACAAAGATCTAACACTAATGGCAATACATAGTTCTTTTCCTATTGACTACCATTATTCTTTCTTTTCTTTTATGCATACATAATCTCGTATGCATTCTTTGCTGTAATGGGGAGTTTGAATCTTCTTGTTCTTCTTCCTATCTACAGTTTTAAATTGCTCCATGATTCTATTACAATATATGTCTTTGTCAGTGGGTATTGGGTTCAAAATTGGAATATGTCTGGGCATTGAAGTACTCAAATCTCATGCAGGTACTAATTTGTCTCAAAGGAAATATGTGTTGGATTTACTACAGGAAGCTGCATGAGTGAATCCAATCCAGTGTCTACTCCTATGGACTATCATGTGAAAGAGATGACTGATGATACTGATTATCCAGATCCAGGATACTACATGAAAAGTATTGGTAAACTGATATATTAGACAGTTACTCATCCCGACATTTCTTTTGTTGTAGGAGTGGTGAGTCAGCATATGAGCTCACCACAATAGTTACACTAGATGATTGTTTGCCATCATCTAAGATATCTGAAGGGTGCACCCAGTAAGGGGATCACCTACTGTAGACCCAAGACTCGTGTATCTACTCTTGTTCTTACTGGTAATGTAGATGCAGACTGGGATGGTAATCTGATTGATAGGAGGTCTACTTCTGGGTATTGCACGTTTCTAGGAAATCACCTTATCACTTGGAAAAGCAAAAACTAGAATGTTGTGGCTAGATCAAGCACAGATGCTAAGTATCGAGCAATGACTCATGCTTGTTGCGAGTTGTAGTGGGTTTAATATGTGCTTTCAAAGTTAAAGGTTCCTATTTTGTCTCGCATAGAGCTCATATGTGACAATAAGCCTGCTATCTACATTGCCAAGAATCCAGTCTTCCATGAACACACTAAGCATATAGAGGTTGACTGCCACTTCATTAGAGATCAGATCAAGAATGGCACAGTTGTGACTTTATACATCAAATCTGAAGATCAACTTGTAGATGTCCTCACAAAGCCATTGAGTCCAACAACATTCTAGAACTTTTGCAACAAGCTGGGCATACACGATGTGTACGCTCCAGCTTGAAGGGGAGTGTTAATATATCTTTTTATATTCTATTATTTGTAATTTCTATATATTGCTGGACCTCTATGTAATTTCTCCAGTTTCTATTAATAAAAGTATGAGGGGTCATGAACCCTCACACAAGCCGCATTGCACGTTGCTTTGTGGCATCCACTTTTACATACTTCATGTGGAATGTGTATGTAAATGTTATTTATATATGAATATATGATATTATGACCATTACTTCTTGTCTATATAGAATTTGATAAGTGCTATGTGTACGAAGTAGAACTACTAACTAAACATACTTAATGTTGTTTTCAACCAAACATGGATGACAACAGGAAGCATCCCAAAAAGTGGTCCATAAAGGTAGCCTAAGTGGCAAGAAGTGGGCCCATTCAGAGGCATATTAAGCAACGTAGATAGGAAAAAGCGGGCGCCTAATGACATACGCCTAGATGAGCGCCTACTGCCCAAACTAAGCAACCATGAGGCTCGAATGCTTTAGCGATTGTTTAATCACCTTTTAAAATGGTGATTAGTCCCCCTCTCCTATACATCAGAGCAGGCTTTGCCTAATAGATAATCACATTGCCATTTTACTTTTGACAATTGCACTCTATATCTTCATTGTGGAGTAGGGTCCCACAATTGGGATTTGGCTTAGTTACATAAATCTTTTGAATTATCATCTCGACTCTTCTTCATAGGTGTAACAATTAGGCATTGGTTCTATCTTAATATTTGCAACAATTATGCTTTGGATCCTGTAAGAACCATAAAATTACTATAATTCTAGAGAAAATGTCTTATTTATAGCCTTTACGCAAAATTTGGGATATCAAGTGCTTAATATCTTTTGCTATGAAGATTTGTTATGTTAATAGTTTGAAAGCAAACTGGACAACATAAATTCCACTTGAAGAATTCTCAATCTATTAGGGTATGTGTAGCTTTGTGGTTTTAGGTCAAAGCTGAAGCAAAACCGGATTATACTCCAACAAAACAATAATCCACTGCTACCTTATAACAATTTTTATTGTCTGAGGGCACTTTTCACTCAACCCAACTGGTAAGCCCCTAGTTTACTTGCCTCATGTTGTGGTGCAAACCCCCGCTCAAGTGTTAAAGAGGGTAAAAAAAGTAACAACCTTCTTCGCTTGTCTGCTATAAGGTTGAACTCTCATAAATTGAAAAATGGGTAAGTATATTTATAGGTTGAGGAGACAAACCTATAACAACTTTTATGTTAATATATATCTTTATATTCTATTATTTGTAATTTCTATATATTGCTAGACCTCTTTGTAATTTCTCTAGTTTCTATTAATAAAAGGGTGAGAGGTCTTAATCCCTCATACGCTGCATTGCAAGCAGCTTTGTGGCATACATTCACATGGTACCAGATCAAGGCTGCTCCTAGGGTTCTTCTAGGGCACCACCCCCACTCTCTCTCCTTCACGCCACTGCCAGGCAGCAGTAGCCACTGTCGGCCCAAGGGCAGCAGCCTCCGCCAGCTAGGTGCGACTGCAACAGCCGCCGGTCAGGGCAGCGCCGTAGCAGCCTACTCTAGGTAGGCCCACTGTCTTCCAACAGTCCCCAGTTCCTCCAATTGACTCCGACGTAAAACGACTCACTAAAATTCATATCAGAGGCTCCGTCCGTATGTAGGAAATTCCTAATCAATCTCCTCCATGTGTGATTAGGGAATTTTTGATTGGGGGTTGTGGATGCATCAGACACACATCTAATCATTTGATGTGACATGTATCTCTCCGTCACTTTCTATCCTTCTATGACGTGTATCTCTCCATCACCCTATCTCTCTATTGAATCATGGAGGACACCAAGGCATCTACCATCTACAACAAGATGTCACCTATCCCCTCCATCAAGCTTAATGGGAGAAATTATCTCTTGTGGATGAATATTGTCCATACAATGTTAGAATCTCGAGACAAGGCAAGGCATGTTGATTTTGATCCTCTTGCTTCTACTGAAAAAGGCTATGCTGAATGGAAGCATTATAATAGTTTGGTGAAGACATGGCTATGGGGGAGCATGGAACCTGGTATTGCTGCTAGGTTCATGTTCTATACTACTGCCAAAGACATATGGGATGCAATAAAGAAGCATTACTCTTAAGAAAAAATGCTCTTCGTCAATTTATGATATATGATCACCTATTCGCAGAACGACATGGAGACAATCCTTTAGAAGAATATTTTGGAGTGATCCAAGGTATTGCTTAGGAACTGAGTATCTACCATCTTGTAACTGTCCAAGAATAAGTCAAAGATAGAGATGACTTGATTACTGCAAAGTTCCTATCTGGCCTGAGTTCTTCATACAGTTCAGCCCGCAGTGACATCCTCGCCTCTAACAAACTTCCCAGCCTGGAAGAAGCCTACTTGAGAACTTTATAATCAAAATTTGAACCAGTTGATTCTACATCATTCTCGTCTTCTGGAGACTCATGCAACTGTAGCCGCTGTAGTCCAAGGAGGCCGTACAGGTATGGGCCGAGGATGTGGAGCACGTCCCAAGTGCACTTTCTATGAAAAACTTGGACATACTATTGAGAGATGCTAGAAGAAGCTTGGTAGACCTGCTGCACCACCAGTGGGGGCAACAAACTATGCGAGTATTGCTGAGTCTTCTGAGCCATCCGCATCAGTTTTTGATTCTTCTGGCACACACTCAAAAAGGAAGAATATGATAAATTTATTCTAGCTACATAACATCTGAGTGTGGGATCTTCTTCCTCAACAAATCTGGCATCTACCACTAGTAATTAGGCTACCTCTTTTCTGGCTTCTGGTTTCACTTTTTCATGGGTGGTTGATTCTGGAGCGTCACAACATATGACTGGTATGAGGAGACTACTTCATTCCATTGACTCACATATTCCTCACAAATCTGTGACCATAGTAGATGGTTTAGTGAGGAAAGTGTTAGCAAGTGGATCTATTTCTCTGACTCCTAAAATTGATCTTAAATCTGTTCACTATGTGCCTGTATTTCCTTTTAATCTTCTCTCTATTGCAAAATTAATTGATACTGTGAACTATATAGTGATGTTTGGGCCTTCTTGCATTGTATTATAGGATCTCAAGAGTATGAGGACGATTGGTGGGGGCCTAGGAAAGGTGATTTGTACCTCTTCCATGGTGACAATCTGCCTCGCCAAGTATTTGCTCCTGCTCCTTCTCCTACTATCCTTTTGAGCGGTTCTCCCTTACTGTGCCACTACATATATGGGCATCTGTCGTTGGAGAGCTTGAGAAAGTTAGAACCTGAGTTATCCCACGTGTCTTCATTAGAGTGTCAGTCTTGTCAACTGGGAAAACATCATAGAATGTCTTATCCCATTCGTGTCAATAAACGAGCATCTTGTCCCTTTGAGTTAGTCCACAATGATGTTTGGGGTCCTATAAAGACCAATAGTTATAATGGATTTCACTATTTTATTTAATTTGTGGATGATTTTTCTCGCATGACATGGATTTATTTGTTAAAGAGTCGAGAGTCTGTGTTATCCATTGTCAAGTATTTTTGTAACATACTAGATCTCAGACCCTACCCTAGAAGTTGACATTTTGGACTTAGCTAAACAAGGTTGAAGGTTAGACCTAAATAGATGTTTAGTATAACCCCAATGAGCTAATGCATGTATAGATCACCTTAATGTAACCTAATGTTCTAACATTAAACTTAGGTTTATAATGGATACATAAAATATGCCACATAACTCATTTTGGTGGTAATATGAAGATAAGAAACTTAATTGGATGAATAATTTAGATCATGGGCCGTTAATGGGCCATATGAAATATCTCATAAAAGAAGTCTCAAAAGTAGAAACAAACTTCAAATTTGAAATCTACATATCAAAATTAGCCTACATGTCAAATTTCATCTAATCTGGACAACCTTGAAATATTAGGATAAGTTTAGGAGAGAGAATGAGTAAAAGTCATAACTAATGAATAATGTGATTATATAACTTTAAAATATGGAAACAATGGCAATTAAACACATCAAAGATAACTTGTGGATAAAGTTTGGTCCAATTTGGATGTTGTTTGTGCAAGTTATGCAATTTTAGGTACATTATGAACTTTTCTACAATTTACCCAATTGGGAGGTTTTATTTGTAAATTGTCACAAGCATTTGATTCTTATAGGTTTCCTTATCATTCTCAAACTTTTTGGTCTTTGGGGCTCCTAGTTATACTTGGTTTGGAAGTATTTCCCTTCAACGACATTTTAGGGTTTTTCCCCTTAATGGATAAGGATGAAGATAAGGATAAGGATAAGGATAAAGGTCAAGATAAGGATAAAGATAAAGATAAGGATAAGGACATGGATAAAAGAGAGAAAGTGTAGGTATTAACTGAGTGAGGTGCTGAATGGACATAGAATCTCTAGGCTATTAACACATGGAAAACTCCATGTACACCTCATGCTTGACCCCTTCCTTATCCATGAAGCTATATATACCCCTTCCTAGCTCCAATTTGAAATCATTGCTCACTCCCTATTTCCTCTATCTTAGAGTACCTATATTTCTCTATTTTTCTACGGAACTAGGTGGTCCAAGGGAGAAGATATTCCCCTTATTGAGAAAAAGGTCTCCTAGAGTCCCATCTAGCCCTACCTAGGGTTTCTAAGGTCCTCTTCTAGGGTTTTTGACCAAGGCATGTGATTTTCTCTCTTTCTTCTTTGTTTTTCATATTCTTCCTCTTCCTTCAACCTTCCTCTAGGTCAAAGCCATGGTATTCCATGGTGAAACCCCACCTAGAACCCATAAACACCTCATCTCCATGTTCTTTTGTTAGGGTTTTTCACCTCTAAAGTGGAGAAGGTGCTTCTTGCTCAAGATAAGAGCTTTGTTGGAGAAACCAACCTCTCTAAGCTTGGGAACCTTACTTATTGGAATTGTCCACCTTCCCTAGAGGTTCTTTGGAGGCCTAGGCTTGGACTTAGGTTGGACTTTTGATAGTATAGACTCTGAAGTTGATGTATGATTGCATCCCACATTATTTCTATATTGAGTAATGTCTAATTCATCACTCAAAATGTATGATGTATCCCCTATTCCTCTATGTTGGGCAATTAACCTATTTTTGTCTTACTCTTGTTCCTATGGACATTATCCAACACAATGCTCTATTCTTTTGATATCATGGTTCTTATGAACTAGATTATTATTTTGACCTTGTGTATTCTCTTTGACTCTTATCTTGTGCTTTGTGCTCGCATTGATGTGGATGTTTATGCCCACCTTGTAGTGGATGTTTTGTTCTTCTTTTCCCACCATGGTACTGGATGTATATGTAGCACACTTTTTTGGATATTTTTGATTTCATCTCTCTTATTTATCCTTGTTATGCATCATGTGGTGACTACTAGTATAATGTTGAATGTGAATTTATGTGGATGTGAAAAATTCCCACATATGAATGTAGACGTGAAAACCCTACATATTTTTATATTATATATTGGCAGATGTGAAAATTTTTGCTAAGCAGACTATTATAGAGCAGATGTATACAAGACCCTGTCCACTCTACATTTTTGGTAGATGTGTATTTCCTACCTACATGATATATTATTCTAGTTTTGTCACAGGTGAAACACATGGATGCTTTGAACGTATATTTTGATTTCATCATGATATGAATGTTCTTTTCTTTTATGCTCCTTTGGGTAGTACTTTCCTCTTCTATGGGAAGCATTTATAATTGATATCCTTATTATCATATACTGCTCAATTTCCTATTTTAGTATGCACATACTAGCTTTTGCTGATGTTTCTCTTTCTTCTCTTCTTTTTTGGGGTATTTTTCCAACCCTAGGTAAATCAAGGAGGACTTGGACTTCAACATTGTAGCTGACCTTTTAGGAGACTTTGAAGAGGTGGTTAGATGACCCTCAACTTGATCTTTGGCTTATATGATTATATTTCCTTTTTGACACCCATGTGTGGTGAAGTGATGTATAATGATAACAAGCTTTGTAATAGTTAGAACTTTCTTATTCCACTGCTATATTTTTGGTACTATGATACATACATGTAGAAAGTATTGGAACACATCCCTTTGGTGAAAAAATTTCTGTGGTATTTGTTTCAAGGGATGTGGCCTTTTCTTTTCTAGTAAGGAAGTGGATCCCCTATCGGCCCCCACTCCTTACATCATGGTATCAGAGCCATTAGTAGTTGGTTGTCTAACTATTTCAGCCTTGTCTCCCTTTAGGATGTTTACCTTTATCTTAGGTTGCTTACACCTAGTATCCTTGCCTTGTGCGGGAAAACCTTATGGCTGGACAGAACTCCTTTGTTGACCACCTAGGATGCTTTGAGACACCTCATAATCCTAAGTACGGGATGCCAAGACAAGACCCTCCCGTTACCTCTGAGAGTCAGACTTCTGATCGGTATACTCCTGTTGCTACTAATCTTACTCCCGATCAAGAGTTGACCATGTTGAGACAGCTTCTCTCTTCAGCTATGATGGAGAAGCTGAACAATTCTTCTGTGCCTGAGAAACCCAAGGAGTACTCAATCATTGACTTCATAAAGATGCAACCACCCTACTTCAAGGGTGAGGGTGAGCTAGAGATGGTGGTCAAAGCTGATGATTGGGTGTTGGCCATAGAGAGGACATTTGATGGTATGGCATGTCCTCCATACCAGAAGGTTAGGTTTGCTACCTATGTCTTGGAAGGACCCACAAGAGTGTGGTGGAATGGAATTTCAAGGACTAGAGACATCTCAACCATGTCTTGGGTGAATTTCTTAGCTCTCTTCCGAGGAAAGTACATTTGTACTCATACTTTGAAGAAGAAGGAAGCTGAGTTCTATAGTTTGAAGCAAGGTCCCATGTCAGTTTCTGCATATGTGAAAAGGTTCCTCATGCTTGAGAGGTATGCTGAAGGTTTGTGTGAAGAAAGGAAAGTTGACATTTTCCTTAATGGACTCAACTACAACATAGGTCGTGCTATTATTCCACAACTACCCTTGACCTTTCAACAGACGGTGGATAAGGCCTTACTATGGAATCCTATCCTGGTTTCCAGTCCTACAAGGAAAACAATCATAAGAGGAAGCACCCTGAAGGTGATTGTCGTTCTGAGGACAATGTTGCCCGAAGAAGGGATAGGGTGCCAATATGTCACTACTGCAATGAACCTGGACATGTTCTCCCTGAGTGTCCCAAGCTCAAGAATGGACAAGCACCAGCTCAACAACAAGTACCTCCCCGGAATAATGGCAACAATAATGGAAATAATGGTAGAAGGCATGTGGAAAGAAAAGCTAGAAGGGCTTTTGCTATGGATGCTGAAGAAGTTCATGATGAGGATCAAGGACAGGAAAAAGTTGACCCATAGTTCCATAGTTAATCTTTCCTAGTTATGTTTTCCTTTTGCATGCTTCTTTTATAGTAGTATGTAAGGAAGTGTAGTTGAACCTTTTGTACCTGAAGTTTAGTTTGATATAATAAGATGAACCCTTTAAGGGGTGGTGGATAAGTTTTCTTATGGATTTTTTTGATTTCGAGGATGAAATCCCTTTAAGGGGTGGTGTGTTGTAACATACTAGATCTCAGACCCTACCCTAGAAGTTGACATTTTGGACTTAGCCAAACAAGGTTGAAGGTTAGACCTAAATAGATGTTTAGTATAACCCCAATGAGCTAATGCATGTATAGATCACCTTAATGTAACCTAATGTTCTAACATTAATCTTAGGTTTATAATGGATACATAAAATATGCCACATAACTCATTTGGGTGGTAATATGAAGATAAGAAACTTAATTGGATGGATAATTTAGATAATGGTCCGTTAATGGGCCATGTGACATATCTCATAAAAAAAGTCTCAAAAGTAGAAACAAACTTCAAATTCAAAATCTTCATATCAAAATTAGCCTACATGTCAAATTTCATCTAATTTGGACAACCTGGAAATATTAGGATAAGTTTAGGAGCGAGAATGAGTAAAAGGCATAAGTAATGAATAATGTGATTATATAACTTTAAAATATGGAAATAATGACAATTCAACACATCAAAGATAACTTGTGGATAAAGTTTGGTCCAATTTGGATGTTGTTTGTGCAAGTTATGCAATTTTAGGTACATTCTGGACTTTTTTTGCAATTTACCCAACTGGGAGGTTTTATTTGTAAATTGTCACAAGCATTATGATCCTTATAGGTTTCCTTATCATTATCAATTTTTTTGGGCTTTGGGGCTCCTAGTTATACTTGGTTTGGAAGTATTTCCCTTCAAGGACATTTTAGGGTTTTCCCCCTTCATGGATAAGGATGAAGATAAGGATAAGGATAAAGGTCAAGATAAGAATAAAGATAAAGATAAGGATAAGGATATGGATAAAAGAGAGAAAGTGTGGGTAGTAACCGAGGGAGGTGTTGCATGGACATAGAATATCTAGTCTATTGACAGATGGAAAACTCCATGTACACCTCATGCTTGACCCCTTCCTTATCCATAAAGCTATATATACCCCTTCCAAGATCCAATTTGAAATCATTACTCACTCCCTATTTCCTCTAGCTTAGAGTACCTATATTTCTCTATTTTTTTGCAGAACTAGGTGGTCCAAGGGAGAAGATGTTCCCCTTATGAGAAAAGGTCTCCAAGAGTTCCATCTAGCCCTACCTAGGGTTTCCAAGGTCCTCTTTTAGGGGTTTTGACCAAGGAAAGTGATTTTCTCTCTTTCTTGTTTGTTTTTCCTGTTCTTCCACTTCCTTCAACCTTCCTCCAGGTCGAAGCCATGATCTTCCATGGTGAAACCCCACCTAGAACCCATAAACACCTCATCTCCATGTTCTTTTGTTAGGGTTTTTCACCTCTAAAGTGGATAAGGTGCTTCTTGCTTGAGATAGGAGCTTTTTTGGAGAAACCAACCTCTCTAAGCTTGGGAACCTTACTTATTGGACCTGTCCACCTTCCCTAGAGGTTCTTTGGAGGCCTAGGCTTTGACTTAGGTTGGACTTTTGACTGTATAGACTCTGAAATTGAGGTATGATTGCATCCCACATTATTTCTATATTGAGAAATTTCTAATTCTTCACTCAAAATGTATGATGTATCACCTATTCCTCTATGTTGGTTAATTAACCTATTTTTGTCTTACTCTTAGTCCTATGGACATTATCCTGCACAATGCTCTATTCTTTTGATATCATGGTTCTTATGAACTTGATTATTATTATGACCTTGTGTATTGTCTTAGACTCTTATCTTATGCTTTGTGCCCGCATTGATGTGGATGTTTATGCCCACCTTGTAGTGGCTGTTTTGTGCTTCTTTTCCCACCATGGTAGTGGATGTATATGTAGCACACTTTTTTTAGATATTTTTGATTTCATATCTCTTATTTATCCTTGTTATGTATCATGTGGTGACTACTAGTATAATGTTGAATGTGAATTTATGTGGATGTGAAAAATTCCCACATATGAATGCAGATGTGAAAATCCCTACATATATATATATATATATATATATATATATATATTGGCAGATGTGAAAATTCCTACTAGGTAGATGTTGATAGACCCTGCCACCAACCTATTATTGAGCAGATGTATACAAGACCCTTCTCGCTCTACATTTTTGGTAGATGTGTATTTCCTACCTACATGATATATTATTCTAGTTTTGTCACAGGCGAAACACATGGATGCTTTGAACTTATATTTTTCTTTCATCATGATATGAATGTTCTTTTCTTTTATGCTCCTTTGGGTAGTACTTTCGTCTTCTATGGGAAGCATTTATAATTGATATCCTTATTTTCATATATTGCTCAATTTCCTATTTTAGTATGCACATACCAGATTTTGCTGATGTTTCTCTTTCTTCTCTTCTTTTGTGGGGTATGCTTCCAACCCCAGGTAAAGCAAGGAGGACTTGGACTTCAACATTATAGCTGAGCTTTTGGGAGACTTTGAAGAGGTGGTTAGATGACCCTCAACTTGATCTTTGGATTATATGATTAGATTTCCTTTTTGACACCCATGTGTGGTGAAGTGATGTATAATGATAACAAGCTTTGTAATAGTTAGAACTTTCTTATTCCACTGCTATATTTTTGGTACTATGATACATACATGTAGAAAGTATTGGTACACATCCCTTTGGTGAAATTTTTTTTGTGGTATTTGTTTCAAGGGATGTGGCCTTTTCTTTTCTAGTAGGGAAGTGGATCCCCTATCGAGTCCCACTCCTTACAATTTTCATCAAGAAATAAAAGTTCAATTTGATTGCAATATTAAAATTCTTCAAATATGATAATGCCTTGGAGTATGTTCAAAGTACTATGGCTGATTTTCGTAGCTCCGTTGGGTTGATTCATCGTACATCTTGTCCTCACTCCTCAATAAAATGGGGTATCTGAGCATAAAAATCGTCATCTTCTTGATATTACCGGGACTATTATGTTTGAATTCAATGTCCCTAAGAGGTTCTGGTCTGATGCTTTACTTGCTGCCCGTTTCCTGTTCAACATGCAACCCTCTTCTGTGCTTTAAGGATGTACTCCATTTTCTATTTTACGTCCAAAGGATCAACCTTTCCTTGTTCCTCTCAGAGTGTTTGGTTGTACTTCATTTGTCCACAATTTTGATCGTAAGGCTGATAAGTTATCCCCTAGGTCTATTAGGACTCTTTTTCTTGGGTACTCCAATACTAGCAAAGGATACAAGTGCTATTGTCCTAGTCTCTGCCGTATGTTTGTGTCTCAGGATGTAACTTTCCATGAATCCACACCAAATTTCTTGAGTGTTCCCAGTAATGGGGATCAATTGTGTGAAAGTGAGAGAGTGCCACCCACCATCAAACATCAGTGAGAGAGTGCCACCTGTCATTCTTGACTATACTGTAATTCAGGAAGAGCTGCCAGCAGGTGATACATTAATTCAACTATATCAACATATTTATAGTAGGCGAGGCAGGAAGGATCCAAAGGAGGTAGCGACTCTAGTCTCTGAGCCTTCTCCATCTTCCTCTACTCAAGAGATTTATGTAGAACCATCTGACCTTGATGTTCCCATTTCTATTTGCAAAGGTACTCATTCTTGTACTATTCAGCATCCTATTGCAAATGTATGTTGTTTGTTGAAATTATCCAATCAGGCCTGATCATTTGCTCTTGTGAGTTGGGATTGATTCTGTGGTCATTCCAATAACTCATCTTGATGCTATGAAAGATACTGGCTAGAAATAGGCAATGCATATGGAAATGTCTGCTCTTCTACAAAACAACACATGGGATCTTATTGACTTACCTCCAGGAAAAAATGTTGTGGGCTGCAGATGGGAATTCATAGTGAAACATAATCCAGATAGTTCAATTGAGAGGTTGAAGGCTAGACTGGTGGCAAATGGTTATACTCAGACATATGGAGTTGATTTCCTTGAGACCTTTTCACTAGTGGATCGTCTGAATTCAATACAAATTCTTATTTCTCTAGCTACTACTTTTGACTGGCCTCTATTTCAACTTGATGTCAAGAATGCCATTCTTCGTGGTGATCTACAAGAAGAGGTGTACATGGAGAAACCTCCTATTTTTTTTGCTTAGGGGGAGTGTCAGAAGGTGTGTAGATTGAAGAAAGCCATCTATGGATTGAAACAATCTCCTAGAGCTTGGTTTGACAAGTTGAGTGATGTGTACTGAAGATGGGCTTCTCTCGTTTTGTGACTGATCACTCCTTATTTTATTCTAGCCCTTTTGTGGGATCCATCATTATTGTTGTATATGTTGATGATATAGTTATTATTGGCAGTGATTCTACAGACATATCACATGTGAAGGAAGGATTGGAGGGGCACTTTCATATAAAGGATATGGGCAAACTAAGATATTTTTTGGGCATAGAAGTACTTAGATCTCATGCAGGTACTAATTTGTTTCAGAGGAAATATGTGTTGGATTTACTGTAGGAAGCTGGCATGAGTGAATCCAAGTCGGTGTCTACTCTTATGGACTATCATGTGAAGGAGATGACTGATGATACTGCACTTTCATATAAAGGATATGGGCAAACTAAGATATTTTTTGGGCATAGAAGTACTTAGATCTCATGCAGGTACTAATTTGTTTCAGAGGAAATATGTGTTGGATTTACTGTAGGAAGCTGGCATGAGTGAATCCAAGTCGGTGTCTACTCTTATGGACTATCATGTGAAGGAGATGACTGATGATACTGATTATCCAGATCCAGGATACTATAGGAAAATTGTTGGGAAACTGATATATCTAACAATTATTCACCCTGACATTTCTTTTGTTGTAGGTGTGGTGAGTCAGCATTTGAGCTCACCACAACAGTCACACTGGATAGCAGTCTGCCGTATTCTAAGATATCTGAAGGGTGCACCTGGTAAGGGGATCACCTACAATAGACCCAAGACTCCCGTGTCTACAATTTTTCTTACTGGTTATACAGATGTAGACTAGGCTGGCAATCTGAATGATAAGAGGTCTACTTCAGGGTATTGCACGTTTCTAGGAAATCACCTTATCACCTAGAAAAGCAAAAACCAGAATGTTGTGGCTAGATCAAACACGGAGGCTGAGAATCGAGCAATGGCTCATGCCTGTTGTGAGTTGCAGTGGGTTCAATCTGTGCATTCTGAGTTAACGATTTCTGTTTCATCTCCATAGAGCTCAGATGTGACAATCAGACTGCTATCTACATTGCCAAGAATCTAGTCTTCCATGAACACACTAAGAATATAGAGGTTGACTGCCACTTCATCAGAGATCAAATCAAGAATGGCAATGTGGTGACTCCGCATGTCAAATATGAAGATCAACTTGCAGATGTCCTCACAAAGCCATCGAGTCCAGAAACATTTCAGAGCTTTTGCAACAAGATGGGCATACACGATGTGTACTGTCCAGTTTGAGGGGGAGTGTTAATATATCTCTTTATATTCTATTATTTGTAATTTCTATATATTGTTGGACCTCTATGTAATTTCTCCAATTTCTATTAATAAAAGGGTGAGAGGTCTTCAACCCTCACACACGCTGCATTGCAAGAAGCTTTGCGGCATACGTTCACATTTTAGTTTTCCAAAATCCACAAATATATTATTATTAGAAACACTTTAGTCATAGGATGTGTTGGGGAGAGTCCAATCTTGAGTAGAGGAGATTGAGGCTTCCGCTTCCTGGTCCACAGGGAGGGCGGCCACCCTACGGCGGGAATGCCCCTAAGACTAAGAAGCCCCCATGCCATCTTTGCTCCACCTTCTTCTCTACCCAACCCCTTTCTCCCCCCTCTGAGTGGGAACCCCATAGCAGCCTTTTGGGCCAGGCTCATGGAGGCACATGCCGAATGCACGTGGATGGGAGTGATAGGCATTTCGAAGAAGTTCGGGGATGACAACGAGCGATCTTGGGTAGAGGATATTAGGGTATCATTATTAGAAACACTTTTATTCATAGGACGTATTGGGGAGAGTTAATCTTGAGTAGAGGAGATTAGGGCTTCAATTGCCTAGATTTCTGAGTTAAAGATTTCTGTTTCGTCTCCATAGAGCTTAGATGTGACAATCAGGCTGCTATCTACATTGCCAAGAATCCAATCTTCCATGAACGCACTAAGCATATAGAGGTTGACTGCCACTTCATCAGAGATCAAATCAAGAATGGCAATGTGGTGACTCCGCATGTTAAATCTGAAGATTAACTTGCATATGTCCTTACAAAGCCGTCGACTCCAACAACATTTCAGAGCTTTTGCAACAAGCTGGGCATACACAATGTGTACACTCCAGTTTGAGGGGGAGTGTTAATATATATCTTTATATTCTATTATTTGTAATTTCTATATATTGCTGGACCTCTATGTAATTTCTCCAATTTCTATTAATAAAAGGGTGAGAGGTCTTCAACCCTCACACACGCTGCATTGCAAGCAGCTTTGCGACATACGTTCACATTTTAGTTTTCCAAAATCCACAGATATATTATTATTAGAAACACTATTAGTCATAGGATGTGTTGGGGGAGAGTCCAATCTTGAGTAGAGGAGATTGGGGCTTCCGCTTCCTGGGCCACAGGGAGGGCGGCCACCATACGGCAGGAATGCCCCTAAGACTAAGAAGCCCCCATTCCAGCTTTTCTCCACCTTCTTCTCTACCCAACCCCCTTTCTCCCCCCTTCGAGTGGGAACCCCATAGCAGCCTTTTGGGCCAGGCTCATGGAGGCGCATGCCGAATGTGCATGGATGGGAGTGACAGACATTTCAGAGCAGTTTGGGGATGGCAGCGAGCGATCTTGAGTAGAGGATATTAGGGTATCATTATTAGAAACACTTTTAGTCATAGGACGTATGGGGGAGAGTCAATCTTGATTAGAGGAGATTAGGGCTTCTGTTTCCTAGATTTCTGAGTTAAAGATTTCTGTTTCGTCTCCATAGAGCTCAGATGTGACAATCAGGCTGCTATCTACATTGCCAAGAATCCAATCTTCCATGAACACTCTAAGCATATAGAGGTTGACTGCCACTTCATCAGAGATTAGATCAAGAATGGCAATGTGGTGACTCCGCATGTCAAATGTGTAGATCAACTTGTAGATGTCCTCACAAAGCCATTGAGTCCAGCAACATTTTAGAGCTTTTACAACAAGCTGGGCATACACGATGTGTACACTCCAGTTTGTGGGGGAGTGTTAATACATCTCTTTATATTCTATTATTTATAATTTCTATATATTGATGGACCTCTATGTAATTTCTCCAGTTTCTATTAATAAAAGGGTGAGAGGTCTTCAACCCTCACACACGCTGCATTGCAAGCAGCTTTGCGGCATACATTCACATTTTAGTTTTCCAAAATCCACAAATATATTGTTATTAGAAACACTTTTAGTCATAGGATGTGTTGGGGAGAGTCCAATCTTGAGTAAAGGAGATTGGGGCTTCCGCTTCCTGGGCCACAGGGAGGGCGGCCACCCTACGACGGGAATGCCCCTAAGACTAAGAAGCCCCCATGCCAACTTTGCTCCACCTTCTTCTCTACCCAACCCCCTTTCTCCCCCCTCCGAGTGGGAACCCCATAGCAGCCTTTTGGGGCAGGCTCATGGAGGCGTAGGCTGAATGCGTGTGGATGGGAGTGACAGGCGTTTCGGAGAAGTTCGGGGATGGCAACGAGCGATCTTGAGTAGAGGATATTAGGGTATCATTATTAGAAACACTTTTAGTCATAGGACGTATTGGGGAGAGTCAATCTTGAGTAGAGGAGATTAGGGATTTTGTTGCTTAGGCCACATGGAGGGTGACCGCCCCACAACGGGGATGCCCCTAACCCATGCCAGCTTTGCTCCACCTCCTCCCCCCCCCAGACTAAGAAGCCACCATGCCAGCTTTGCTCCACCTTCTTATCTACCCAACCCCCTTTCTCCCCCCTCCGAGTGGGAACCCCATAGCAGCCTTTTGGGCCAGGATCATGGAGGCGTAGACCGAATGCGCGTGGATGGGAGTGACAAGCATTTCAGAGAAGTTCAGGGATGGCAGCGAGCGATCTTGAGTAGAGGATATTAGGGTATCATTATTAGAAACACTTTTAGTCATAGGACGTATTGGGGAGAGTCAATCTTGAGTAGAGGAGATTAGGGCTTCTGTTGCCTAGGCCACAGGGAGGGTGGCCGCCCCAAAATGGGGATGCCCCTAATCCATGCCAGCTTTGCTCCACCTCCCCTCCCCCCGGGAGCAAGACCCCCATAGCAGCCTTTAGGGCGCAGGTCGAATGCACACGAATGGGAGTGACATGTGCTTTGAGGATGGAAGTGAGCGACGACACCCACATCATCCCCTTTGCAACATCAATGGAGGTGTTTGGGGGGGGGAGATTATCGTGAGGTGTCGACAGTAGGGTTTGTTCACACCAACTCCGTTGAAGAGGGCGGCCAGAGTGTTAATTGTGGGGACACGATCCCAGAGGTATCGCGAGGCAAACACACTAGAAAAGATGATGAGTGACAGTGCCCACGTTGTCTCCATCACGACGGATGTGGGGGGTTCTAGTGAGATTGGGGGTTCGCCCTTCATCTTCCTGGTCGGTGACCACATCATCCTTATCACGACGGGTGCTTCGGTGGTTGGCGGGGTGCTTGGGATGCCCTGAGAGGAGTGGCTCATCTACTCCAAGCAGAGTATCGCAGGTGTCGGATGGGAGCAGGGCTCCCCCTGTGATCCAGTTTGCTTCAACCTTAGGGACTTCTGTGGGTTTCATCTGGGTGGGAGTGTCCCAAACACTCTACATTGCTATAATGATTGGAGCTCGAGTTTTGCATCAAACGGGGTTGTAGACAGATGCTCTGATGATGATGATCACACTTCGAAGTGTGAATGATGGAGCCAAGTTGAATTGAGTAGACACACCAAAATGCGATAAATCTCATCATTTGGGTTCTATTATTCAAATAAAAGGGGATGTCCAAAATGACATTTCTCACATGATCACTGTAGGATGGTTGAAATAGAGGAGTGCAACTGGAGTTTTATGTGATCAAGACTTGTCCATTTTTCTATGAAGCTTTATTCAAGAACAACCTCTATTACATCCACCATAGGGCTGAGATATATACCAGTGCCAAGAGTCTGTTGCCAAATGCCCCCGAGGCATATACTCACATTTAAGTCATTAGACCGAATTTATATACCAGGCATGACATGAAGCAGTACTGCTGCCCATATATTTACAATTGTACCTCATTATTAAACTTATTATACTTTTGCATTAATTTAGAAGCGTGATACCCTCTAGCAAATATAACATCGTTGTCGATATTATTTTCTATAATAAAGTTGGTAAGAAAGCATGGCATGATACTTTTTTGATTGGTATAATAAACTAATAAAGCATGATTTTATATCCTAATTTGTAATTCATTTTAACATGGTGATATTTTTGTTAAATTCAGCTAAAGTGATGTATTGATATAAAGTTTACCTTCTATTACATTCATACTTATGTAGAGTTTGGTAGTAGAGAAATTAAAGCCGCACTGTGAAACCAACTAGTTGGGTTTGTTTTACAATTGCAAGTGATATTCTGTTTAGTAATGTTTCAAACCAATGTTTACTTGCTTGGTTCATTCTGAAGGATCAATTAATAGCAAAAAATAGCAACTTTGTCAGTGTTAGATATATACTGAGATAAAGTAAAAGAAGGCTATTAGATATATTGATAAGAGGAATTCCTCTCCTTATATAGGAGAAGGGGGAAGCATACAAACTTTAGACTAAATCCTAATGGGCCAAGACACACTTGGGCCCACATACAAATATAATCAAATAACTTAATTAACTACTCTCTAGTACTCCCCCTCAAGCTGAAGCTTGGGAGAATCCCAAATCATCTTGCAAACAAAGATACAGACTAAAAAAAAGTAAAGCAGAACCAAAGATAAGCCAAGCCCATACAAAAATTTTCCCCTCAAGATTACAATAAAACACTCATCCCTCAAATAGTCCCCCTCAAGTAGATAACTCAAAGCAAATGCACAAATAGGTCAAATCTGAAGTATGTAGTGAGTCGCAAGTGCAGATCGCAACATGTAACAGAAGCTTATTGATAAAAAAGGATGTGGCATCTAGAGTAGTAGTACACAACAACAAAAAGGCATCAAGTCTTCATCACGGTCGCTATCATCATAGTCCAGAGAGTGGTGGTTCACAATATGAAAATCCAAAGAGTGCTGGCTCACAATAGTAGTCAACATGCAAAGAAAGCACTAACAAGTAAAGAGACAACACGCGTAAGGCATGGACAATGTCAACGTGCAAACAAAGCACGGACGAGCCATAGAGTGTTGGATCACAGTAGAAGAACGTCAACATGCACACAAAGCATGGACAAGTAGAGAGTCAACGTGCGCAAGGGATTGCCAAGCCAGATAGTGCTGGCGCACAACAGTAGAATGGACGTAGTCAGATAAAAGACTATCAACAACTCAAAAAGCAACAGAAGTAGAACTAAGCTCCAGATACAAAGCGCTCCGAGAAGCATATAGCAGTAAGTGTCAATTGTATAAGTCCACAAGTTCTTCAACAAGTACATAAATATCAGAAAAATATATTGCAACAGACTGTAATCTTCCTTTCCACCATCTCATCTCTCTATTTCTCCCCCTTACACCAACCACTGAAAGAATCAAGAGTGGTTGGTGTAGACAATGATAAATAAACGTCCCCCCAATATATATATATATATATATATATATATATAGAGAGAGAGAGAGAGAGAGAGAGAGAGAGTATATCTTTGCTACCAGTGCGGGTAACTAAGATTCGCTACCCGTGCATCAGTTTTGTAATGGGAAGGTATGCATTTGTAATGAGACAATCCAAATTTGTAACGAGACGACCGAAATTGTAATACAAAGACTCGTTTTGTATTACAACGCTGTTACAGTAATAAATATATATTTATTACTGTAACAGCGCTGTAATACAAAATGAGTTTTTCTATTACAATTTCGGTTGTCTCATTACAAATTTGGTTGTCTCATTACATATATGTGTCATCCCATTACAAAATTGATGCACGGGTAGCGAATCTTAGTTACCCGCACGGGTAGCGAAGATATACCCATATATATATATATATATATATATATATATATATATATCATAACGCTGCCGGGGGGTTTGGGGGCGCGGCCCCCCAATTAAGGGTTCATGGGAAAAAAAGGTGTACAATAATTTTTGAAGAGAAATCAAACACAAATATCCAAAGAATTAGTAACATAATAGATAAAACCCGGCAAAAAAAACCACCACCATCCTAGATTCTTTCATGGTCCATCGTGAGATGGATGCTAGAGTGTGGGTATTCTTTTGGAGACGATCAAAGATACAAAATATCATCCTGATCTGCAGTTGTTCACGCCATTAATCCGGTCCCTGTTGTTTATCTCGTGATGTTTCACCTCCAACTAGAGATGAAGTCGTTGATGCTCTTAACATTGATCGTGACCTTGTAGAACTAGGTATGGTACTTCTTGTTTGGATGTGGATGCTAATGTCAGCCATGATGTATTTTTTTTGTTTCCCTTGGTTTAGATAAAAAGCCACAAGCCGCGGTTCCGTCCGTGAGCTATCACGATCGCCGATTTAGGGCTAGCTCCAGCCGCCGGTCCTGTCTGGGGGGGAGGCTGCCGATGCGTAGCTTCTCCTCTCCCCCTGGGCTTCTCCTTCCTCGACTATCCGTGGAGCTTTGCCGATCGGGGCCTGTTCAGCCTGCCTTCTTCATCTCATCCTCCGCAGTGGGATTGGTGCGGTGCCTTGCGACTGGCGGCCGTGGAGCTGGTGGTTCGCGGTTTTCTTCCCTGGCGGGGTCAGTTTTTGCTCGGGCGGCGCGAGGTGTGGGCGGAGTGCGCAGATCGGTTGTCTTTGTGGGTGTTGAGTTTTCCCCCTTCTTCTGTCTGTCCGGTCTCTCCCTTTTGCTTTTTGCTTCCATCTAGGTTGATCTGGCCCGGGCCTCGCAGTGGTGCTAGCATCTTTTGGGCGGTGGGGTCTTTGTTAGTCGCCTGTGAGGGTGCTTGTTTTTCTGTGGTGGTCGTTTATTGGTCGGGCGCCCCTTGGTGCTCCAGACAGAGGAGGAGTAAGCTGGGTTTGTGCTTCGTGCGAGTCCTCCACCCCCTGTTCGCAGTGGTGGTCGGGAGTGGTGGTGGAGTTTCCGGCACCCTCTACTCCCCGCCTTTGTATCCGAATGAGCCATCCTTCATTTGTATCTGCATCGCTGGGGTTTGGCCTCCTTCCCGGGTCTCCTGGTTGGTGCAACCTTAGTGCTCATCGCTGGTAGTTGTGTTTCTCGTCCTGTTGTGTGGGGCGTTGTGTCTGAGTTGTTAGGTCTGTGTCGTTGCTTTGTGGTCGAGCTCTTTGTCTGGTAATCTTTCGTTGTCTTCATGATGGTAATCTTTGTCGGCGGTTTTGCAAACTCTTCTCCAGATGGACTCATAGGTTCTTGTATATTGATGAATTCCATCCCAGATAGCTATTTTAGACAGCCACTACAATAGGTGGACGGTGCAGAAGCGTACCTATCATATCCCAATCTGAGCCTTGTGCTATGTCTTTCCGCAAAAGGAGTTTCTGCTTGGTTACTTGATAAGAGATGTCTATCTTGTAGATGCCGTATGACTTACTTTTAATGATATTGAGCTATTTTTTTTTAAAAAAAATGTCAGCCATGATGTCAAAGTTGATGAGAGGACTGTCAATGTTTATGAGAGGACTACAATTGTTACATAAAAATGCATGCAACGGATACAAGTAAAAGAATCAGATTACTCGATCGCCGACCTAACTATTGATTCACTGTGTGACAAAGCAACAATATTTATATAAACTCTCCGATTCCATCCACACCCTTTCCCGAAATATATCTACAGAGTTAGTACTTGTCAGATTTGGGCGCATACAGGAATACTAAAACAAAAGGCAATATATCTTGTACGACGGCCTGCCATAACCTTCGGTATTGTACGTATGCCAAATTAAAGCCGATCTCTATTTCCTTGGCACCCACAACCGCCTCTTCCTTGCTTAAGAGGCCTATTTCCTGGAAAATGCGAACTCCAAAGAGAGGTCCTTCGTCATTAGCTTGATGAGCATCTGACTCTTCTCGTTGGGTAGCTGTAGCTTGATGGAGAAAGTACAGTGCTGGAAGGAGTGGAAGGAAAGGGAGTTGGGTGGGCGGCGATAAGGCAGAGGCAGTGACAGTCACTGCGGGGGGGTAGAGCGGGACAGAGGAGAGAGAGAGACGAGTGCCAACGTGCAATAAATCATCCCGCTGTCACCGGTCGGCTGGTTGGTAGAAACACAGGCGGGAGCAGTTCTTCCGGTTAGTCATTCTGCTACTGGTTCATGAAAGGCGTCCACTTTGCTATTCCCTTCGGTACTAGTCAACTGCGGCTGAGGGTCATGAGCACCATTAAATCTGATGGGAGTTAGCGCAGGACTTTATGTGCGCATGTGATGTAGCCAAGCTACAGAGAAGAAGAAATGGAGAAACAAATTTGCAACATGCAAATAAATTCTAATTCATAATTGACTGACAAAGACCCCAAGGCTGGCTTATATAAGACTCTATGACTTGACATGCAAGTAAACAAAATAGAAAACTAAAATTTTCACGGAAGTAAATAAAAAAAGGAATTAAAATCCTAAAAAAAATTCGGAATTAAATATAACACAAATTTCCTAAGTGCATAAAGAACTAAATAAAAGCCCAACTTGAGCCCAATAAGCTCTAATCAAGATTGTCTTGGACCTGGGTTTGCTTCCTATGCAAATCTCCTTTCATGGATTGCATCGATCTTCTAACATCCCTGACCCGGGTTATACTTTAATTCTAGATGTTTTGTTTAAGAAAGATAATTATATGCTTGCTCTTATCTTTTGAAAAGTAATCAAGGCTCAAGAGGAACTTATGTTTCAATTTTAGTCCTTTTTGAATAATGTTGAAAATAATATTTTGCTTATTTTGGACTAAAGTACAAATTACCCAAGTTGAGGGGTTAACTTGCAAATGTTACATGATAAATGTTCCTCAAGTGTTAAAGCATCATAAGAATGAAAATGATGCAGATGTATGACTTGTGTAAGCCTGAGCACCAAGATAGAGCTTATTAAGCAATGTTTGTGCATTAAAACCTAGTTTTAGTGTAATGTACAATTTACCCAAAACCTAGGGTTCAATATGCAAAATACCACTTCTAGAGAGTCCCTAATGTTTCTTGGTATAAATTAGAGACAAGAAAATCAGAGGGGCGTCTCATTTGAATCTCTTTGAAGGAAAGAGAATCTTGATATTAAAATAATCAATATTTAAGCATAATTGAAACTCTAATTCAATTTAATGTAAAAATAATTATATTAATGAAAGTGCCTTTCAACTAAAAACGTGATGGTTGAATTTGTATAAGTATGGACGTCCTTGTGCCTTGCAATGGCACCGAAATATCCTAAGTAGGTGAAGGAATCCACTTGCATTTGTTAATTAAAAAGAATTGTCCACTAAAAATAGATATTAGTATTATAATGATTAAGGTGCTTAAAGTGGTTGCTTTTAATTCAAGGATAAATGAGAGGTTTTTGAAGGGAAGGATGATGGCTTCATATGCAAGGAAGTGAGGGGGATAAGTGGCACCAATTTAGGGAATTGAAGGATTTTTATAACACTTTCTCTCTCTTGAAATTTCCATACATATATCCCATTTTCCACCCATACGAAAGACTCTTTTTCAAATCTATTTTCTTTCCTTGCTTTGGCCGAACACAAGGAAGCTTAGGAGTAACAGGAGGACGCACCCCAACCTGTAGATAAGCTCCTTAATCATCTTCAACCTTGATTTTATGGTGGAAATCGAAATTTAATGCTTATTTTCTTCTTTTCTCCATTCAATCTTCAACTTTAGTCAATCTTTTCACTCAAAAACTTGAGAACAGACCTTGGACAATTGTGAGAGCTTCATTCACCATTGAGGACGTGAAGCTTGAAGCTTGGATTCAACTTTGAAGGCGGGTTATATAACTTGAACCCTTAAATGTCATTATTGCTTTAAATTTATTCATCATGTGTTGAACCTTTCTTCTTTCTCGATTTCCTTTTGATTAGTTGTTGAAATAACCATAAGAATCACAATTGATTTCGAAGGTTTGAAGCTTGAAGATGTCATCTTTAGCACACACCTCAACAAAGGAATGTGCAAACAGTTTTCAAAACCGATTGAGCTAATTCGGTTTCAAAATCGATTGAGCTAATTCGGTTTCAAAACCGAATGGGTAATTGAGTTCAAGACCGAATGGGTAATTGAACCCAAGACCGAATGGGTAATTTACTTCAAAACTGGATGGATAATTGAGTTCAAGACCGAATGGGTAATTGACTTCAATATCGAATGGGCAATTGAGTTCAAAACCGAATGGGTAATGGATCTTAAGATCAAATGGGTAAATTGAACTTCAAAACCATTTGGGTACTTTGACCATTTGAAGAAGTTGACCGTTTGGAGGTCAAGTACCTCAAGACCGTTCGAGGTCAAGTAGAGTCATGGATGGATGGAGATCTAAGGGTTACATTTTGAGCCCCTTTCAATGGTCTTAATGTTGGATGGTTCAATGGGTGGAAACCCTAAATCAATTGATTAATAAACCTTAATTGATCCATTCGGTTTCAAGGTGGTTTGGACCAAACCGTATTTGAGACCGTTTGAGTCCAAACGGTCTTGAGACCGTTTGGGATCAAACGGTCTTCAGACCGTTTGGAGGGAAAACGGTCTCAAAACCGTTTGAAGGTCAAGGAAGTCAAAACCGTTTGAAGGTTTTGGAGTCCTAATAGCCTCAAAGCTATAAACGATCAATTAACCCTATGATTATTAATGATGTATCTCAAAGATAGTTACAATGGGTGTACCTCTCAAGTACTTAGGTGATTAGTACCTTTTGAGTGGTTAACCTTTGATGCCTATGAAAATAGTAACTCAATACACTATGATAACCATAGATGTATATACTTGAATAATGGGTTGATCCAAGTTGATAAGTATGGAGTAATCAACATCCTAGAGAGGATGAGAGAGAGGAATTAATACATGTATAATAATCATGTAGTGGTTAAGCCTCAATACTCTCAACATGAATAAAATATGCATTTAGGGTATTCTCCTTGATAAAGAGACCATGAAACCCTAATTGAGAAGATTGACGAGCCCTAACCCTAATTTAGGGCAATGCTAGATGTAACCCTAATCTAGGGTGATGTCATGTGAAACCCTAATCTAGGGTGATGAGATGTGAAACCCTAATCTAGGGTGATGCCATGTGAAACCCTAAGGCAGTGATGTGATGTGAAACCCTAATATTGGGCAAAATGATGATAAACCATAACCCTAACTTTGGGCTATGAGTTGAGAAACCCTAATTTCAGGCAATGCTATGTGAAACCCTGATATAGGATGATGATATGTGAAATTCTAATACAGGGCGATGTTATGTGAACGCCTAATATAGGGTGATGTTATGTAAACCCTAATTGATAAAGATGGGAGAACCTATCCCTAATAATGAAATAGTGATTAATATATTGATAAGTGAGACACCTAAGGTGGTTATTAATGGATGATCTTATATCAATAATGCCTTAACTTGAGATGAGTCCATATCATTGACAATGGTTACATATTTAAAATAAGTGACTTATCACCAATACATTACATGATAAATGTGATGAACTGGTACATAAAGTATTAGGATGGGAAATACCCTAGTACAAGATAAGGTGATGAACTTAAGTAAGATAAAGGTGATGAGGGAAGTGATACATCAAGACATGATAGATACCACATTCAGCACCTCAAGGGTGATATACCTTAATGTATCCTAAATCCAATATACTTGGATGAGTAACACATGAAGTGTGTCATGTCAATTGTTACATTGAGATGTAATGCACTTTAATAAGTGTAGGCTATCATACCTTAAGAAAAGGTTAAGCCAAGTTAATAAAGTATGATGTAATCATATTCTGGTAAAGTTGAGAGAGGAACTCATATCCTGTGTTGATAATTCATTTAATGATAAATGATGAGAATAAATAAGCATGATTGAATACTTATGTTATCAATGTTGGCTTCTAGCTGTGTGGAGCAATGAATTAGGGCTTAATCATTAATAATATGATCTTGAGAACTTAAATGGTTAATAATGGAAAACCCTAAACCTGATGAAGGGTAATGATATGTAAGAGAAACCCTAATCGATAAGGAAGGGAAACCCTAACCCTAATGATGGGAAGGTTGTAATTCTTTTGTTGTATAAACCTTGTAAGGCATGTTCAATACTTTGAATAAAAGTATAATGTGCAATGGTCTTGTGAGCCATATGAATAGGTTGTTGCCTAGTGAGAGGTGACAAGATGTGCAATGGCCTTGTAAGCCATGTGAATAATTTGTTGCCCAGTGAGAGGTGACAAGATACTTAATGGGCCTTGTGAGCCATATAAGATGCTCGTGTAACAAGTATCTTGGATACCTTGGTCAGATGACCTGGAGGTAATAGCTACCTGATAAGTGGTAATCATATTCAGTGATGAACTAAGGGTTCAATACCCAGATCCAGTAAACATAATGATAATGTTGAAGGATGTGAATTTCAGAAATAAGATAAGGGATTGAGATCCCAATGTTTTATAAAGTTTTGAAAAGTACTTGATAGATGTATTATACTTTCCTGAGTAGCATCTGCTATAATAATTCTTGTTTGAAATATGACTGATGCTAAAAGCATATGGTAATACACTTAATTAATTAAGTGGAATCTTATAATGTAGAGCCCTGACCATAGATCCATCAGCGTTAGAATTTGCTGAATGGTGAAACGGGTTGCTCCGCGGCATAACCCAGAATGCATACTTTTGAGTATGTGGGGGTAATGGGCGAATATATCCTTACGCCTCATAGGAATGATTGCGGGTCATATCCTATGCATAGGAATGGTTATGGACCATATCCCAATAAGAGTATGGCTACGGGCCATAACTCCACAATATCGGGCATTGGCTACGGGCCATATCCGGAAAAGAGTATGGCTACGGGCCATAACTCCACAATACCAGGCATTGGCTACAGGCCATATCCTAAAAAGAGTATATGCTATGGGCTATAACTCTATAGAAAAGTTACCAGAATACCCTGGAAAGCTATTTTTAGCAAGAGACACAAGATGTCCTGAATATAGTCTCGCACTGACCGAGACATATGAGGTCATGGAGTCTGACTCTTCCATTGACCTAGGTATGGAACCAATGCTTTATGTCGTCGTGGTCGGTTGGAGTATGAGCGGTATACCTCAACTCCTCATGGCTTAAGTATGATTATAAAATGTAATCGGCCGTATAGCACATTTTCTTAAGGATTGAATATGAAAATCATGGGCTGATGTTACATTTCTTTATGCATATATAGTTGATAGATGATATATTTATGTTTCCTTACATTCCTTGCAAAGTAGATAGATGATTTATAATCTACCATGGGTAGATGCAATGTTCTCCTTAAGAAAGAAAATTATCTTATTCTGTTCATACAATGATTAATACTGTTGTTAACATAAAAGAACTCCTGCTCAATTTTATTCTATCAATCTGCAATAATAATGTTTCTGGAGGAGAGTTATATCTCTCACTGGGACAATTTTTCAATTGTCTCACCCCCTTGGGATCCAACTTTTTAGGTAGACGCAGAAGAAGAGGCAAAAACCCTAGTGCAGGGAAAGAGCAGTAGCAGCAGCAGTAGGGACAACAGTGATATTCCAGGTGGAGGCACTGGCTGTCATATTTTGTATAGAAAGTCCTATGTGTTGTTTCTATACTCTCAAGTCCTCGGAGTCAGTAGTTAGTACTTTTAATGAATCGATCTGAGATTTTGGCTTGACGCCTCGAGGTTCTTATGTTGCATGTGTATAGTTTTAACAAAGCACATGATGCTTGTAATCCTTGAGAAGGGATGGTACAAGATATGTACTTATGAACCAGGATGTAAATGAAATACATTGGTTCTTGATAAAAGAGTTTTCCTGTGTTTGGATCTCTTTGTAAATGGTTTTAATTTTTAGTGATTTTTAGTAATCTGGTGCTAATGTTTTCTTCCACATTCATTATTATTCGATGTTTGGTGTTTGTCATCACAGATCTCCTCCCCTTAAAAATGCGAACCTCCGGTGAAGCAGGGGCATGCCCAATGACTCCTTGCTATGAGCTGACGGGAGGCATCTCTCAAAGGACACAACCTTGCTGCCTGGAACTATAGGTTGTCCATCGGAAGAGTTGTCGGGCGTTGCCAAGTCAGAAGGAGTATGTGTTGTAGAACCCATCATGTCACACATGACAATCATATTTCCATGGACACTAAGCAGTATATGAGAAGTTGTCATAGTGAGCACATCACAAAGGACAATAACATTGTAAACACTATGAAATGGAAAAAGGAACTATGTAGTAGTGTGTCACAGTCTGAGAAGCGTCATCAACCCATTGTAAGCGATATGGCTTGGGTTGGGGCTCCAGTTGCAATCCCAACTCCTAAACAACATAAGAAGACACTATATTGGTTGAAGATCCTCCATCAACTGTCAGTAAGAACATGTGACCTCAGACCTCCACAACTGAATAAAACAATGACATACGACACCAATTATCAGGAGGTGGAGTTTGTATAGCCATGAAGACCCGATTTTGCAGAGTGGGGTCACTTGTTTCTTCTTCCTCTTCCTCATCACTAGGTTCTGAAGTCGGAAAGACATCTTCATATTCTATATCATCATTGTCTTTTGTTGTCGTTGTAGTCATCACACGACATGGACACTGGTTGGAGCGACGCCCATATGCATGACAAGAAAAACATTGGATAGGCGTAGTGACAATTGGTTTGGAGGGTTCACCTACAGTAGTCGATGTTGTTGTAGTAGTCGGCCCTTGACATGGTTTCCACCCAGGTGACCACAGTCGGGGATGATGTCAGATCTCCTCAATTCTTTCAGCACTTTGAATAGCATCATATGAAGAAGTGAAATGCATGATTGCTAGATGATCAACTATCTCATCGCGAAGTCCCCTGTGAAAATTTGCGATTGCGACGGTGGCATCCATTTAAACCTCAGATCAGTTGCATAATTCTTGAGATTTGCTGGTGTCCGTGGTGACAGTGTCGTCACCCTGCTTGAGATCTTGATTCACCATGTAGGCCTGCTGCTTTTAATCCCGAGGTAAGAATCGTTGCACAACCAAAGGATGCAATTCCTCCCATGTGTCGACGGGGTTGTCTCGCGATTGGTTCCACCATGCTAGAGAGGCTCCCTGAAACTTGGAGGTGGTGATCAGGACTTTTTGCCTCACTAATGGTTCTGTATAACTGGAAATACTTGGCGGTGCAGTGCAACTAGTCAAGCACAATCTTGGCATCACGCTCGCCATGGAACTTTGGTAGCTTCATTTTAACAATGCGCTTTGCTTGTATGGGTTGAGGGGTTGGTTGATGAATATTGTTGTTGCGGTTGACCTCTAGTGCATTCATGCGTTGTTCGGAGGTTGTAACATGATGGAGGAGAATTTCAATAAGCATCAACGTGTTGGGCTTGATGTTGAATTATTTCCTCTTGTCGTTGCATCAGGGCGTCTATTTGATGTTGTTGTTGAACTATATCACCATGTTATTGAACGAGATCCACTTGCTGCTTCATCATGTTGTTCAATTGTTGTTGAATAGCCTCCAAGGTGGCTGCAGTTGTGGCCATGAAGCCATCTAGTTTTTCGTTGACTTGTTGAACAATCACCATGCTTCCTCAGAGAAGAAAGCTTCCTTGAAGTCGATGTAGAAGGAGGTGCCTCAGAAGGAAGGTTGATTTAGTGTGCCCTGACCCTACACAAATTTTCGGGGCTACTTACTAGCACTATGGACCTGCCACGCTTGTTGGAGGCGGTGTATATATGCTCTTCGCTGTAGAGGCGGAAATGTTGAACTAGAGGTTGGGAGTGGAATTTTCTTGCGGCCCTATTTTATTTGTTGCTAGAAGCCGATGTTGCCAATATGGTTGGTGGATTTTTGGGTAGGGGGTTATTGTGTGTGGGTTACGAGCGGGCGAGGTTCACAATGGGTTCTGGGATTGCTGAGGGGGTAGTTTGTATGAGGGTGAGCGGCAAAGCAAGGGAGTTGCAGTAGCAGGTCTGTTGGGAGTTCGTATGTGGGCAGGGAAGTCGGGGGGGGGGGTTCTTGAAGGCAGCAGGGTTGCTAGGTGGGTGTGCGACATGCAGGAAGGAGGAAGGCTCCTGCTTGGCCATTGTCTTCCATAGCGGCAGTTGTGGATGAGCGGTTGTCTTCAACAATGATTGTTGGCAGGCACATGGATGAGGTCAGGGGGCTGAGCTGGCATGATAGCCTTACGGGTGGAGGTTACAACTATGGAAGGTGTAAGGTGAGTGGAAGCGGGAGGAAAGAAATGGGGGATATGGGGTCACGCACGACGGTGGGTATCATGTAAGGTGGGCGGAAGCGGGAGAGGGGGAAAATATGGACGGAGATTTACTCTTCCTCCATGAACATTAATCGGAAGAATCAAAGATAACAAGAAAAAGGGGGAAGAGAAGGAGGTCGTGCCCTAATAATTTAGGGTTTGGCTATGATACCACTTGATGCAGCCAAGCTATGGAGAAAATTAAAAGATGAAATAAGTTTGCAACAAGCAAATAAAATTCTAATAATCGACTGCCTAGACAAAGACCCCAAGGCAGGCTTATATAAGACTCTATGACTTGACGTACTAGTCAACAAAATAAAAAACTAAAATCTTAATGCAAGTAAATAAAATAAGGAATTAAAATCCTAATAAAAGATATTCAGAATTAAATATAACACAAATTTCCTAAGTGCATAAAGAACCAAATAAAAGCCCAACTTGAGCCCAATAAGCTCTAATCAGGATTGTCTTGGATCTGGGCTTGCTTCCTATGCAAATCTCCCCTCATGGATTGCATCAGCATGTAGATAAAAAATAAATTTTTGGCTGATTAGAGTCACCGCACCAACAGATCGGGGGCAGAGTGAAGGACTGAGTGTGAGAGTTGGCGGGGCTGCTTGAAGGGCAGAAGGTTTATCAATCGAAGATGATTTACTTCACACATGCAAGAAAAACATAATCGGTAGGGTGACCAGGGATGTGTGTATCGTGCACTAGGCACAGAGATAATTGCAACAACGTTGCAGATGCTTGGCGGGCAGCTAAGCTAACAAGGTAGCTACCGCTCGCAAGCGGAAGATTTTATTTTTGTCTCTTCTAGGGTTAGAATTGGATCACTGCTCTAATACCATGAGATAAAGTAAAAGAAGGCTATTTGATATATTGATAAAGGAATTCCCCTTCTTATATAGAAGGGGGAAGCATATAGACTTTAGATAAAACCCTAATGGACCAAGACACACTTGGGCCCATATACAAATAGACTCAAATAACTTAATTAACTAAATTAACCAGACTCTCTAATATATACAAATAAAACATGGGCAAGTTAAATAACACCGTTCCAATTTTCTCTGAGCAGTGAATGTATCCTAACTTGTTTTCCTTTCATTAGAGGTTCCAATATATAACTATATTATCAAATTCGAGCTCCTTGGCATTGTTACCTAACACTACCCTGGTTAAATCTGCTGGTGTGGCAAGTTGTCTTTTTTCAAGGTTAATTGAGGGGATTTGCATTTATCCCATCCCCTTTCCGGGCCAACCAATTGTAACAAAACAAGTCACATATGATCCTCAAGGTCGTCCTCTCTCCTTCCACAAAAAACTCAAAAAAGACTTAACGCAAAAACTATTCTTTCCACACCCCCTATTTGTCCCCTCTACAAACACCTAGAATGTTAGTAGGCATCTCATAAAAAAACTATACAACGATTCCCTCTTGGATCGCTCTTCCCCAGAATGCTATATTAAGCACCGCCTTGTTTTCCAACTTGTTGATCTTAAGAGTGGTGATCCCTTGTTCATGCACAACATCTCAGACCTCTTCTGCCAACACTCGTAGTCCTCCATGGGAACATGAACCTGTTACTCGATATCTTGACTATCTCTCCATGCTCTAATTCCACTTCATCCACTTGGACCCCTCTACTCCTACACACATACAACACATGAATTAACCCTCTTAGGTGTGCTTTGTCCCTTTCATGTCCTCTGACTTGGCTCAATAAAGCCAGTCGTAGTCTACCTCTCCCATCCCTGACCATCCCCTACCACCGCCACCCTCCCTCATGATGTGGATTTAGTCATAACCACCGTCATATTGATCCTAAGATGGCCCTCTGTGGGTGGTTTCAACTTGATAACTCCACCGCTCTCTCTTTCAATTTGACAATGTTCAACCCATCTTCTTTGAGTTTGCTTCTCTCCTCAAAACTTAGCCTGCCCTCAAAAGCCTTCCTCGACTCCATTGCCTCCAGGGTCTTCTCACATTCTCCTATACTTGTTTGTCCGTTCATATTCTTCCTTCTCACCTTCTGTTGTATCTCTTTACCCATATGTTCCATATGACCAACTGAGGAAGCACTCCCTAATCCATCCTCTCACCGTGGTACCCCCACTTTCCTCTAACAGGCCTTCATGGTATCTGACCGGCCTAAATCGCGCGTCCTAAAGTTGGAGGCGGATTTGAGGTAGTCGAGCTTTTACATTTATAACCCGAATCCTTATAGGCCCCCACAACTTTGTTTACGGGGTCGAACACAGGGACAAGGGTGGTAGTGTTGAGAACTCTGAATCGACACACTACACTCTGACACATACAAAGAGATAGTAAATTCCCCAAGGGGAAACAATAAGATGTCACAAACAAAACAAAGAAAACTATCTCCAACTGGAGTTACAAGAAGGTTTTAAGATTTTAGTCATTTAGCAGTTTTTAGGGGTTTTCATGCACAGAAATAGAAAGATAAAACTAGAGCTTAAAGCAAGGTGTGAAGGATAAACTTTGGTAAAACAAGCAGCAACAGGAACATCCTGTACCCCTCCTCTCAGAGCGGATACCTCTAACCAAGCATCAATACCCCTCTCGAGGTTGCTGGACCTTAAGTTAGAGTGAAGTGTTACTGAAGCAACTCCGATTCTGGGCACTCTCGTACTCCAGAATCAGCCCAAACACTAGAGCCACAACACATCTCTCGAAGTTGTTGCGACGGGAAAACACGATTTGGTAGCTAAGCGAAACGCGATCCAAACATGCAAGCTAGAGTTCAGATATTAAACATAGCAGTCATCCAACAATTGCACCAAACATAAAGCAGCAAGTAATTACACTTTTCCATTTCCATAAACATTAAGGGTCTTAATTACAGTGCATAAGTAAAGAATTAAATAACAGAAATAAAGATAGAGGTTGCCTTCTTGATGTAGAAGGATGACTGACTACAGTGGCTCTCCAGCCCGATACCGGTCAGGAGCCAAGCCCGATACAATAGTGTCGGGCGGTACACCCTCTCGGGCGGCACACCGTGACGGCCGATTGTATCGTTCAAGGACCCTGGCCGATACGCTCAAGTCGGGTGGCACCCTCTCAGGCGGCACGCCATGACGGGCGAAGCGTATCTGGTTCACTATCGTGTCAGGCTAGTAGTGACACATCTATGTCGGGCACTTGTGTCGCTCATCCACGTGGGCCGATATCGGCCTGCAGTGTTTCCCGGGACAGTCCTAAGTGAACCATCCCCTCCCTCTCGGGACGGGGAAGAGCTCACCTAGAGTTTCCCGGCATGAGCACTCAGGCGCGATACTTCTGCTCTCGCAGCTTCCTCTGAAGATTTGCTCAGGGTTCCGACCTGTCTTTTCAGCTTCCTGTAGCTGCTATTTATAGGCAGCAGTTGGGGGAAGTTATGGGGCTCAGGGCGCCACGTATCCCTCCTTTTCATCGTGGAGTCGGTGACGACCGATACACATATCGCCCTGCACATGGATGTCGGCTGTCAGTCACGTGACGGGCGGCGCCTGCCGGTGGGTGGCCTGTGTCGCGCGACAAGCTTGGGTTGTCGTGGAGAGATCGGCTCCCTGTCAGGTAAAAGACGTGTTGCCCGCCAGTTTCTTCTTATGCGGCATCCCCGTGTCACACATCGTCATGTTGCGCTACCCTGTCAGGCAGTGATCGTATCGGCCATCTGGAAGGCCGATGCAGGTGGAACTTGCTTGTGGGCCGGAACGACCTTATTGACGATAAAAGGGTTGAAATAGGAGGAAAATACTGCAAAAGATGGAAATATTGAATTAAGAGCGCTGTTTGGCCAATTATTGCAAAAGTACATATAAAAGAGAGGAAAACAGTTAAAAAGGGCAGTTTTGATAACAAAATAACAGTCTAAAACATCACAAAATTTGGTGTTATCAGTATCACTGATCTTCTCGCCGTTACCCACGTTTCTCAGTAACTCCATTAACTTCATTGCTCTATCCCAAATAGCCCTAGCCATGTTTCTTGATAGGAACAAGTGGTCATATGACACCTCCCCTCATTCGCCACCACATTCACATGCTGAGGCCAACTGATACATATAAGATCTAATCCATTCATCTGTTGGCACTGGTCTATGCAAGACCTTCCAACCCAACGCAAATGCCCTCTGAGGCAAATCCTCATGCCAGAGCCATCTCGTGCAGCCAACTCCCATTATTTTGTGCTTCCAACATCTTCATTAAGCCAATGTTAAAGGCCTCTTGTTGCATCAATTCTCATATCAATGTATCCCTCCCTCTTCTAATCCTTTCCAGATTCTCATAGTAGCTAAGGCCATGTTGGTCTAGCTCATTTTCAAACTTGGGCCAATCCCAATCTTGTCTGTCCATCGTCAACTCCCTAATTTTCATTTCCATGGGCGATGAAGCCTGTGCTGATCTAAAGTCGAGGACGCAGTCTCCCCCACACCATTTCTCCAACCAAAAGAGTCTTTCACCCTCCCCTGGTAGCCACCTGCAATGTCCCATGATTTTGGGAAAATCTTCCAAACCCTTCTCCAGAACCGCGAAGGGAAGGAGCTGAGCTTCATATAGGTCAGGTGCGACGACCCCATCAATAACTCCCTTCTTATGTACTTGTCTATATGGAATCTCTTCCACATTGATTTCCCATCATAAACCTCGTACGTCTCTTGTTCTACTTAAGTCTTGTTATGCCTAGACCTCCTTTGTCCCTTGGCTTCACCACCACCTCCCATCTCACCTATGCCCTTCTGGACACTCCCTCCCTTGAGGTCCACAGAAACTTTGTCATGCATTTTTTCAACTTCCCACATGTAGATGCCGGAACCACCACTGCCGCAAAGGTGTATATGGGGATTGAAGATAAAACATGCTTAGAAGGGTGATCTTACCCACGAAGAAGAGCACCTTGCCCTTTCACCCGCTCAACTTCTTTTCCATCTTCTCTACAAAAAACTCATAGAAGTTGGCTTTACATCGACCCGTGTATAGGGGGACCTCTTGCGTCTCCATCCATATCGTACTAAGATTTCTCTCGCTATCGCGTCATCTCCTTGGACTACCATCGCCGACTTTTTGATATTGATCATCTGTCATGTGTTCCTATGATATACCTCCAAGACCCCTCTCACCGTCTCTGATGACCCTCCTTTAGAGTTGCAAAAGATAATAATATCATCTGCAAAAAGAAGATGGGTAGGAGCCTGAGCCCCCCTCTTGTGGCAAACTGTTGGATTCTCCCTGTTGCGGTCTCCCTCGCCAAAGTTTGCCTTAACACCTCTTCAAACTAGACGAAGAGTCTGGGGGAGCATGTACTGCCTTGTTTGAGCCCTCGAAAGATCTCAAAGAATCTCACCGATGTTCCATTCATCCTTACATAATAACCCTCGAAACAGATTGATACTCAACTATGTTGCTGTTTTGGCCAAACCAAATTTCCTAAGAACCAAAGAGAGGAATGGCCAGTCAACTTTGTTGTAGGCCTTCGAGATGTCCACCATTACTATCATGTTTTCCCTCTCCTAGCCATACCCACATCATGAAAGAGTCCATTCACCACTCAGAGAGGAAGAGTAAAAAAAAAGAAGGAAGCAAGAAAAGAATTATTTGCAAAAGGAGTGGCATATATGGAATGAGTTGAGTGAGCACTAAATGAACATAGATCAAATTGGAGTTGGTAGGGGCCAATTACTATAGCATGTAAGTGTACCACTAGTAATGTCCCTTCCACTCACAAAAACATTTTGCTCGGGACTCACCATCTTCAACAACACCATCACCGACCTATTTGCCATTACTTTTTTGATCACTCATAGAGAACATTTCACCATAATCAGTCTAAAATCTAAGCCCAGTTTCATCACCCATCCTTCTTCAGTATCAACGCAATGCGTCCAACCATGATGCTCCTGTGAATACTCCCCATGTTGTAGAAGAACCACACCAGGTTGATCAAGTCTTGTTTCATGACCTGCCAAGCAAAGTGAAATAAATGTATTGTGAGACCATAAGGTCTTGATGCCCCATCTCGTTCCAAGCCCCACACAGCCTGATGGTTTTTTCCTTGGTTGGCTCCCTCATAACCGCTTGTCTTCCTATGTCAAAACCCTCAAGATGTTTGATAGGAGCACCTCCTCCTAGTCGTTTGATAGCCATTGACCTTGTCCAGAAAGGTGCGTGAAGTAGCCGACCGCTTCTTCAAGCATCGACCCCTGCTCGGTCACCTCCTTTGATTCTCGGACAATCTTTTGGATCCCCGACTGGTTTCTCCTAGCTTTCGTGTATGCATGAAAGAATCAGGTGTTTTTGTCTCCTTCCTCCAATCATCTAATGCCCTCCTTCTCCTTATAAAACATTTCTTCTCTATCATATGCTCCCTCAATCTCTATTTCCGCCTCTCCTAGCTCCCTCTCCCTTGCACTTATTGAATCACCATCCATTACTATCAACAAATCCTTGATTCTTCTTCTAGGGTCTTGATCTTCTGAAATGGTTCCACTCCTTTAGAGCGCATATCAGGTTCTTAGCCTTTGCAAAGAACCAATACCTAGAATCTCCAACCCCTCCACCTGCCATCTGTCTCTAATAGCACGTAGGCAATCAAGGTGGGAAGTCCACATCGCGTGAAAGTAGAAATCCCCTCGTATGCTACTCACCTCCACTACTACCAACAAAGGACAATGGTCTGATTCTTGTGACCGCGTAAGATGCTCTATCCTGCACACCAACCCCTGATTTTTCTATTCCCCATTCATCAACCCCCGATCTAGCCTCTCCTAAAATGTAGGTAGCCCTCTCTGTTTGTCTACCCACACAAAAGAGCTTCCTTCGAAAGGCATCTCCTTAAGATTTGAATCTCCGATCCACCCATTGAACTCCTTCATAGTCATTCTATCCATTCCTCCCCTTCTCTTTGTTCCTCTCTACTTCTGACAACATTAAAGTCCCTTACTATCATCCACTTACTTCTCCCTACAACTATCACCACCCTCTCCAAATCCTCCCAAAAGGATTCTCCTGCCCGACACAGAGCAACTAGCATAGACCACCGTGTAAAACATATGATCTTCATCTATTCCTCTACATTGTATTGTCATTTGTTGTTATCACATCTACTACCATCGACTCCACCGCTTCCCAGGAGAAAACCCAAAATTTTGACATCCCGTCCACATTCTTTGCACTCCACTCTGCCTGTAGGAGTCCCTTGAGGCTAGATGCATGCCCTGCTTCGAGGAAAGGGTTCATGATTGCCACCAATCACAAGTTGTGCTTCTGGTACATCTTCTTCACTTGTTTTCTAGTACACCTGTTTGCCACCCCTCTCGCATTCCAAAGTAAGACTTTATCCATCCAACCATTGTGACTCCACTGTCCCACAACACTCTACCTCCCTAGCATGATCCTCCTCTCCTTCCCATACTAAGGATCTCTATTCCCCACCTCTGTCCTCCACCTCCAGCCAGTGTCTCCCTATGGTTGCTTCCGCTCAAGAATACCACATCCTGGTCTATAGTCGCCATGAAGAGAGACCCCCCCCCATTCCCATCCCCATCCTTCCAATCTGAATGTATCTGGGACCACCTAGAGAAATTCACACACATTTCTATCTTCTAATCTCCATTTCCTGCCATTCGCTTAATGAACTCATCTGACCGTGGGCCACTGTCCTGATGGGGGACATCTCTCTTGTGGGCCTAGCTTGCTATGACCCGTGGAGTTAGAGGTGTTAGTGGCTTAATGCACCCGACTTCAAATCTAGGACTTCTCCACTCCCATGATCACATGTATCTTCAACATCTTGACCTATTCTCCCGTGCCTCCTCACACAATCCTCCCATGCCTGTTGTGATCCTATTTGTTTGTGAATGTTGTGAGCAGAATCCTCAACACCCTTCCCTTCATTATGGTCTCAGACATCCTTGAGTTCCTTACCTCCCTCGCCACTGAGACCCTCGTCGTACTTCTCCCTACAAACCAATTCATGAGATTTGGGATATCCTCTATCACTGCCTTTTACACATATCAAGTTCCTTGTATGTCTATCGAGTCTTCCGCCTAAGATGACTCCCGCTCCAGAGCTCTAAAAGGTTCCACTATCTACTTCAGAGACCCCCATTTGTGATACAAGATTGGGACATTTTCTAGCCATTACCACCACCTCTTTTGTCTCACTGCCTTGAGGAATCCCGTCCCCTACCCTACACGCATATCCAATCCTTCCAGGGTGGATGGTGCAGACGTCTAAACATCCTTTTCTGTTTCCTTGTCTTCAAAGAACACACTTTGAAGCAAACTTTAGAAACTTTTTTACTCTCTGCCAATACCCTTCCAACATCCTCATGATTTGTCTGCAACGCTTCTCCCCTATCCAGGTGACTTCAACAACCTTGTCAATGACCTTCTTTGCCTCCTCCTAATGTGCATCCGATACCAGGTGTATCATCACTCTTCTCTCTCATCTAGTCCTCTGGGGGTCATGCCGAAGTGGGGGGAAAACTGTGTGTTGGCAAGATCAAAGCTAGGACGGCTACCTCTTTCTCTCCTTGTACTTGGCAGCCTACAAGCCACCGCCTTGTTCCCCGACCCTCCACATTTATGGCACACCCATGGGTTCTGACATTGTCCCTGCCAGTGACCCCACCCCAAACATTTAAAGCAGGTGTACTTCCATGACATCCTCCCCCCTCCTAGGTGCACATCCTCATTGGCTCTTCTTCTCTCCCTGCATGTATGCTCGTTTCTCATCATCTCTTCTTCTCCTTCGAACAGGCGCCCCGTCCCAAAGTAGTCCTCATGTGGATTGCCTGTTCCCAACCTCATGCTCTGAGCTCCTTTAGAATTTCACATGCACCCTCAAACAGTTCTGCGATGCAAGTATGCCACTAGCATCCCTCCTGATACCACCTTCCACCTGAAGTGGTAAATCGTATAACAAACAATTATTTTTTTTTCTTTTTTTTTTAATTGCCCCTATCGATGGTTTTTGGGCCAGACATCCGATGGATCTATCGTTGCGGCTAGACAAGCCCCTCTTCTGATGGATTCCTCTCTGAGGGGTAGATCCCCGAAAGTGAACCTGACATAGGGAGCAAGTGTAGGATGAAGACGGGGGTTAGGCGGCCCAACACTGGCAACTAGGCGATCATCCCCATTCTCTAGCAATTTATATCAAATCCAACTCACCTCTTTCATTGGAGATTCAGGGTTTAGGGTTGTCAGCACAACCATTATCAATATTGTTGTAGATGGCAACACAACCGTGAAGCCTCGACTTGCTAGATCTGCCAACTGATATAGTGGTTGTGATTTTGTGTTAGAGCACACTTCCATCACTCAATAGAAAAGGAGTAAGAAAGGCAACACCTTTAGGGTTCCCGACCCTTGCCCTTGTGACAGACCAACTATGCCATAGTAGTTCCCTTGCCTGTAAAGTGTGGCGAAGATTGTGGTGGCGTACGTGCCCCTGCGTGACAGCTAGCAGCAATCTCCTGGGTCGGGAAGGAAGCTTTAAGCTAGAAACCCAACTCCAGAAGGCGAAGGGGGCGAGCAAGGATTAGGTCCAAGCTAGGTGATGAGGTAGCAACGCATTTTCTATTTCTTCTACAATCATCTGCCTCCTCTTGTTTCCCTTCCATACATTTTGCATCTCACTGGCGTGGCAATTTACACAGGGGATGTTACAACCCCAAATTTTGGGTTCATTTGCTGAGAAATGTAATTTCTCATATTAAAGATATTGGAACAAATAATGACATAATTTGTTTTGAATAAATGGATTTCAATGGCCTTGTTGGTTGTTTTGTGGGCTTGATTGGCTATTGGGCCCAATAACAAGAAAATTCAATTAATAAAGGAATAATTGAGAATTCGAGAAAAGAAAGATGTGGAAACCTCTAGAAGGCAAAATAATGTAATCCAATGATGGATTTGGTACCTCTTAGGTTCCTTGGGTGCCAAGGAGTCCAAGATTGTGAAGAAAAGGCAATAAGAAAAGAAAATATCAAATAAGTATTTTTTATTAAGAAAGAAATTGGAAACCAATGTTAAAATATGGGAAACAAGTGAAAAGAAGTATATTTGAGTAATCCTTAGTGGAATTTCGTATCCCAAGGATTCCTAATAATAAAAGGAATACTAATGAGGAAAATAAAAGAGAAATAAAGAGAAATCCTCAAAGAGAGATATTTTGATAAGAATAAAACAAGATAATGTGACATAATGCATATTGATGCATTTAAGGATAATGAGTTTTCCTTAAAAAGGAATTTCGAATTCTTTGATTTTCTTGGGATCCAAGGAGTCCCAATGAAGAAAGAGGAAAGAAAAAATACCTATAAAAGAAATAAGAATATAATGTGAATACATTATTAAGGAATTTCATGGTATTATTAAAAGGGAGATATTTTCTATTAAAAAGGAAAACTAAATTTCGTGCCAATACATTAAGAGACAAGTAATAAGAAGATAAAGGAAGAAATTTTCGTAATACTAATATCCCAAGGAAAAGGAATATCAAAGGGATGAGGGAGAAAGAGAAGATTTGCTTCTTTTTTAAGGGAAGTTATTTCCTATTAGGAAAGGGACTTGTTCCCTTTTATATGGGCGTCTTGGGGCTTGAGTGCCCTCCCCTATATAAGGGGTAGAGCTCAGGGACGAGTTCCAGGAGGTTCCATGTATTTCTATCTTCTTCTTCTCCTTATTTGTAAACAAACCCTAGTGGAGAGGGTAGCTCACAACCTGACGCAAGGAGAGGTCGTGGAGGAGGTGTAATGTGTGTGTGTTTTGCTCACACGATGACCTAGGAGGGTTTATCCATCTCTACCTTGCCCTCGTCCTCACGCAAACACTGGAGAAGGACTGCAGCATGACCAAGAGTTGCAGGCTTGGCGCGATGGGGACAGGACACCTGGGCCACCAAAAGGAGGCGCCCTGGGTACGGAGGAGAATGACGAAGGGAGGGTGGCCATCTCCGGCCACCCACAGATCCTGGAGTGAAGAGGATAAACCCCGCAATGTAACCTAGTCGGCGGCAGTATAGGGCAACAGATGTTGAAGAAGAACAGAACGTTTTGACGGTTCTACCCCTCATGGGCGTGAAGGGGCGGTCTGCGGCCCGGGGGCATATGAGACATTTCGTTATAATCAGACCCGCAAGGTATGCGCATGAAGTAAGTTGCCTACGTGGCACTTTGCTATTGGTCCATATGTGTTTATATTGTAAAAATCATATCTAATGTTTGGTAACTCCGATTAGGACAAGTAATATATGAAAGTTGCTCAGAAAAATGAGGGGAATCCATTCAAAATATAATTGAAGCCTGATTCCTTGTGAAATTCGAAAAGTAATGGAAGTTATTAACTTTAATGTAATGATGATTAAAGAAACCCTAACTAGGAATGTTTAATGTGATTAGTGGGGTTTAATTGATGATTAAAGTTGATATTAACATGTTAATCATGAAGAGATACATTAAGATTGAAAAAGATGAATTTTGCACGTAATTAGTTTAATTGAAAGTTCATGTGTGCATGAATATGTTTTAATGGGCCTTGAAACCCTAATGTTGACTAAATCAACTATTAATGGCTTTAATTGATTAATTTCATGATTAAAGTTGGAATATGCTGAACCTAAGATATTTCGAGCATTAAGTTCCAAATATGTGGATAAATACCTTAAATGTAGTAATTAGGGTTTTCTCATGAATAAAAGGTGGAATTAATGGAAAATCGGGTTCATATGTGATTTGGACCATAATGAACAATGAATCAATGACAAATACATAAAATGATATTGTCATGGATTAAGAGGATAAAAACAATAGCTTTAATAAAAGAGAGGCTTAATGAGCTTAATTAATGGTTAATTATGTCTTTAATCCGGAATTGAGGATTAGATGTGGAAATAATTAGGGTTTGTGATCAATTGCGATAAATTAGGATTTAAAATAGTAAAAGATGAAGGGAAACCCTAATTGCAATGGAAACCCTAAAAGTGGACTAGAAACCCTAAGAAGTGAGTTAGATTTAATAGATCTTAATGACATGAGTAATAAAAGGAAAATGTATAATTGTTTCAGGATCTTATTGAATGCTTGCTTGCTCATTGTTGTTTGGATTATTCCTGCACCTGAATCTATATGTACAGGTATGTGGTTACGCTTATGACTACCTGAATTAGTTTTCCGGGGTTTTGTCGATGTTTCCATCGTGGCTTGAATTAAACTGTTGGATGTATTTAATTCATGCAAAGTATAATGTGAATATGACTATCACATACGGGATATGCCTACTAGCTCAGATCCTAGTCCCCTATGTAGCTTAATGAGTTGACCTAGTAAAAGGCTACCGATGGGGTAGGCCCATCAGGTCATTGGATGACTTAGTAAATGGCTACCAACGGGGTAGGTCCATCAAGTCAGATTGAGTTAGAGATTGGACTACCTATGGGTAGTGCCATGCAACTCAACCCTAGATATTGATCTACCTGTTAGGTAGGATCATGCAGGGTTTAATAAGGATCTACCTAGAGAGAGGTGGGATCTCAATCCACTACAGGGATAGCACAGAGATAGGGGATAGGAAAGGATTGAGTAGTATGGTTGAAAACGTAATCTTGGCTGTTAAATGATAATTGGCTGATTACTTTGTTACTATAGTTGCACGTTTATTGTTTCCCCCACATACCAGCTTCTTACTAACTGACGTCTTGTTTGTCGGTGTTTTAGGTACAAATGAAAAGAACAAACAGTAAAGTGGCAGATGTGGAATTAAATGAGAAATAATGGGCACAGGAGGATTAGTTAGTTTAACATCTTCATGGATAGAAGTTTAGAAATCCCAGTGTTTCCAAGGTAAGAAAAGTTTTATTTTATACCAGTTTTCAGTTTAGTTGGTAAAGTTTATTAATTGTTATTGATGATTTGTCGAACCTTTGATCCTGTTAATTGAATAATGGCTCTGACCTTCGGGTCTCCCTTAATTGGGGGTTACCGGGAGGCGGGGTCGTTACAATTGGTATCAGAGCATAGGTTCCTCATCTAATCATTAATAATTATTAAATTTTACAAATTCCATAGAACTGAGGGAGTTATTAGATGATTACCTAAAAGACAGAGGTGTCTAGAAAAGGATCACGACCGGGGGTTGGAAATATTTTCCTCCACACCGCTAGTCGGAATACGAGGACTCCCGAATCCGTGTGACTGCCTGGCCAAAGTCTTAGGGTATGATTCAAAATAAGATACCTTTAGGACTCTCTCACCTTGTTCATCCCTTCTCAACTCAAATTCTGTTAAGGACCTTAAGGATTAGGGTTTTCTCTCTTTTCCTCACCCTCTTGAGGTATGGGTAAGGTTGATAAGGATTAAGGAATCCTCCACCAAATTAATAAAAGGCATGTAAATAAGATGTCATGGACATAAGCTTAATAGAGTAAGCGTAAAGGACTAGATACATGCTTAGGTCGTATGAAATGCGTTGTCATTGCCCTCAGGAGAGACTTGAGGATAGACCTCCTTGGTAGGAGGATGAGTGGAGAGAGTTAGTCTTGGAGGTAGATACCTCCATTAGAAGTAGAGACCTAGCACATCCTTTGATGATGATGTTAACCCTAACCCTAAGTGAAGGTTAGAGAGAGAGGACATGATGAGTTAGATGTCATGGTTGACCGAGTGTTTGGCTGGACATGCCTTTGAGATGCCATAAGAGGGTAGATGACCTAGTACCATTGGCGACCCAACCCTGGAGACGGTCGTGCATGCTTGAGCGAAGGATAGCTCCTTCATGGATGAGGTTGGAGGAGAACCTATAGTTACCCTATGGGCTTAGACAAGTAGGGTATAGCTTGCACCCAGAGTATGTCAGTAGACGACAGTAGGTTGAAACCCTGGCCAGTATGCATGATGGATGGCTTAGGGGATGAGCATAAAGGGCTAGGGATGATCTTGAGCAAACATAAGTTCAAGCATAGGCTTCACCCATGTGGAGGTATGCTAGTGAGCTTGATTCATCATGGAGAAAGGACCTCGGGTAGTAAGAAAGCATGACTCAAGGAAGAGGGTCATAAGCTTAGACTCTGAGACATAAAGAACAGTGAGTAGTTGAGGATGATGTGACCTAAGTGGATGATAGTCTTGAAGGCTGACGATATCTTGGTTGCCTTTAGAGGAACCAAACCTTAGAGGGAGGATGATGCTTCTGGTACCCATGGTATAAGTGACTACCCGCTGGATGAGACAGAGAGTGCCTTAAACCCTACAGAGGTTTAAGTAACCAGTTGTGAGGCTTTATACCTAGTTGGTTGTCTTGGAGGAGGACTCAACCCTGAAGTGTTACTCGAGTAGAAGGATCATAGAAGTACATGACATACCGTGGACATGCTTGATTCATGGTTAAGAGATTGAGCATGCAGTTGGACACCCAAAGGTGAACCTAGGGTTCCTAGACCTAAGAGGGGAAGTAGTGTACCCAATGCTCATGATGAGATTTGAGTCTCTATAGTCTCGAGCATGGTACTCCTCATGTGTAGAGGGAATAGGAAATCCCTTAAGTTAAGGGTATGTTTGATGAACCCCTCATGACTAAGTTGATCTGATGTTGAGGATGAGAACAAGTGTGACCTAGCATGGTTTAGTAGGTACGCTTATGCCTTAGTAGTTGCTAGATTAAGCATGCTCATGTGAATGTAAACCCTAAGGATGTGAGTGACCTTTGTTGTCAAGGTGTAGTTTCCTCCCATCCTCGGAGAGGGACCCTTTGGTAGGGGGTTTACCAGTTTGGTTGGTTTTGAGGTAACCTAAGGAGGGTTCATAGGATCTTGAGAAGCTAAGTGAAGAGTACATGGCATGAGAATGAACTTATAGGCCCATAGATAACCATATCTATGTGCATGTGGATGTATTACCATGGAGGTAACCGGTATGTGGCTTGACCAAGGTAGGCAGGTTGCCATGATCCCTATGAAAGGATGAAAGTCAGCCCATGAATGCAGGAAGAGAGATGATGAATGTTTGGGAAGGTTCTGAGTTGAACATGTACTATAAGAGAATCCTAAGTCTATCCTAGGGTCAGGTAGGGATAAGACCGATGGAAGTAGGAGTTGCCTAATTCCCTAGTGCACATGACCATAGGGTCGGGAGGTAACAACTATCATTGCCTGAGAGCCATGGGTTAGGAGATTGATCACCTTCATGAACTCATGGGACCCAAAGGGCAGATGAGTAGGGCACTCTCTGGATGCATAAGGGAAAAGGGATGACCCCAAAAGTGCCGGCTCCCTATAGACCTAGAGGAGATGACCTAAGATTGTGCTTGGACCAAGTAAGTTCGAGACCAATTTTCCATGGAAGTAATGTGGATATCATGATGTTTGTAATATAGAGACATAAGCTGCACGTTTCAACTTAGAATTGAAGTGTACTGGTAAGGTGGGATGTACCATCTCTACTCCTGGAATGGGAAGAACTCTGTATTTGGATGGCCGCCAAATGCTTATTTCTTCTTATTATGGGAGTGAGAGATAGGACAGTACGCATGCCATACACCAAGGATAACGATGATGTGAGTTGGAATGTTGCTATGAGGTATGAGGACAGAGAGGATAACATACCCTTGTGGAGTGGATAATACATGGATGGTTTACAAACACTAAGAGAAGTAGTGTAGTCAGCTTAAGAGGATGTTTTATCAGGAGCTATGTGGAATTTGCAAGTTAACCAAGGTTGAGTTTGATCACCATGAGGATGAACTGAGAGTTTGTTGATGAAGGCAAACTTAGAATTTGAGATGAGATGATAAGTGGAATACATGGAGGCGTATGTTCTCAACAATACCTAACACCTAAGGATAAGAAGTGGTAATGAATGTTCTGGTTGAGATATAGCTGCCTAGATTAGTTGGAAGCTAGAAGAAGTTGAGGTTGTTCAACTAACCCTAAGTTTGGAAAGAAGATGTGTTTTGGTTAACACACAGATGTAACAAGATATATTGAACAAGATTAATGGTGGTTTGGTTAGCCAGCCTAGTCCTTGATGTAATGAAAGGATGGCTGTAGAACCTCAGATGTACTTCTTTGGAAAGGAAAGTGATGAAACCCTAATGAGAGTGGTTTAGGGTTTCCGAGGTATCAGTCTTAAGTAATCATGACATACATGAGATCAGGGTTTAAGAACACCAAACACCATGATACTACAAGGATAGTAAGTGATAGTAGCACTTTGCTGCTTGATGTGAAGTTGCATGTAGCATGTGGCCATGCAAGCCAAGGGTGAAGGACGAACACCAGTAACCCCATGCTTTGACTTAGAGGTTCCCCGAGAGGGAATGGTAGTTCATCCACTGTGGATGGTGGTAACTCTCCCCGTGACCAAGAAGGTCAAGATGCATTATGGGTTATGGTAGATCCCTTCACCTATACGACATGAGAAAGAAAGGAGTACTGTCAAGAGATAGATTTTGTTGAACTACATAAGAGAGAGAAATGGTTCAACTACACAATGACGCGAGTTCAAAATTTCTTGAGCATGATTAGAAGGTTTACTTCCATGCGATGGAAGTAGGTGCGTGAAGAACTCGACGATAGTGCTGCTTATCACCACTAACTAATGGTTAGTATGATCCAGACTAGAGGGTCTGATGAGAGCAAGTGTGCTTGTTCAGGGTGATACAAAGAGATAGTTATTAAGATGTAATGTTTACCACCATAGCCTTTATCGGGATGCAAGAAGTTCCATAAGGAGGTAGTGTCGGTCACCACTTCATTAAGATGATGTTGGTGAAGGAGACCTCGTGAAGGTCATAAAAGAACCACAGTGTGTGCAGATGAAGTCTCTTGATCATGCAATGGCTGAGAGAGAGCCCAAGGGTGACATGAGTCACGAGCTGATGCAAAGCAGACTGACATGCAGTTCACTGTGGGGGAATATAATGTGAAAATCTGACCCCTCTGAGCTACAGCTGAGAAAGCTGAGTCCCCGATATATGGGTCCATTTGAGATGGATCGGTGGAGATGGTTGTGTTTAGCCTTGCCCCTCAGGATAAAGTGATGTGTTGCATGAGTCCGATCTAGAGCACTATGTGAAGTACCCAAGCCATGTGTTGAGCCCTGAACCTATTCAACTTTTGAGAGGTTGAAATGTCCTGAGTCACCTATGAGGGTACGATATACCAAGGTAAGAAAGAACTCAGATGGAGGAATATGAGATAGTGAAGGTTCTTGGGAAGAACCATGGAAAGGGTGAAGCCACATGGGAGCCATGATGGACATATGAAAGGCTTGTCCCGTTTGTTTGCTTGCTTGATGGAAATTTGAGGACAAAATTCTTATAAGAGGGGAAGGATGTTACAACCCCAAATTTTGGGTTCATTTGCTGAGAAACGTAATTTCTCATATTAAAGATATTGGAACAAATAATGATATAATTTGTTTTGAATAAATGGATTTCAATGGCCTTGTTGGTTGTTTTGTGGGCTTGATTGGCTATTGGGCCCAATAACAAGAAAATTCAATTAATAAAGGAATAATTGAGAATTCGAGAAAAGAAAGATGTGGAAACCTCTAGAAGGCAAAATAATGTAATCCAATGATGGATTTCGTGCCTCTTAGGTTCCTTGGGTGCCAAGGAGTCCAAGATTGTGAAGAAAAGGCAATAAGAAAAGAAAAGATCAAATAAGTATTTTTTTTATTAAGAAAGAAATTGGAAAACAATGTTAAAATATGGGAAACAAGTGAAAAGAAGTATATTTGAGTAATCCTTAGTGGAATTTCGTATCCCAAGGATTCCTAATAATAAAAGGAATACTAATGAGGAAAATAAAAGAGAAATAAAGAGAAATCCTCAAAGAGAGATATTTTGATAAGAATAAAACAAGATAATGTGACATAATGCATATTGATGCATTTAAGGATAATGAGTTTTCCTTAAAAAGGAATTTCGAATTCTTTGATTTTCTTGGGATCCAAGGAGTCCCAATGAAGAAAGAGGAAAGAGAAAATACCTATAAAAGAAATAAGAATATAATGTGAATACATTATTAAGGAATTTCATGGTATTATTAAAAGGGAGATATTTTCTATTAAAAAGGAAAACTAAATTTCGTGCCAATACATTAAGAGACAAGTAATAAGAAGATAAAGGAAGAAATTTTCGTAATACTAATATCCCAAGGAAAAGGAATATCAAAGGGATGAGGGAGAAAGAGAAGATTTGCTTCTTTTTTAAGGGAAGTTATTTCCTATTAGGAAAGGGACTTGTTCCATTTTATATGGGCGTCTTGGGGCTTGAGTGCCCTCCCCTATATAAGGGGTAGAGCTCAGGGATGAGTTACAGGAGGTTCCACATATTTCTATCTTCTTCTTCTCCTTCTTTGTAAACAAACCCTAGTGGAGAGGGTAGTTCACAACCTGACGCAAGGAGAGGCCGTGGAGGAGGTGTAATGTGTGTGTGTTTTGCTCACACGACGACCTAGGAGGGTTTATCCATCTCTACCTTGCCCTCGTCCTCACACAAACACTGCAGAAGGACTGCAGCATGACCAACAGTTGCAGGCTTGGCACGATGGGGACAGGACACCTGGGCCGCCAAAAGGAGGCGCCCTGGGTACGGAGGAGGATGACGAAGGGAGGGCGGCCATCTCCGGCCACCCACGGATCCTGGAGTGAAGAGGATAAACCCCGCAATGTAACCTGGTCGGTGGCAGTATAGGGCAACGGAGGTTGAAGAAGAACAGAACATTTTGACAGTTCTACCCCTCATGGGCGTGAAGGGGCGGTCTGCGGCCCGGGGGCATATGAGACATTTCGTTATAATCTGACCCGCAAGGTATGCGCGTGAAGTAAGTTGCCTACGTGGCACTTCACTATTGGTCCATATGTTTTTATATTGCAAAAATCATATCTAATGTTTGGTAACTCCGATTAGGACAAGTAATATATGAAAGTTGCTCAGAAAAATGAGGGGAATCCATTCAAAATATAATTGAAGCATGGTTCCTTGTGAAATTCGAAAAGTAATGGAAGTTATTAACTTTAATGTAATGATGATTAAAGAAACCCTAAATAGGAATGTTTAATGTGATTAGTGGGGTTTAATTGATGATTAAAGTTGATATTAACATGTTAATCATGAAGAGATACATTAAGATCGAAAAAGATGAATTTTGCACGTAATTAGTTTAATTGAAAGTTCATGTGCATGAATATGTTTTAATGGGCCTTGAAACCCTAATGTTGACTAAATCAACTATTAATGGCTTTAATTGATTAATTTCATGATTAAAGTTGGAATATGCTGAACCTAAGCTATTTCGAGCATTAAGTTCCTAATTTGTGGATAAATACCCTAAATGTAGTAATTAGGGTTTTCTCATGAATAAAAGGTGGAATTAATGGCAAATCGGGTTCATATGTGATTTGGACCATAATGAACTATGAATCAATGACAAATACATATAATGATATTGTCATGGATTAAGAGGATAAAAATAGTAGCTTTAATAAAAGAGAGGCTTAATGAGCTTAATTAATGGTTAATTATGTCTTTAATCTGGAATTGAGGATTAGATGTGGAAATAATTAGGGTTTGTGATCAATTGCGATATATTAGGATTTAAAATAGTAAAAGATGAAGGGAAACCCTAATTGCAATGGAAACCCTAAAAGTGGACTAGAAACCCTAAGAAGTGAGTTAGATTTAATAGATCTTAATGACATGAGTAATAAAAGGAAATTGTATAATTGTTTCAGGATCTTATTGAATGCTTGCTTGCTCGTTGTTGTTTGGATTATTCCTGCACCTAAATCTACATGTACAGGTATGTGGTTACGCTTATGACTACCCGAATTAGTTTTTCGGGGTTTTGTCGATGTTTCCATCGTGACTTGAATTAAACTGTTGGATGTATTTATTTCATGCAAAGTATAATGTGAATATGACTATCACATAAGGGATATGCCTACTAGCTCAGATCCTAGTCCCCTCTGTAGCTTAATGAGTTGACCTAGTAAAAGGCTACCGATGGGGTAGGCCCATCAGGTCATTGGATGACTTAGTAAATGGCTACCAATGAGGTAGGTCCATCAAGTCACATTGAGTTAGAGATTGGACTACCTATGGGTAGTGCCATGCAACTCAACCCTAGATATTGATCTACCTGTTAGGTGGGATCATGCAAGGTTTAATAAGGATCTACCTAGAGAGAGGTGGGATCTCAGTCCACTGCAGGGATAGCACAGAGATAGGGGATAGGAAAGGATTGAGTAGTATGGTTTAAAATGTAATCTTGGTTGTTAAATGATAATTGGCTGATTACTTTATTACTATAGTTGCACATTTATTGTTTCCCCCACATACCAGCTTCTTGCTGACCGACATCTTGTTTGTCGGCGTTTTAGGTACAAATGAAAAGAACAAACAGTAAAGTGGCAGATGTGGAATTAAATGAGAAATAATGGGCACAGGAGGATTAGTTAGTTTAGCGTCTTCATGGATAGAAGTTTAGAAATCCTAGTTTTTCCAAGGTAAGAAAAGTTTTATTTTATACCAGTTTTCAATTTAGTTGGTAAAGTTTATTAATTGTTATTGATTATTTGTCGAACCTTTGATCCTGTTAATTGAATAACGGCTCTGACCTTCGGGTCTCCCTTAATTGGGGGTTACCGGGAGGCGGAGTCGTTACAGGGGATGTGTAGATATGGCACTTAAATGGAACTCAGTGTGATGTAGCATGTCGACAAAAAACCCAATGGGTGTGATGTAGGGCAGGCCCCACCTTTACGCACTTAAGAGCATAGTCATCGTCATGTTATCAGTTAGGCTTTATTAGCATGCTTTATTTTATTATGTCCTTTTTTCTTATTTTTGGGCTCTTGTAAATTCAAGTGGTTTAGTCCCACATTGGCTACCGCTCATTTAGTCTTTCTTTTAAAAGCCTATATGAAGGCTCTATCTGCGTGCATGTAGAGACACAGTTGATGAATGAGAATTATTCCCTTTTAATCTTTAGTCATATTTCTTTAATTCCATAGATAGGCATTAAGTGGTATCAGAGCCTAACCCTAAAAACATTAGGGTTAGGTCCTGCCTACAAAGACTGCCATTCTCCACCAACCCGCCCCCCCAGTAATCCACTGCCATCTCCAACCACACCTGCTGTCACCGTCGCTGCATGTTGCTGCCACCGCCTTGTCTGTTGTTACTGCCGCCGACTGCTATTGCCGCTATCCGCCTCCGTCGCTGCTGTAGCCACCGCCGACATATATTTCTACCGTCACTGACATTGTCTGCTACTACCGCCACCAACACTGTATGCTGCTACTGCCGGCATCATGATATGTTGCTGCCCCTGTAGTCATTGCCTTCTACTACTGCAACCGCAGTCCCTGCCATTACCTGTTGCCACCTACGCCCGCTGCCAACAACTACCCCGTTGACAATTGGCCCCCAGACCGCTAGTAAGCAACCCCCCAAATTTTTTTGGGTCAGGGCAAAAATATCTTATCTCCTCCTGAGGTAATTCTCTCCATCCATATCAAAGGCAAGGAAGCAACGATTGTCATCAATTTGGGTAAGATCTTTTCATTGTTTATTGTGCTTTTGCTCATCTTTGGAAATTTTAGTACATTCACAAATGGGTCTATAGGGTTTTGATACCTCCACCGAAAATTTGCCAAGTCCTAATTTTGGAAAGGTTTTCCCTTGTTTGGTGCACTACTTGTCTATCATATATCTCTCTGCATTGTTTTCTTGAATTTTTTTGTGCTATCCATCACAGAACTAAGTTTTCATTTGGCGCTATAATTTTTTGGCTATTTCATTGCAAATCATTATGACTGATCGTAGGTCTAATAGTATGGTTTTAGAACCCACGTCAGTAGCAGCCCCTACATCTTCCCAAACCCTATTTACACTTTAGACTCTGGGTCAGTCAATCAATTCCATCATGGCTGAGCTTCATACTATTTTCCAAACCCATACTCTATAGGTCGGTCAGAATTCGACACCTTTTATGGGGTATGGGATGCCACCAAATCCTGGACATGCACCACAAAGCCCCCTGAACCCTACTCCTCTACATTTCTGCCCACCACAACACCATGAGCCCTATGCCTACCACCCCTACAGATAAGTTGATCAGTTCGCCAAACCTAATCCTTATTCACAATACCCATATGTGGAACAACACCCCTATCAACCACCCTACCATCACACACCCCAAACTGCTACCCCACAAGCACACTACGCACCACCCCCACATCCCCCTCCATGCACTCCTTGTGCTCCTGCACCTCATCACCAACCATGGGCTCCGTCGCAAGGCCCACATCCTCCCATGGCAAGTCAGCCTCGAGCCCTTGGCCATGATGTTTTTCTTAACCCCCCACATGGACATGTTTCCCCCCACAAACCATATGGTCAATATCCCTAGGACCTCATCCACCACATCACAATGATATCACTCGACGGGTTAAAATAGATGCCCCCACTTTTGATGGTAAACTTGACCCCAAAGCTTTTATCGACTTGATTGCTAGTTTGGAATATTATTTCGACTGGTATGACATGACTGGTGCTCAACGGATTAGGTTTGCTAAGATGAAACTTGAAGGTTCAGCCAAGCAATACTAGCAAGGTGTCTAGCATGACATGGAGTACTGGTCAAACTCCCATCCTCTTTTCGGATGAGATGAAGACTAAGCTACTCGAGCACTATGTCACCGCCCAATACCAAACACAACTTCTTTATGACTGGATGGACCTTAGCCAAGGTTCATCATCTGTTCAAGAGTATATGGAACGATTTGAGGAGGCTAAGAACCATTGTATTCACAATGACTCTGATTGCCAACTAGTTGCTCATTTTATGCACCGTTTACACCCTGACATTAAGCGAGAAATGGAGTTACAACAATATGACTCCTTGGATGATGCTTTTCATCATCCACAAAAGGTAAAAAGTTACCTTTAGCCCGCTTCTCGTGGTCCTTCCTTTTCTCATTTTGGATAACATACTCACTCAACCAATAATCCTTCCATTACCCCAAATCGCTCTGCCTATCCCCTACCCCAACCACCTCCCCAAAGTTCTTCAACCCCCTCCTCCAGTAAAGGCAAGGAGGTAGTCATAACTCCAGTCTAGCCTCCTCCCTGAGGTCGTGAATGCTTTCATTGTCATAGCACGACCCACCTAGCTGCTCAATGCCCTCGTCGTGCTATTTTTGTGTCCTCTGACTCTCCTGATACCACCCCTGAGGATGACATTGAATATGAAGATGTTTTTCACGCCTCTGAACCTTTTGATGATGATGCTAATTACAACTATGACTATGATCTGTCATATTTCCAGGTCATTCATGTTTTAGCTACCCCATTGGAAGGGGATGAATGGAAACACATCACTTCCTTCCAAACCTTCTTCAAAGACGCTGATAAAAGTTGCATACTACTCATTGATGGTGGCAGTTCTCAGAACATCATTTCACACCATGGATTGAAGTGCATGGACTTGCACCCAAAGCCCCATCCTCAACCACATAAAGTCCATTGGGTGAACTGAATTAGCTTTCAATTGGGTCAAGGATCGGTGTCGATGTCATGTTGTGCATGAATCGTACATTGAATACCAATTTGATTCAAAATAGGAAACATGCAAAAATTGACCTATTCATGGCATGAACCGACTGGTTCATGCATGTACCATCTGGTTGGATGTGAACCGATTGGTTCACCATTCACACTGTCTAGAAAATTCATGAATTCAGTCTCTTCGACACCTAGACTGACTGGAAACCTGACCCCGACCCTCCTATAAATAGAGGGTATTGGGTGTTTCCCATACACAATAATAAGCTTTGAAAATTGCTGTCTTGTCTGGTTGTGGTAACCAATAGAGATCCCAAGAAAGTCCTACCTATAAAAGGGAGGTACAACAAGGGGGATACAATTATGGGAGAGAAAATCAATCCTAGAAGAATAATTTTTAGAGGGACAACTCCTTCCCATTGGCTCTAGTAGCATAATGCAAAGTTCTCTTTGGTCTTCATGGACTATTCTAGAGGCGGGAGGTTTTTGCCTGTCTCTAGGAGGACAACATCAACCACCATCCATGGTGTTTCACCAGGAGGCTGTTGGTGATGACTATTCAAGTGTTGCTGAAGAAGAAGCATGTTGCTACTTGGAGAAGAAGCACAATATTGCATCAAGAGTTGTTGTCGGACTTGCTCCATGACCAGGTATAACTCTTGTTACCTTCCTTCCTAGATACATTGTTGTTGATGCGATCTTGCTTATTAGGGAATCATACTTTAAATTTTTGTTTCCGCTGCCTTATCTGTCACCCCTATTGTAACATCCCTGACCTGGGTTATATTTTAACCCTAGGTGTTTTGATGAAGAAAGATGATTATATGCTTAATCTCATATTGTGAAAAGTAATTAGGGCTCATGAGGAACTTATGTTTCAATTTTAGTCTTGTTTGGACAATGTTGAAGCAATGTTTGCTTATTTTGGACTAAAGTGCGAATTACCCAAGTTGAGGGGTTTAAGTGCAAATTGTGCATGATAATATGTTCCTCATGTGTTGAAGCATCATGATAGTGAAAATTATGCTGAGGTATGGCTTATGGAAGCCTGAATACCAAGAAAGAGATGATAAAGCAATGTATGTGCATGAAAACCTAGTTTTGGAGTATTATGCAATTTACCCAAAACCTAGGGTGCAATATGTAATTTACCACTTCAATAAGGTCCCTAATTTTTCTTGGAATCATGTAGAGAAAATAAAATGAGAGGGGCACCTCATTTGAATTAAGTTGGAGGAGAGAGAATCTTGATATTAAAATAATCAAGATTTAATCCTAATTGAAACCCTAATTTGATTTAGGGCAAAAATGAATGTATTAATTAATGGGCCTTCAACCAAAATTCAAAATGGTTGTATTCATATGTGTGTGGAAATCCTTGAGCCTTGCAAGGACCACGAAAATATCCAAGGGAGTGGATAACTCACTCTCAATTTTATAAGAAAAAGAAATATCCACTCACATATGGATATTAATATAATATGATTTAAGGTGCTTGATTTGCTTTTCTTTAAATCATGGATAATTGAGAGGAATATGAGGCAACCAAGATAGCCTCGGACCCAAGGAAGATGAGGGGCAATAGGCGGCCACATTTTTTGGATTATTTGGATTTTTACAAAGTATATTCTCTCTCATTGAAATTTTTATAAAAGAACCTTTTTCAAGCCAAATGAAAGGCTTTTTCGACCCCACTTCTTCTCCTTGCTTGGGAAACGACCAAGGGAGATTGGGAGGGTCAGGAGGACGACCCCCAACCTGTTGGTAAGGTTATTGATCCATTTCACCTTGATTCCATGGTGGAAATCAAAAATAAATTATGGATTTCTTCCTATTTCGATCTCCTTTTCAATTCTGACCATTCCTTTTCACTCAAACCTTGAGGACGAGCCTTGGAAAGGTGAAAGGAGTTGCATTCACCATTTTTGCCGTGGACATGGAGCTTTGGAGCTCAATTGGAGGCGGGTTTTATAACTTGAAACCCTAACTTTGCTATTGCATTCAATTCCATATCTAATAATGATCATTTCTACATTTACAATAATTGATTTCGTTGATTGATGCAATCTCCATGGAAATCACAGCAGGTTTCGTGGGTGTAGAGCTTGATGATTATGACATCATCATAAGCAAGCACCTCACCAAATATCAAAGCCAAACGGTTTCATTGAGTTGCTCAAACGATTTCCCAAACCGTTTGGGAGCAAACGGTTTCAAACCGTTTAGAAGCAAACAGTTTCACCAAACGGTTTAAAAAACGTTTGGGGGAGTTGAACAAGGGTTCAAAGTTTGAGAATCTTGTTCCTAATTATGTTGGTTGATAACCCACCAAATTTTATGGATTAATTCCAAAGGAATCATGAGTTGAATGCTAATCAATTCGGTAAACCCTAATTGGATTAAGTGCGGATTTTCAACTTGATTGATTTGACTTTTTGGGTTAATTAGCCCAAACGGTTTCAAAACCGTTTGGGGATTACCCAAACGGTCTCAAAACCGTTTGGGGGTCACCCAAGACCGTTTGGAGGTCTAGGGTTGAGTATGGTTAAGTGTTTGAAGATCAAAAGTTATGGCATGAACCCTAATCGGCTAAGTGCTGATTTTGTAAGTGATTGAGATGATGGTTTGGGTTGATTGACCCAAACGGTCTCAAAACCATTTGGGTATCACCCAAGACCGTTTGGAGGTCTAGGGATAAGTATGGTTGCCTATTTTAAGGTCTAAAGTTACCAAGTTACAAAGCAATCAATTGCTGATTTGTTGATCAACTCAATAGACCAAACCTTGATGAAATTTCACTAGAATCCAAGGGTTGGATGAGCCAAACGGTCTCAAGAACGTTTGGAGCTCATCCAAATGGTCTCAAGACCGTTTGGAGCTCATACAAGACCGTTTGTAGGTCTATGGGTGAGTATGGGTAAGCAATTGATGATCCAATGTTACTAAGTTAAAGTGTAATCAATTGCTGATTTGGTGATCAATCCAATGATCCAAACCTTAATTGGTTGAATTGGATTTTGATGATATGATGGGAAAATGGTCTCAAGACCGTTTGGAGGTCATCCAAACGACCTCAAGACCGTTTGGGGTCAGGTCAATTTCAATATGGATGATGGTTCAAAGGTTTCAAAGTTACTAATCTTGCATTGATTAGTGTTGAAGGATCAATGATTCCAAACCCTAATTCAATTGATTCAAACCCTAGTTGATGACTAATTGAGGGTCAATTGAGGGATAAATCAGTTGTAGGTTAACCTATTTAACTCAATTGAAGTATGAGGATAGGTCCAATTGATGATTGGTTCCATGAATTCAATGATTGAAGGAATCAACATTGGAAACCTTAATCCAATTTGATTGGTTGAGACTATATTTGGTCCATGCAGTTTTGAGGAGGTTTGGACCAAACGGTCTCAAGACCGTTTGAGTCCAAACAGTCTAAAGAACGTTTGGGACCAAACGATCCCAAACCGTCTGAGCCCATACGGTTTCAAAAAGGTGCTTTAGCAAACGGTTTCAAACCGTTTGAACTTTGAAAGACCAAGACCGTTTGGGGCTTAAGTAGTCAAAGTTGAATGACGACTCAATTGGTTAATCCTTTTGGATACCTAATATAATTGAGGACTCAATTGGCTAATTCACTTGGACACCTATTGTAATTGAAGATCTAATTGGTCAATTCATTTGGATACCTTATGTGATGGAGGTCCAATGTGATTGAATCTCTTAAGAATTAAGATGATGAATGATCCATTGATTCAATGATGATTAGTAATGATAATCAATGAAGGTACAAAGGTTGAAACCCTAATAGTACCTAAGTGATTAGTGCCAATTAAGGGATGAACCCTAATTGCTTATAGGATCAATGACTTGGTACACTATGTTAATCATAGTTGTATGTACTTGATTGAAGGAATGATATGACCTTATCAAGTTGTGAAGTTGATGCAGAATGAATTCATATATGAATATGATTCATGTGGTGATTAAGGGTATGATACTTAAGTAAAGAGATCATGAAACCCTAATCATGAACATAAACCCTAATTGATGGGGCTATTGAGTTCTAACCCTAGTTGAGGGTGATTCCATGTAAAACCCTAGTTGAGGGTGATTCCATGTGAAACCCTAGTTGAAGGTGATTCCATGAGAAACCCTGACTATGTATTAACATCACATGATATTCTAATATTATGTTGTGATGAGAGGCCCTAAGAAGGGTGAAGGTATATGAGAAATGGGGAACCCTAACCCTGATTTGGGTAAAGGGAATGATAAGCCATGTTTGATAGTAATGCTGATTGGCCTTTTGTGCCTTGATGTTGTTGTTGCTTGATAAAAGTAACAATGTACATGGATTCTGTGAGTCATATGAGTAAGTTGTTGTCTAGAAAGAATTGACAAGATATTTCTGTGGCCTTGTGAGCCATGTGTGATGCTTGTGTAACAAGTATCATGAATGCCTTGGTCAGATGACCTGAAGGTGATAGTTACCTAATAAATGGTAATGATGCTCAATGATAAGTTAAGGGTTTGAATACCCAGAATCATATGAATATGGTGATGAGAATGTGAATGGATGAGAATTCCCAGTTTTGAAATGAGGGAATGAGTTCCCAAGGTCTTTGAAAGACTGATAAGTATCTAATGAAAGTTGTACATGTCTCTTTATAGCATTGTTGTAAGAAGTCTTATTTGAGAACTTGGCTGATGCTAAAAGAATATGAGAATGTACTTAATTAATCAGGTGAAATCTTTTCATGTAGAAGCCCTGACCATAGATCCATCATCGTCAGGAATAGGTGATGGTGAAACGGGTGCTCTGCGGCAAAACCCGAAACGCATATTTTGAATATGTGGGGGATAAATGGGCAAAAAATATCCTTACGTCCGGTGAAGAGATTGAGGGAAGGTAAATAACAAACCTCTCAATCCTTCATGTGTCAGGATGGATGTATCACTAATCTCCCGATGATTGGGATAGATGCCGTATACATCTCCCCATAATACTTATGTCAGGTCGATGGAGATAAACATTAAATCTCTCGATGGCCGATGATAGTGCAGTTGAAGTTGTAACTCTATAGCGAAGTTCCAGTATACCCTGGAAAGCTATTTTGAGCAGACGACATAGTCTTTCTTGTTGTCCCGCACTGACCGAGATGTGAGAGGTCATGGGAATCTGGCTCTTCCATAGACGTATGTATGGTACCGATTTCAACTTCACAGTGGTCGGTTGGAGTATGAGCGGTATACCTCATCTCCTTAGGGCATAAGTGTGTTTGTAAAATGAAATCAGCCGTATAGCATGTTTGCTTAAGGATTGAATACGGAAATTCATTGGCCGATGTTACATTTTTGTTATATATCTATAGTTCATTGATATTATTCATATCTATTGTATTCATTACAAGTAGATGGATGAACTATGAGTCTACCATGAGTAGATGCAATGTTATCCTTGAAAAAGAAGATTACTTCACTTTGTTCACACAAGTGACTTACCTATTGTTGATTAAATATATAAATCCTTCTGCTCAGTTTATTTTAATAAGCTGCTATAACAATGTTTTGGCGGAGAGTTATATCTCCCGCTGGGGCAATTTACAATTGTCTCACCCCCGTGGGATCCAACATTTTTAGGTGGCCGTAGACAAAGATGCATATATTCTTTTGTAGGAAAAAGGAAAGCAACTGCTTGGACAGCAGTAAGATCTCAGGTAGAGATATTGTCTGTCAAGTTTTGTAGTTAGAAAGTCCTATGTGTCGTCTCTGTACTCCAAGGTCCTCGGAGTTTTTAATCAGTGTTTTTGATAAATCGATTTGAGGTTTTGGCTTGATGCCTCGAGATTCGTGTGCTGTATGTATATAATGTTTATAAGGTAGCTGATGTTGTAGTCTCTGAAAAGAAATGGTACATGTTATGTACGTTTGAACCAGAATGTAAATGTTATACAATGGTTCTCAATGGAAAAGATTTCCTATGTGTGGATCTCTTTGCAAAAAGTTTTAATTTTCAGTGATTTTCAGTAATCCACTGCAAATAATTTGCTTCCGCTTAAGTTAATCTTGTTTTTGTGAGTTGGATGCCACAAATTAGTGGTATCAGAGCTCTAGGTTCACTAAGTCTACAGAGACATAGGACTAAGGTAGTAGAGTCTGTTTTGGTGTCATCCGGTATATCTGATAGTGTCTTCTGCTCGTATAAGAGAAGAAGAACTTAAAGATGACTGGGTCACATGAGGAGGTTGCTGCTGAAAGCAGTAATGTTGCACCAAGAAGGGGTGCATGGGAACATGCAAGAGAGAGACAATTGCCTAAGAATCCCCTAGCTGATCCATCTATGATAAGAAAATCCTTCTTTAAGTATTACTGTTAGAGAATTTAGGGCAACAGTAATGTATATAGTGGATCAAGCATTGGCAGTGTAACTTAGATTACCAGCCCCAATGATGATGTTTTAGATATAAACATGATTTATACTCAGCATCAACAGGTTGAATCAAAAGGAAATGATGAATTTCTGGACTTAAATTGAGTCTGTGCTCAACCTTAGCCTATTGAATCAACCATTGAGGCAGAGTTAGCCTGAGGTAGTGAATAATCCATGAATTATGATAGGTTAGACAAGATAATGTCATTAAAATATGTCATCTTATGAATTCCTGGATTAATTGAGGAAGGAAATGATTGAACTTTCCTTGTTTAGTCCTATGAGGACTTATGTTTTGCATGGTAAAACATTACAAATGTTTTATGTTGTTCTTACCTCTATAAGAAAAGATGAGGTATAGAAGAGATGCCTGGATGAAATCCAGGGATGTTAAACCTTATGCTTGTGACAATATGAAAAGAAGGAATATGATAGTATACAAAGTGCATACCACGTAATCTCAGTATTTATATGCCCTAGCTGGGTATACAACTATTGATGATAAAGTGAGTATGGAAACTCTTAGATTGTTGTCGTTTTGATTGCTCTGATCAAGTAGTCATTCTGAGACAATCTAATGAGTATCATGAAATTAGAAATATGGAATGAATAAATGTGTCATATATCCTAAGCATAAGGAAGAAAAGTCTAAGATAATCTCAGATGAGCATGTTGTATGAGGAACTAAAAGTGCACTCCTCATAAGATAAGAATAAGAATAAGGGAAATGAACCCTGTTCAATAATGCTGCAAGCATAATAAAGATCTTTCCCATAATGAGGAAATGGGAAATGTGATGAGATCATAAAATGATCATAAACATGCTAGGTAATAATAAAGAAAGGGATAATGACATGCAACCATCCTTATAAATTCCTATGCTGAAGGCAAGGAACCTAGGATGCGACAAAGAGTAAATGGTTCATGAATAGTTGAAAATACATGAATTAATAAAGAGGAATATGAATCCTTGTTTTCGTTCCTTTCAGTGACATGGCAATCAAGCGGGTCTTAGGACACTTGATGTGCATAAGATAAATATGTTCATGTGATGGATGCTTAGAAAAGTATCAATTTATCTTGGACTTTGGTTCTAAGAAGAGGACATATGTAATAATTAATGTTCCAAAGATGAAAGGAAGAGAAATATGTGATGTGTTCTCAACACATGTGATAGATACCAAGGTGAAATATTCTGGTATCTGAGAGATATCAGATGGTTTAGGTTGGATACCTGGAGTGGTCAACTATGAAATCAGTATGATTATATAAAATAATATGAACATCATATGTTAGGGGTTTATGCTCTGCATAAATAAGATATTAATAAAGAATGTATGATGTTTTCTGCACAAGAAAAGTGTTGATTGACACAAAGTTGACTCCATAGTCAATGATGAGGGACAGTGGAGCATGTGTCTTGTGTGTTGATTCTATGAGAATCGTGTATGAAAACACTTTGTGCTAATCAAATCCTTATGGTTTCTCCATAATAAGGAGATGTTATGCCAAGACTAGATAGTATGATGATTAAATGACATCTGTCTTCCTTTATCTGGATTTCAGGGACGGAATCCTTATTAGGGGTTTATGATTTGTAACATCCTGACCTGGGTTATATTTTAACCCTAGGTGTTTTGATGAAGAAAGATGATTATATGCTTAATCTCATCTTGTGAAAAGTAATTAGGGCTCATGAGGAACTTATGTTTCAATTTTGGTCCTATTTGGACAATGTTGAAGCAATGTTTGCTTGTTTTGGACTAAAGTGCAAATTACCCAAGTTGAGGGGTTTAAGTGCAAATTGTGCATGATAATATGTTACTCATGTGTTGAAGCATCATGAGAGTGAAAATGATGCTGAGGTATGGCTTATGGAAGCCTGAATACCTAGAAAGAGCTGATAAAGCAATGTATGTGCATCAAAACCTAGTTTTGGAGTATTATGCAATTTACCCAAAACCTAGGGTGCAATATGTAATTTACCACTTCAATAAGGTCCCTAATGTTTCTTGGCATAATGTAGAGCAAATAAAATGAGAGTGGCACCTCATTTGAATTACGTTGGAGGAGAGATAATCTTGATATTAAAATAATCAAGATTTAATCCTAATTGAAACCCTAATTCGATTTAGGGAAAAAATGAATGTATAAATTAATGGGCCTTCAACCAAAATTAAAATGGTTGGATTCAGATGTGTGTGGACATCCTTTATCCTTGCAAGGACCACGAAAATATCCAAGGGAGTGGATAACTCACTCTCAATTTTATAAGAAAAAGAAATATCCACTCACATATGGATATTAATATAATATGATTTAAGGTGTTAGATTTGATTTTCTTTAAATCACATGGATAATTGAGAGGAATATGAGGCAACCAAGATAGCCTCGGACCCAAGGAAGATGAGGGGGAAGAGGCGGCCACATTTTTGGGATTATTTGGATTTTTACAAAGTATATTCTCTCTCATTGAAATTTTTATAAAAGAACCTTTTTCAAGCCAAATGAAAGGCCCTTTCTTGGGAAACGACCAAGGGAGCTTGGGAGGGTAAGGAGGACGACCCCCAACCTGTTGGTAAGGTTCTTGATCCATTTCACCTTGATTCCATGGTGGAAATCAAAAATAAATTATGGATTTCTTCCTATTTCGATCTCCTTTTCAATTTTGACCATTCCTTTTCACTCAAACCTTGAGGACGAGCCTTGGAAAGGTGAAAGGAGTTGCATAGGAATATGAATCCTTGTTTTATTTCCTTTCAGTGACATGGCAATCAAGTGGGTCTTAGGACACTTGATGTGCATAAGATAAATATGTTCATGTGATGGATGCTTAGAAAAGTATCAATTTATCTTGGACTTTGGTTCTAAGAAGAGGACATATGTAATAATTAATGTTCCAAAGATGAAAGGAAGAGAAATATGTGATGTGTTCTCAACACATGTGATAGATACCAAGGTGAAATATTATGGTATCTGAGAGATATCAGATGGTTTAGGTTGGCTACCTGGAGTGGTCAACTATGAAATTAGTCTGATTATATAAAATAATATGAACATCATATGTTAGGGGTTTATGCTCTGCATAAACAAGATATTAATAAAGAATGTATGATGTTTTCTGCATAAGAAAAGTGTTGATTGACACAAAGTTGACTCCATAGTCAATGATGAGGGACAGTGGAGCATGTGTCTTGTGTGTTGATTCTATGAGAATCTTGTATGAAAACACTTTGTGCTGATCAAATCCTTATGGTTTCTCCATAATAAGGAGATGTTATGTCAAGACTAGATAGTATGATGATTAAATGACATCTGTCTTCCTTTATCTGGATTTCGGGGACAAAATCCTTGTTAGGGGTTTATGATTTGTAACATCCCTGACCTGGGTTATATTTTAACCCTAGGTGTTTTGATGAAGAAAGATGATTATATGCTTAATCTCATCTTGTGAAAAGTAATTAGGGCTCATGAGGAACTTATGTTTCAATTTTGGTCCTATTTGGACAATGTTGAAGCAATGTTTGCTTGTTTTGGACTAAAGTGCAAATTACCCAAGTTGAGGGGTTTAAATGCAAATTGTGCATGATAATATGTTACTCATGTTTTGAAGCATCATGAGAGTGAAAATGATGCTGAGGTATGGCTTATGGAAGCCTGAATACCAAGAAAGAGCTGATAAAGCGATGTATGTGCATCAAAACCTAGTTTTGGAGTATTATGCAATTTACCCAAAACCTAGGGTGCAATATGTAATTTACCACTTCAATGGTCCCTAATGGATCTTGGAATCATGTAGAGCAAATAAAATGAGAGGGGCACCTCATTTGAATTAAGTTGGAGGAGAGAGAATCTTGATATTAAAATAATCTAGATATAATCCTAATTGAAACCCTAATTCGATTTAGGGCAAAAATGAATGTATTAATTAATGGGCCTTCAACCAAAATTAAAATTGTTGGATTCAGATATGTTTGGACATCCTTGAGCCTTGCAAGGACCACGAAAATATCCAAGGGAGAGGATAACTCACTCTCAATTTTATAAGAAAAAGAAATATCCACTCACATATGGATATTAATATAATATGATTTAAGGTGCTTGATTTGCTTTTCTTTAAATCATGGATAATTGAGAGGAATATGAGGAAACCAAGATAGCCTCTGACCCAAGGAAGATGAGGGGGAAGAGGCGGCCACATTTTTGGGATTATTTGGATTTTTACAAAGTATATTCTCTCTCATTGAAATTTTTATAAAAGAACCTTTTTCAAGCCAAATGAAAGGCTTTTTCGACCCCACTTCTTATCCTTGCTTGGGAAACGACCAAGGGAGCTTGGTAGGGTCAGGAGGACGACCCCCAACCTGTTGGTAAGGTTCTTGATCCATTTCACCTTGATTCCATGGTGGAAATCAAAAATAAATTATGGATTTCTTCCTATTTCGATCTCCTTTTCAATTCTGACCATTCCTTTTCACTCAAACCTTGAGGACGAGCCTTGGAAAGGTGAAAGGAGTTGCATACACAATTTTTTCCATGGACATGGAGCTTTGGAGCTCAATTGGAGGCGGTTTTTATAACTTGAAACCCTAACTTTGCTATTGCATTCAATTCCATATCAAATAATGATCATTTCTACATTTACAATAATTGATTCGGTTGATTGATGCAATCTCCATGGAAATCACAGAAGGTTTCTTGGGTTTAGAGATTTATGATGATTACATCAGCATAAGCAAGAACCTCACCAAATATCAAAGCCAAACGGTTTCCCAAACCATTTGGGAGCAAACAGTTTCAAACCGTTTAGAAGCAAACAGTTTCACCAAACGGTTTCAAAACCATTTGGGGGAGTTGACAAAGGGTTGACCGTTTGAGAATCTTGTTCCTAATTATGTTGGTTGATAACCCAGCAAATTTTATGGATTAATTCCAAAGGAATCATGAGTTGAAGGCTAATCAATTAGGTAAACCCTAATTGGATTAAGTGCTGATTTTCAACTTGATTGATTTGACTTTTTGGGTTAATTAACCCAAACGGTTTCAAAACCGTTTGGGGATTACCCAAACGGTCTCAAAACCGTTTGGGGGTCACTCAAGACCGTTTGTAGGTCTAGGGTTGAGTATGGTTAAGTGTTTGAAGATCCAAAGTTATGGCATGAACCCTAATCGGCTAAGTGCTGATTTTGTAAGTGATTGAGATGATGGTTTGGGTTGATTGACCCAAACGGTTTCAAAACCATTTGGGGATTACCCAAACGGTCTCAAAACTGTTTGGGGATCACCCAAGACCTTTTGGAGGTCTAGGGATAAGTATGGTTGCCTATTTAAAGGTCCAAAGTTACCAAGTTACAAAGCAATCAATTGCTGATTTGTTGATCGACTCAATAGACCAAACCTTGATGAAATTTCACTAGAATCCAGGGGTTGGATGAGCCAAACGGTCTCAAGACCATTTTCAGCTCATCCAAACGGTCTCAAGACCGTTTGGAGGTCATCCAAGACCGTTTGTAGGTATAGGGGTGAGTATGGTTAAGCAATTGATGATCCAATGTTACTAAATTAAAGTGTAATCAATTGCTGATTTGGTGATCAATCCAATGATCCAAACCTTAATTGGTTGACTTGGATTTTGATGATATGATGGGAAAATGGTCTCACGACCGTTTGGAGGTCATCCAAACGACCTCAAGACCATTTGGGGTCAGGTCATGTTCAATTTGGATGATGGTTCAAAGGTTTCAAAGTAACTAATCTTGCATTGATTAGTGTTGAAGGATCATTGATTCCAAACCCTAATTCAATTGATTCAAACCCTAGTTGATGACTAATTGAGGGTCAATTGAGGGCTAAATTAGTTGTAGGTTGACCTATTTAACTCAATTGAAGTATGAGGATAGGTCCAATTGATGATTGGTTCCATGAATTCAATGATTGAAGGAATCAACATTGGAAACCTTAATCCAATTTGATTGGTTGAGACCATATTTGGTCCATGCAGTTTTGAGGAGGTTTGGACCAAACGGTCTCAAGACCATTTGAGTCAAAATGGTCTCAAGACCATTTGGGACCAAACGATACCAAACCGGTTGAGCCCATGCGGTTTCAAAAAGGTGCTTTAGCAAACGGTTTCAAACCGTTTGAACTTTGAAAGACCAAGACCGTTTGGGGCTTAAATAGTCAAAGTTGAATGAGGACTCAATTGGTTAATCCTTTTGGATACCTAATATAATTGAGGACTCAATTGGCTAATTCACTTGGACACCTATTGTAATTGAAGATCTAATTGGTCAATTCATTTGGATACCTTGTGTGATGGTGGTCCAATGTGATTGAATCTCTTAAGAATTAAGACGATGAATGATCCATTGATCCAATGATGATTAGTAATGATAATCAATGAAGGTACAAAGGTTGAAACCCTAATAGTACCTAAGTGATTAGTGCCAATTAAGGGATGAACCCTAATTGCTTATAGGATCAATGACTTGGTACTCTATGTTAATCATAGTTGTATGTACTTGATTGAAGGAGTGATATGACCTTATCAAGTTGTGAAGTTGATGTAGAATGAATTCATATATGAATATGATTCATGTGGTGATTAAGGGTATGATCCTTAAGTAAAGAGATCATGAAACCCTAATCATGAACATAAACCCTAATTGATGGGGCTATTGAGTTCTAACCCTAGTTGAGGGTGATTCCATGTAAAACCCTAGTTGAGGGTGATTCCATGTGAAACCCTAGTTGAAGGTGATTCCATGAGAAACCCTGACTATGTATTAACATCACATGATATTCTAATATTATGTTGTGATGAGAGGCCCTAAGAAGGGTGAAGGTATATGAGAAATGGGGAACCCTAACCCTGATTTGGGTAAAGGGAATGATAAGCCCTATTTGATAGTAAACCCTAATTCCTGATAAAGGAATAATGGTGTTACTATTGTGTCACATGATGTGATGAATAACTTGTATGTCTATTACCATGCTTAATAACCATGCATGTATGATGAGATGATGAATATTGCCAGGTTTGAGCTGTGACATTTATATAATAAATGTTGATTGGCCTTTTGTGCCTTGATGTTGTTGTTGCTTGATAAAAGTAACAATGTACATGGATTCTATGAGTCATATGAGTAAGTTGTTGTCTAGAAAGAGATGCCAAGATATTTCTATGGCCTTGTGAGCCATGTGTGATGCTTGTGTAACAAGTATCATGAATGCCTTGGTCAGATGACCTGAAGGTGATAGTTACCTAATAAATGGTAATGATGCTCAATGATGAGTTAAGGGTTTGAATACCCAGAACCATATGAATATGGTGATGAGAATGTGAATGGATGAGAATTCCCAGTTTTGAAATGAGGGACTGAGTTCCCAAGGTCTTTGAAAGACTGATAAGTATCTAATGAAAGTTGTACATGTCTCTTTATAGCATTGTTGTAATAAGTCTTGTAAAGAGAACTTGGTTGATGCTAAAAGAATATGAGAATGTACTTAATTAATCAAGTGAAATCGTTTCATGTAGAAGCCCTAACCATAGATCCATCATTGTCAGGAACAGGTGATGGTGAAACGGGTGCTCCGCGGCAAAACCCGGAATGCATATTTTGAATATGTGGGGGTAAATGGGCGAAAAATATCCTTACGTCCGGTGAAGAGAGTGAGGGAAGGTAAATAACAAACCTCTCAATCCTTCATGTGTCAGGATGGATGTATCACTAATCTCCCGATGATTGGGATAGATGCCGTACACCTCTCCCCATAATACTTATGTCGGGTCGATGGAGATAAACATTAAATCTCTCGATGGCCGATGAGAGTGCAGTTGATGCTGTAACTCTATAGTGAAGTTCCAGTATACCCTGGAAAGCTATTTTGAGCAGACGACACAGTCCTGCTTGTTGTCCCGCACTGACCAGGATGTGAGAGGTCATGGGAATCTGACTCTTCCATAGACCTATGTATGGTACCGATTTCAATTTCGTAGTGGTCGGTTGGAGTATGAGCGGGATACCTCATCTCCTCAGGGCATAAGTGTGTTTGTAAAATGAAATCAGCCGTATAACATGTTTGCTTAAGGATTGAATACGGAAATTCATTGGCTGATGTTACATTTCTATTATATATGTGTAGTTCATTGATATTATTCATATCTGTTGTATTCATTACAAGTAGATGGATGAACTATGAGTCTACCATGAGTAGATGCAATGTTATCCTTGAAAAAGAAGATTACTTCACTTTGTTCATACAAGTGACTTACCTGCTGTTGATTAAATATATAAATCCTTCTACTCAGTTTATTTTAATAAGCTGCTATAACAATGTTTTGGCGGAGAGTTATATCTCCCGCTGGGGAAATTTACAATTGTCTCACCCCCGTGGGATCGTACATTTTTAGGTGGACGCGGACAAAGATGCAGATATTCTTTTGCAGGAAAAAGGATAGCAACTGCCTGGACAACAGTAAGATCTCAGGTAGAGATATTGTCTGTCAAGTTTTGTAGTTAGAAAGTCCTATGTGTCATCTCTGTACTCTCAGGTCCTCAGAGTTTTTAACCAGTGTTTTTGATAAATCGATTTGAGGTTTTGGCTTGATGCCTCGAGATTCGTGTGTTGTCTGTATATAATGTTTATAAGGTAGCTGATGTTGTAGTCTCTGAAAAGAGATTGTACATGTTATGTACGTTTGAACCAGAATGTAAATGTTATACAATGGTTCTCAATGGAAAAGATTTCCTATGTGTGGATCTCTTTGCAAAAAGTTTTAATTTTGAATGATTTTCAGTAAGCCGTTGCAAATAATTCGCTTCCGCTTAAGTTAATCTTGTTTTTGTGAGTTGGATGCCACACCTATTTCCAACAATAAGTGGGTCTACAACACCACATACAATTATAAAGGAAAAATGGAAAGACCTAAAATCATGCTTGTTGCTATAGGATTCACTCACAATATATTGATTATAATGAGATAGTTTCCCCTATGTCTAATGAATATTTTCTAAAAATTATCACAACTATAGTAGCTCATGCTGACCTTGATTTACATTAAATGGATGTGAAGACAACTTTTGTTAACGGCGCCTTACAAAAAGAAGTCTACATGAATCAACATGAAGGATTCATAATTGAATATTAGGAAGACATGATATACAAAATGAAGGAATCATTATATGTACTAAAACAATCCTTAGGCAAAAAAAATGTAAAGTTTGATGGATTCATGATTGACTCTATTTCATAGGTAACATAGTCAACTTTTTCATATATCTTAAGATTAGTGAAAGTATGTTCATATCCAAACTCAAGAAATAATTATATGGACTAAAACAATCCTTGAGGCAACAAAAACTAAATTTGATGAATTCGTGACGGACTCCATTTTCAAAGAAAACATAGTCAACTCTTTCATATATCTCAAGATTAGTGGGTGTAGGTTCATAATTTTAGTTATCTATGTTGATGACATTCTGTTGGCTAGTAGTACTCTTGCTTAATTACATAAAATATAGACTTGCATAATGTGTGGGACACAAGAGGGATCCACTCATTACTTATTGAGAAACAAAATCCTTTCCAATACAAACATACTAAGAAGTATAAAGGAATGGATGTAATTTTCATTTCTTAAAAGTTGGTAAGACGAGAAGGATGGGGGTGCTAATCCTTCCCACTTGTAGTAAAATATTTGAATCCAAATTTTTAATTATGCTTTCCATGATGATTTTATAGTGCCTTATCTCGTTTCTCACCATTTTAAGAATAAAACATGGTGACAACTCCAATCACATTGTTATTTCTATTACTTTCCACCGCAACCGCTGAATTAAGTTTCAATATCAAAGATATGTGTAGGTTAGATATTTTTTTGGCAGGTTGTGAAGAACTGGAGACTCCACTAGGGAATTTCCAAGATGATTTAAGTTGAATTCCCTATTTCTTCTCTAAGTTTAAATGCATTCTTTGGTTCTAGTTTTTTTTCTTCTTTTATTGTTTCATTTTTTTGACGTTTGGAACAAAAATACCTCCTTGATGGGGAATCAAAAGCATAGCGGCACATCACTACATCTATCCATCCCTCTGCCATGCAGATCAAGGCAATCCATCGAGCCATTGTGGCTCCCCTATCTGACTTTATATCAGTTCAATTATGTTCTTCACACTATTCGTTTCCTCAACCTTTTTCTTTGGGTATTCCAATTTCCAGCTGTTGTTTTAAGGTTTTGAGTTTGGTTTCCTTTTAGGTTTTTGAATCTACTTTCTTTCCTTTTGTTTTCCTTTTCTGACTTTAAAAGAATAAAAAACCAATAAATCTAGAAAAAGAGAAAAGGATGAGAAAGACACATGTTAAAAATAGGATCCTTGCTTTCTTAATAACTGCATGGTTGTTTGTTTATATGGTTATCATTTATCTTTCATACTTTATTATTGTGGGTTTGCTTCAAAAAATACAAAAAGCTTACACTTGCATAATGCACACCTACAAACCCATGTGTCTTGGAACAGGTGCCGACACTCAATTTGGACCCTGAAAGTGACATGAGGGTGTTAGTAAAGGTACCAACACAATATTAAGCTATACATCCAAAGGTCTTAAGGACAACCCTCTCATAGAACTCATGATTGATTGTGACCTCTATGGTCATGAGGTGGACTTGGAGCAGTACCAAAATCCAAAGAACCAGATTTAGCCTCACGATGGTTTCCATCACACCATAGAAATAATAAGGACCAATGCCTCTTATACAGGTCATGCTTGAATGAGAATGTAAGTGACATTTAAACTCCTGGGCTAAATAGGGAAACATTATCTTCTAAATATGCATCTTGTGATTTCTTATTTTACCATTTTCAAGATTTTTGCATGTTTTTCTAGTTCTACGATTATTTCCACTAAGGTTGTATCTCAGTTGTGAAGGTTCGGGCTCCCCAAAGTAGGGATGCAGGTTCAAATCTCTGATTGTGCGGCCTAAGCGATCCTTGGTCCTATCACACATGATGGCCTCTGTGTGAGTTTACATGCTCTCCCCCCTGATATGTGGTTAGTTGAGAGGATTTGGGGGTTTACATTGTTAGGGTGGTGTCATTGATGTGGCTCCTCCTTGAGGATGGTTCCCATGTCTCATAATACATATGATTGTTGAAGGGTTAATGTTGTAAGATTGTAATCATCACACACAAATCATTCTTCATTTTCTAACATGCTCATGTTTATTACAATCTTATCAAAACATCAAACTCAAATCAATAATCTTATCATACCAATGATCTCAAAATATTCAAACGATCTTAATCATCAACAATCTTTGGTCCATAATCCTTTTAAACTTGAAATCTTTGAATGGTCTCCAAGAATCTCATAGGATCTCGCTCACTAAAAAAGAATCACTATATAATCTTGATTTAGCATTCTATTAAAAAATAATCTTTTTGTATGTCATTCAAGAGCGGCCGTCCCCTAGGGTTAGCGGGCGATCACTGCTGTGCATGAGAGGTGGGGCCGTCGGCGGCCATGGAGGCCACGACATAGGCCGTGGATCCTTCCACACTGTCCATCGTGCTAATCAGGGCTGGTTCAATGTCGAGATCGATGACTTGTCGTCACTGCTGGACGACATGGAGAACTCAGACGACGTCAATGCCATGGAAGAAGGAGACCTTGCTAGTGGGTGCAGCCCCAACCCGATCTCCTTTCGAGATGTCCCCACAAGTGGCGCTAAGCAACCTATGATCAAGCCAACCTCACCCAATGCCCTTAAAGCTTCTGACATACATGTTGATCGAAGCGGAGCCCTGTCGGATATCTTGATCAACCCTGATGCACTGTCGCCGCTATTAGAACCCTGGTGGTTCACTGTGGTAGTGAAGGTAGTCAGCATGAACATCAACTTCACTACACTCATCAATCGTATCATGTCCCTGTGGAAGCTTACTGAGCAGTTCTGAGTCATCTACCTGGAGATGGGCTATTTCATCATCCAAGTCAGCAGTAAGGAGGCATTTGAGTGAGCCATGACTAAAGGTCCATGGACCATCTTTGGCAATTACCTATCCATCCAATCATGGTCTATAGATTTCCGCCCTGTTGATCACATCCCTAGAAAGTTAGTGGTGTGGCTACGCAACCATGAACTACTAGTTTACCTCTACCAATATCAACTTCTAGCGAGCATTGGCGATATCGTTGGCAAGACGATCAAAGTCGACACCACCATGCTGTCAGGCCATAGAGGCAAATTTGCAAGGCTAGCAACCGAGGTAGATACTCTCAAGCCTCTGCTACTGGCCATCTATCTCAATGGAGAACATTACCGCCTGGAATATGAGAACTTACCTTCCGTCTGCATGAAGTGCGGTAGAGTCGGGCATGTTGACACCGTGTGCACTTTTGTCACACCCTTCTCGCCCGCTGACCCAGCATCGACGTCCGACCCCCCTCTCCTTAAGGAGGTGCAGTACATGGACCAAATCCATGCAAATAAGCCAGAGAAACGCATGCCCTCTAACAAGAAGGGCATGCAGCCTGGCAACACGACACAGACGATGTCGACCACCCCGAGGACAGAAGATGCTATTGTGGAAGCACAACCACAACCCACTCTAGACATCCAGGAAGCATCTGAGGAGGAATGACACACTGTCCAATCAAGGAAATAGAAGAAGAAGGCTAAATAAATGTCTCGGACACAGTCCGGTGTAGAGCAAGGCGCACTGCCCAAGGACTCATCGGCGGGTGGAGTCGGCACCAACTCAAACAACACAAGCGTCACGCTAGCGAATGATGACACTTGTGTGGGCAGAGTGCAGGAGATGGGGCCAGATACTCCATTCCATTTTGTAGCCACATACACTATCCATGCTGACTCCCAATGCCTTTTCCAATGGGGCAATAAAGGAAGGAGTAGTGGTATCCTTCTCAGAAATAGGAGGATAGTTTACCATACTGTCAGCCCTGGGAGGGAAAGGAAGAAAGGGAAGATTGCCCAGCTAGTCATCAATCTAGACCAAGGTTCAGATGCTAGGCATGCCATTGACTTCAACAATGAGTTAGTGCCACCTCCAGATGATGCTATGGTCGGCGATGATCAATCCATCGGCTTCTGTGCAACAATTGCCTAAATTTTCCACACCTCTCTTTCTCTTTATGTGTTTTAATGCTGAACATCCTCTGCTAGAATATTCAAGGTGTCCGTTTCAAGAAGAAGATCTGTCTCCTTAAGGATCTTAAATGTAGACATCGACTCTATATTATGGCCATTGTCGAACCATGTATCAGTGGTTCCAAGGCTGACAACATCATAAATCAACTGGGTTTCCCTTCTTCTCACTGAGTTGAGGCCATTGGCTTTTCTGGTGGTATCTGGGTGTTGTGGGATGATGCTCACTGCTCTGTCAACATCATTCTCAACCACCGACAATTCATCTATTGCTGCATTAATGATACTTGGCATCTAACGTTCATTTATGGTGCCCCCAATCCTGGTAGACGAGACCTTCTCTGGAGTCATTTATAGGACATCCCTCACTCCATCTCTGGCGCATGGGCAGTTCTTGGGGACTTCAACAAAATGGCCGCTCTTTTGATCATCGCTCTACTAGGAAGTTCAACTCTCTTCTCATGCACACTGGCTTGGTGGACAACAAGGCTAATGGCCCCTTCTTCACTTTTAAATGGCTCTAGTTGTTGGAAAGACTTGATAGAGTCATTGCCAACGATGATTGGCTTACTATGGCCAATGATACTTTTTTCACTGTACTCCCGAGGCTGTACATCAACCATAGTCCGATCCTCATCGATGATGCTCTGCACCGCCATGCCCACCCTAGGTCCTTCCATACTAAGGACAGCTGGTCGCTAACTCCTGATTTCAAAGATGCTATTCTTAAATCCTGGGACTCAACAAAAAAATTCCTTGATGCTCTCCCGACTTTCCACACTACTGCATCTGCGTGGGACTCTAAACTCCAAGCTTCTAACAACAAACGCAATAACAAAGTCCTGCGTCATATCAACAACATCCAGGTATCTACTAGCACTCTATCCCATGTTACTTATGACCTTACCATGAAACATTTACAAGATGAGTACAAAAACATTCTCCTTCAAGAAGAGGTTGATTGGCGTCAGCAGACTAACATCAACTGGCTTAGCCTTGGTGATGCAAATACTAAATTCTTCCATACCTATGTCAAAGCCCGCCGTCTCTTCAACAAGATTACATGCCTCAAAGATGACGTTAGTAACTGGGTGGAGGACCCATCTTTGCTGTGGTTGCATGTCCGCAACTTCTTCCTCGACTTGATGACTGCCCCGTGCCCCAGCGCTCGCACCAGCGCTGCTATCGCTGGCTTCAGTGGCACCTTCACCCATCCTCAAGATGCCACAAAATGTGCTCTTAGTTCACTCCCTTTGGCGAATGAGATTAGGCACACCATGTTCATGATGGCGCTCAACAAAGCTCCCAGACCCGACGACATCTGCAACTCCTTTGTTCAAAAACATTGGGACACTATTGGACCATCTTTCATACTTACGGTCCAAGACACCTCCTTGGGAGTCATAGAAGACCGCATTGCTGATTCCTACATGTGTCTAATCCCGAAGACTAGACAGCCCCAAACATGCAATGATCTCTGTCCTATCTCACTTAACAACACGTGCTTCATGTTGATATCCAAAATCATTGTGGAACACATCAATCCCCTTCTACAAGGCTAGATTTCTGAAACTCAATCTAGTTTCCTCCCAGGCCAGCGTATTACTAATAACATCATTCTTGTATAGGAGGTTATTCACACCATGCACATGAAGTGCAATGGCAAGACTCTAGCTTGTGTTAAGATAGACCTTGCTAAAGCTTTCGATAAAATGAGTTGGCATTTATCCATGACACCATCAGAAGGACTGGCATCCCGACACTACTGGTCGAGTTGATTATGCAAATCATTACTAAGGGGTGTACATCGATTCTTTGGGAAGGATGTCCCTTAGAGTCCTTCAAAACTTCACAAGGCGTTTGCCAAGGCAATCCCATCATCCCCTACATCTTCGTTCTATGCATGGAAAGACTCAGTCAAGCCATCTTGCTCTCCATTAATCAAGACAGCTGGAGGCCTATTAGCCTCTCAAGGCATGGGCCACTGATATCACATAGTTTCTTTGCTGATGACATCCTCCTACTGGCTGAGGCTTTCGATGGGCAAGCTAAAACCATTAACAAAGTTATCCAAGATTTTGCACGTGCATCTGGGCAAAAGGTCTCCACGGCCAAATCACGCTACTATTTCTCGCCTAATACCTCACGTCAGGTCCGGGACACCTTCTGTAGGCACCTCAACATTCAGTATACCAGTGATTTGGGCCACTACCTGGGTGTTCCCATCCTTCATCATTGAGTTAATAAGTCCACACATGCTACGATTATTGACACCATGAAGGATTGCATGACAAGTTGGTCAGTACGACAACTGTCCCTTGCATGCTCGATCACTCTTGCAAAATCTACTCTCCAAGCTATTCCCATCTATGCCATGCAATCAGTGTAGCTCTCCCCTATCCTATGTGATGACATCAACAGGCACATTAAGAACTTCCTTTGGTCTGGTATGTTGGCTAAATGGACATCTATAAATCCCTTTGTTTTGATTATGACAAACATTTCATTCTTATTGATCTAACGAGCTACTTGAGTGTGCAGGAACAAGGTGGATGACAAAAGCAACTAGGGAAATCCATATGCTTACATGTTTATGTTTTCATGCAATGTAATCGCTTTGTAAAAACTTGTACAAATATATAATGTACAAGTACTTAGATTGCATGTAAATCAAGCGTTAGATTCTCCCTAGCTAAACACCACATTTAGATAAGTCATTCCCTTTAAATAGGATCACATATGCACACTCATACATATAGTTAGTGCCTAAATTGAAACATTGAAACAGGATCAATCTCGGTCGACAAACTCCTCGACCGAGACACTCTCGGTCGACAATCTTCTCGACCGAGAAAGATCCAAAGTAGTCGTTAGACACAACTGACAAGGTAGTTGGCAGTTGGAGATAGACGTTGCAAATCACTTGTTCCAGAGAGCCTGTCGGTCGACAAAAGTTCGACCGAGTAGGTGTCTCGGTCGACTATTCCTCGACTGAGATGGTCTCTGACAGCAACTGCAGAATTAATTAATTAGCCGTTGTTAAAGCACCAAACTTGTACCTAACAGCTAGTTAAGCACTTAGAAACCCCTAGAAGTTGTCTAGAACGTCCTTAAGCATTCTTAGGCCATTCCTATAAATAGGACAAGCCATAGGACACTCAAATACACTTGCTACACTTGAGAAATCCTTGAGCATACTTTGAGCAATCTGTTTGTGAGAAATTTGAGCATTGTGACACTTGGCTACTTCCTTCCTTAGCTCAAAATTCGTGTCCTATAGGCTAGTATCTCCTACCCACTGCAATCACAAGTCCATACACTTGGTTAGGAGATCTATACGCTTGATCTAGGCAAATCAAGCCTTGGGCTACAAAGGATAAGTTGTAATTTCCTTTTTCCTTTCTTGTTCTTTATTACCGTTTGTACTCTCCTTGCTACTCCTAGGTTGGAGGCTGCTGATTGGAGAGGGTGGAGTTCTTCTTGGCGAAGAAGGTAACTTTGAGCTAGTTCAGAAGGCTGGTGCAACGGGAGGTTACTTCTAGAGAGGAAGGCTACTTCAAGGGGGAGCTTGGAGTTACTTCAAGAAGGCTACCTCAAAGTTGGTGCACCTACTTCAAGTGAAGGCTGTTCAAAGGGTGTAAAGGAAAGTATTGTATTTTGTATAAATCCTTGAGAAGGTAATAAAATAAATACTTTCAAAATCCCGGTTGGGTAAGCAACCAGGTAGTGGACTGACAACTTTAGTATTTGCTAAAGTTGGAACCACTCTAAACACCTGTCTCCTTCTTCAAATTTCAATTGTGGCTGTTTGAGTTCAATAAATTGTTAAAATTATTTAAAAACTCTATTCACCCCCCCACTCTAGTGTTTTTCAATTGGTATCAGAGCAGGCTTCAAGGAACCCTAACCAGGTCTTGAAGAATGGAGGGTAATGGTGATTACAATCACAACAAAAGGTGCTGCTTGGACAAAACTACAACATGTTGCAATTGGTGCTTAGGAACAAGCCACACAACAACTAGATGCCCATGGAGATCAAAAAAGGAAGATGAGAACAAAGATTGTCTCATTGCTACAACTAGCGAGGAAGAAGAAGAGGTAAGTCTTTTTGATTTATCTAAAGAAGAACTAGTTGCTAGCCTTGAATAAACACATATTAAGTATGTTGAATGCAAGAAGAAATTAAAGAAATCTAATAAAGCAAATGATGAATTACATGCTAAGCTTCTTGCTATTACATCTGAGAAAAAAGATCTTAAAAGATCATTGAAGATCATGATATTGAGATAAAATCTATAGAGGCAAATTGTAATCTACTTTCTTTAGAGAAGAATAATTTGCAATGTCAAGTGAATGATCTTCAAAAACAACCCATCTTATGCAACCATCTAGATTATGATTCTATTGTCAAAGAAAGAAATTCATTGTCTTCTAATCTAGATCAAGCAAAACTAGATATCAAGAAGAGAATAGAAGAGATTGCCAAGTTACAACAAAAAGTTAGTAATTTGAATAGTAATGGCATTCGGGATAAAATCTTAGATAATCCCTATCATCAAATCGGGAGAAGAGGACTAGGTTACAAGCCTAAATCGAAATCCTATCAACAACCTAGTTGGAGAAAGTCACAAACACATCAATCTATATATGTACCTAAAGGAACATCATCACCCAAGAACAACACTGAACACAACCATAGAAAAAGATATGAGGTTGACTCGATATGCTGTCATTATTGTTTACGCCTTGGTCATTATTCCTTTTCATGTCCTTACAAGAGAAAAGATGTCGAGTTAGTTTGGGTTCCAAGAACTCCAAACTAAATAAATGCAATTAAGTTGAGATACAACCAAGAACCTTAGTTGCATAATTCTACGTCTATCTCAACTCAACATAATGGGATAACAAATAAAATTAAGTATCTAAATATTTAACGTGCATAGTTATGTTTTATTTGGAAGCAATTAACAGTTTCAGGAATATTGTCGGTCGAGAGACTGTCGACCGAGATACTATCGGTCGAGCAATTATCGACCGAGCATGTCACTGATTTCCAGTCTGTTGCAAAATTGCTGAATTCTTTGATAAAATTGCTATCTATTCATAATTAATGATTGAATATATATTTTGGAAATCATCCCTACAAATTTAAATTAATATTAGTTTATTCCCTAACTGATTTAAGTTTAAACTGAAATTATGCTTAGTTTAATGAAAAGAAAATTTCTATCATTATTCACATGATTTCTTTATTTTCTGGTCTATCCATATAGAAATCATGTGATTAAAATCATGTGATTATTTACTGTTATTGTTCTGTTATTACATCATGGATATGCTTTCACCATTTGGTACTGTGATTAGCTTGATAAATAATCGTCTACATGGATCCATGATAGGAAAGCAAATGTTTTATTGGTAATAAGTTATGCTTGCAAAGATAAAATCTCTCAACTAGTAAAGACCTGAGATATTTAGTGTGCCTTCAGTAAAGAATCTTATGAGGATACTAAACGACGTGAAATTTGATATTCATTTTACTACAACAAAGTCTATATGTCAAGAAAAGGACAAATGTTTTTCATATTAAGTATTATGCTTCAAATTGTTACTTAATCAAATTTTATGCAGATATTATACTCGATATATTCAATTTGACAATCTGCAAATTTGCCTCTCGGTTAAAATGAAATTTGACCAAGGGGCGCTATGGTCGTAGTCAAATTCGACCTAAAATAAATTTGACACAACAACTATTTGAATATCATTTTATTGTGATTAAAAGCAAAATTAATTTATGATCACAAAATTGTCCCAATATTGTCAAAAATAAAACAACAATATTACTCCTTTAGAAAATATATATATACTCTACAAATTCAGTCTATCATTTGCATTAAAAATCAGCTTAAAAATTCGTACCCAGTAAGTCTGTCGGTCGACAAATCTTCGACCGAACACCTCTCGGTCTGCCCACCTCTCTCGACCGACAGAATCTAGACAAACCTAACATCGGACACACTTCCGGTCGACAATTATTCGACCGAGACAGTGTCGGTCGACAATTGCTCGACCGAGAAAGAGCCGTTGGGATATGACCGTTGCAATCCGACCATTACCGTTAACGGCCGACCGTTGCAAGTCGACCGTTGGACGGCCGAGTGGTGCGTCTGGAATATGACCGTTGCGGACGCTCGGTCGACAAATTGTCGACCGACCCGGTCACTGGATTGTTATAAAAGGGACAAAAAACGGGTCACTTCTTCACACTTTCATATTCTTGTTTCCATAGGCTCTTTCTAGTGAATTCTTGTGCAAATCTTTAGCATCCTCATCCCCAAGACTTCCTTGCTTCTTCTCCACCTTCAAGCAACACAATGTCATCATCCCCTGCTCGTGGAAAGAAGAAGGTCGCCAGCAGGAAAGGAAGGGAAGCTACTCCACCATTGACGATCATCAACGGCATTGCCTTCGTCGACGGAGATGCTGGTGATCGCTATCTACGGCTCTCCTCCAAAGCTCCCCTCCCACGACAACCAGTTGAAGTTATGGACTTCATCAACATCGTCGACTTGGAGGACCTTTTCGAAGTGCAAAAGTTGAAAGAATTCATCAACCCTTCTTTCCCTTCCTATTCCACCAAGGTAGTGAATGAATTCTATACTAACCTCGTCTCCCACTCTGAAATAGAAACCATCTTCTTCTATACTATGGTCAATGGGCATAGCTTTCGATTTACTGAAGGGGATATTCTTGACATGCTAAATATTGACATAGATGAATATCAAGACACCCTTGACCTTACTTCTGGCAACCCACTTAATCAATTTTCCCAAGATAACCATACCGTTAGTATTAGTGACATCAAAAGAACCATTTTTCAATCCAATACAACCTGTCACGAAGATAGAGGCACATACTATGCTATCAATCTCAAACCAGCTGCTAGGATTGTAAACCTTATTGTTTCAACAAACATACATCCTAGAGCAAATAAGTCTGAAGTTCCTATTTTTCATATGTGTCTAATATATGCTATTATCCAACGTATTCCCACAAATTTTATCCGCATCATTCTTAAAAACATGCTTGAGTTTTCTGGCAATCCTCCATATGCTGATCTTGTATGCCAAATTACTCAACATTTTCTTAAGACCCAAATTGAGGATATGGGATATACATGGGAGCGTAGACCACAAAAAATAAGTAAGAATACTGTAGAAAAAATGGGAATTGATTTCGGTCATAAGAGGGCTAGGGTAGAAGGAGAGACATCCACCCAAGATATTCCACCTCCACCTCCTACCAACCTACCCTATGATCCCATCCAAAACACTCTAACCTATGTTGCTGGGTCACAATATCATCTTAGTAAACAACTAGATTATAACCATCATGCCATGACTTATCTAAACCAAAGAATGCAAACTCTTTCTCCAAACCAACCAGATGAATATCCTTATTATTTAAATCCTGGCATGCTCAATCCATATAACCCATCTTACATCTACTATCAACCTCCACCTCCACCATCTACAGATCTCACGCATACTCAGTTTTCATCAATGCAACTATAAGATATTGCTGCTCATTTCCGATTTGATCGTGTTCCAACCTTCTTGGAGGCATATGCCTTAACCAAGACAGGTGCTCTGGAGTGGCAAAATTTGGTCCAGTATTATGGAGCTGAGCCTTTTCTTGGGAAAGACCCTGATGTTGATGTAATTCTTAAGTCTTTCCAGTGAGATTTGGAGTTGTATTAGTTGTAATGAAATCTTTGCAAAATTGTAATAAATGGGTTATCTTTACATGTTTTGGCTATCTTTTCATGCTTGTAATGAAATTGGTTATCTTTATAATGGATATTTTTTTTTGGCATCATTTGAATTTGGATTATAAGACTATTGTAGAGCATACAAAATAAGGGGAGTAATAAATACAAATAAATAAAAAAGGATGAAAATATTTGCAAATACCTAAAAGTTAAAGTTATGGCTAAATTGACATCTATTGCAAAGCACTTATACCTTGGTATATCTATTTAAAGGGGAGCATCGTATAAAATTAAGGGGGAGAAGTAATATCAAATATTCAACATGGATATCTTTTTGAAATGACAAAGGGGGAGAAAAGAATATCAAAATAAAATATAATAATTGAGTTTCATAATGAAAAAGGCCAAGCACTTACTTGCAAAACAAGACTGGCTACAAAAGGTAATCTTCAGGGATGAAACTCATATGGTTTATATTTCCTTTATTTATATTTTTGGAAATGTTTGTCATCTTCAAAAAGGGGGAGATTGTTGGCTAAATGGACATCTATAAATCCCTTTGTTTTGATTATGACAAACATTTCATTCTTATTGATCTAACGAGCTACTTGAGTGTGCAGGAACAAGGTGGATGACAAAAGAAACTAGGGAAATCCATATGCTTACATGTTTATGTTTTCATGCAATGTAATCGCTTTGTAAAAACTTGTACAAATATATAATGTACAAGTACTTAGATTGCATGTAAATCAAGCGTTAGATTCTCCCTAGCTAAACACCGCATTTAGATAAGTCATTCCCTTTAAATAGGATCACATATGCACACTCATACATATAGTTAGTGCCTAAATTGAAACATTGAAACAGGATCAATCTCGGTCGACAAACTCCTCGACCGAGACACTCTCGGTCGACAATCTTCTCGACCGAGAAAGATCCAAAGTAGCCGTTAGACACAACTGACAAGGTAGTTGGCAGTTGGAGATAGACGTTGCAAATCACTTATTCCAGAGAGCCCGTCGGTCGACAAAAGTTCGACCGAGTAGGTGTCTCGGTCGACTATTCCTCGACCGAGATGGTCTCTGACAGCAACTGCAGAATTAATTAATTAGCCGTTGTTAAAGCACCAAACTTGTACCTAACGACTAGTTAAGCACTTAGAAACCCCTAGAAGTTGTCTAGAACGTCCTTAAGCATTCTTAGGCCATTCCTATAAATAGGACAAGCCAAATACACTTGCTACACTTGAGAAATCCTTGAGCATACTTTGAGCAATCTGTTTGTGAGAAATTTGAGCATTGTGACAATTGGCTACTTCCTTCCTTAGCTCAAAATTTGTGTCCTATAGGCTAGTATCTCCTACCCACTGCAATGAAAAGTCCATACACTTGGTTAGGAGATCTATACGCTTGATCTAGGCAAATCAAGCCTTGGGCTACAAAGGATAAGTTGTAATTTCCTTTTTCCTTTCTTGTTCTTTATTACCATTTGTACTCTCCTTGCTACTCCTAGGTTGGAGGCTGCTGATTGGAGAGGGTGGAGTTCTTCTTGGAGAAGAAGGTGACTTTGAGCTACTTCAGAAGGCTGGTGCAATGGGAGGTTACTTCTAGAGAGGAAGGCTACTTCAAGGGGGAGCTTGGAGTTACTTCAAGAAGGCTACCTCAAAGTTGGTGCACCTACTTCAAGTGAAGGCTGTTCAAAGGGTGTAAAGAAAAGTATTGTATTTTGTATAAATCCTTGAGAAGGTAATAAAATAAATACTTTCAAAATCCCGGTTGGGTAAGCAACCGGGTAGTGGACTGACAACTTTAGTATTTGCTAAAGTTGGAACCACTCTAAACACCTGTCTCCTTCTTCAAATTTCAATTGTGGATGTTTGAGTTCAATAAATTGTTAAAATTTTTTAAAAACTCTATTCACCCCCCTCTAGTGTTTTTCATGGTAGTCGGTCACACCACAACCTCTCCTTGGTCTCGTGGAAGAAGGTGACCATGGCAAAAGCCGATGGCGGTCTAGGCATCAAGGATGCATGTTCACAAAATCAAGCTCTTATGTTTGGCAACGTCTGGCGGTTCATGAACAATAGACAAGTCCTATGGGTCCGAGTGATGCGTGACAAGTACATGCACAATGACACCCCTATAAAGAAACCTTGTTCTTCTGTGTGGGCCTTTATAAAGAAGCACATGCCCTCCATCCAGCATGCCTCGACAGTGACTATCAATAATGGTGAGTCTACAAATGTATGGACTCATAGATGGCTTCATGGCCTAACCATAAAAAAGCTTGATCCCACATTTGTACCACCACCAGACCTCATTGACCTCAAAGTCTTAGCCATGGGCATGGATGGTAATGGCTGGGAATGGGACTTCATTCAAAACTATCTTCCAAGTAGTTCATGGTTGCACATTCACCACACCTACTCGCCTGACCCAATGTCGGGTCATGATACATGCCAATGGCCCGGCTCACCTTTTGGTCTTCTTACTGCCAAGTCTGCCTACCAATGGCTATGCCAAGATATTGCCCTGCCCTTACCTGGAATATGGGCTACTATATGGAAGCTACCCATTCCTCCTCATATCCATACATTTCTATGGCTGCTGAACCACATAGCACTGCTCACCAACATAGAGAAGTCCCGAAGGCACAACTCTATGAATGACACCTGCCCGATATGCTCTAACACAAGCGACACGTTGGTGCATTCTCTCCGTGACTACCATTATAGTAAGGAAGTTTTGGTTGCCTGCCAACTTGCCCCCTCCTTTCTTCTCCCAAAGGGTGACTGGATCGCTACTATCCTCTCATCTAAGTGCACTAATTTTCCCTCTATTCTGCCAGTGGTCGCATGTTGGGCAAACTGGGCACAAAGAAATGAGTTCATACACAATAGGAAGCTGCAACCTCTCCACAAATGGGTTTCCTTCATCAAAGATAGGGCGCTAGCCATCATGGCAATCCCGACATTGTTCTCGACACCCACCGTGGTGTGTAGCCATGTCCGGAACCCCCCAGCTATTAGGAGCGTTGTCATGTTTGTTGATGCTTCTTACAATGTCGTTTCATCTCGTGTCGGGGATTGACATTCATGTTGTTGACAGCCATGGAAGTTTTCTTCTGGGCCACAGATCGCCCAACCATGCCAGCTCGGCATTGGATGCAGAGGTACAAGGTATTATCTGTGCCTTGGAACTTTGCAAAATCACAAGATGGCATACTCCTACCATCCTGTCTGATGCCACCACAACAGTATCCATTACCACCGAGGGTGCATCAGCAACAACCATGTTTTCCCCCCACATGCATCATCTCCAGAAGCTCTAGGAGGACGTCAGCCAACCTTGCATTTCTCATATTCCTAGATTGCATAATCATGTAGCTAATTGTATTGCCCACTTTTCTGTTCATGCTAGCATTGCTTTTACTTTTCACACTGATGTGCCCCAGTGGCTCACCAACAATCTAGATGTTAATTTTGCAAACATTTGGCCTGCAGTAGAGAGCGAGATGAATACCATCTGAACTCTATGTTGTCCCCAAAAAAATCATTTTGAAACTGAAGATCAAATTTTTTTTTCAAAAAACAAAAATTCAAAAGAAATCCTTTTTTTTAGTAAAATCTTTCAAACAAAAAAATGAACAATCTTTTAAAAAAAGACACATGTTTTGGAAAAATGAATAATCTTTTTCAAAAAAAGAACAATCTTTTAAAAACATAGAACAATATTCTAAAAAAAAGACTAATCTTTAAAAAATGATCTTTTCAAGAAGATCTTTTCTTCAATCAACGACGTTTTCAAATCTCAACAAAGTTGAAAATTCTTTCAAACTCAAAAAATTGAAAAAAAATATAAAACTTGACAAAGTTGAAAAATTCTTTCCAAACTTGAAAATGTTATCAAAACTATAAAAAAATTCAAAGTTGAGTAAATTTTTCAAAAACTTCTGAATTAATTCATGCCAAAAGATTGCCTAATTGTGGAGACTTCTAATGTGTCACCACTCATATGTGAACTCTTTGATTATCTGCCAAAAGGATATTCCAATAATTTAGATTCTCTTCAATCTTCATCTTTGATCATGCATGAGTCAAAGAGGCATCCTTTGCAAGAAAGTTCTCCAAAATAACTTCATCAATGCTCTAGAGTTTTAGGCATGCATTAAAAGGATGCCCAAATTTTCTTACAAGTTGTATGCTCTCACGATCAAGTCACATCTGGCTTTGCATCATTCTCTCTAAACTTAATCTATGCATGCTCATGTTTACTCAACAGTTACTCCCTTGAAGGGTATCTAAGTTTTCTCTATCCTTGCAAGACAAAGCTTTACTGTTACTTTGTAAGGCTACTCAATCCTCAAAATTGGATATAATTTCTGAATCTTGAATAAAATATTGATTCCTGCCTTGAGCATACTAAAACCATTTAATTTGGAGGATTTTCCAACTTGACTAAGATGTGACCACCTAGTAGCACTTGGTCCACCCATATTTGCCTATCCTACACAACGGTCCTAGACCATGAACTAATAGTGGGTCATCACCCTGCTTATTCCCATTTTCATATCTATATGGTCTCGGACCATGACCTAATACTAGACCAACATATCCCTTTTTCTCGTGAGTGTTTCTTTCATAAAATCTCCCATAAGGAGAGAAATCTCACACACCCATATCCACTCACTGACCTTAGGTATTTCTCTTTGTCCCTAGATATCCCTTTTCTTATGAGTGTTTATCCCATAAAATCCTCCCTAATTAGGGAGGAATCTCTCACACCTTATCCATCCATAGTCTTTGGCCCTAGGTGTGTCACCTTGTCCATGGCTACCCTTTTCCTTATGAGTATTTCTTTCATAAAACTCCCCCTAAGGAGAGAGGAATCCTATACATAAATCTCTAGCCATAGTCTCTAGCCCTGAGTGGGTTGCCTTGTCTCTGGACACCATCCTAACTTCCCCTATACAACCAACAATCACAATCTCCATGCTTTATCACAGTGCTACTAGGCATATCTCAAGGCAAGACTAAAAAAATCCTTCCATATCACTCGGTCTAGGGGCACATCCCTCTCTTCATATCATTGAATCTAACAATTGAAGATGGTACATGAACAATCCCTTACCATGCAAAGGATGAGATTTCCAATTTCAACATGATTTGTGTCCCATTCTCCATGCAAGGGGAATGTTACCTTTTTATCACAGTTTTCAAAACCCTCTTCCATGCAAGGGAAGGTTTTTATTGAACCCTACCATAAATGTTGCGGACACAAAAATTGTGAATGTCATTTAAAGATTCTATGTTGAAGCATTTTGCATAACACAACCATTATGTTTATTTACAACTATGTTTTTCCTTTTTTAACTCCTTGTTACACATGGGGGAGATTCTAGTTGGTCTCATGAGCCTAACATCCAATCATTCTACCTTCCACATAGAGGGGGCATCACAAAAGTCTCAAGAAGTAGGCTTACTAACAGTTTTAAAATACCATCTTGAGATGGTGAGCACCAACAAACATTACAATATTAGTGAAGTGTTGAAGACACTAGTTGGAGACTCTCATGGTAAGGTGTTTAAGACTAGTTGGAGCACCAACAAATAATTCAATATAGGATCCATCCAGTCGTCACACAGGTTGAAAAAACTGCAAGTCACATAGGCACTTGAGTTTGATGGCAAGCAGATTGTCAAAGCTAGCATTGGTCAGCAAAGCAACAAATGTAGGTATTCCCCTTTGTAGTTCATGTGCAACTATCATCATCATACAATCTGAAGGATGAACAATTACACCATCTTGGATGACTCTTGCCAAGGGTGTGCTAGAGCAAGAATGTTACATATGAGCATCTACAGTAGGAAATATGTATGACACACACAGTCACTCCACAAAATAGTAAAGATAATGATCAGATAGAAGAATCCAATGGACAATAAAAAATCAATGTTTATTAAGGTAGAAGGCTGGAAGAGAAAAAGGTCATAAGAGCACAACTCTCACATGGAAAAGAGGTCTTATATAGTCAATCCCACAATGTCTCCTCCACTGCCACCTTGAAACTATCTTCTAGTTCCATGACCATATGGGTACCCACCTCATCTAGGCATAGTTTCATCATTAAAATTCGAATTTCACTCATAATTTCAACAAACAATTGATCCTAATATAAGATAGAAGAAATTGACAAATTTAGAATTCTCCATCAAAAGATCATCAAGCTTGATTATCAAAACACAATGAAAGGAACATTTTTAGAAGTGATTGTTGCTCCCACCATTTTCAAAAAAGAGATATCAATGTAGAAACCAAACAGAAGGTTCTTAGGGGTCTCTCTCAGTAGCATTCTTCAATTGATCGAGCATGTAGTAGAGTTCCTAGTCATAAGGGCTCCTCCTAATCCCTTTCCAAAGAGATACACTATTGACACTAATTGTAATTTATATCAAAACAAGGGATAGACAATAGACTCATGCCTAGCCCTCAAGCACATCATTGAAAAGCTTATCAGTTTGGGGTTGATCAAGGTCAACATTCCTGAATAAGTCACTCTTGAGCTTGTTGTCAAAGAGATAGATACATTCATAGAGTTGATTGAGTATCCACTAGAACCAAACCTCTGTCAAAGAGCACCACAACACACAATGATCACTAGCCCCAAAGAATCAAGGGATCATGGAGGATCTCTCTAATTCTTTTTAGTTTAGAAATAAAAGTGAAAAAAATAATCAAAATGAAAAAAACAAAATGAAATTGAAAAAACATATAAAAAAAAATCTACTTAATCTACTTAAGTTCCTCAACATGTCTCAAGTGCCCCAGAAGTAGAGAGGATAAATTAGAACCATAGGGCCTAGGACAGAAGGAGCATGAACATTATCCTAAGACCCAAATGGTTCACAAACTTGATCTCACCCATTAAAAAAACACATAATAAACAAATTCATCTAAAGCTAAAATTACAAGATAAATTAAATCTCAAAATCAATAAATGTCCTCTTCTAAGTTTGCTGAAGTTGAGCACCTCAAAGGTGAGTCGAAACATACCCACAAAGTTAGGTGATGCAGCCCTATTTTAGGGCTCCATCTTGTGCCATTTTATACTTTATTCACATCTAAACATAGTAGAATGCAAGTTAAATTCCCCATTGGGAGTATTATAATAAAATGCACTTATGGATGTTCTTTGCATTATTTTTATGTACTTTTACCATGATTTGGATGGATGAGAGAGAAGGAATGATTTCTAAGGTTCCTCTCTCTACTCATGGAGGTGTCCAAAGAAGTCCCTAAAGCTCCCTCAACCTACCCCTAATGACCAAGGTTCGACATCAAGCAAAGAAGTCCATTGATGATGAAGATTGAAGTTAATTTTGCCATTGAAGACCCCAGCATGGCCGTGGGCATCCGGTACGGTCATAGAAATTAAAGACAAGAATCACAGGGAAGTCAGTACTTCTACACCGAAAGCACCACGACCGTGGCCAACTAAAGACATCACAATTGTGACCTCCCGCCATGATCATGGGAATTATGCACAATGTTCCCCAAAATCAACAGAGAAGTGGTCCATTTTACATGTAAATGACCACGACTGTGGTTATTCACCACAACCATGGCCCTTGAAGACTGCCTCATCCATGGAACCCCCCACGCCCGTGGTGAACTGAAGACAAAGATGACCTCCAAGTTGCCTCGCATGTGGCCTTCTCCTCCAACACGGTCGTGGTAACCCACATGGATGTGGTACCCCTTACCCAGCACGACCATGACACCCCACCACGGCCGTGTACATCACATATACTTAGCATTTCCACTCCATTTCACACCTCAATCGTGTCCCCACACCGGCCATGCCACCTAACCACTGCCACGACTCTGTCCATCCACCACGACCATGTTGATCACTCAACCCTACTATTTTTCTACACTACTTTTCCTAATCTACCCCTACTTACCCTAGTGCTTCCCCATCACCTATATATACATAGGTGGTGGTTGGAGCACAAAGGTTACACTCCCCCCATCTCCCATTACTCCTCCTCACCCTCTCTTGAGTATTCATTGTATTCCCCTTGCATTAATGCTCTCCACCCACCATTTCCACCATAGAAACCTAGTTTTCTAGGTTTTCTACCATAGACCCCTCCATTTTCATGCGTATCAGCCATCTTGGAGGAAGGAGGTCGCCCTACAACAGCTAGGAGGTGAAGAAGGAGGATCTACTTTGATCTCCATGGAGTCTTATCCGCTTCTTCTCATTTCTTTTGCCTTTTCTTTGATTATGTCTATCTAAGCCCCTAGTGGTGGGTTGTTTGGGGTAAAAATGTGACTTTGATACCATGTTTGGGGAGAATAATTTGTAATGAACATAATTTCATTTTATGATGACTGCCTTTGCTTCTATCTCATTTCCCATTATCTTGCATGTGATTTTTGCTCTTAAACATAAATTGCTTGCTTTGTGATGTTTGATGACACGTAGCTTCTAGGGGAATTGGAATGTATGTAGCAATCTTAGGCATGGCTCCAAGGTCCAATTAGTGGATCCCTATCTAGCCCCCTTTATTCCTACATACATATCCCTCCTTCTACAAGTGAGTGTGAGATCTAAGTAACTAGTGTAAGTGTGATTAGTGCAATTGCCTAGAGCTTTCTAAAGGCTAGGTGGGTAGTAGAATGAGGTGAAAAACCCTCATCTCTACTCCCATTCATACTATTGGCTCTTGATTGCCCTAATACCACTTACCCTAGAAATCTAGACTTGACAAGTCCTACTAGAATTACACCTAACCCTAGTTCTCCAATTAGTAGTATAAGGTACATTCTAATAGCACTTGCCTTGTTGTTTGGTTTGGTAATCTACAATGAATTGTGATAATTGCATGCCATGTTGACACCCCCCAACTAATATCAAATCATATTCCCAAACGTCCCACCTACCTAATCCATTGCTTGCAACCCACCTTAACCTTCTTGCTTGTTAATGCTAGTGTAGCTTAATTGTCTTTGTTTCTTCTAGTCAATTGCTTAGTCTTGCTAGTTAGGGTTAATTTAGATCCTTGCTTGATTTAGTGTTTAACTTAGTTCTTAGTTGATAATTGCTTTGCTAGAATAGAGTAGATCATCTTGCTCTTGCTTAATCTAGCTTCTTAGATCCAACTTTCTTAGGATAACCTAGTTTTTGATAATCTAGTTTTCATATTGCCTTTACTTGCTTGTTACGTATTGTAATCAAACCAAAACCCCTTTTAAACCTTTCAACCCTAGTCTCCTCTCTAGGAACATATCCAATGCCAACTAAGATCTAGTGCCCCCTTTGTCCCTGAGGATTGACCCCTATATTTGCCTCTTACCTTTACTACAATAGTACCCCGTGTACTTGTGGGTGACCTATTTAGTATTGTGATTGAGTCTTTTTAGGGATTTTTAAAATATCAAAAGTTCCCAAGTGTGTTTGAGTTCTATGGGGAGCATCTAATCAAACTTAATTGGTTAGTATGTGCACCTCTGGCTTGACACACCAAGTTTTCTGGCATCGTTACTAGGGAGAGAGGCGCTCGACCTAGCTAGTTAGTGTAGCTTAGCCTTTCCTATTGCCCTCATAATTGCTATTCTCTATTCTTTGTTCACTTTTGCATATTACCATTCTAACTTGGTTTCTTGTTGTTTGTTTGTGTATTGTGCAGGTGACAGCTGTGCATGCACCATACACGTTCTACTTGTACTGACTTGGTGCTGTATGACCCCGAGATAGGTATAAGGAGACACCAAAGCTGCCACAACCAACATCAAGAAACCAAGATGGGTGACCATGAAGCTGAAATACCTCATGGAAATGCTCAGCCACCACCTCAACCTAACCACCCCCTCCATGAGTATTTCACCCCAGGGAACTACAATTCTTCCATTGCCACCCTTGTTGACCAAATGTCAGGTCAACAGTTCTCCATTCCACCCGCACTCCTTGGACTCCTCCCTACCTACTATGGGATGGAGAATGAAAATGCCTACCATCATATCGATGCCTTCCTTGAGACTTGTTCCACCTTCTGTACCCCCGCTGCCAACGATGACTCCATCAGGAGGACTCTCTTCCCTTTCTCTCTAAAGGAAAAGGTCAAAGAATGGTACATTTTGAAGCCGGAGTTGGTGACTTGGAATGCGGTCAAAAACAAGTTTCTCAAGAAGTTCTTTCCAATTGCCAAGCTGACTCACATGAGAAGATGTATCACCACCTTTTCCCAAAAGGAAAATGAACCTTTCCACAAGGTGTGTGAAAGGTTCCAAAAGCTCCTTCGTGGTTGTCCCCATTACGAGGTACCATTGTGGAAGCTAGTCCAAGCCTTCTACACCAGGCTTGAAGAGTTAAACCAGAATAATGTTGACTGATCATGTGGAGGCACATTCATGGCAAAGCAACCTGAGGAGTCATAGCCATTATTTGAACACCTTGCTGAAAATTCGCATCATCGAGTTTCTACTAAAGGGGAACAATGCAGTTGGAACTACATCCCTCCACCTCCTCCCATAGCTCTAGCCCGCACCATTGCCAACCCCGACATGATGAAGATGATGGCAGGCATGATGAATATGATGAAGAGCCAAGCTGGTGGTTCTTCTAGTCAATCCACCATGGCGGTTGAAGCTGAAGAAGAGGAAGTTCATGCTTTGCACTCTTTAGGCAACTGAAACAATCAAGGTCCTATGTCCAACACTTACACTCTTGAGTGGAGAAACCACCCTAATTTTTCATGGAAACAACAAATTGAAGATGGTCAAGGACAAGGGCAGCCAAGGCCACGATATAGATCCAAGTTTGAAGATGAAGTGCTTGGAAGATTGAGAAGTTTGAATGAGGTAAAAAAAGATGTTCACATGGGTAGTCCATTAGCCGTCTTGACCAAAGATTGGACCAAATATTTCTTTAACTTTCTAGGAGGGAGGAAGGGAGACTCCCATCCCAACCAATGCCAAATCCAAACAATGATGGCACTTTCATAGGAAACGCCCAAAGTTCATATACTCCACCTTCATATCAAGCACCACCAAATCCCTATGCTCTGCCACCTCCTCAAGCTCCTCTCAACTATCAATATGCTCCACCCCACCTCACTCATACCAACAACCCCCTCTGCAGTATCACCCCCATCCACAACAACTACAACCACAACAACAACCACAACCACAATTCATCCTTCAAAATCCTAACTCACCCCACCAAAGACTACCACCACCTCAACAACCACAACTAAATACACAAGCTTCCTCTTCCTCCACCCATGAGCTTGTGAAGGCGGTGACGATTTTGAAGAGTGATCAGACTTTGGAGCAGCCCCATGATACTATTGTTGATAGAGCAGCTAGTGAGGATAGAGGTGATATTATGATCAGGCTGGTTGATACTGAGATACAGCTTGATGATACTGTGATAAGAACTAGAGTTGATACTGTGACACTGGGCAGTGATACTGTGATACCGAGTAGTGATACCATGATTCCAGTTGATGATTCTGTTGATTCGAGCCATTTGGGAGCCCAACTTCCCCCATTTCTTGATGCTCTTAAGGAGCCTTCTGTTGAGAGAAGAAAGAAGAAACATACTGAAGATATCATGGAAACCTTTAAACAAGTGAAGCTAAACATTTCTTTAGGATTGATGTGGTCAAGAAAATCCCTTCCTATGTCAAGTTTCTGAAAGATTTGTGCACTTTTAAAAGAAAGACAACGGGGAGAACACCCAAGAAAGTCAAGCTCACCGAGCAAGTGAGCTCAATTCTACAACACACCATGCCAAGAAAGAGGAAAGATCTCGGTGTTCCCATAATTTCATGCTACATTGAGGCACATCACATATTCAAATCCCTTCTAGACTTGGGTTCTAGCATTAACTTGATGTCGTATGATGTGTTTGCCAAGCTCCAAATGGGACAATTAGGTCCGGCTCATTGTACTTTGTAGTTGGCCGACTGATCAGTGAAGATGCCTAGAGGGCATGTTGATGATGTGCTAGTTAGACTTGATGATGAGACTTCTGCTTTCTTCCCCGCTGACTTCATTGTTTTAGATATGGAAAAGGACACAGGAAGAGTACCTATCATCTTGGGGAGGCCATTCTTAGCTATTGCTGATGCAGTGATTCATGTGAGAACTGGGGACTATGTATGTGACATTCATGCACATGAAGATCTGGTTGAACATCTTTAAATCTATAGCCATAGCCAAGGTGATAGGAGCACTAAAGAAGATTGCTATCTTATTGAATGCCTTTATGAGATTGTAGAGGAGTGCCTACCTGTGTGGATTCAGACTACCACTCAAGGTAGAGGTTTAGAGCCAATAGTTGAGTTCCCTGATGATGATGATGAATAGGATGAAGTGAACAAGCTAGCCTTGGTGGCTGCAAGCTAGGACCTCCCATCAATTTCTGAGCCATTAAATAACTCTCTTGAAGAACCTCCAACTCTTGATCTCAAGTTACTCCCTGAAGGACTGAAGTATGCTTTTCTAGGATCCAATGACACCCTCCTAGTGATCATTTCTTCCATTCTCTCTCAGAAATAAGAAGATGCATAGATGAAAGTCCTAAAGAAGAACATTCAGGCCATTGGATGGTCTATTGCTGATTTGAGGGGTATTGATCCCTTCATTTGTGTGCATAGGATCTATTTGGAGGATGATGCAAGACCGACTTGCCAAATGAAAAGGCGGTTGAATCCAAAATTGAAGAAAGTAGTAACTCAAGAGGTTTTGAAGTTGTTAGATGCTGGGATTATTTATCCAATTTCTAATATCACATGGGTGAGTCCCGTCTAGGTTGTACCAAAGAAGGGTGGGATCACAGTGGTAGAGAATGTGGATGGTGAGCTTATGACTGTTAGAGAACAGTCAAAATAGAAAATGTGTGTTGACTACAAGAAGCTAAATTTGAAGACCAAGAAGGACCACTATCCTCCTCCATTTCTTGATCAAATTCTAGAGAGGTTAGTGGGGTAAAGCTTCTATTGTTTTCTTGATTGATACTCTGGGTACTTCTAAGTTGTTGTGCATCCTATGGACCAAAAAAGACAACATTCCCTTGCCCAAGTGGTACTTTTTCTTACCGGAGAATGCCATTTGCGTTGTGTGATGCCTCTTCTACTTTTCAGAGATGTGTGACCTCAATCTTCATCGATATGCTAGATTCATAACTTGAAGTGTTCATGGATGATTTCTCTATTTTTTATAAAACCTTTGATGAGTGCTTGCTCCATTTGGCTGCCATTCTTGAGAGATGCGTCAAGGTTGACCTAGTGCTATCTTGGGAGAAGAGCCATTTCATGGTAATCAAAGGCATCGTTCTGTGCCATCAAGTTTTAAAAGATGGGATTGAAGTTGATAGGGCCAAGGTGGGCCTTATTTCTACTCTCACCATTCCTTCTACTGCGAGACATGTCCGGTCTTTCTTGGGACATGCAGGCTTCGATCGTCGCTTCATCAAAGATTTTAGCAAGATCTGGAGACCTCTCTGTCACTTGTTGGAGAAAGATGTTGAGTTTCATTTTGATTACAAGTGTGTTGAAGCCTTCAACCAATGGAAGGAAAAGCTAGTTTATGCTCCTATAATGCAACCCTCAGACTTCTCTTTTCCATTTGAGATGATGACTTATGCATCTGACATGGTAGTGGGGGTTGTGTTGGGCCAAAGAGTTGGCCGGATTCCGCATGCTATATACTATGCCAGCAAAACTCTAGATGAAGCCCAAAGAAACTACACAACCATCGAGAAAGAGTTGCTTGTGGTTATCTTTGCTCTTGACAAGTTAGATCATATCTTCTACAAAATAAGGTGAATATATACACAAACCATGTTGCATTGAAATATCTAATGGAAAAGAAAGACTCAAAGTCAAGGTTGAACCGTTGGATATTGTTACTTCAAGAGTTTGATATTGAGATTGTAGACATGAAGGGAGCAAAAAATTCTTTCGCAGACCATCTCTCCTGAATTGAAGCATCTTTTGATGATATAAGTAGAATCAAAGAGACAATGTCGCATGAGCAGTTGTTCCTACTCTCATCCACTCAAAGGCCATGGTATAGACACATAGCTAACTTCTTCACTAGTGGAAGGATACCAAGCACTTGTATGAGGGAGGAAAGCAAAAGGTTGTTTGTTATGACCAAAAATTATGTGTGGGATGATCCTCATCTTTTCAAGTATTGCCCCAAACATCTTATTCGAAGATGTGTTCCGGAGATGGAGAGGCAAGCAATTATATCTATGTGCCATTCCGGAGTTTGTGGAGGCCATTTTGGTGGAAAATGCATGGCTGCCAAGGTTCTCTAAAGCGGATTCTATTGGCCCTCCTTGTTTAAAGACTCACATGAATTTTACAAGTGTTGTTTGAAGTTTCAAAAGGTGGGCACTATCTCTAAGAGGGGCATGATGCCTTTATCACCCATTCTTGTGGTGGAGGTATTTGATGTTTAGGGGATTGACTTTATGGGTCCTTTTCCCCCCTCTTTTAGATATGTCTATATTTTGGTTTCCATTGATTACATATCAAAGTGGATTAAGGCTGTTGCAACACAGACAAATGATCACAAAGTGGTGTGTGACTTTGTGAAATCCAATATCTTTAGCTGATTTGGTATTCCAAGAGCTATGATTAGTGATGGGGGAAGTCCCTTCATCCATTGCGCCTTCAAAGGCTTACTTAAGAAACACAGTGAACCATCGTGTGGCTACTCCTTACCACCCCTAAACAAGTGGTCAAGTTGAGTTGGCCAATCGGGAGATAAAGTTCATTCTAGAAAATATGGTGAGATCGGACCACAAGGATTGGTCACTACATATCAATGAAGGTTTATGGGCATATAGGACTGCATACAAAGCCCCGATTGGCACCACACCATTTAAGCTTATGTATGGCAAAAGCTGCCATTTGTCGATTGAGATGCAACACAAGGCATTATGGGCTTTGAAGGCCATGGACTTTGATGGAGAGAATGCCGGAATGAAGAGAAAGTTTCAGTTGAATGAATTAGAGGAGATGCTTCATGAAGCTTATGAAATGTCCAAGTGCTGCAAAGAGATAACAAAGTTTCTACATGATAAGATGATCAAGAAGAAAGACTTTGAGCCCGAAAAGTGGGTATGGCTGTATAACTCAAGGGTGAAGTTTTTTCCTGGAAAACTCCGGTCTAGATGGGAAGGGCCTTATCTCATAAAAAAGGTGTATCCATCTGGAGCTATGTTGATTTGTGAGAAAGAAGGAGCTAAAGAATTCATTGTGAATGGTCAAAGATTGAAATCAGTTGTGGAAGTAGGTCCAGACAAAGCAAATCAAAGTTTTGATTTTGTGGTGCTAGTAGAGGAACATCAGGTTGATGAGGAGATGTGCTTGAATGCAGATGAAAGAGACATTTACTACAAAGATCATTTGGTAATCCCACAAAGATCAATGAAGTCAAGAATCAATAAGCCTGGCTGAAGGCGTAAAATTTAGCACTAGTGGGAGGCAACCCACCTAGGTTTGGGAGCTTTTTCACCCAACCTTATCTTTTTGATACTTTTGCTTTCTTTTCCACAAAATACACACACATATGTGTTTAATAGTTTTCTTTTAGTTTTGAGGTAATGACAGGTGTTAGGCACTAAAGAGAGAGGTATTAGAGGTTAATCATGGCCACTAAGATCATTTGTGGAAAAAACTCGAAGAAAAACAAAGTTCTTGAATTTGAGCTAAAATTTTTGAAGAAATGTACCCCACCATGACCGTGGAGCTCGCCACGGTGGTGAATGCAGTAGTTCAACATGGCCGTGGTCTCCCGCTATGGCCGTGGGAATTAGTTGTCAAAGAAGTCAGAGGATCAGGTTGATTGGCCAAGTTGTACACAAATGGCCATGGCCGTGTCAAGGATAGATGGCCATGACCATGGCAGGAGACCACGACAGTGGTGAGGTCAGTTGGGTGCTCTCTTCATTGACAACACGATTGTGGTACTGACCACAACTGTGCTACCAAGCCCTCACCACGATTGTTGCCACCCGCCACAGTCGTGGCCCGCCATGACCCCACAAAAAATATAACTAAAACTCCTCTCCAGCCCGACCCTCCCCTCATTCTATCAAATGCACTTATGGATGTTCTTTGCATTATTTTCAAGTACTTGGACCATGCTTTGGATGGATGAGAGAGAAGGAAGGAGTTCTAGGGTCTTTGTGCTCATGGAGGGGTCCAAAGAAGGCCCCAAAGCTCCCTTAACCTACCCCTAATGGGCAACCTTCGACATTAGGCAAAGAAGTCCATTGATGATGAAGATTGAAGTTAATTTTTCCATTAAAGATCCCAACATAGCCATGGTCATCCACCACGGTCATGGGAGTTAAAGCCAAGAATTACAGGGACATCAATACTTCTGCACCAAAAGCACCACGGCTGTGGCCATCAGCACGACCGTGGCCAACTGAAGACATCACGGTTGTGACACCCTGTCACGGCCATGGGAATTATGCACAATGTTCCCCAAAATCAACATATAAGTGGTCCATTTTACACGTGAATGACCACGGTCTTGGCCATTCACCACAACCGTGGCCCTTGAAGATTGCCTCGCCCGTGGCACCCCCCACACCCATGGTGAATTGGTGACAAAGATGACCTCCAAGCTGCCTCTACTGTGACCTTTTCCTCCAACACGGTCGTGGTAACTAACCCACACGATCATGGTACCCCTTACCCAGCATGACCGTGGCACCCCGCCACGGATGTGGCCATCACATATACTTAACATTTCCATTCAATTTCACACCTAAACTGTGTCCCCACACCACGACCATGCCACCTAACCCCTGCTACGGTCATGTCCATTTACCACAGCCGTGTTGATAACTCAACCCTACTATTTTTCTACACTACTTTTTCTCATTTACCCTACTTAGCCTAATTCTTCCCCACCACCTATATATACATATGTAGTGGCTGGATCATGAAGGTTATGCTCCCCCAGTTGCCATTACTCCTCCTCACCCTCTCTTGAGCATTCATTGTAGTCCCCTTGCATTAATGCTCTCCACCCACCATTTCCACCATATAAACCTAGTTTTCTAGGTTTTCTACCATAATCCCTTCCATTTTTATACTCTTGAGGTGTTACCTCAACATTGATAATCTGATACAACTATCTCAATTCATTCGGCTCAATATGTACTATTGTTATGTATTACCTCTAAGTCACAAAAGAGAGTTCACCATGTTCTTTTGAATTTTACTATTGTGATACTCAAATAGAAAAACAGTCTTGAGTTGGAAGACTAGATTCAATAGAAATTGTACAATACTACTCACGATATCCCCATTGCATCATGGATGCATAAGGTGAAGCATTACCATCACATTCCATATTATTCTCAAGTATGAACCCACACATAATTCAAGGTGTTATTGCATACTAGGGTTTCAACAATAGTAACAAAGTACTCCATGATTATATTAGCCATTCAAGGACTATTCATACCCAATTACCATCACTTAGTTAAGTTAAAGCTAGGTATAACAAGCTATACCTCATTAGGGTTACATATCAATACAATATGGATATCATCCCTTCTATTCATATGAGTGAATAGGTAAGACTACCTTATTTAGTGTAACCCTTCATTTGTTTCATCATTATTCAACCCATATCACCATACCACAATTGTACAATGACCTCCAAGCTGCCTCGCCCGTGGTCTTTTCCTCCAACACGGCCGTGGTAACTAACCCACACGATCGTGGTACCCCTTACCCAGCACGACCGTGGCACCCCACCACGGATGTGGCCATCACATATACTTAGCATTTCCACTCAATTTCACACCTCAACTGTGTCCCCATGCCACCTAACCCTTGCTACGGTCATGTCCATCCACCACAGCTGTGTTGATCACTCAACCCTACTATTTTTCTACACTGCTTTTCCTATTTACCCTACTTGCCCTAGTGATTCCCCACCACCTATATATACATAGGTGGTGGCTGGAGCATGAAGGTTACACTCCCCCCATCTCCCATTACTCCTCCTCACCCTCTCTTGAGCATTCATTGTAGTCCCCTTGCATTAATGCTCTCCACCCACCATTTCCACCATAGAAACCTAGTCTTCTAGGTTTTCTACCATAATCCCCTCCATTTTCATGCCCATCATCCATCTTGGAGGAAGGAGGTCACCTTACAACATCTAGGAGGTCAAGAAGGAGGATCTATTTCGATCTCCATGGAGTCCTGTCCCCTTATTCTCATTTCTTATGCCTTTTCTTTGATTACGTCTAGTTAAGCCCCTAGTGGTGGGCTGTTTGGGGGTATAAATGTGACTTTGATACTATGTTGGGGGAGAATAATTTGTAATGAACATAATTTCATTCTATGATGATTGCCTTTGCTTCTATCTCATTTCCGATGATATTGCATGTGATTTTTGCTCTTAACCATAAATTGCTTGCTTTGTGATGTTTGATGACACTTAGCTTCTAGGGGGAAATGGAATGTATGTAGCAATATTAGGCATAGCTCCTAGGTCCAATTGGTGGATCCCTAGCTAGCTCCCTTTGTTCCTACATACATATCCCTCCTTCTACAAGTGAGTGTGAAATCTAATTAACTAGTGTAAGTGTGATCAGTGTAATTGCCTAGAGTTTTCTAAAGGCTACATGGCTAGTAGAATGAGGTGAAAAACCATCATCTCTACTCCCATTCCTACCCTTGGGTCTCAATTTCCCTAATACCACTTACCTTAGAAACCTAGACTTGACACGTCCTACTAGAATTAAATCTAACTCTAGTTCTCCAATTAGTAGTATAAGGTACATTCTAATAGCACTTGCCTTGTTGTTTGGTTTGGTAATCTAGAGTGAATTGTGGTAATTGCATGCCATGTTGACACCCCCTAACTAATATCAAATCACATTCCCAAACGGCCCACCTACCTAATACATTGCTTGAAACCACCTTAACCTTCTTGCCTGTTAATGCTAGTATAGCTTAATTGTCTTTATTTATTCTAGTTAATTGCTTAGTCTTTCTAGTTAGGGTTAATCTAGATGCTTGTTGGCTTTAGTTTTTAGCATAGTTATTAGTTGATAATTTCTTTGCTAGAGTAGAGTAGATCATCTTGTTCTTTCTTAGTCAATTGCTTAATCTAGCTTATTAGATCCAACTTGCTTAGGATAACCTAGTTTTTTGTAATCTAGTTTTCACATTGCCTTTACTTGCTTGTTGTGTAGTGTAATCAAAATAAAACCCCTTTTAAACCCTTCAACCCTAGTCTCTGCTCTAGGAACATAGCCAACACCAACTAAGCTCTAGTGCCCCCTCTGTCCCTGAGGATTGACCCCTATATTTTCCTCTTACCTTTACTACAATAGTACTCCGTGCACTTGCAGGTGACCTGTTTAGTATTGTGATTGAGTCTTTTTAGGGATTTTTATAAATATCGAAAGATCCCAAGTGTGTTTGAGTTCTATGGGGTGCATCTAATCAGATTTAATTGGTTAGTGTGTGCACCTCTGGCTTGACACACCATCAGGACATCCTACAGACAAATTTAGATGTCACTCCCTACATGAACTTTAATGTTTGAACATGACAACAACCTTGCTCATGTGGCACGTCAAAGACATGGGACTGTAGCATAAGGAGACTTGGATCCCTAGCAACATTTTTCACATTTACCATCATCTAAGATGATCTAGCTTGGGGATCACAAATGGGGAGCCTTCTCAAGGAAACTCTCATTAATCCACAGTTCCAGTTCTCATTCTAAGGCTCTGGGCATCAATTCCCATGACATCATAACATTAATTGAGTTTACATTAATTATAAAGCCCAAAGGGTAACCAAACATGACATATGATGTGATGAATTGCTTATGCTAATAAGTGTTGAAGATAGAACCCATGGGGGTGTCTCTGACCCATGTCACCTTAACCCAACTGGGTGAGGAGTTGTTGCTTAAATACTCACTACACAACCAGTCAATCTCAATAAGCATGACGTCTAGGACAAGTGGATCATAGAAACTCTCTTTTGTGAGTCAAAAACTCTGATATTAAGGTTTTAAGCATCAATACTCCAGGACATAAATGCAAAATGTTCAAAAGGATGAATAATTAAGTCCAAAGGACACCCTAAAATGTGGATACATGCTTGGGAAAAATTGAATATACCAAGAAATGTTGAGAATATAGCCCATTGGGGTGTCTTTGGTGCCTGACACCTCAACCCAACTGGTTAGGGAAATGTTTCTCAAATACATTCTATATGGCACAACTTGAGTCATACAAGCATGAAATCAAGAGTTAGTCGAGCATAAAATCTACCTGAAACAAATCTTCCCCTAGTGGTGGTTATAATCATCCCAAGGGAAGTACCAACCTATTCATGAATGATTTAGGCAAGCTTAAACATGCTTGGGTTCTCAAATAACCTTAAACTCTAGGACTAGAAATGGAAAGTAGGGTGAGAAGGGTAGTTTTTATTCACCATTAGGTAAAATACAATGATTACATAAACACCCCTCACATCTCATGATTGGCCTCCAACATGGGTTACCACCAACTCATTGAAGGGGTCTCAGTCCAAAAAGCCTAAATGTTGACTAGCGGCCTAAGCCTAAAATAGGAAAAACTTCCAAAGGTCAGATGTTAACAACTGCCATGATGAATACAAATATAAGAGTCCACAAATCATGGTATGTAAAATCAAAATTTGATGTGAAAATTATTTTCAAAAATATTCTTGTTGACTAACATGATGACATTAATGTCAAAATCATAATTCAAAACCTTTAAAACAAAACAATGGGGCAAACATTACACCACCATATTTGAATCATGATAATCTCTTACCTCAACAAAGAAGAGTGAAGAAGGGAAATCTCAAATGATAGTGGCCCACTCTTCATCGTTATCACAAACTATTCCAACATCAAGAAGGTCTCCTTTGGAAATCATGACATATCTCCACCAGTAGAGTTTGTTAGGGAACCATTGCCAAAGGATTGTATGCAGCAAAAGCCTGGATGATTTGTTCCTTATAGAGATAGATTCTAACCCAAATCTAGGTTTAGAAATACTTGCATACATCTTTAGAGAGAGATTTCAACAAGGCATGTTATCTCCTTCGACGTTGAAAACCTTACATGCACCAAGATAGATCTACAAACCATCAGTTATTGTGACCTCACATCACATGCTCTCTGTATAATAGTTAATAAATCAACGAAGGACATCTAATCCAATGACCCTATAGGAGGACAACTCATCTATGATCATCTCGTGCCACCTCAAAACCCTTCTCTAGCAGTTAGGCCAGTAGGATACAACCTCTGTTGATGACATCCATAGAGCAATTTCATGCCTCTACTTTCCAGGAAAGATACATTGATCAGTTTCCATCAAGCCATTGGATACTTATCAGAAATGCAGCACCAGTGCCACATCACCAAAGCATACTGAATGATATGCTGGACCTTGATTCTGGACCATTACCATCATGGACTCTTTTGCAATGGAATTCCTTACAACTAGAGCAGTCAAAACTAAGGAGTTTAAAAGTCAATACAACATGCATTAGACTTCAAAAATAAAGCATGATCAGGAGTCATCAACCATGTGATTGGTGGAAGCACACTTGCTTGAGCTTTTGCCTCAATTTCAAAATTCCTACACTCTACTAGGCATTCTCAATCAGAGCCACTACTACAATTCTCACTTTCAACCATTTTTGGGTCAAAGACTGTGACATAAAAAAGGACCAATCATGTACTTTATCTTTTAATCTTTCTTTCATCATAAACTCTGATCCTAAACTAATCGAACATAATTTACCAAATTCTTTTGGGTCTTAGAGACCTTTAACTAGACCAATTCCTATAATAAATTTATATAGGTCTTGGATTGTGACCTTAAACTAATCAAACATAATTTTCTAGTCTCTTTTAGTCCTAGACTCCAACCTTAAACTAATATAACTTCATTTCCCACTCTCTTTTAGGTATTGGACTATGACCTCAAAGCAGACCATGTACAATGACGAATATTTTTGGGTCCTAGACCAAGACCTTAAAGTAGACCACAAGCCTTGTCCTAAATAGGCTCATGTCCTCTTTTCTTGGCAACCTTTTTGGCTCCTAGAATGAGACCTTAAAATTTACTAACCCACATTCAAGCCCTACCCTGAGTAGGCACTCAACAATTTCAAATCCCAATCCCTAATAGGATCTCCTCATTTTAAAGCCTATAATGAGTAGGAACCCGTCCATTTTTAAAGTCCCTACCCTAAGTAGGAACCCTAAGTTCATAAGCCCTACCCCAAGTGGGCACCTAAGACCTTCAAATTATTATTCTCAATGAAGTCACCTAACCTTTTTAAAATTCCCACCCTAAGTAGAAAAAAATTCTAAAGCCCTACCTTTAGTAACACAGTATTTTCAGTCTACAACCCTACCTAGAGTAGGAACTTGCCATTTCTAAAGGCATGCCTTGAATAGGAACTCGTCTTTAAAGCCCTACCTTGAGTAATGAATCCTCTTTACATACATATCTTGAATATTCACATGTTCTTTCTAAGCCCTATCCTAAATAGGCATCTTGTGTTTCAAAGACCTATCCTGAATAGACATCTTGCTTTAATTGAATTTCACTCTTAAGCCCTACCTTGAGTAGGAACCTTGCATGTCAGATCCCTATCTTGAATAGGTACTCAGCTTTAGAAACCTACCCAGTTTAGATAAACCTCTCTAAAGCATTGTCCTGAATAGCTACTTTACACTTTCAAAAGCCCTATATGGAGTAGCCACTTTCCATTTTTTTAAGACATATCCATAATACTTGCAACCCAAAAAGCCCTACGCTCAGGTAGGAAGCTATAGTTAAGAACTATCACTAGGCACCTCACATGTCAAATCCCTATCTAGAATAGGTACTTCATTTTATAAAGACCTAAATTCAGGTAGGCATCTACACAGTCTACGCCCTACACCATGTAGGTACTCCTAGACTAATATCTTGATTGGCCTTGAGGCTTCACATAATCTAGGTCCTAAATCCCAGACTGTGGTTCATGATACTCAAATTCAAAATCTCATGATCATATCTGACCCAGACACATCCATGTTTAACCCCTATCCTGAATAGGAATCTCCTCTTCTAAAGACCTAACCTAAGTAGGAAACTCCCTTATTGCAGCCCTACATTTTTGTATAGGCACTCTAATAAATTCTTATCTTGAATAGGCATCTCCTCTCATGAAGGTCCTATCCCTATAGGCATTCCCTACATTTTAAGCCCTACGCTCAGTTAGGCCACTGCTTTAAAGCCCGATCATGAATAGGCATCCCTATTGATAAAAAATCCTTTGTTTTGGTAGGCATTTGGCCCAAATCCCTATACTCAGATATGCATCTATGCTAAATCCTTACTCTTAATATCCATACATCGATCGACACTGATAGCCTGACAATTCCTATAAAAAATAGGCATTCTTCATGAACCAAGTCCTAGTTGAAGAGATATCCACATTCAATCCCTATCCTGAATGGGAATCTCCTTGAACTCAAGCCCTACATTTAGGTAGGCACACCTGACAGAGCCCTGCATTCAAGTGGGCACTTCTTGAAAAAGCCCTATCAACATATAGTCACATTGATCAAAGCCCTATGTATAGTAGGAAAATCCCGCACTTATTGTGTTGAACTTGTATTCAAGGGAGCTCTAGGGAGCAGACACTTATTCGATATAGTCCATGGTCATAATGGCCACTTAGATTAGGAAAATTGTCTAGTGCCCAACCTTGTCTATATTGAGTACTTTTTGGAAAACATAAAACACACTAGAGACTAGACTAAGAACCAATACAGTCACCAATTGTGAAGGCTACCTCAAATCTAGCAATTTGTCTAGTTCTCAATCTTATGAATATAAGAGATGCTTTGGGATTACACAACTGACCAATAAAATATGGCTATGAAATCCATCTTAAATAAAGAAATTGATCTAGTGCCCAACTTATATATCTTGAGCACTTTTTTGGAAAAAAGATTGTGAATGCTCTAAGGAACATATAATTAATCGGCTATAGTCATTGATCATCAAGGACACCTTAACTCGACATATTTGTTTGGTGTTTGAGTCTTTCCTTTAGAGAACTAGAGTAGCTGAGACAATACTTTCAAAGGTCCTAACAAATGACCTATAACTTTAGAATGGACGAATCATGCTATGTTGGTCCCTACATACGGTAGGAGCTTTTTGAAGATCACATGTGCTTTCATATCCATATTTGTCTATATTTTAAAAACTTTAAAAGAAGGCCTTATATATTTGTATCTAATCAGATCCAACGTCACTCCAAGAGTGAACCATTCCTAGTGGGGACATAGTTCAAGAGAAGGTTGATCAAATCAAGTGAGGAGTACGGAATCAAAGATAATTAGTTGTTGACACTCTAGGGGATGGATGATAAACCACTGGAGGAACATGTTGAGGAGGCCACATTATCATTGGATGATCACCTGATCTTAACTTTTTTAGCACCCCTTCCCATGAACTTTGTCCTACAAAATTGAAAATGCTCTATGGAACATACAATTGTCTAATACAATCACTAGTCATGAAGGTCACCTCAGATCTAGAAACTTGTCTTGTGCCCAACTGTATCTATGTTGAGCACCTTTTGGGAAACTAGAAACAATATCATCATTGGCCGTGAAAGCCACCTTAAATCTACAAATTTTTCTGATACCCAATTTATGGTCTCGGATCATGACCGAAACTAAACCGATCGTGCTTTTTATCTTCAAATCTTAACAGTTCTAGATCATGACCTAAAACTAAACCAATCCAAGGCTCCTATGTTGGAATCTTTATGGTCCTAGATCATGACCTAAAACTAAATCAATTTTTGAATTCATCTTTGCACATATTATATGGTCCTAGACTATAACCTAAAACTGAAACATTCTAAAATTTATATCCAAATCCTTTTGGGTCCTGGAGTAAAACCTAAAACTGGACCAATTTTCACTCTTATTTTCCTAATTTTTAGGTCCTAGCCCAATACCATACTATAGACTACAAGCCCTATCATGAACATGCACTCCTCTCTTCCCCTTTCTTTTTATGTGATAACCTCTTTGGATTCATGGACTATGACTAGTGAATGCCCAACCCTAATCTCATAATATGCAATTTCAATTTTGTACCTTTTTTTTAATCCCCGCATCATGTAGGAGCTTTTAGTAATCACACGCGCTCTGATCAAGTTAGAATTAAATTCACAGATAATCGCTTGTCAACAATCTACGATAATGACTGATACCTAGTGGAGGAACATGCCCGGGAGACCACCTTGTCACTAAATGATCACCTAATACCCAATCTCAACTTGTTTGACACTCTTGTCATGAATTTATCCTACAAGATTACACATGCTCTAGGTAGAAGATAATTGATCAACATAGATAGTGGTTGGAACAGTTACCTTATAATTTGGAAACTTGTCTGACACTCAATCTCTAACCTTGAATGATTAAACCCTATCCTAGATAGGCAAGCTCACCATATTTCACCTTGTTAGGGTCATGGTCCTAACCATTATTTGGTCCACTCTACCCAATTTTAAAATGAAAATGAAAAAGTATATAAAAGTCAACAAATAAAAACTAAGAACAAGATGAGAGACAATGATTTTTTTTTCAAGATCTTTCCAAGCAATTGCCTTAATTTTCAATGATTAGAGACTCATAATTTAAACTATTTCTGAAAAAATCTATCATATCCATTTTTTACATCCACATTTTGTCACTAAGACATGAGTAAGTGAGAGAATCAAACATGATGTAAGAACTAAAGCAATAATGAGAGTAGCTTTTGCTATCTGTAAGGACCCTGACCTCTGTTTAGGGTTTACCCTGTTTGCTTTGCTTAACCTTGATGCTTAGTTGCTTGCTAATCACCTTTAATGGTGATTAGGGTTTGTTTGTGATTTGTTGAGAGTTGGAGGAGCTACTTGCAATTAACCCAAGTCTAGGGTTTGTGGGCAAGTTTGTCACCTTGTGTGGTGTTCCTCCCTCTCCTTGCTTCCTCTAGTGTTGAGAGGAAGGTTTGGGCCCGTTGCTTGAGTTCCTTTGGGCTTGGTTGAGCTTGTTGGGCCTTGTGATGCCTTGCCCTTGCTTGGTGGAACCTTGTGTCAGGCAAGAGGTGCTTGTGTCACCCAGGGCTGTGTCGCCCATGATGAAGGTGTGTCGTCCAGATGTGTCGTCCATGGACCTTTGACCATCTTTGACCTCGTTTGTGTCACCACTAGTGGACCCTTGGTGCTTGGTGCTTGCATGTGACAATGTCCTTAGACATGTGTTTTGGGCATGTTAGAGTGGTGGCATTTCCCATGGACAAGTATCCCTAGGTGGGCGACACCTTGCTTTGTTCTACCTTGTTTTCTCCTCCATCCCCTTCTATATATCCATTTCCATTTATTTTCTAAGGATCCATTTAGTTCCTTAGTCTCCCTCTCCTTGGTGCATGATACCCTCTTCTTTTGCAAGCTTGGTGGCCGATACCCTTGGTGGAGCTAGCTTGGTGGCCGATCCTTGCCTTGGAGTCTCCTTCTTCCTCTAGTGGTGGCCGAACCCTAGAGTGCCTTGCTCTCCTTCTTCCTTGGTGGTGCATGGAGCTTGGAGCTTGCTTAAGGAGGGTTACATAACTCCTAACCCTAACTACATTACCATCTTCTATGTTCTTGTTGCTTAAGATCGACCATGTATGTCACTAGCTTTGTTTCTTGCTTAGTTGTTCTTATTGGCCGAACCATGTGTTCTAGGGTTTCTTGGTGAGCAATACTCCCTTCTCTCCTAGGTCTTGAGGAGTGAGCTTGAGTTCTAGTATCATGAGCAATACTCCTCTCTCGTTTAAGTTGAGAGGTGAGCTTGTGTTCTAGTAGCTTGAGCAACACCCTCCTCTCACCATGGACTTGAAGGGTGAGCTTTGTGGTAGTTGTGGACATCGTTTAGGGTTGTTCTTTATGCTGCCCGATTGGTGATATGAGATGTACAAGACCCCTCTCTCGTTTAAGTTGAGAGGTGAGCCATTCTCTTGATCCTTTAGGGTTTTGACACCCTTGACCTTGAGGTTAGTGGTGAACTTATCAGGGTGCATCTTGCCCGATATGGTGTGGGTGGTGTTGTTGCCTGATACCCTTCCCTTGGTGTGACCTTGGATGACATGTTATGTTTGTGTTGGACGATACCTTGGTCCCTGACCTTGTGACGGGTGTCACACTACCATCGTTGCTTTGTGACGATTGATATGCCATGGATTGGATTAGCTAAACGAAGGGTTCCTTGTCAGTTGTTTGAGTTGCACCTTAGACGTTCCCTTTTCTGGAGTACCCTGCCCAACATAGGACTTAGATGTAGCTTGGTGACGTTGTACCCTGACGTTATGGAGGCGTTGCTAGTTAGTTGTGGTGACAGGCGTCACACTAGTCATGTGTGTGTCGACTGACAGCCCTGCACCTAACGGGCGTTGCGCGACACCATGTCGCCCGATACCCTGGTTGCATGGCAGGCCCTGTGGCCATTATCCCTGATGCACGACACAACGTTGCGTGACACAAAGGTGCACGGCAGGCGTTGCATGTTACACTTAAGTGCATGGGATGGTCTGGTTTCTTGGTTGCCCGATACCACTTCTAGTGAGAGTAGTGGATGCTTTTAGTGAGGGTCCCATCCCTTATAGAAACTGATATGTTGATCTTGCATCACGTTTAGTTTTGATAGTAACCTTGGATGTGCATGATATAGTAGACCACATCTATTCTAAATCTTGTGTATGTATTACGTTTAGTCATGTTGGTGGCCTTTGATATGCTTAATGGAAATTGTTAGGGTAAAACTCATCTATGTAACTTACATGTCTTTACATATGCATGTGATTATCTTGATGTTATGTATAATGCTGAGGAAACGATAAGCATGTGGAATGCCTTGCTTAATGCTGTAACCTATGCTCATGATCACCAGTTGAGGCATGATTGATAAAACATATAATCATTAATGTCACCTTACTTTGATAGCATGGTCTTTCTGTTAAAGCCTACGATTATTGTGTATACTAACCATGCAGGTGCATAGCCAAGTAAAAGGCTATGAGGTATATATGATGGATAACATTACTTTGATAGTTACTCTTGATGATGAGGTATTAAATATATGATGAGTGTGGTCTGAGGACCTAAGTTTGACTAAAGTTCTTGGGATTGCTATCCCATGATGATGATGTAAGCCTTGAGAGGCAGTAGCACTATGTGATGAGGGATTGAGATCCCATGATCCTTGAGATGGATTTAGATGATTGGCAAGAGGCCAAGTGATAACATGTAATGTTGGATCCTTGTGATGGAGCAAGATGATGTTGATTACACTAAAGGCATAACCTTGAGTTTGTGTTGATTATTCTTGTTACAGTTTGCATGTTATACAACTTGGTTGAATCTTGCAATCCACATAAAAGATACTAATTAATCATAGTGAAATATATCATGTAGTTGCCCTGGCCATAGATCCATCATCGTCAGGAGCTGGTGATGGTGAAACGGGTTCTCCTGTGGGTTAACCTGGAGCACATATTGTTGAATATGCGAGGTTTCTCCTAGCCTAAAATAGAGAGGAAAACGAGTGCAGCTGCGGTTGCAGACTCGAATATATATATATAGAGCATGGTGAATAGGCCCATGGCTCAGGATGTGGGATGTAGAGCATGAATGCGTTCATGGCTCAAAGCACGGTAAACATGCTTGTGGCTCAGATATACTAGCGCCTTGACCTGTACCGAGGCGGGTTAGAGGAAGGGTAGCCTATGGAGCTGACCCTGTGGCTGAGACAACTTAAGCATGAGACTGCGGTCCTGCTTTGGTTCTCGTGCACTGACCACGAGGTGGGAGGTCGTGGAGTCCGGCTCTTCCATTGACCTTGTATGGCACCAGCTCCGGGTTTCGCAGCCGTCAGTTGGATCTGAGTGGTACGACTCACTTCCTCAGGGCATAATAATACGTAACCCAGCCGTACAATATTTACTGCTTAAGACAAAACACAAAACATTGATTGAGGCCTTGCTTGCGTAGTTAATCTTGTTATGCTTGTAGTTACTTATACATTCCTGGTATTACTTGGTTAGATCTTATAATTCTTATCTTGACAATCATGTTCCATAGAGAGATACTTGGTGATATGCCTTCCGTACACTTGGTAAGCTTGATGGTATGAATAGCTTTACTTTATAAACTGCTCCTGTTATACCTGTCAGCAGTTATCTTCTACAATTGCTTTAATCTTCCTTTGGTTTTATAGTTTTGGTGGGGAGTTATGTTTCTTGTTGGGACTGTGTGTCTCACCCCGCTGGTTTACACCCTTTTTAGGTGTTCGCATTAGACGTGGTGGTGGTTGCGGAGTTTTGGCTGAGCAGCAAGAAGAATAGTAGGAGGCAAGTGACTGATATGCTGCTGTTTTGGTTGTTTTGTAGTAGAGTCTAGAGTCATCCCTGTACTCTCAGGTCCTTGGAGGTGTTTTGACGTTGTTTCACGATGTATAATCGTTGATGTTTTGTATATCCTGCTGCTGGCCGGATGTGGTCCTTTATGTACACATAAACAGGTGATGAACTCATGTGGTGGCTAGACAGCTGTTCCTCTAAGCTGTGGACACGTATCATGACTTATATATGTTTGTATAACCTGTTTCCCTACAGGATGTGGACTTAAATGTAATAGTTTTTCAGATTACCTGCTTTCCGCAATTAGTTTTAATTAACTCGTATTTTGGTAATTTGTGGTTATGGTGATTTCCGCACGTTTTCGCGTAACACCTCGTTGTCTGTGTGATAGTGGGATATGTTGCAACACTATCGATAAACCTTGTATGGCTCATCAACAATTTAGGGGAATGACTGCTTGGTCATATACATGTTAATGCCTCGTACGAGGGATATCTTATTTTGGAGATCATTATACCACATCTTATTTTTATTATGAATGGTTATTTCATTAATTCATCTTAGGAGGAAAAGATATAACCTATGCCTTCCACCCTCTACGAGGTTCATTAGAACGTCCTTGATGAAACTCACCTTTTTGACCTTTTGTGACAAAATGGGATAAAACTTGGCTCAAGCATGTAGTTTGCACTCTTATCTCAAACCTTCCTTGAGAGGGGAAAACTATTGACACCCCATTTTTTCTCACTTAATAGAAATTAATGGCTAATGTTAATTATCTAGTTAATGATAGAGTACATTTTCCACATTTCTACACATTTATCCATTTTCTGCCTTTTCCAATATGTTCTGCCTATTTAATTAGATTCTTTTCACTACCTTCGAACCAGTTTAGGGCTTTCTAAATTGAAATATTTGATTCTAGACTCTCTTGTTTTAAATAAGGTTTTTTCTAAATTTCCTAGCTGAATTATCTTAAATACAATATCCTCTTTTTAATATTCCCTTGCCTTTTTTCTCATAAAAATGCATATTTATTTAAAAATGATAAAGTAATATGAACTTTCCTCTTCCTTCATTATTTTATTTACTTCTATTCAAAATCTAGTTTTTATGCAATTTTCTCTGGAATGTTCCTAAAATATATCTAAAATCATGAGGCACACATTATCCTACCTAGGTCACCTGATCGATCAGAGCAATCCACCAGTGACACATGGCAGACCAGCGCAATCCATGTGCCATGCCTATGTGGCACATCGTCATGATGCATTGTCATTTCTAGAGATTTATATTCAGACTCAAAAACCCTAAAATCTACTTATAAACACCCCACCATATCCACTGTATTCTTGGCCCCTTTTAACCCTCCTAAAGCTAGATAATCAAATATCTTCCCCTTTACTTTTGTGAAGACCCAATATTTATGACCAACATTTTCAACATATTTATGTTCAAAACATATAAATAAATTTTTGTACGTTCATGCTTTACAATCAGAGTCACAAAAGCCTACACATATGGACTACAATTAAAACATAGTGTCTCATATTACTCTTCAAAAGAGGACAACGTCTACACATCTATTCTAGATCTTCATTGTACGACATATCCATGAATTCACATGGGGAATAAATCTACACATGGATGAAAAAGGAAACGATAGGTCACCAAACATTGATACTATGTCCATAATATTGAACTATGACAAGATAGGATTTAGCTACATGATAAGAGTTAGAAAGGGATTTTTTGGTGGACTAAATGCTAACAAGTAAGAATTTCAATATCAATTTTAAGGTGGTAATTATTTTACAAGATCATCATCTAGGAAAGATTCAATAACTCAAATATGTAAAATTTATCCATGCTGTTCACAAAGTAGATCAATTTTAAGTCATTCAATTTGACAAGTTTTGGCACTTTCCTGTCATATTTTTTCTAGGATGAAGTAATTTGTGTTCTCACAATCTATGATGGAATGGTACTAGGGCCTTATTATCTATTTCAATACACTTAGGAACAACTAATCCCTATTCTGCTACATAGGGTTGTGGTGTACTTTCTCCACTCAAGTCAGCCAAATATCTATAAGGCCAAAGCTCGAGGGACCAACATCCACATGGATTCAAAACTCTAGGAGATCAATTCTAGTGCCATAATTATTAAAAACAATATTTCATCATTTAAAAATGAAAATGGTAAACTTGTAAGAGACAATAAGGGGTTTTAATCTATTTTGGGTTCCCCACAAAGCAAGATAATGTGTTTGAAAATCAAGAGGGAAAATAGTTAAATATGAAATTGGAGATCTATTATCTCTAGGCTCCAATATTGCACCAATCACAATTCAACTAGTTTCAAGGATCGACGAAGGGATAATTACAAATTAGAACAATATTTTACTATATGACTTTGAATCAATGGTTGTTCAATTCGATTTGTTTGGGATTATATTTCCATCTAGGATTATGGTTGCGTATTCTCTATCAGTATGTTTTCTATTTTTTTATATAGGTTTTGTACAAGATCATATGATTATTTTCTCTATTTTAGGTCCTCCAATGGCATCCTCTCTCGAATATAATTTCATTTATCCCTATGGTCAATGATATGTGTTATATGAGATATGACTTATCAAAATACCCTTACTAGGAATATCTAGGGTTTTAAGTTAATATACCTCAATATACACTAGTCATACACTAATACTTAAATATAAATTATGTATATGAATACCAATATGTACCTTATGTTTTTTGGTCACCTTTTTTGTCACCAATGTGTACCTTATGTTATATGAAAATAAAGTAGATTAATATATGGTACTATCTACAATGCCATACAATGTCAATTTTGTCAAGTATAAAGGTGTCCTCATATATGTTTATAAAATACTTTATGTTACATGGTCTTTCTCTTTTACATCTTTTGATTCAAATAAGGAACACATTAATATTTTTCCTATTATCATGTGAATCTAGGGGTTTTAATGGTTAACATGAATAATATTAATAGATGACATTTTATTACTAATAACTATGAAACTTTATGAAAATACTAATTATCCACTTACCAACACATACAATTACTAATACCGATAGGAAAAACATTATGACTGTAAATCAATTAGGTGGATTGTCATTTTAACTACGTTCATATATAACATTATGTAATTTTGTATATAATACATATGGACTAATTATTTTCTTGAAATCATAAACAATACATAAATTATAGATTTGTTATATTACTAAGGCGAATACCAATATCCTCATATGTGTACTAGTAAGATAATAATTATATTCATTGAACAAAATGTTTGTTAATCATAATCACTTTGTGTATCAGAATAATAGTCTTAATTGTTAATGTGATTTATGTTTCTTTTACATCTTGGTGAAAGTCATTCATCATTTTCCATTTTCTCCTTAATTAGCTTCTAAGGAGGTAAAGTACATGTAAATAATTCGAAAAATATTAACATGTGGATAGATGGATGTGTTCCAAGTCATTTCCACATGAAGGGTGTCTAGCATTTTCATCTAGTGGTCCAAACACGAATGACCTCAAGTTGGTGGCAATAGTTCTCATGATCATGGATGGTAATAGTTGGGGTCTTTAGAATTTGATCTCCAATGGAGGTTTAAGTTCTGGATGATGGATGGAATTTTAAGGACCCTGACCTAAGTTTTGGGGTAACCCTATTTTCTTTGGCACAATCATGTCATTAGGGCTTGTGGAGAGATTAAGTCTCTAGTTTGAGCTTGTTTGGTTGATGTTTGTGTTTTCTGTGCTAGTTTTGGTACAAATTGCAATTTCCCAATATATAGGGTTGATGTGCAATTTTCCACCACTAGAGTGTTCTTTCTCTCTCTTGGCTTCATGAGGGAGAGTGTGGTGATTTGGGGCACCTTGTTTGTCTCTTGATTGAGTAGTATCATCCTTAGTGGAGATTAGGGTTTTCTAGGGTTTGTATGCCTTAGCCTTGTGGCCTTGTTGTTTTGCCTTGACCTAGGTCTCAACCTAGGGCATGTTGTAGGGTGTAGCGGTCACTACACTTCCCCCTTGTTGTGTTGGTCATGACCAAGGTTGTCTTGGGTCGAGGTAGAGGTTGGTGAGGTGTGTTTCAACCTAGGTTCCATGGGGTAGCCCTGGTGTCTTGATCTTGTGGTGATGTTGTGGTGTGTTGGGACCTTGGAACCCTAGGTGTCTCGCGATCATGACATAGGGTTGGTTTCTTAGGTGATTGAGATCCCACCTATGGATTATCACCATCTCTTGCATGTGGACCTCATGTGGTTGCACATGGTTGCATGTTGGTCCGTTTAGTGGACTAGTGTTTCTTTAGAGCTCTATCTTGTTGACACCTCAACTTTTGTCTTACATCTCTCCTCCTTTTCTATATGAACCCTCTTCTCTTCATGAAAGTGGTTCTTTTCAGTCATATTTTCCCTCCCTTCTCTAGTGCTTGTCCTTGGAGCTTGGTGGAGCAAGAAGGGGTGTTCTTGGTGCCTTGGAGGTGGTTCATCCCTTGCATGTGGTGCTTGTGGCGATCCTTGGTCATCTCTAACCTTGGTGAGTGTTTTATCTTCTTTCTTTGGTGTTCCTTAGGATCTTCTACCCTATCTTCTTCCTTATTCTCGAACTTAGGCCATGTTTTGACAAGGTGACACTCAAGTGAGAGAGAGAGAGAGAGTTTCTTCTCTCTTTTCTCCCTTATTTCTTTGGTTCGGTTTTGGGGTTTTGCTCTCTCTTCTTGAGCTATCATTTGGCCTTGGTGTTTATCCCTTCTTGAGGTGCTCTTGTGGCTAAGGGCGGAGATTTTGGTGGAGCTTCTTCAACCCGTAGATCGTGTACTTGGGGTTCTTGATATTGGAGCTTGGAGATTAGGTGGTGATTTTCTGAAGGCGGGTTATATAACACTAAACCCTCTACAATATTTCACTTCTTGTTATGTTGTGTTGTTGTTTTCCCTCTTTAAGATGTTCCTACATCATGATATCATATGAAGCTTAACCCTAGAATTTGTTTGAAAGAGTTATCATGCTTGGTTTGGAAGTAACCTGAAACCTAATCTTCTTGTATCAGTTTGAGTAGAGTTGATGATATGGAGTTTCTTCCCCATGTTTGACCCTTGATATAGACCCCATGCTTGGTGTTTGTACACTTACAAGTAAGTGAGAGGTTAGTTTTGGTTTTGGTCATCTTAGATATGGTTTCTCTTCCTTTAGTCATGCTTTTCTTGGACCTTTACCTTAGGGTTTGTGGATATCAACTTACTTGAGTATCCTTTCATGATGATCATGGTTCTTGCTTAGTTTTGGTCCTATTTTGGTGACCTAGGTGTTTACCCTTGGTGTGTTCGCGACCTAGGAGGTTTGGTGGCCGAAACATGGGTATGAGCATCGCGATCGTGACATAGCCCATTGAGATGGTCGTGACCTAGTTGGCTTTGGTCGAGATGTCCCTTCTTGTGGTGATGTTTGACCTAGTGACGTTGAGTTGAGACCTTGGAGCTCATCAGCCTTGAAACCCTTAGTTCCTTGCCTTAGCTTGGTGGAAACAACCCTTGGAGCCACGATCGTGACATGGTGGTGTTGAGGCGTCGTGGTTGCGACATAGGGGTGGTTGAGGAGCTTGGTCACGACACATGGTTGAAGGGTGAAGAGAAACCCTAACCTTAATGTCACGGGTGCGACATGTAGAAGGTGGTCACTTTATGGTGAGGGAGTGAAGGTTGAGATACCCATGGTGTATGTTGCAGTCGTGACATACTATGGAGGGTGGTTGTGACCTATGTGCCTAAGTGGTTAACATGTGGTGATGGTAGGTGGTTATGAAACATATATGAAATCTAATGTTAATCATACAGACGTATGTGTCATGTTGTTTTATATGATCTACAATCTTCTCTAATGATGTTTCTTAATCCTATCACACTCCATGATGGTGGATGGTGGTGGTTCTAGGGTGGTTGGTTGACCCTAACCATGTGGACCCTAATCGACAAAAAGTGGAAACCCTAAACCCTAAAAGTGAAAAAGTCTTGCTTATATCCTTACCATGGATGATTTTGATGTTATGTGATTATCTCTCTTGATTATGATCTTCTAACCATGCAGGTGTTGTGGAATTGATTATCATAGCTAGTGTGTGCTATGATGGCTATGATGTGAGACAGGATTGAATATGCCCTTGTGAAGCATGCTGATTATATAGGTGATATAGGAATATGGTGGTTGGGCCTTATGACCTAACAATGGTTATTGTTCTGACATGAAAGTATGTTTCCTACTGATAGAGTTGAGGGATTGATATCCCATGGCATGTGGCTTTGTTGATGATGTTGTGAATGGAAACAATGCAACATCATGTGATGATAGTGTGACAAGTTCACACCCAATATGTTATATCTTCTGGAAGAATACTATGTCCTTATCTTTGTAGAATTTATTATGATTTTATACTTTGTAACTTTATTGATGATAAAAGACACTTAAATGACCTAACTAATCAAGTGGAACTTAATCATGTAGTTTTGCCCTGTGCCATAGATCCATTCAGAGTCAACACTTGCCAAATGGTGAAATGAGTTTAACTCAGAGCACATATTTTTGAATATGTGGGGGTGAGGACGAATGTCCCCTTACATCTAGTATATATGAGACGGCCATGCATGAGCTGGTCTCCCAGTGATCTGTGATACAAGATTGTCTGTGGGACATACTCTAATAGGAGTACGACTTTGGGCCGTAGCTCAGTGACATGTGATACATGATTGGCTACGGGTCATACCCTGGTAGGAGTATGACTATGGGTCGTAGCTGAGTTTCACTAGCGTCGTGACCTATACCAAGGCATGCTAGATTTGTATAGCTAGACTATATGTCGCTGGTAGTAGTTTGACTGATGATGTCACTACAGATTCACTCGTACTGGCTAAGGGGGTGAGGTTGTGGATTCTGGCTCTTCCGTGGACCTTGTATGGCATCGATTTTGACTTAGTAGTGGTCGGTTGGATTTGGGTGGTACGACTCAAATCCTTGGGGCATAATAAAACATGTAATCAGTCATGTAGCATACTTTCTTAGGTTCAAATATGGAAATATTGGATGAGGCCTTGCTTTCTTTGTACAATATTGCTAGTATTAAATATATGTGTTCTACGAATTCCTTTTATGATGATAAGATGTTTCATAATCTAATTGTTGTTGCTTATTCTTTTAGTAATGACTACTTGCTTATCATGATTGTAGCTTTACTGCTGTTCTTTAATCATCTTACATGTGCTAATAATAGTGTTGGTGGAGAGTTATATCTCCTGCTGAGATTTAGAATCTCACCTTATGGGGTTCCCACATCTTTTTAGGTGGACATGAGTGAGGAGGTAGAGATCGTGCAGTAGAGGTTGAGCAACATCAAGAAGGACAATAGTTGACAAGGTTGGAAGTGCCATTGATGGTCCTTTTATTGTTAGAGTCCTAGAGTCATCCATGTACACTCGGGCCTTTGGGATGGTTTTTGGGTGTGTTTTGTAGATGTGTATCGATACGTGGTTTGTCTTGTATGTCCTTTTCATGCATGGATATTGTGGATATGTATATATATATGTTTGAGATAGGTTTTCATATAACATGTTGATGGCTTACATGATAAGTACCTTGTGATATGAAAGGACTCATTTGTAAAGGTTTTTGCTATTCTGGATTTTAATGAAAATGGTTTATTTTCCAGTGTTTTCCAGTAATTTGTTTGTTTAAGTTCATTTCCACGGTTAGTTTTGAGTGATCTCGTGGTTTGTTGCGTGAGGCATCAAAGGAATGCCTCTTTCCCTTATGATATTCAAAGGCCTATGACTAAACATGAATGATTATCTAGGTTCTTGTGGATCAAGGGGAAGTGTTCTTGACCCTTCAAGTGATCACATCATCCACTATTACCTTTGGTTCTAATATTCAATGATACCTAGATGTGGAAGGCAGATTCTGACTTTCATCAAATTTTCGAGATTCATGCAGGTCAAAGTTGTTGATACTAGTAAATGGAGTCAAGGAGATGATGACGAAGTCAGGGTAGTGAGGTGAGGGTTAGGGTGGTGATGGTGGTGGTTGGGTCGCAAGTATGATGTAGGTCATGCATAGTGTTACTTAATGTCGAGGCTTCTAGGTTTTGTAGGATGAGGGAAGAGTTGGGGAGTGATGAAAGGAAGCATATTAACAGATGATCTAAATATTTGTATTGAGGTTTGAAATGTTTACTATAGTTTTATTAAGGTTTGAGGGTAACTAAAAGTGGGGTCATATCTTAAGAAACTGACATGTTCTATTTTAGAAAATAAATAAAATTAATATGGATCATTGGTAAAACATGATCATCAATTTAGAGATCTAAATATAGGGAGGGTTTTTTTTCTTTCTAAAAAGAGACTGAATATTCTTTCTTTAATAATGCCTCACATTCTTTCCTTGTAGAGAAGGAACACCCTGTGTCATCTTTTTGATGATGTTTGTTACAAATACATGTGGCCTTCCTTTCTCTCCCAATAACTCCCTCTTCCCTAAACTCCATTACCCACGGTTAGCCAAAAAATGGCAAGTCTTCACCCTAGGGACCAACTTGAGAAATAGCAACACTATTGAACGCCACCCTCTTGGTCACAAACCCTAGTATCCCTCACCTTATATAACATTATTTGGACACCCTCACCAACAATAGATTCAATTGCCCCTCACCCATGACCTTCAATCTACAAGCAAAGCACCCAACCTACTAGCTTCCACCACTAGATCTATGACCCATCTTACACCCAGATCTTACACCAATCCCAATACCACTACAAACTAGTCTCATTACTTCAACCATCGGCAGCCTACAAACATCATGGCACCCTACCAACCAACTTCTAGACACCTAGAACTTCATCGCAGGGTAGCAGACCTAGCCACCACTGGATATGTTTACTCTTGCAAACTCTAACTAACTCTACATTATATTGCGCCTTGCCTTTGGAAGGCCCTATGAGGAATGGTTGATCTTCCTCCTCAAGTACTAGTTCATCATACCCCTAAACTCCACACCTATTTCCAAAGTGCATTAAAACATCACAAGTCATGATCTCACCTACAATACCATAAATGATGATACGATTCAAGATCGTCGATCACCTGAACACTTTCTTCAACCTTTCTTGATATCAAAAGTGTGTCTTCCCCCACTCGCCAATCCTTATCAAACTTGATTCAACCTTGCCACCTGCACCTACCTTGAACCTAATGTTAAGGGATGCTAATATCCTGATGAGATCAATCATTCAAAAGTCTTATTGTTGCTCAAGCAATGTTGCATCAGGTTTACCTCTGCTCCAAGTCAGAGAAGTTGACGACAAGCTGGAATGGAAATCCGAACTGAGTTTAGTTGCCTAGGTTTTAGCCTACGTGTTCAACCAATCCATCAAGATCATTGGTGAATACTTTTTTGTATTCAAATTTTTAAGAACTTGGTTAATAAGATAGTTAAAATTTGTTAGTTAGAAGATAATTTTAGAGGTCTAACTTGTTATATTATGTATTTTTCTATTCTTACAAATACCAAATAGTATAGTAGCATATATGAACAATGTTGCATAATACTATTAACAAGAAGCTTGTAAGTTCTGTAAGATGGTACCAGTAAATTGATTAGAGACTAGATGAAATCAAATTTAGGAAAATGATAATAACTATATCACTGATCAGTTTTCCCAATGGAAAAATATTAGTTCAAATTGTAGGGTATAAGTGTAAGGAGTGTAACACATGAGGAGGTCCACTTAAAAGGATACATCCCATTGCCAAACACACAACCAAATTTTTTCAAAGAGATGATGATCCAATTTATTTGTCAGTATGTTCAAGATACCAAAACGTAGCAGTGGAATATAAAAGATCTAACTATTATAATGCTTTATTATATCATAAATCTTCACCATGCAGGGTGATATAAAAAGGAAACTAATATACCATTAGAGGGTAATCTATCCATCTCAAAACTATCTCCCAAGAAGGAATAGCTACACTTGTAGATGTCCTAGTCAACTCTGGTTCTATCCTCCTTGCTCTATACCAAAAGGGTTGTAAGAATACCCCACAAAGTGGAATATATCAGCATAAAAAGTTGTTAGGATCATATAAATAGGGATTGAGAAATGTTAGGAAAAAAAGATGATCAAATATATCAAGGCTCCTCATCCAAGATGGAAGTACCATCCAAGTGGATATCAAAAGATTATGAATTTCAATAAGATGGTCATCAATAGTTACACTTGATGTTAATCAAACAGAAGGTGTGCCATAAAACACACATGGAAAATATAGGGCACATAACTCATCACAATAATAGTCAACATGCATGCACGTGAGATAAGCACAACACTAACGAACTATAAATAGACAATGGCGGCTAGGGAATGCAACCCTAAAACATGATAGTGGAAGGCCCATAACCAAACTCCTGAATATATAAGGTGGATCACAAAACCTGAGTATGTGGCACATAACCTCCACACCAAAATAACATGAGCACATACCCCAAGTTTGGGGAACATAACCTCCATCCCAAGACATAAAGGGTAAATGATCCAAAAATCAAAGCAGTCATACAACTCTAGTGCTACTAAATCACAAAGCATGCAATAAATGTGGAGGCAAGTGAAAGTGCAATCATATGAATACAGTTAATGAGATTTCCAACAAATAAATGGACAAGAATCCACCACAAAAGTGGGCAAATTTAGGGTTCCATCTCACTATAAGGAACAACTTGGTTCAATTTCATGATTAGGGTTTCATCATGAAGCAAAGTATAATTTTAGAGCTCAACAAGAAATATAGATAGTTTAGGAATATCTAGAATAGAAATTCATTAAGATTAGACCCAATAGGTCATTAAGACAAGCATTATAATGTACATCACCAAAATACCTCAAAGAGGCTTAAGAGAGAGAGAGATAAATAGGATCATTTGCTCAATACATAGTCTAAGAGATGTGACATACATTAAGAGAGAGAAAATTCAGAATAATTGCACAATGTGATTAAGGGAATGCAATGTTCCTTGTATCCAATCTCCAAGGTTTAAGAAAATCCTACATCCACCTAAGGGTCACAAGCCACATATTAAAGGCATATATGAAATTAGGGTTAAATTCACATTAATTACATAAACCCTACAAATTGTCTTTTTATTATTAATGACTCAGGTTTTGAAAAATATATCTTATTATAGTTTATATTTTCCTAAACTTATAGATATTTTATTTCATTTTTTACTTACAAATTATTAGTTATGAATTTTAGAATATCCAACCAATCAAAAATTCTAGAAAAGCCACTTGTAATATATAATCCATTATAAAATTTCTCTCTCTTCTCTCTCTTCTTTCTCACTCTACGACAGGTGACAACATGGCGGGTGGGGGAGGCCGCCCACCCCTTGATGGACCTCAGGAGGGGGAAGGAAACTAGAGCTGGTTTGCTTCGGAAGCAGATGTAACGGTGGCTGGAGTGTGGGTTCGTGCAGTGGAGGGGCTACCTCTGACGATCAGAGGAGCGGTGCCGACAGACCCAAAGACACCCTTCAGGCATGAAGGGGACCAGTGGACGTGGACACGGATGACTGACTCAATCCTTGGGGAGATGGAAGATTACCACAGATACTTGACAATAGTCCAGATCCTCGGGAAGAAACGCCACCTTCCACAACTGCGGGGGTGGATGATTCGTAACTGGAGGCTGCAAGGCGAGCTCGAAATCTTCACACCATATGAGGGTTTGTTCCTTGTGTGGTTCTCATCTAAGGAGGATCAAAGAAAAGCTATGCAGAAAGGATTGTGGTTCATTGACGACCAATTGGTCCTATTCAGGATATGGACACGTAAAGCAGACACTAGGAGGGCTTCTTTCAGCACGACTCCAGTCTGTGTGTCGTTATCGAATGTGGGGATGTACTGGTCTCTGAGGGCCATCACAGTCATAGCTCATGCCATAGGTGAGCCGAGGCCCATCGATAGGAAGTCAGATGGTACTACCATGGGATGTGCACGCTTCTATGTTGACATATCAGCTGAGGTGAGTCTTCCATCTGAAGTCATGGTAGAACTCCCAAATGGAGAGGAATGGGAGGTCAGGGTGAGGTATGAAGCCTTGCCTAACTGCTACTCAGAATGCAAGGTCCTTGGTCATGTGTTAGGGCAATGCCCAGGGGAGATGTGTGATTTGAACCCATCCCCTCCCATTGTGCTTGAACCACCTAGAGGCCGACCAAGGAGAAATGGCAAGTCAAGGCCACCTCCTCAGCAGAGGAAAGGGAAGGAAAAGGTGACGGAAGCTGAAGAAATAGCATGTGAAAATAACAACACTGACGAGGTGATTGTACTGGAAAGCACTTCAACCGGCCTAGACACAGGCCATCAGGAGGCAGGTGAAATGCCTGTGGAAATGTCAAACGGGGATAAAGGGGAAGTTAGTCATACAGACGAATACTTTGGCCCTACAGAGATAGCTGAAGACATGGGGGTGGACAATAATCCCTTTGTGGCTTTGGAGAAGATAGGACATGATGACATCATTGAGAGTGAGGGTCCTTCCAGGAGCTGAAGCTCGAGATGCACCTGAAGCACAAACAAGAAGAAGAAGAACAAGGGCAGCTCCGGAGAGGGGAGCAACTCCAAAAAGAAGTAGAATGTCTATCCTCACATGGAATGTGCGAGGAGCCTCACTAGCCAAAAAGCAAAGAAGGCTACGAGCTATAGAGGAAGAAGAGAAAGTAATGCTTGTTTTTTATTATGAAATGATAATAAGAAGAATGGTGAAGGAGAGGATAAACACCATGTTCCCTATTGGGTGGTCTTCTATGTCCAATATTGATTGCATGGATGGGGCTTGTATTGTTGTAGACTGGAACCCAGAGATATGGGATGTGGAACCCATTGCTATAAAGGATCAAATCATCACTGTCAGCTGCTGTAATAGAGGTGGTATGGCAATCATTGCTTCAGGGATATATGGGGAGAACCTGGAAGAGGAGAGAGCTAGACTATGGGAGAATATAAAGAGCATTGTACATGATGAAGTACCCCAGTTAGCGTGGGGTGATTTCAACAATGTTAGATGGTCTAATGAGAAACATGGAGGACGACCGACACCTGATCGTGTGATGGAAATATTTAACAACATAATGGATGCAGATGGATTGATGGAGCTAAACTCCATTGGTGGCAAGGTGTCCTGGTCTAACATGCAAGGAAGAGGCAGAAGAATATCTAGCATACTGGACATGGGACTAGTTAATCAAGCCTGGTTAAAAGTTTGGTCAAATGCTGTGATTAAGAATGGGGTGGATCCTATGAGCGACCACAGATGGATGAAGATGGAGTTAATTCCCAAACCCACTGTGGTCAGGCCTTTCAGGTTCTGTAACCGGTGGTGCAAATGGAGAGGTTTCAAGCACATTACGCAGGAGGCCTGGGATATGGCTATCACTAGGAATCCCCTGTACGTAGTGATCAAGAAACTACAGATCTCCAAGAAGGCAATTAGAAAGTGGTAAAAGGAGGTGGTCATTTTGAAGAATATGACAATATGTGTGAGAGAGAAATACAAGGAAGCAACAACTAAACCCAAAGAAAAACCAGATGATGATGATATTGCAGAGGAGTGGCTAGAAGCAGAAGAAAAACTTACAAAAATCTTAAAAGTTGAAAAAATGTTAATGTGGCAGAGAAGCATGCTCAAGTGGATAAAAGATGGCAACTTAAATACAAAAATGTACCATGTTGTTGTGCGGAAAAAAAAGATGAAGGAAACAATTCACCAACTCATTAATGATAGAGGAGAAGTGGCAGAAAGTAGAAAGGAACTAACTGTGACCACTATAAACTACTTTGAAGAACTCTACAATTAACAAAGGGATACCAGTCGAAACATTGATAGCTCCATCTACCCAATGCTAAAAATAACTGCTGAAATGAATGAAGACATGTGCAGAGATGCAGATGAGGAGGAAATTAAAGCAGAACTGTTCTCAATCAATACATCTAAGACACCCGGGCCAGATGGGTTCAACAACAATTATTTCCAGTACATGTGGGATTATATAAAGCATGATATCATCAATGCGATCAGGTGGCTGCTACAGGGTGGGAATATGGTGCGTGCTGCTAACCATACCTTCATCAATCTTATACCCAAAAAGAAAGATGTGAGAGTCATGAATGACTATAGGTCGATGCTATCTACAAGGTGTGGGATAAACTACTTTCTGGGATACTAAAGAAGTGGTTGTCAAGTATCATCTCTAAGGAGCAGTGTGCTTTTATAAAGGGCCATAAAATAGCAGATTGTGCCCTTTTGGCAGCTGAATTCCTCACAGGATTTAACACTATGAACTCCAACTCAAAGGCTTGCATCAAGATAGACCTCACCAAGGCCTATGATCACATCTGCTGGGACATTATGTGGGAAATAATGGTTGCTTTGGGATTTTATTGTAGGTGGATAAATCTCATCAAGCAATGTGTAACCACTACTTCTTTCTTTGTGCTGCTGAATGGTGGGCCGGTGGGCATGTTTAGGGAAACTAACGGGCTTCGTCAAGGAGACCCCTTATCCCCACTCCTCTTCACTCTGGTTATGGAGAGTCTTACCTTGATGATCCGAGATGCGGAGTAGAGAAACATCATCAGAACTTTCAAAATCAAAGGGACTAAAGTCAAAAGTCACCTAATCTTCACCGATGACATTATGATTTTTTCCACATGCCTTGCTAATAGATTAACTGAGTTCAAAAGGCTACTTGAATGGTTTGGAAGAGCTATTGGTCTATACATCAGTGATATCAAGTCATGTGTATACCTCTCAAAATCTTGTGACAAAAGAAGAGGTAGACTCAGAAGGGCGTCTGGCCTGTGAAGTGGTCGTCTTCCTACCAGGTACCTTGGGGTGCCTATTGCGGGTGGGGGGAGGGGTGTCTCAGGTGATTACTTAATGTGCCTGGACAGAGTCAGACTCAAGATTGAAGGGTGGATGGGTATCCACATGTCAATGGTTGGGAGAATCATGCTAACCCTCTCAGTGATACAAATTATGGTGCATTTCTAGAGTGATATGTTTATTCTTCCTAATCCTATAGCTAACAACCTTACAAGGATGACAACTAATTTCATATGGGGAGGTAAAATGCATAATGTTGCTTGGGAGACAATTGCTAGAAGGTATGAACAAGGCAGATTAAACCTGAGCAGAGTGGAGGATATCATCATAGTTGGTAACCAGTGTGGGTTGGATATATTTCTCATGGAGGAGGATGGTGTTTGGGTTAAATGGATGAGGTGTCACTATGGTTGCATCCCACAACCTAGTACAACCTCGTCCATGATATGGGATGTTTTATACTCCTCTTGGTGACAGGTTGGCCATCTGTACTCTGTGGATGTCAATGGTCTCTATAAGTTCACGGGATAGTAGAAACCATCGATCCACAGGGATGCATGGGTGCATGTCTCTTAGTACAAATTGTTGTGGGGGTAGAGGGTATGTTCCAAAGTGGAGCATGACATGTTTCAAAGCCATTCTCAGTAAACTACTCACAAAGGATAGGATGGAAAGATGGGGCATCATTACCAATGTAAGATGTTGCTTCTGCTCTGAAGACGAAAACCATGATCACATGTTCCATGATTGTAGTAAATTCAAGTATGTTTGGTCCTTGATGTGGCTCAAGAATGGGTGGGGTATTTGGTAGACTGAGGGATACCATGGATCAGATAAAGAGGAAGTGCAGGAATGACAAACAACTGGCGTTTGGCGGTCTTTGCTTCACCAACATTTGCTTTAATGTTAGGAAAGTCAGGAACCATGTGATGCACAACAGATCATAGGACCTTTACATTTTTCACCTTGTGGTTAGAGATTTAGGGGCGATGTTAAAGGGCAAAAATGGCCTTGACAAAGGGGTTAGCCCTATAGCCCGTTTACATTGGGGATTTTTGTAGAGTCAGCTCGTGTATACTTTTGGTTTTTACATGTACAGTATAGCCCTGCTATACCCCCTCTTTTGGAAATATATTTACCTATTACCAAAAAAAAAAATTTAGGTGGACCTGTAAAGGCAATACATGTAGCCCTGGGCACACTCTAAACCCATGCACAACTAAGAATCCGATGTCTTTTGAGGAAAAGTCATTACTATCCTTTTTACATACGCGACAAACCAAAGCTAGGCAAGGACGATATAGGAAAGTAGTGTTGTTTTTCTTCCACCTTCTCCTAGTTCACATAGAGCAACGGTGTTCATGGAGGTTGTCCTCTTATCAACGATCAACAGAGGTCCATATCAGGGAAAGGTCAAAAGTAGCAAAGGACAAACATCAAGATCGACTCAGAAATACGTGACAAAATGTTTGGTGAAGAAAATACCAAAAATAATGTATCACATATCAGAATAGGCTAGTGATTGCCAACACACAAGAAAAGTGGAAACACTAGGTACCTGACTCAGGGCCAAATTGGCGATCAACCAAGATCCATCGGAGACTTCTGAGGAGTTCTCTATTATTTTGTAGAGGAGTGGTGGTCAGGATTGCCAAGACAAACCATGAATGTACGCCTGAATAAGATGGAGATCGGGAACTACCCCAGACCCTAACTAACGGTTATAGTTTCTAATAAACCTCTAGGGATGCAGTGGAAGTCAGGGAGGTATTTTATTGCATCCTGATGGAATAGATTTTTGAGGGGAAATATGGGAATAGGAAAACATAGGACGAGCATGGCATTCAAGGGAAACTAAAATCTATTTAGAAGATCGGCGACGAAAAGACACAACTCGAAGGTCATCGACTATGGAAAATGAAAGGGAAGCTATGTCCAAAGAGATCGCACAAAAAGGTAAATATTTGTGGGAGAAAATGTGAAGCAATCACAGCCCAATCGAACTACAAATGTCGCGTGTGCGGTCTCCTAACAAAGGTAAGAGATGAGTTGTGCACCTTGCGATCTATATTGAATGGTCCATATGGAGGTTGTGCAACTAAAGGAGAAAGAGTCTGAGCATGGTAAAAAAAAATCAAAGACTTTAGGAAATCGATGTATTAATGCAATAATTCATAATTGAGTTATTTTGAAACCCCTCTTTTCTAATTTAGTTTCAAGAAAGGGTCAAATAAAGCCAAATTTGACATCTAGATTAATTAGGACATCTACAATGTGATTATTACATTTAATTTTCACTTTTGGGGGTGTTTACTATTTCATGTAATACGTTTAGATTGTATCTTATATATTTTTTTTCATTAACAAAATTAAGGCATCAAGGATTGTTCAAATAACGTGAAACTTGGCACCTCAAGCTAATTGGGACCAAATGATCATGATTTTGCCATTATATTTGGGTTTTGAGATTTCATTTTATGAGATATAATGAAATTATGTTTTAAAGCTCATTGCCATTTATATTTATTATAATATTACATGATTATTACCAATTTTCATTAAATTGAGTCATATTCTCTTAAATTTGTTTCCAAAAGAATTACCTTTTATTATTATGCACAAATTTTATATGTTATTTATTTCACCTATTAATTCCACAGATACAATATTTTTTTAAATAATAGTACATTATCCATATCCTTGGACATGAAAAGTCCAATTATTACCCCAATTCATATCTTAGGTACATTATACTTCTTATTATCCATTATGTGAATATTGGTTAGCAAAGGAAGCATTTGTGACATATATAATGGACTTACATGTTAGCACACATTTAGATTATTAGGTTTATATATGTGTATCATGTTATGTGATGTTGATTATAGAACCTAATATCACTCAACATGTTATATTTTTTGAGGGATATACATGTTAGGGTTACCATTGAGTTATTCATGTTATATACTTTAAATTTATACATTAAAGTATAACTTCATCATTGTTGGGTCAAATACATGGAACCATAAGGGACCATATTTTCTTCTGGTTGGTAGCACATCCGAGGACCCTCAGACCATGGTTGCGCTCACAGCTAATCATTTTTAGGATTTCTATGAGGAGGGAGACCCGGTGATGATAGAGGAACTAAACCCCTTTTGCACTACATTCAAGAGGTAGTATCTTCAGATGATAATATCTTGCTGACAACCACTCCTTTTGAGGAGGAGATACCAGGCACCATTAGTCAGATGGACAAGGATACACTGTCGGTCCCTGATGGATTTACACTCAAATTCTTTATTGTTGTGTGGGACATTATCAAGATGGATTTATTAAACCTCGTCAATGCCTTCTTTCTTGGCAGATATGTCATGGGAGTCTTTTTTATTGCCGAATTGTGTTGATTCCAAAATCAGATGTACCGAGTGATCTCACTTCCAACTCTAGACTGATATCCATTGAGACTATTTAGATTTCTCGTACTTTGAGTAAGTGACTATTTAGATTTCTTCCCCACGTGATATCTGACACACATGGAGCCTTTGTCAAAGAGAAGGACATCACTAACCACATCAGACTGTCTAAGGAACTAGCACATGATATCAAGCAAGGCTTTGTTCACCATAATGTGATCATCAAACTAGATATGTCTAGATCATACGTCAAGATTGTCTGGGAGGTCCTCAGATTGGTGCTACAGATATTCGTTTTTTTAGAAACTATTGTGCTTTGCTTAAGATTTTTATTCACACTTGGGCCATGGTGACACTAGGGGTTTGCACGGTAGGTTTTTTTTGATGAGGCGTGGGCTTAAACAAGGGAATGCCTTGTCCCCCGTTCTGTTTGTTATCTTTGAAGAGCTTTTGTCTAGGGGATATCAAGTATGGTTGTAGATAAACCCTAGATCTACCTCAGGGTCACAAGTCACCTATTACACACACATATAAACAAATTAGGGTTAAGTTCACATTAATTACATAAACTCTAAAAAGCACATTTTTATTATTAATGAAATGGGTTGTGAAAACTATATCATATTATGGATTATCTTTTCTTGAATTCATAGAATATTTTGTTTATTTTTTCTTACTTACAGATCATTAGTTATGAATTTAGAATATCCAGACAATAAAAAATGCTAGAAAATCCACATGTATCTAATTTATTTAAAAGTCAAATTGAGGTGGTCCACTAAAGGCAATACATGTAGCCCTGGGCCCTCTCAAAAACCACATGCGGCCAACAATCCGATGTCTTTTGAGGAAAAGCCATTACTATCCTTTTTGCATATGTGACAAGCCAAAGCTAGGCAAAGGCGATATTGAAAAACTAGTGTAGGGTTTCTTCCACCTTTTCCCAGCTCGAGTGTAGAAATTTTAGTCTTTGAGGTTTTCCTCTTGACAACGACCAACAAGGGTTCATCTTAGAAAAGGTCGATAGGTGGAAAGGACCAAACATCAAGATTGACTCAGAAACATGTGGCAAAATCTTTGGTGAAGAAACTAACAGAAATTGTGGATCACAAATTGGAATAGGCTAGTGATTGCCAACACACGAGAAAAGAGGAAGCGCTAGGTACCTAACTGGGGGCCAAATTGGTGATCAACCAAGATTCAATGTTGGTTTCCGAGGAGTTGTCTATTATTTTGGAGAGGAGTGGTGGTTCGGATCTCCATGAAAAACCTTGGGTGTCCAAACTAAATAATATGGATACTCTGAACTATGCCACATGCATACTACCACCGTCTGAGGCCTCCAATAGACCCTTGGGGATGAGGTGGAAGTCAAGGGGGTATTTTGTAGGGTCCTGATGGACTAGATTTGTGAGGGGAATGATGGGAATAGGAAAATAGGGGAGGATCGAGTGATACAAGGGAAATTGGGATCTATTTAGAAAATCGGCAACAACTCGAGGGATGGGCATCGACTGTAGAATGGGAAAGGGAAACTAAAGTCAAAGAGATCGCACAAAAAGGTAAAGATTTGCATGCAGCAAACACAACCCAAGTCAAACTATATGCACTACTTGTACAATCTCCTACCAAAGGTAGGAGACAAGGCATGCACCTTCCAATCTAAGATCGAATGACCCAAATGGAGTCACACAACCAAAGTAGAAAGAGTATGAGCATAAATACAGAAAAATCAAAAACTTTAGTAAATCAATGTATTAATGCACATTAAGTCATTTTTGAATCCTAATTCTTTTCTAATTTAGCTTATGACTTAAACAAGGGTCAAATAAAGCCAGATTTGAGACCTAGATTAAATTAGGGCATGTAAATTTGATTTTTCCATTAATTTCCACTTTTGGGGTTGTTTATTATTTTATTTAATATGTTTAGATCTTATCTTATATTTTCTTTCCTTGATAAAATTAAGGCATCAAGGATTGTTCAAATAATGTGAAACTTAGTACCCAAGCTAGTTGGGATCCAGTGATCATGATTTTGCCATGGTTTTGAGATTTCCTTTTAATGATAACTAGTGGAATTAGTTTTTTAGGCTCACTACCATTATATTTATTATTATATTACATTGTTACTACCAATTTTCATTAAATTGAGTCCTATTATCTTAAATTTGTTTCAACAAGAGATACCTTATAATATTATGCATGAATTTTTATATTTTACTTACTTAACCTATTAAGTTAATAGATTCAATATCTATTTAAACAGTGGTACATTATCCAAAGCATGCACATGAAAACCTAATCGTTACTCCAATTCATATCTTAGTCACATAATACTTCTTATTAGGCATTATGTGAATATTGGTTAGCAAAGGAAGCATTTGTGGCATACATCATGGACTTACTTACATGTTAGCACCCATTTAGGTTATTAGGTTAATATATGCATATCATGTTATGTGATGTTGATTATAGAACCAAATAACAACTAATGATTTATATTTTCTTCAGGGCTATACATGTTAGGGTTAATGTTGAGTTGTTCATGTAATATGCATTAAGTATATACATTAAGGTATAACTTCATCCTTTTTTAATAAAATATAAGGAACCAAGCTTACCAACCTCCTAATCATGGAATAGAGAAAGATTCTAGGCTTTGATGTATTATAATATGTATTAATAAGTAGTTGGTTTGTTACTTGATTTTAGGAAATCAACTAGTACAAATGTATGTTATAGAAGACAAATAATGATCTAGGCATGTTTATACATATAAAACATGGTTATTGGAATAGTATATCATAGGAAATCTCTATCTTCATGTTAATCATGTAGATACCAATAGGCATAAGTTAATAAATGGTGAAATGGTGATATCATTAATTAGTAAGAGAACTATGTAAAACAAACATCAATTCTTGTTCACAATCTAAAACCCTAACACATATACATAATATGGTATTTTGAAATACAATAGGGATCTATGAACTATATTTATATAAATTTATCTAATTCAAATGAATCAGCATATGACTACATACAATGTATGGGCAACCCACCATGCTATATGAGATTAATCAAAACCAAAATGTCAATCAAACACTAATTTATCCCACATTACCAAATAGGTGAAGAATTAAAAATCAAACTAAAATTTCCAAATATGTTAGAGGAAGCATTTGCAAAAGGTCCAACTTCATATATATATATATATATGTATGTATATATATATATATATATATATATATATATATATATATATATATATATATATATCAGGTACATTTGCATGAGTTCCATGGCCTCAGTCATAACCTATATACAAAAGATGTTGTATTGATATCTACAACATTTACATAGCACAAGGTACGCGGCAAAATCTCGAGTCAATACACATGATACACAAAACTCCCCGCTTAGACCTGAGAGTGTAATGACGACTCTAGGACTCTATGCAGCCAACCAACCTTATGCAGAAGTGTGCCTCCTCACTTTCAAGGTCCTAATCGCACCATCGATCCCCTAAAAAGATGTGGTGCACCACGAGGTGAAAATCATGTCCCAGTGAGAGATATAACTAAAACAAATCTATTACTTACCAAGGTTATGTATTTAAGTAGTTAAAATAGATACTATTATAGAATTGAAAGCCTATGTATCTTACGCAATGATCAAACATAGTTGGAAACATAAGTACTGTTGATTTCTCTTACTGCATTATAAAACACCTATAAATCAAAAAAATCATAGCAGGGATCATCATCCAATGTGATTCACCAAGTCACCCTAAGATTTATGCTACACTGTTGAATTACATATTTTGTTAAGCCATAGGTAGTTTGAGGCATACCACTCAAACTACTAGCTTACCACTATAAAGTCAAAATCAATGTATAGATCTAGAATGACTAGAATCTTAAGATGTCTTCCCCTCGGTCAGTACAAGTAACAACTGTAGTGGCATGTCAGCCCGACTACTAAAATAGCCTAGTCTACCCTGGGTACACAAGATAAAACACTAGAAACCAAGATATAGGCCTCAAAATTGAGTCATGGCCATAGTCATACACTATAAACCAGGTTATAGGCCTCAAAATTGAGTAATGGCCGTAGTCATTCTCAAATATTTCTACATCTGAGACACGGCCTTGACCGCTTTACAAAAACTCTGGGATCAATATGATAGGGATATACCCTCCATGCACCCACATATACTCAACTGTATATGACTCCAAGCTCCTTTTGGATTACCAATTTCACTATCTAGCAAGTTCTAACACTGGAATAGTTCTATGATCACATTACACTACATGATTAAGGTCAGACTTGATTATTTAGATCAGTTCAAACATTTTGAGTGCATCAATAAGGTTGCGTATAAACACTAAAAGGATTCTTACAAAATTCATTGGGATTTGCAACTTCAAAAGATATAAAATGTGTTTAGATAGTTCCACAACACTCCCTCATAGAGTATGTAATTGTCCATGGTAGGGGTGAACATTCAGTTAATTTGGTCAGTTATGGTTAATTCAGTTTGGTTTTATGGTTAATTTGTGTTGTGAGATTTTAACCATTAACCTAACGATATTAGTGTCGGTTAATTTGGTTATGGTTAATCGGTTAACGGTTACTTCGGTGGTTAATTTGGTTAACTAAATAACATTCTTGTAATAGTATTAAATGAAAATACTCATAAAAATTTGGATGATTGTTATACTACAATAGTATTGCATACAGATTTAGAGGTGCACATTTCACGAAATTTGATAAGTATGTAAATGTAGAAGTTTTTTCAAATACAAGTACAAATATGTAGGTATATATTAGTAGAATATTTTTTAGTTAATAATTTTTTACTATTTTATTAATTTGGTTAACCAAATAGAAAATGATTATAATATTCAAATTAACCATTTAACCAATTAATAGAAATAAATTAACCAAATTGTCCAAAATAAATTAACCATTCACTTTTGACTATTTGGTTAATAGGATATTAACCATATTCATCTCACCCCTAGTCCCTGGTCATGAAAGAACTAACCACAATCTAGAGTACATTAAGTTGTAAGCATCACTATGTTCAAAACAATGTTACTTCATGAAATAGCACCATCAACATTTAATATTTAACACAGATAAGTTATCCTCCATATTAGGATTTTGTTCAAACATTTATACACCAACATATCAGTAATTCAAGCACTAGTATTCCAAATTTTAGGTCTTACTTAAAGGATAATTAAAGTTTTAGTAGGAAAAATGTTCATAAAGTCTGAACTATAACTAACGTACATGGATCTGTTGGCTAAATTGGACATTATTATAATCTCTTTGTTTCGATGATGACAAACATTTCATTCTTGTGGATCTAACGTGCTACTTGAGTGTTGTAGGAATTAGGTGGATGACAAACTACTTGGAAGATCTATATGCTCTAATTGCTTTAATTCATGATTGTAATCAAATGTAAAACTTGTACAAGTATATAATGTACAAGTACTTAGATATCATGTAAATCAAGCGTTTAGATCTTCCCTAGTCAATCACAACACTTAGATAGGTCATCCCCAACAATAGTGTCACAACTACACACTCGTACACACACTTAGTACTTGACTTAAAACATTAAAATAGGGTTAATCTCGGTCGACAACATTCTCGACCGAGACACTCTCAGTCGACAAACTCTTCGACCGAGAATGACCCAGGTAGCCGTTAGACACAGCAGACAAGGTAGTTGGGAGTTGGATTAGAAAGTTATATACACTTTCTCCAGACAGTCCCTCGGTTGACAAGTCCTCGACCGGGAAGGACTCTCGGTCGACAATTCTTCGACCGAGAAGAGTTCTGTTTGCACTTTTCAGAGTTAATTAACTAGCAGTTGTTAAAGCAACTAATGGTTACCTAACGTCTAGTTAAGCACTAAGAACCCCCTAGAAAGTGTCTAGAACGTCCTTAAGCATCCATAGGCCATTCCTATAAATAGGACAAGCCATAGGCCACCTAAAACACACTTATGCAACACTTGAGTATATAATTGCAATTGGCTATTCATTCTTGTGAGCAATTGAGCAACTCCAACATTGGCTATACATTTCCTTTGCTCATAATTCGTGTCCTATAGGCTAGCATCTCCTACCCACTGCACAAACACTTCCATATACATTGGTTAGGAGATCAAAATGCTTGATATAGGAAATCAAGCCTTGTGCTACAACGGTAGTGTAATTTCTCTTTTTCCTTCTAGTTCCTTTATATCTTTTGTACTCTCCTTGCTACTCCTAGGGTTGGAGGCTGCGGATTGGAGAGGGTTTGACTTCTCAGGTGGAGAAGGTGGAATTTGGACTACTTCAAGAAGGTTGTCTCAACGGGAAGCTACTTCAAGAGGAAGGCTACTTCAAGGGGGACTTGAGGTTACTTCAAGGAAGGCTGCTTTGAGGTTGGTGAGACTACTTCTAGGTGAAGGTTGTCCAAAGGGTTTGGTGAAAGTATTGTAATTTTATGTAACATCCTTGTGAGGTAATAAAATTAAATACTTTCAAAATCCCGGTTGGGTAAGCAACTGGGTAGTGGATTGACTGCCATAGTATTTGCTAAGGTTGGAACCACTCTAAATCCTTGTCCCCTTGTCCAATATTTTTGTGGTTGCTTGCTTTGGTTAAATTATTATTAAAATATCCATAAAATCCTATTCACCCCCTCTAGTGGTTTTTCAATTGGTATCAGAGCAAGCTACAAGGAGCTCTAATCGAGTCTTGAAGAATGAAGGGTGGTGGTGTCACAACCGCAAGCAAAGGAAAAGCATGGACCAATCTTCAACAAGTTGCAATTGGTGCTTAGGAACAAGGCACACTACACCTAGCTGTCCATGGAGGTCAAAGAAGGAAGATGTGCATAAAGAATGCCTTATTGCTACAATAAGTGAAGAAGAAGAAGAAGAGGTAAGCCTTTTTGATTTACCTAAAGAAGATTTAATTACTAGTCTTCAAGAAACACATGAAAAATATATTGAGTGCAAGAAGAAATTAAAGAAATCAAATAAAGTAAATGATGAGTTACATGCCAAACTTCTTGCTCTCACATCTAAAAATGAAGATCTCAAAAAGGCTATTGAAGATCATGATATTAAGCTGAAATCAGTAGAAGGAAATTGCAATCTTCTTTCCCTAGAAAAGATAAACTTGCAAACTCAAGTAAATAATCTTCAAAAACAACCGGTTTTGTGTACACATCTAGATTATGATATTATTGTGAAAGAAAGAGATTCTTTGTTATATAATCTAGATCAAGCAAAGTTAGATATCAAGAAGAGAATGCATGAGATTGTTAAGCTGCAACAAGAAGTTAGTAGTTTGAGTAACAATGATATCCTTGATAAAATCTTAAATGATTCTTATCATCAAATTGGAAGGAGAGGACTAGGTTATAAGCCTAAAGGAAAATCTTACCAAAAACCTAGTTGGAGAAAGACACAAGTGCTAGAAAATCAATCTATGTATGTACCTAGAGGCAAATATACATATGTACCCAAGAACAACCTAGAAGAAAATCATAGAAAGAGATATGAGGTTGATTCTATATGTTGCCATTATTGTTTGTATCTCAGACATTATTCTTTCTCATGTCCTTACAAGAAAAATGATGTTGAGTTGGTATGGGTTCCAAAACCCCCAAACTAAATGAACAAAATTAAATTGAGATATGACCAAAGACTCTAAGTTGTATATCTCTATGTCTATCTCAACTTAACATAATGAGATAACAAATTGATTCAAGTAATTAAAATTTCTAACTTGAAAATATACAAATCTGCAGAGACACATCTTTGAAAATTTAGGGTCCCTAAAACCTAAAGATTTGAATATGATTAGTTGAGATTTGATCAAAGTGTTACTTTGATATTCATATGTTTTATCTCAACTAAACTGAGTTTTCAAATCACATAATTGAATTGAAAAATGACCTATTGTTTTACTTGGAAACAATTACTGAAAACAGTTCTGAAATAGTACAGAAACATTCTCGGCTGAGAAACTATTCGACCGAGAACATTGTCGGTCGAGAAATAGTCGACCGAGCAGGTTACTGTTTTCAAGTTTGCAACAAATCTGCTGAACCTGTTTTCGTTTAATCAAGTTTGCTATCAATTTGTTATTAAGGATTGATTTAATATGCAAATCAAGAATAGATCTTGGAGACCATCTTTGAAACAAGACATATTGATCTTTTTGCATCATGAATTAAGGTATACCATTATGAATATGAAATCCTTAAACATATTGCAAAAGTTTTATATGAAGACTAATTTTGAACAAACCTTCTTCATTGATTGACAAAGTTTGTTAAGTATGGTTTGTCTTAAAATTTGAAAATCAATGAACAATAAATGAGATTATTTTGGTTTATCCTCTACATGGTTTAGCTTAAAACTAAAAATTATAAACCATGTTGATTTAATCAAGGAAATAACTATTTTATCATAGTCCACATGGTTTATCCTAAGTATTTCTTGTTCTATCTATGGTATAGGAACCATGTGTATTAAAATTTAAATGGTCATGATCATTGTATTATATGCTTCTATCTTGATCATTGAATTATGGATATGCTTCTACTATTCCATCATAATCATTATGCCATGATCATTATGTTTCACTAATTTGTCTAAAATAATCTTTGATCCATATATACAAACCATGAATGGATATTGTTTGTGATCATCTTGATTGAGCACATATGAAGATACCATTTTGCATAAACTTTATGGCACAAATGCATTTCTAAATTGAAAATCTATAGAAATTATACTTCACATATAAGTGTCCAAATTGGAAATCTGTAGAAAATTGCCTCTTGGTTGAAATCAAGTTTGACCAAGGGGCTCTATGGTCGAAGTCAAGGTCGACCTAAAATAAGCTTGACAAAATGCTTATTTGTACATCATTTTACTGCACTTAATCTTAGTATATTGAAAACAAAATTTTTAGTGCATAACTTTTTATGATCTAATATTTATTGTGACCTTAGAATCCTTAAAACATCTTGATTATAAGATTAAGGGGGAGCTCACAAAAACTATCTTGAATATAAGATTAAGAAGGAGCTTACAAAATTTTGAGAACGTCCTCAATAAAAGATGATACATGTTATGACCTTAGTATTTTTAATCTTGGTTATGAAAAAGGAATATAAATTTCATGAATGTGATATATCTTGTTCTTAATGGAATTCTCTAAACAAACCAGGACTTAACTTCCTATGCATTTGGTTAGAGATACTTTTCATGTACTCTACTATGAGCTTAAGGGAATCTCATTTCATTTTCAGGGCTTAACATCCCTTGTAAAATGGATGAAAATCAATACACATATGCCATGAACTTAAAAGGAACTCATATCATTTCAAGTCTTAACATCCTTTGTAAATGATTGAGAAATAAATTGTGGCTAAATTTAACAATAATTGGTTTGCATTAATCCCTTGCTTTTAAATTGAATATCTCTTTAAGGGGGAGCATAGCATAAAATTAAGGGGGAGAAATAAAAAGTCATACTAAATGATTATCTTGGATATCTTTTTGAAATGACAAAGGGGGAGAAATAATATAAAATCAAAAACATAAAATACAATGAGTTTCATAATATCTCGGCCATCACACACTTGCAAAACAAGAATGGCTACAAAAGGTAAACTTTAGGTATGAAACTCATATGATTTATATTTCCTTATTTTATATTTTGGAAATGTTTGTCATCTTCAAAAAGGGGGAGATTGTTGGCTAAACTGGACATTATTATAATCCCTTTGTTTTGATGATGACAAACATTTCATTCTTGTGGATCTAACATGCTACTTGAGTATTGTAGGAATTAAGTGGATGACAAACTACTTGGAAGATCTATATGCTCTAATTGCTTTAATTCATGATTGTAATCAAATGTAAAAACTTGTACAAGTATATAATGTACAAGTACTTAGATATCATGTAAATCAAGTGTTTAGATCTTCCCTTGTCAATCACAACACTTAGATAGGTCATCCCCTACAATAGTGTCACAACTGCACACTCGTACACACACTTAGTACTTGACTTAAAACATTGAAACAGGGCTAATCTCGGTCGACAACATTCTCCACCGAGACACTCTCGGTCGACAAACTCTTCGACCGAAAATGATCCAGGTAGCCGTTAGACACAGCAGTCAAGGTAGTTGGGAGTTGGATTAGAACATTATATACACTTGCTCCAGACAATCCCTCGGTCGACAAGTGCTCGACCGAGAAGGACTCTCGGTCGACAATTCTTCGACCGAGAAGAGTTCTGTCTGCACTTTTTAGAGTTAATTAACTAGTCGTTGTTAAAGCAACTAATGGTTACCTAACGGCTAGTTAAGCACTAAGAACCCCCTAGAAAGTGTCTAGAATGTCCTTAAGCATCCATAGGCCATTCCTATAAATAGGACAAGCCATAGGACACCTAAAACACACTTGTGCAACACTTGAGTATATACTTGCATTTGGCTATTCATTCTTGTGAGCAATTGAGCAACTCCAACATTGGCTATACATTTCCTTTGCTCAAAATTCATGTCCTATAGGCTAGCATCTCCTACCCACTGCACAAACACTTCCATATACATTGGTTAGGAGATCAAAACGCTTGATATAGGAAATCAAGCCTTGTGCTACAACGGTATTGTCATTTCTCTTTTTCCTTCTTGTTCCTTTATATGTTTTGTACTCTCCTTGCTACTCCTAGGGTTGGAGGCTGCGGATTGGAGAGGGTTTTACTTCTCAGGTAGAGAAGGTGGACTTTGGACTACTTCAAGAAGTTTGTCTCAACGGGAAGCTACTTCAAGAGGAAGGCTACTTCAAGGGGGACTTGAGGTTACTTCAAGGAAGGCTGCTTCGAGGTTGGTGAGACTACTTCTAGGTGAAGGTTGTCCAAAGGGTTTGGTGAAAGTATTGTAATTTTATGTAACATCCTTGCGAGGTAATAAAATTAAATACTTTCAAAATCCTGGTTGGGTAAGCAACCGGGTAGTGGATTGATTGCCTTAGTATTTGCTAAGGTTGGAACCACTCTAAATCCTTATCCCCTTGTCCAATATTTTTGTGGTTGCTTGCTTTGGTTAAATTATTATTAAAATATCCATAAAACCCTATTCACCCCCTCTAGTGATTTTTCAATTGGTATCAGAGCAGTCTTCAAGGAGCTCTAATCGAGTCTTGAAGAATGAAGGGTGGTGGTGTCTACAACCGCAAGCAAAGGAAAAGCATGGACCAATCTTCAACAAGTTGTAATTGGTGCTTAGGATCAAGGCACACTACACCTAGCTAACCATGGAGGTCAAAGAAGGAAGATGTGCATAAAGAATGCCTTATTTCTACAATAAGTGAAGAAGAAGAAGAAGAGGTAAGCCTTTTTGATTTACCTAAAGAAGATTTAATTACTAGTCTTCAAGAAACACATGAAAAATATATTGAGTGCAAGAAGAAATTAAAGAAATCAAATAATGTAAATGATGAGTTACATGCCAAACTTCTTGCTCTCACATATGAAAATGATGATCTCAAAAATGCTATTGTAGATCATGATATTAAGCTGAAATCAGTAGAAGCAAATTGCAATCTTCTTTCCCTAGAAAAGATAAACTTGCAAACTCAAGTAAATGATCTTAAAAAATAGTCGGTTTTGTGTACACATCTAGATTATGATATTATTGTGAAAGAAAGAGATTCTTTGTTATCTAATCTAGATCAAGCAAAGTTAGATATCAAGAAGAGAATGGATGAGATTGTTAAGCTGCAACAAGAATTTAGTAGTTTGAGTAACAATGATATCCTTGATAAAATCTTAAATGATTCTTATCATCAAATTGGAAGGAGAGGACTAGGTTATAAGCCTAAAGGAAAATCTTACCAAAAACCTAGTTGGAGAAAGACACAAGTGCTAGAAAATAAATCTATGTATGTACCTAGAGGAAAATATACATATGTACCCAAGAACAACCTAGAACAAAATCATAGAAAGAGATATGAGGTTGATTCTATATGTTGCCAATATTGTTTGCATCTCGGTCATTATTCTTTCTCATGTCCTTACAATAAAAAGGATGTTGAGTTGGTATGGGTTCCAAAACCCCCAAACGAAATGAACAAAATTAAATTGAGATATGACCAAAGACTCTAAGTTGTATATCTCTATGTCTATCTCAACTTAACATAATGAGATAACAAATTGATTCAAGTAATTAAAATTTCTAACTTGAAAATATACAAATCTGCAGAGACACATCTTTGAAAATTTAGGGTCCCTAAAACCTAAAGATTTGAATATGATTAGTTGAGATTTGATCAAAGTGTTACTTTGATATTCATATGTTTTATCTCAACTAAACTGAGTTTTCAAATCACATAATTGAATTGAAAATGACCTATTGTTTTACTTGGAAACAATGACTGAAAATAGTTCTAAAACAGTACAGAAACGTTCTCGGTCGAGAAACTGTTCAACCGAGAACATTGTCGGTCGAGAAATAGTCGACTGATCAGGTTACTGTTTTCAAGTTTGCAACAAATCTGCTGAACCTGTTTTCAATTAATCAAGTTTGCTATCAATTTGTTATTAATGATTGATTTAATATGCAAATCAAGAATAAATCTTGGAGACCATCTTTGAAACAAGGCATATTGATCTTTTTGCATCATGAATTAAGGTATTACATTATGAATATGAAATCCTTAAACATATTGCAAAAGTGTTATATGAATACTGATTTTGAACAAACCTTCTTCATTGATTGACAAAGTTTGTTAAGTATGGTTTGTCTTAAAATTTGAAAATCAATGAACAATAAATGAGTATTTTGGTTTATCCTCTACATGGTTTAGCTTAAAACTAAAAATTATAAACCATGTTGATTTAATCAAGGAAATTACTATTTTATCATAGTCCACATGGTTTATCCTAAGTATTTCTTGTTCTATCTATGGTATAGGAACCATGTGTATTAAAATTTAAATGGTCATGATCATTGTATTATATTCTTCTTTCTTGATCATTGTATTATGGATATGCTTCTACTATTCTATCATAATCATTATGCCATGATCATTATGTTTCACTAATTTGTCTAAAATAATCTTTGATCCATATATACAAACCATGAATGGATATTGTTTGTGATCATCTTGATTGAGCTCATATGAAGATACCATTTTGCATAAACTTTATGGCACAAATGCATTTCTAAATTGAAAATCTAAAGAAATTATACTTCACATATAAGTGTCCAAATTGGAAATTTGCAGAAAATTGCCTCTTGGTTGAAATCAAGTTTGACCAATGGGCGCTATGGTCGAAGTCAAGGTCGACCTAAAATAAGCTTGACAAAATGCTTATTTGTGCATCATTTTACTGTACTTAATCTTAGTATATTGAAAATAAAAGTTTTAGTGCATAACTTTTTATGATCTAATATTTATTTTGACCTTAGAATCCTTAAAACATCTTGATTATAAGATTAAGGGGGATCTCACAAAAACTATCTTGACTATAAGATTAAGAAGGAGCTTACAAAATTTTGAGAACGTCCTCAAGAAAAGATGAAACATGTTATGACCTTAGTATTTTTAATCTTGGTTATGAAAAAGGAATATAAATTTCATGAATGTGATATATCTTGTTCTTAATGGAATTCTCTAAACAAATCAGGACTTAACTTCCTGTGCATTTGGTTAGAGATACTTTTCATGTACTCTACTATGAGCTTAAGGGAATCTCATTTCATTTTCAGGGCTTAACATCCCTTGTAAAATGGATGAGAAATCAATACACATATGCCATGAACTTAAAAGGAACTCATATCATTTCAAGGCTTAACATCCTTTGCAAATGATTGAGAAATAAATTGTGGCTAAATTTAACAATAATTGGTTTGCATTAATCCCTTGCTTTTAAATTGAATATCTCTTTAAGGGGGAGCATATCATAAAATTAAGGGGGAGAAATAAAAAGTCATACTAAATGATTATCTTGGATATCTTTTTGAAATGACAAAGGGGGAGAAATAATATAAAATCAAAAACATGAAATACAATGAGTTTCATAATATCTCGGCCAGCACACACTTGCAAAACAAGAATGGCTACAAAAGGTAAACTTCAGGTATGAAACTCATATGATTTATATTTCCTTATTTTATATTTTGGAAATGTTTGTCATCTTCAAAAAGGGGGAGATTGTTGGCTAAATTGGACATTATTATAATCCCTTTGTTTCGATGATGACAAACATTTCATTCTTGTAGATCTAACGTGCTACTTGAGTGTTGCAGGAATTAGGTGGATGACAAACTACTTGGAAGATCTATATGCTCTAATTGCTTTAATTCATGATTGTAATCAAATGTAAAAACTTGTACACTTATATAATGTACAAGTACTTAGATATCATGTAAATCAAGCGTTTAGATCTTCCCTAGTCAATCACAACACTTTGATAGGTCATCCCCTACAATAGTGTCACAACTGCACACTCATACACACACTTAGTACTTGACTTAAAACATTGAAATAGGGTTAATCTCATTCTCGACCGAGACACTCTCGGTCGACAAACTCTTCGACCAAGAATGACCCAGGTAGCCATTAGACACAGCAGACAAGGTAGTTGGGAGTTGGATTAGAACGTTATATACACTTGCTCCTGATAGTCCCTCGGTCGACAAGTCCTCAACCGAGAAGGACTCTCAATCGACAATTCTTCGACTAAGAAGAGTTATGTCTGCACTTTTCAGAGTTAATTAACTAGCCGTTGTTAAAGCAACTAATGGTTACCAAACGGATAGTTAAGCACTAAGAACCCCCTAGAAAGTGTCTAGAACGTTATTAAGCATCCATAGGCCATTCCTATAAATAGGACAAGCCATAGGACACCTAAAACACACTTGTGCAACAGTTGAGTATATACTTGCAATTGGCTATTCATTCTTGTGAGCAATTGAGCAACTCCAACATTGGCTATACATTTCCTTTGCTCAAAATTCATGTCCTATAGGATAGCATCTCCTACCCACTGCACAAACACTTCATATACATTGGTTAGGAGATCAAAATGCTTGATATAGGAAATCAAGCCTTGTGCTACAACGGTATTGTAATTTCTCTTTTTCCTCCTTGTTCCTTTATATCTTTTGTACTCTCCTTGCTACTCCTAGGGTTGGAGGCTACGGATTGGAGAGGGTTTGACTTCTCAGGTGGAGAAGGTGGACTTTGGACTACTTCAAGAAGGCTGTCTCAACGGGAAGCTACTTCAAGAGGAAGGCTACTTCAAGGGGGACTTAAGGTTACTTCAAGGAAGGCTGCTTCGAGGTTGGTGAGACTACTTCTAGGTGAAGGCTGTCCAAAGGGTTTGGCAAAAGTATTGTAATTTTATGTAACATCCTCGCGAGGTATTAAAATTAAATGCTTTCAAAATCCCGGTTGGGTAAGCAATCGGCTAGTGGATTGATTGTCTTATTATTTGCTAAGGTTGGAACCATTCTAAATCCTTGTCCCCTTGTCCAATATTTTTGTGGTTTCTTGCTTTGGTTAAATTATTATTAAAATATCCATAAAACCCTATTTCCCCCCCTCTAGTGGTTTTTCAATTGGTATCAGAGCAGGCTTCGAGGAGCTCTAATCGAGTCTTGAAAAATGAAGGGTGGTGGTGTCTACAACCGCAAGCAAAGGAAAAGCATGGACCAATCTTCAACAAGTTGCAATTGGTTCTTAGGAACAAGGCACACTACACCTAGCTGTCCATGGAGGTCAAAGAAGGAAGATGTGCATAAAGAATGCCTTATTGCTACAATAAGTGAAGAATAAGAAGAAGAGGTAAGCCTTTTTTATTTACCTAAAGAATATTTAATTACTAGTCTTCAAGAAACACATGAAAAATATATTGAGTGCAAGAAGAAATTAAAGAAATCAAATAAAGTAAATGATGAGTTACATGCCAAACTTCTTGCTCTCACATATGAAAATGAAGATCTCAAAAAGCTATTGAAGATCATGATATTCAGCTAAAATCAGTAGAAGCAAATTGCAATCTTCTTTCCCTAGAAAAGATAAACTTGCAAACTCAAGTAAATGATCTTCAAAAATAGCCAGTTTTGTGTACACATCTAGATTATGATATTATTGTGAAAGAAAGAGATTCTTTGTTATCTAATCTAGATCAAGAAAAGTTAGATATCAAGAAGAGAATGGATGAGACTGTTAAGATGCAACAAGAAGTTAGTAGTTTGAGTAACAATGATATCCTTGATAAAATCTTAAATGATTCTTATCATCAAATTGAATGGAGAGAACTAGGTTATAAGCCTAAAGGAAAATCTTACCAAAATCCTAGTTGGAGAAAGACACAAGTGCTAGAAAATCAATCTATGTATGTACCTAGAAGCAAATATACATATGTACCCAACAACAACCTAGAACAAAATCATAGAAAGAGATATGAGGTTGATTCTATATGTTGCCATTATTGTTTGCATCTCAGACATTATTCTTTCTCATGTCCTTACAAGAAAAAGGATGTTGAGTTGGTATGGGTTCCAAAACCCCCAAAATAAATGAACAAAATTAAGTTGAGATATGACCAAAGACTCTAAGTTGTATATCTCTATGTCTATATCAACTTAACATAATGAGATAACAAATTGATTCAAGTAATTAAAATTTCTAACTTGAAAATATACAAATCTGCAGAGACACATCTTTGAAAATTTAGGGTCCCTAAAACCTAAAAATTTGAATATGATTAGTTGAGATTTGATCAAAGTGTTACTTTGATATTCATATGTTTTATCTCAACTAAACTGAGTTTTCAAATCACATAATTGAATTAAAAATGACCTATTGTTTTTCTTGGAAACAATTATTGAAAACAGTTCTGAAACAGTACAGAAACATTCTCGGTCGAGAAACTGTTCGACCGAGAACATTGTTGGTCGAGAAATAGTCGACCGAGCAGGTTACTATTTTCAAGTTTGCAAGAAATCTGCTGAACCTATTTTCAATTAATAAAGTTTGCTATCAATTTGTTATTAATGATTGATTTAATATGAAAATCAAGAATAAATCTTGGAGACCATCTTTGAAATAAGACATATGGATCTTTTTGCATCATGAATTAAGGTATAACATTATGAATATGAAATCCTTAAACATATTGCAAAAGTGTTATATGAAGACTGATTTTGAACAAACCTTCTTCATTGATTGACAAAGTTTGTTAAGTATGGTTTGTCTTAAAATTTGAAAATCAATGAACAATAAATGAGATTATTTTGGTTTTTCCTCTACATGGTTTAGTTTAAAACTAAAAATTATAAATCATGTTGATTTAATCAAGGAAATTACTATTTTATCATAGTCTACATGGTTTATCCTAAGTATTTCTTGTTCTATTTATGGTATAGGAACCATGTGTATTAAAATTTAAATGCTCATGATCATTGTATTATATGCTTCTATCTTGATCATTGTATTATGGATATGCTTCTACTGTTCTATCATAATCATTATGCCATGATCATTATGTTTCACTAATTTGTCTAAAATAATCTTTGATCCATATATACAAACCATGAATGGATATTGTTTGTGATCATCTTGATTGAGCTCAAATGAAGATACCATTTTGCATAAACTTTATGGCACAAATGCATTTCTAAATTGAAAATATGTAGAAATTATACTTCACATATAAGTGTCCAAATTGGAAATCTGCAGAAAATTGCCTCTTGGTTGAAATCAAGTTTTGCCCCCTAAAATCCTTAGAAAACAAGGATGGATACTTTCTACACATCTCATCCTCTAACCTCCACAAGGCTTCCTCCACACCACAATGATGCCACAACACATCCATTAATGTTATATCCTTCTTCCTAATCTTCTAGACATGCCTATCTAAGATCAACACTGGACCCTCAACATATGAAGCATAGTCATCTAACTCCATTTCCACCAGTTGAATTGTCTGCTCTATATCAGTATGGCACTTCCTCAACATCAAAAGATGGAACATGTTGTGTAACCAATGCAACTCTAGAGGCAAAACCAACATGTATGCCACCTTCCCGACTCGTGCTATGATAGGGTATTGTCCCATAAACCTAGGAGCCAACTTACCCTTCTTACCAAACCTCAACACACCCTTACAAGGCGATACCTTTAGGTATACACGACCTCCAACATGGAACTCCACCGGTCTATGACAGTTGTGAGTATATGACTTCTGTCTGTCATATGTTGCTTTCAACTGTTGTTGAATCACCTTGATCTTTTATGTAGTCTGTTTAAACTCAATACCCAACAACTGGTACTCACATGCTTCATACCAACAAAGAGGTGACATGCATCTACCATACAAAGCCTCATATGGTTCCATGTCTATCTCCTTTTTAACTATTGTTGTAGGCAAAATCAATTAGGCTCAGGTTAATATCCCAACTTCCAAGAAACTAAAGTACACATGCCCTCAAAAGATTCTCCAGCGTCCATATGGTCCTATCTTTCTATAGGTGAAAGGTCGTAGTGAACCTCAAATGTGTTCCCATCATTGTATGTAGATGCTCCCAAAACTTGCTCGTAATTGAGGACCCCTATCAAACACTATGGTAACTGGTATGTCATGCAAATGAACTATCCCATCAATATAGATGTGTCAACTTATTTGTTGTATAGTTGATCTTGATAGGAAAAAAGTGAGTTGAGTTCATCAACGGAACAACGATCGCCCAAATGGAATCATGAACCTTGATTGCTTTTGGAAGACCAATCACAATGTCCATAGCTATTGGATCCCATTTCCACTACAGAATCAACAAAGGTTGTAATGTTCATGTAGGCTTTTGATGTTCTTCCTTGACTTGCCAACAAATTGGGTATCTAGCCAGAAACTCCACCACATCATGTTTCAAACTTGGCACTAGTAAAAATCCTTAATATTATGATATACCTTAGTACTTCTATGATGCATCGTGTATGTTTAGGAATGAGCTTCCTCAAGTACCATCTCCCTCAGACCACCTATAATGGGAACCACTATTATATTGTGAAAACATACTATTCCATCTTTTGTCTCATGAAAATCATCGTTCTTCTTACTATAAAACTCTAATATGATGTTGTGTATCATAGTGTATCATCCTTTTGTGTATTTTTGACCTGTTGAATCAACGTCACCTTCACTTGTAACTGTGCCAAAAAACATGCCAATAGAGATACTTCCAATTAGGAAATCATCTGCGGAAGAGAGACTACCATGCCTTCTTGTGACATGCTAAAGAGTGCAATTGTGCTTTATCTATATATGACAATGTTGAAGAAGATGACTTTGTGCTCAAAGCATCAACTACTACATTTACCTTTCCAAGATGATAGTCTATCATATAATTGTAGTCCTTGATCAACTCTATCCATCACCTCTGCCTCATGTTCAACTCCTACTTCAAGAAGATTAACTGAAGATTCTGGTGATTTGGGAAGATTTGGCACTTCTCCCCATACAGATAGTGTCTCCAAATATTCAAGGCAAGAACCATAACTACTAACTCTAGGTCATGAGTTGGGTAGTTCTCCTCGTGCTTATTAAGTTTTTGAGAAGAAAAAAAAAGAAATCACATTCTTGTCCTACATTAGTATACATGCCAACCCATTCCTCAAAGCATCATAGAAAACAATGTAACCCTTCCCAGGATCTGGCAACACCAACACTCGAGCACACGTCAACTTTTCCTTCAACACCTGGAAAGAATGTTGACACTTGTCATCCCAAACAAAAGGAACACCCTTCCTAGTTAGCTTGGTCAAAGATAAAGCTAAAACACTAAAGTTATTGACAAGCCTCCAATACTAGCTAGTTAAACCTAAGAAGCTTCAGCCTTCTGTTGGTGTCTTGGGCTATTCACATTCTAAAACTAACTCCACCTTCTTAGGATCCACACAAACACATTTTGCATAAATAACATGCCAAGGAAAGACACCTCATTCAGCCAAACTTACACTTGATGAATTTAGCATATAGCCTAAGCTACCTCAGAAACTCTAATGTCTGGCGAACATGTTGCTCATGTTGTTGACTGTATCTGGAGTATATCAAGATGTCATCTATTAACACTACCACAAATTGATCAAGATACGGTCTGAACACTCTGTTCATCGGATCCATAAACACTATTGGTGCATTGGTTAGCCCAAATAGCATAACCATGAACTCATAATGACCATACCTAGTCCTAAAAGTAGTCTTAGGTATGTCATCTACCTTTATCCTTAGCTGGTGATATCCTAGCCTCAGATCTATCTTGGAGAACACTGAAGCACCTCTCAATTGGTCAAACATATCATCTATCATCTGCAACAGGTACTTATTATTCAATATAACCTTGTTCAATTGTTAATAATTTATGCAAAGCCTCATAGAACCATCCTTCTTCTTCACAAACAACACTGGAGAACCCCTGTAAGGAGTGAGACCCAAAAGGGTATCCACTCCCTACATAATTTGAGGAATAAATCCATCTATTCCAAACACATCAAAAGGTATGTTGGAATAGGTGTAAATTTTTCATTTCTCAAATGATGGTATACAAAAGACCAAAGTATAGCAACAGAATAATAAATCATGACTACATTCAATTTTAAAAAACTTTACAAATATTCTCCCATTTGGGGTTTACATGAAGGTAACCGATATAGGATCTAAGTAGAGGGATATCTAGCAATTTCAAGTTTATATTCCCAAGAGCTTCACCTAGCAAGTCCATGTCACCATGTCCAATCTTCCAAGTCCTACACCTAGGGTTGGAAGCATACCCCACAAGAGAAGGAAAAATGGAAGTTGATAGCATAAAAGTTGGTATGTGTGTGTTAATAGGGAACTGAGCAACACTATAAAATAAAGGACATCAAATATAACAAGGTTTCCTATAGAAGAGGAAAAGTGCTACCCAAGTGGATATAAAAAAGAACAAGAATTTCAAAGAAGATGTTGAACAATATTAAGAGATTTCTTGCCTCAAAATAATGTCACAATAATAAGCAGTTCATGTAAACAAACATAGACTAAGGTTTTCAAGAAGGGTTGGGACACCATAGGATCTCAGCCTTCAAAAGTATAGAGTGGAATACACACACCCTGGGCAAAATATGCACACCCTTTTACATATATATGGGTGGAATACATGCACTCGGGATGGTTGTACATATGTACCACTACTAGAAATAAAATTAGTCTAAGTCATGCATAATGTAGAGGAAAGAACAAATCCAGTCAATCTGATGTAACAACATGAGAACATCCAACAATTATAATGTGGGGTTAGAGGACCCATGAACAATTATCAAATCATGTCACAATAAGATGCAACATAATATCATAAAGTCCACCAAAAGAAGGTTAGGTTATCAAATACTCAAATCAGATACCAATAAGAATATCCAACAATGTAAGGTGATTACAAGATCAATATCAACATAGAATCTTCACATGAAATAAATTTAGAAGAGAGATAAAGTGTGTAGGATAATTTGTCATGGGACTAAAAGAGAGAGGGAAAATAGGTGATTGATCAATATGAATAATATGGAATGCAACATACATTAATAGAAAGAGAAATTAGAAATTTCTCAATATGATTATGAGATGCAACATACCTTAGTTGAAAGCCTAACTATCCAATCCACCACAAGTTCAAGGTAATGGTCACACCAAAACCTATATTCATTATATATTATATGAATTAGGATCTCAATATTCCATTCTTCTTTTCTTTTATCTACTTAACTAAACTCTTAGCGAGTTCAAACTATGGCAAGAGAACACTGGCCTATTGCCTTTGAAATGAAAGAATCTAATCTCTAACAAGTTGGGTTGAAATTAGCCTTAGCCAAATAGACTTGTGATCTTCTCTGCTGACAAACAATGTTAACCATTGACTAGTCACATGGAGTGATATCTTCATATCATTGATCGTTAGTGAAGAAGAAGACACAACTACATATCAATAGTTGTCTTCAAAACTTTGATGGAGGTTAGTGGGATCAAGGAAGGTTGAGGGTTTGGTTCAAGTTTGCAATGTCCATGATCCAGGTTGTAAAGTGTCCAAAATCTTTGATTTATAGGTCAAGAGTTGTGGTGGTCGTAGCTTCTTGTAGGTACTCTTAGGTCTTTTGCACAAGTCACCATGTATTTTCATGGAGTTCTCTGAATAGTTTATTGGCATGGGAAAAAGAACCAAGGACAGATGTCAAAGCTATTGGAGCATGGTTTGTGCATTGCAAACATGATGTGTTGATGGTGTTTTGTGATTCTTTGGAAAGAGGGCATCATGGTGGTAGGAGGTGTTGCTTAAGGGTCAGGGTAGAGGGGTAGAATAGGGAAGGGAGAAGATAAGAGAAAATTATGAGCAACCTTCTACATAGAACCTGACTTAATAGGGTTGCAGATAGAGAAAGGAGGCAATAGATATTATAAAACTAAGAATAGAAGTGGGGGTTGTTGCCTGACTGGTTTGCTTTTGTGGATATAAAATTTAGTGTTTAAGGAAATGTTTAGGAAAATCCTACCCAACTAAATCAATAATATTTATTTATATACTAGTTATTTTATCCTTTCTTTTATATTTTATTCAAGGAAAAAATATTAACTAAACAAACAAAATTTGACATGTAGTCTAATTAGGATGTGTTATACAAATTTAACATATGTTTCCTGTTTCTAATTATTTAATAAGTCATTTAATTTATATGTATTCTTTTAGCATTATCATGCTACTTTATTTTGTAATTTATTTATGGCAACTTAGAATTATCCAATTGACGTAGAATATCATAAATAGAAACTAATATAATGCAAGTCCAAGTTTGACATTGTTTCTTGTTCAGTGGAACATTCAATATATAAAGATGTTTTGGCAGTTTTGTAAATAAATATTATTGTAATGTATATTACATTACTATATTTGGTTTTCACAATCCTTTAGAAATTATCTACTCATGAGGGAAGTATTTTTTTATATTTCTATAAATACATATTGTCATATTAATTTTCCATTAAGTAGTCGTAATACATTTTCCTTGTAGGAAAAAGGTATCTATTTAATGAATGTAAAGTTAGATTCTAATTTTGATTTTTGATCTTTCCAAAACTATTCTAGTCTTTCATATAATGAATTTGATTATATTACTAGCTTATAAGAGGAAACATGTGAAGATATTCATGGTATCTATAATATAGCATTATTGTTAAAATTGTCTTAAATCAAAATAATGATGATGAGATTATCAAATTGATGATTTTCAATTTTTAAGGAGTTGGGGAGTACAGAGGTAACTTTTTTAAGAAAAATATACAAAAAATATTAGTATAATTTTTCAATTGGTATTCATTTATTTATTTATTTTTAGAAACATTTGCATTTTATTGAATCATCAAAGGGTTACATTCGTAGGCCTTACATTCTGTATGAGACATATATCATTCTGTAGTGATGGTAAAATGTCCCCTGGTGGGGAGGAGTAGTGAGTGGATTGTAGTTTGCATTTGAGGTGTAATTTTTCCAATGTATCCGCACATGTGTTGGCTCCTCTTTTGACATGCGATATCTTCCAGCCAGTACGAATAAGGGGTTTTATCTTGGTTAACCAAGGGGAGTTCTTAGGGAATGAGTACGGGTTGATAAGAATCATGGTGAGAGCTCCTTGACAATCAGTCTCGAAGGAGACATTGAGCTAGCCATAGTTGTTAGCAATATCCATGGCAAGTAAAATGCCTACTAGTTTTGTTGATGTGGGATTGTTGATCTCTAGGTGTTTGGCATGGCCATCGATCCAGATACTGTGGTGGTTCCTAGCAATTGCGACCACCGAGGCCCCACTCTTGTTGAGATTTGCATCAGAGTTGATCTTGATCCATTCCAATGGAGGGGGATACCAAGATGTTGTTGTGTCGTTGGTAGAAGTAGAAGGTGCAGTGGTTGAAGCAACTTCAGTGACAACTTTGATTTCCCTGGATATGAGCTGAGTCTGATGGTTGTGTACCATAATCTTATCTTCATGTACCTTGATATTTTGTGCCCTCCAAATGATCCAACAGATGGAAGAGAAGTTGATTGTGTGATGCTTGTTGATGGATAAGTTGGATTCCAGCCAGATGCTTAGGTCATCGACGATGAAGAAGATCTAGTTATCACTAGTAACTAGTTGGAAGGAGTGCCAGATTGAGGCTGCAAAGGGGCAGTCTCTGAGTGCATGTAGTATGGACTCGGTCAGGTGGGTGCAGGGAGGATAAGAGCTTGAGGTGGAGATATGTCTGGTCGTTAGGCGTTCGTTGGTGAGAATAGCTCTATGACCCAAGGTCCAAAGGAACATCTTAATCTTAGCAGATACTAGAGCCTTCCAAATCATTTCTAGGGACCTTAGACATCGATGTTGGTCCCTATTCAGAGCTGATTGTAGGTGGAGGCAGTGGTGAAAATGCCATTGGGAGTTAGACTCCAGGCAGTGCAATCAACCTCTTCGTCAATGGAAGGAGGGCGAAGTTTAACAATCAGTTGCGTAAGGTGGTTTGGTAACCATTCATTTAGGAAGTCCATGTCTCATTTTCCTTATGCATTGAGGACAATGCCATTTAGGAGGTCGGACATGTCGTCAGGTATCATTTTTAAAGAGTGGATTCTGAGCTTTACGCCCCCTTCCCACCAGATATCATCCTAGAAACCGGTGTCCATGCCATTGAGGATGACTTTGTATGAGTGATCTTCAATGAATTGGCCACAATCAAACGCAGCTTTGGCAAGGTGGGAGAGGTTGGAATAGGGGGATCTTCGGTGCTTTTGGAACCTGTCCTACATACAGGAACCCCAGACTGAGGTAGCATTTGTGTGGAGGTTCCAAGTATTCTGCAGGAGGAGGGCTTTGTTGCAGTATCTCCTAGACTTGATCCCAAGGCCGCCATTGGATTTGGAGTTGGTGACTTTGTTCCAAGAGACCAGTGATAAGGGGTGTGCCTTATGTTGTCCACCCCAGATGAAGCATCTGATCTTGCTGTCGATCAGATCGCAGACTTTAAGAGGTAAAGGGACGGTCTGCATTACATAGGTGGGGATGGCAACAAGCATTGATTTTGTGAGGCAGACCCTGCCGACCAGCGATACGTAGCGGGCGAACCAGGCATTGATGGAGTTGTTCAGATTATTGAAGATGATGGCGTAGGTGTCCTTGGTCACTCTGGAATGTAGGAGAGGGACACCAAGTTATCTTCCAAGGTCGTTAGTAGCCTGGAAACCACTGATGCACTGTATTTGGTTCTTCAAAGGGCGGGGAACATTGGCAGAGAAGCAGATCCTCAATTTAGAGGCTGAGACCTCCTGGCCAAAAACCACAACAAAGGCATCGAAGGTGTTGTTGATTGCTTTCATGCATTTGGTCAAGGACTGAGCAAAGAGGATAAGGTCATCAGTGAAGCAAACGTGGGAGATCGAAGGCCCTAATCTACTCACTTTGATGGACTTCCATTAGCCAATATCCACCTGATGTTGTATAGCTTGATTGAGCCTCTCGATGCAGAGGACAAAGAGGTAAGGTGATAGGGGATCGCTCTGTCGAAGACCTCTATAAGCTTTGAATTCCCTGGAAGGAGAGCCGTTACAAATGATGGTAGAGGAACCCGCAGTCATCTAGGCCATTATATAGGAAATGATGTTGTTGGGAAGTTGCAGTTTGCATAAAGTATCATGGAGGAATATCCATGACATTTGGTCGAAAGCCTTTGTTAGGTCTATCTTCACTGCCATAGTTCTTGACCCCTTTTTCTGCTTCATGGTATGGATCAGTTCTGGGATAAGAGCAATGTTGTTCATGATACATTGGCCTGGGATGAAGCTTCTCTGGGCAGAGCAGATCCATTCAGGGATATAGGGTTTTAGGCGCTCAATGATTAGCTTGGATGTTACTTTCAGGGCAAAGGTGTTGAGCGAAATAGGCCTAAACTGTTCACATCGCTCCGGGGAGGAAACTTTAGGGATGAGGATGATGGTTGATTTGCAGAGATCATCAGGAAGAACTGAGCTATTTATGGCCATGGTGACGGTCTTGTGGATCAAATTGCCGACTGTATCTCAATTATTCTGAACAAAAGTGTCGTTGACGTCGTCGAGGCCAACCACCTTCGTGGGGTCGATGCTGAAGGTAGTATTCTTGACTTCATCCCAGGAGGGAACCACACCGATAGCGGTGAGGATCTGCATATGCAACGTTAGGAAGGCACCAGGAAAGCTGGAGATGCAAGGATAAGGGTGCCTGGGCGAGGAGGTAGAAAGGACCTGTTCGAAATAGGAAACCACAAGTTCAGTTAGTTCGATTGGATCAGAGATCCAGTTCCCATTCTCATTTTTGAGAGTTGATTGGTAGTTTTGTCGTTGGCATTTCTTGATGATGGCGTGATAGAACTTTGAATTCACATCTCCATTTTTGATCCAGTTGATGTGGTTCTTGTGTTGTAGCTCAATTTCCTCACTTCGTAGGATGATGTCAAGTTCCGCTTGTAGGTGTGTGCAGATCTTGTCGGAAATGTCATTGTACTGGGAGGAAATGTCCTCCTGGAGATTTGTGATGTCCCAAATGAGTTTGGTTTTGCGATGGTGCATCTGAGAGCTAATCTTTCTATCCCAGCGGGTGATCCTGCTCTTCACTTCATAATAGATTTCATAATGGGAGTCTACTTCCTTTATTTATTAGATGTGTTCTATGTTGGGACATATTTGCAATGGATTTCAAAATTCATAATGGGAGTCTACTTCCTTTACAGTAGGCTAGAGAGGATAATTCTACCTACATGCTATTTTTATATATAAGAGAGAGAGATACCAAGTTATATTTTTGTGAAATTCATATGTTGCATTAAATTTTCTAAGTAATAAGAATGTTACAAAGGACCCTAAAGAAATGCCTTCTTAGAGGTCAATCCATGTATTAAATGGAACAATGTTATTAAATTCCATATATAATCACCATATATGGAAATGAGATTTCATTACAACTCTTTTATGACGAACAATTTCACACATTTACTACACATAATACATTAGTTTCCATAAAGTAAGTTGTTAGCCAAAGGAAACATAAATTGTCCCACTTGTATGAAATACCCATTAATATTTATTTAGACATTTATGCATTTTTAACATTAATATATATGTATATCATAATATATATTGCTACATGCCTTGTAAATATTGTTGGGTGTGTTTATTGAATCATGGCATAATTGTATGTAAATATACATTTACAAATTAAAATGTAAGTTTTCCTATTTTGTTACACGTTACTCCAAATCCCATAAATCCTTATATTTCTTTTCATTCAAATTTTCACTAGGTTGTATTATTGTAATTTATCTAGGAAACAACAACAAGTTTTTTTATTTATGTTAATTTTCTCAATAATAAGAAACTGACTTCTATGACAAATAAGAAATCAGAATACTACTTTTCTCACTTGTTTTGGCTTTTGAAGTCATTCAATAATTCATTTAATATTTTTGGCCTTATCTTATAATTTCTTTTCTTAATGAAACTCAGATAGTTAGGGTTATTTAAATAATGTGAAGCTTGGCACCCAAGATAATTGGGACCCAAAGATGATGATTTTGTCATTATATTTCACTTTCAAGATTTCCTTTATGAGTTCCAATACAATGATAGTTTTAGGATCAACACCATTATAACATTATATAATTACCATCATTTTTTATTATATAGAGTCATATTATCTTCATATTATTACCAAAAGATTTTCCTTTCATTATTATGAACAAAGTTCCATATTTTACGTGTTTAACATATTTAGTCCATTAATTCCACTTTCATGTAGATGATTGCACATGGAAATTACAATTGTTATTCTAACACGTGTATTAATCACATTATTCCCCTTTTTTATCCATTATGTGAATATTAGTTAGTAAAGGAAGCATATGCGACACATTTCATGAACTTACTCACATGTTAGCACATATATATATTATTATGTTAATATGCCACTTAATATGTTATATTTATTTTCAAGCCTATATATGTTATGGGTTACCATTGAATTATTCATGTTATATGTAACAATGTACATCAAGGTGTAACTTTATCCTTATTTGGTCAGATCTAAAGAGCCAAACATTCCAAACTCTTAATCATGGGAATAGGATTTTTATAGTCAAGGTGCTAGGTTTGGGGTATATTACAACCCCAAGGTGAAGTGCTCGATCGTATGAAACCCTTCTCCAACAACTCATGCAATTGGTTCTTGAGCTCCTTCATCTCACTTGAAGCCATCCTATAGGGTGTTTTTGCTATGGGTTGCCTATTCAAAACTACATTTATTTTCTCCCTCAGGGGTGGAACACTGGGAACTCATCAAGAAAAATAGTCTCAAATTCACTCACCATAAGCACATCCTGGATACTAGACTCCTCACCTTGGTATCCACTATGTGAGCTAAGAAAGTTTGAAATCCTTATCTAAACAACTTCTCTACTATCACTATCGACACCGGACAAGTAGAAAGAATCTTCCTATCTCCTTGGAATGTCCAAGAGACATCACCGCCACAAAACCACAATCCAACATAGCCATATACTTATTCATCCCTAAGATCACATCAAATCTATGCATATCAAGTGGCATAAGATCCACTTGAATGTTACATCCTAAGATAGAAAGAACGTAAGAGGGACACATTTCTCGCAACACCGCAGAATCAACAAAGGGGTTTCTAACAAGAGGGTATCAGTTCTACTACAAATAAGCAAGGTACAACTATTTATCACCTCCATAGTGATAAATGAGTGTGTTGCACCTAGGTCAACCAAAACAGATACGAAGGTAGAAGCAATAAGTCAGAATGAAAAAGTTTCATCTAACCTATCATGACCCACAGGTTGACCACTACTTATGGATGACTCATAGTGTAGAATCTATTTTTCACCTATTGTCTCCCTCTTCCTCTGCTAGCCGATCCTGACGACCATGTCTGTGATGTCTGTCCACGACCTATGCTACCACCACCATTATACTGCTATTGTTGTTGTTGAGAGCCCTGCTAGCTCTACCACGACTACTGTGTAACCTCCTAGTTCTTTGTAGAGAAAGACTATATCACATGTCCTACTTGACCACACTTGTAACATGTCCTTGTATCCTACATCATCCTAGACAACCATGCCATAGACACTGACTTAGAATTATTTTCCCCAATTAACAGAAAGCTAGATCATGTCCCTTGGATAGGAGACCATTGTGAGTGCACTTGTGTCCTTGGCTCATAAAACATGAACTCGGCTGAGACTGTTGGTACTATGGCAAAGGAAACCTTGGCTTCTTGAAACTACCATGTAGTGATCCTTGGAAGTGAGCATACCTCTTCTTGGCATTGGCTTCTCACTGCTCCACATATGTCCTCTCTATCCTCCATACAAACTCCATGAAGGTGGAAAACTTCTCTCAGATCTCCAAAGAAGATGTTGTACTTGCCAAATTAGCATTCAAACCCTTCTTAAGCCTTCTAATCCTCTCCTTCTCTGTGGTCACCATGTGAGGATAGAACCTCAACAACTCCATGAACTTCACCTTGTAGTCATTTATATACCATGATCTCAGACACAAGAGTTCAAACTGAGCCACCTTGTCCTCTGGATATGTCTCTAGGAAGTAGCATCTGACTAACTCCCATTATAACTCCTCCCAACTAATTGACTCTCTTGGTCTCTTCTCCTCCTCTATGTCCCACCAATGGACATCACTATCCTTCAAAAGGTAGATTGTGTGCTTCACCTTATCCTCCTCAAAGATGTTCAGAATCATGAATGCCTTCTTCAGCTCTATCAACCACACATCTTCATTGGCTAGGTTTATGGTACCCTCATACTCTATGGATCCCACTCGCTTCAGCCTCTCAAAGGTCTTCCCTAGAGCGTGAGATTTGGCATTGGTGGTAGGTTCCATTAGTTGAGGTGTAGGCGCCCTATCCAGCAGATGTTTGATCATTGCCATAAGTTGTCCAAACATAGACTGACAGGCTAGATTATCCATGGTCAAATGGAGGCGGTACAGGCTGTTCTAGTCCCATCTCAAGTACACCACCATTTCTTACATGTCTCCTACCACCACCTCCTGGTGCCACATAGAAACTATGTGCATGCTCTTCACGTTCTCCAGACATATTCATATAACCATAACTCATGGTTAGATATGTTGGATACGTAAGAATAGACACAACAACCTAAATCTATGTCCCTATAGACTCAACAAACCTAAGGTTCTGATTACACCAAATGTGGCAACCCACCACATTAATGAGATTACTCAAAACCAAAACATTAGTCAAACACTAATTAATCACATTACCAAAAAGGTGCCAAATTAAAAACCAAATTAAAATTTTCAAACATGTTAAAGGAAGAATGTTCACAAAGGTTCAACTTCACAAATAAATATATACCATGTACCGTTACATGAGTTTCATGGCCTCAACTATAACCTATATACAAAATATGTTGTGATGATAACTACAACATTTACATAGAACAAGACATAGTGCTAAAATCTTGAGTCAATACACATGATAAAAAAACTCCTCGCATGCACCTAAGAGTATAGGGTTGCCTCTAGGAATCTATACAACCAACCAACCTTCTACAACTACTGATCTACAAATTGTGCATCCTTACTTTCAAAGTCCTGACGACACCAACGATCCCCTAAAAAGATGTGGTGACCCACCGGGTGAGACCCATGTCCCAACAAGAGATATAACTCAAAAAATTACCTAATTCTTAGAAAGGTTATGTATTTAAACAGTCAAAATAGATAGTATTATAGAGTATAAAGGCTATGTATCTTCCGTGAAGATCAACATACCTAGAGTCATAAGTACAGTTGATTTCTCTTACCTCATTATAAAACACTTATAAATAAAAAAATCATAGAAAGGATCATCATCTGATGTGATTCGCCAAGTAAACCTAACAGTTATGCTACATGACTGAAATATATATTTTGTTAAGCCCTAGGTAGTTTGAGGTATACCACTAAAACTATTAGCTAACCATTGTGAAGTTGACATCAGCCTCGTATAACATCTAGGATGAACAAAATCCTAAGATATCTTCCCCTTGGTCAGTACGAGTTACAACCATAGTGGCATGTCAACCCAACTACTAAAGCATACTAGTTCACACTGGGTACACATGCCACATCACTAGAAACTAGGGTATAACCCCTCAAAATCGAGTTACAGTAGCAGTTGCTCTCAAATATTTCTACATCTGAGACATGGCCTTGACTGCTCTCCAAAACTCTTGGATCAAGATGATAGGGATATACCCTCCTTGCACCCCTCAAATAATCTATAGTAAGACTCTAAGTTCCTTTCAGATTACTTGTTTCACTATCCAGCAAGTTTTGACACTGGAATAGTTCTACGGTCACATGGCACTACATGATTAAGGTTACAGTTGATTACTTAAATCATTTGAACATTTTGACTGCATTAATCAAGTTTCTTATAAACATCAAAAGATAATTACAAAAATAATTGGGATTTGCAACTTTAGAGATATAAAACATATTTATACATTTCCATAACACTCATTCATAAAGTATGTAATTGTCCCTAGTCATGAAAGAACTAAACACTAGCTAGAGTGCATTAAGCCATAAGCATCACTATGTTCGAAACAACGACACTTTGTGTAATAGCATCATCAACATTCATTATTTAACATGAATAAGTTATCCTTTGTATTAGGGTTTCTTCCAAACATTTCTACACCAACATATCAATAGTCCAAGAACTAGTGTTCCAAATTTCAGGTCTTCCATACTATAAAGAATAGTTAAAGGTTTAGTAGGAAAATTATTCATAAATTACAAACTATAATTGACATGCATGGATCATCTACAAAATAGCACTTATAAAGGATATCATTTACCATTTTAGGAATTCTAAAGTAAGATTAATAGCATGCATCTCAAAAGTAGGCAAGAGATGCATTCAAAGTTATATAACTCACCTAATAGAGAGATGAAATTTGAAATCCAAGGTGGAAACTCCCAAAATCAATACTCAGACATCAAGCTCAACCCACCAAAGCTCCAAGAACATATCCTCTTTCCACGAACAAGGTGGAACTAGAGCAAGGAATAAGAAAAAGAGAGCTCTCAACCCACATGCTTAAGGTTCTAGAAAGAAAACACCAAGAAAATGATATAGCTCGGCAGCAAGAGGAAAGAGGATGAAGAACAACAAGGAAAAAAGTAAAAGAACAAGAATCTTACATGAAGGAAGTAAGAATCTTGATAAAAAATCTTTGGGTCATTCATGAGCAACCCAAACTAGTGCATGCATCCAAGATCAGCACCTCAACCAACTTTGTTGGATCGTGTTTGGTCTCTCTAATTTCTGTCGGGCTTCTCAGGTTGCAATTGAAGCTCTACCAAAAGAGTAAAAGGAAAGAGAGGGGGGTATTTATAGGGCTAGAGTTTATCTCTTGTTGGTCAGAAAACCCATGGCTAACTCATCAAAAAAATCATCGACCAAAACCACATAGGTCAATTATGGTCAACTAGTCATAGCAAAATTATCGATCATTAAAAAACTCATTGACCACCAAAACTTCATCGGCCACTGGGGTTCCATCGATCACCCTGAAACAAGTGGTCAATGAGAAACCATCAATCAAAAATCTCATTGGTCACAAGATTCATCGACCAACTCATTAGAAAATCCATAGAGCAAGATGTCATAGGTTGCTAGGGGCACTTCACACAAAAACTCAATGATCTAAATCTAATCGGTCATCAAGACAACATTGACCGATGAGCTCCTAACTAACTAAAGGGAAATCCATCAGGCACCGAAAAATTTGTCAGGCACTGAGAAATTTGTCGACCGATGAAGACACTTCACTATCATCTCATCAAGCTCATATAAACTTCAACAAAGCAACTTAAAAGCATCCAAAAAACAAGTAGAATTATGAAATTCTTATATACATCATGAATCAAATCAAGCAAGTATCACAATTATGTTCACACTACCAGAAAAGGGTAATTTGTATAAAGGTCCACAAGCTACATGAAATCATATATTTGGTTTGAATAACATTTTAAACATAGCTTACTCATTTAATGTGACATCATAATTCAGATTTAAGTTTCAAGATTAAGCATCAAGTTAATCCAACTAGTCCAAGAAAATTATATTTATCAATTAAGCAGGGTTAGGGGCCTTACAATGTAGATACTTTTATGATATAAGTATTGGTAACCTAGACATGTATAAACTTATGGGGCTAAAGATGGATCTTACATATAGAATGAGGCCAATACATTAAGTGGGAAACAATATATAGATATATGATTAGAAAACTAAATCTTAAATAACACATATTGAAACAAACTTGATTCCAAGCTAATTAGTAACAATATTGTTTTACTTTGTACCTCTCTCACAAATTCATGGAAAATCTCAAATAATCTCTTATGCCAACATTGGACTCTTGAGGTACTAATTTGCTATTTCAAATATTCCATTATCTCATCCCACCTGAATTTCATTTTATAAGTGGAAAACCTAAACGTATTTATTAGCCTTGTCTTTCCTATTTGAAAAGTCACCGCAACTATTTGAAATAACGAATATTCTTGAATTATTGAAAAAAATGGATTTGTATATTTGCACAAAATTCAAAAATAGGCTTAGAGATTTGGCTCTTAAATTTGGCGGGTCATACCCCCCAATCCTACGTAGTGGATAATGGACAAGTAGAGGTCCCCTAGTATTAGTTACCCCCATAGGAGAAAGTATCTTTCTTTCATAGAGGGGAGAAACTAGGCACCTAGCTCTGGATAAGACAAAATATTAAATTTCATGTTCCAATGGATAACCTCATATTTTTAATATTTGCAATTGTTGGTACTTTTGAGTACATCTTGATTTGTGAACAATATTGCAAAATTTTGCATCCTGAATATTCTTGTGAACTCCATCTTTTGCATCTGGGAATCTAGAACTTGTTGATATTAGTTCACCATATAGTCCCTACCTAATCTGTAAATACTTTGAATCTCTTCTTGTTCATCTTTATTTACATAGGTCAATAATAAATATTTAGTACCAGCATTGTTGACACAACCCTTATTTTTTGTCCATGTGTGGATTCATTCCCTATGAGAATTCATGTATGGGTGGTACATATCAACCTAAAAGAGATGTGTAAGATTTTTCCTATGTTTAAGAGTATATAGGACTCGTGTACATGTATTTTTATTATATTTGGTAGTCCTTATATATAAGTTTTTGTGACTCTGATGTAAAGCATGAATTGTAAAAAGATTTGATTATATTTTCTGATGCACTTTTTTTAAAATTTAATCGTAAAGATCAACCTTTTACAACCTTCTACATTATTTATGATTATAGAAACCATCCTCTTAGACCACTTGCTTCTAAATATTGTTAGGTTGCACAAAGGTAATTAGGTTGTGCTCCTAACTATTGATTTTAACTGCTCTCTTATAACTACTTTAACTTCTTTGAACTATTCATATTTTCATATCTTCTCAATTGCTTATTTATCATGTGATTTGTTTATCTTGTTCAATTTAACTGATCATAGAAATATTAGATCTTGCTCTTAGTTTACATTCTATTCTCATTGTTCTCTAATCTGCAAGTACATTGTTCTCAAACCCATGCAATGGTCTCTATTGTGGGAGGTAGTGAGATGATTAGAACCCCAACACACCTAAAATTTAGGAACTTTAGTGTTGTGATGGCAACATCACATACATTTCTAGCCCCAAAGGCCCAAAAACCATTGAACACCTTTCTATTACTTTTTGATTATCTTTTCTTTTCACAAACTTGATATTATTGGTTTTTTAGAACGCCTAGAAATGGTTCAATATTGGTCTGTCGGGAGGGATGAGGGATGCTAATCCTTCCCCTCTCATAGCAAGATCATTAGATCCAAATCTTTGGTTATGTTTTTCTCTTTCTTATCTACTCAACGTCAAACTGACTTCTGGCATGGATTCATAATGATTTATCTTATTTTTGCTCACTTTATTAATAAAATGACTCGGATCACATTATTTTGTTTCCAACACAATTGGCAAGTTAAGATTCACTACCAAAGATATCTGCAAGACATATTTTTGGACCAGAGTGCAATAAGAGCATAGTAGAGTTGGTCTCCATTGGGGGCTTCCATCATGTGGATTTCAGATGAGGTTGTGATGAATCATTGAACCACAAATACATCTACTTTGTGCACTTGGAGGATTTGTATTATCTTTCTACACCCTTGTCTTCTTAATCCAAAGCCTTGATCCGGGAGGATGTCCATATCCCACAACTATTGAGTACACTACATAAGATGTACGATAAGTCCATATTCAAGGTGGAATGCAGCTAGTAGTTACAATATCAAGCATGTGAAATATGAGCCAAAGGTTATATATAGCATGTGCTATTGTGCCACTTGGGCTTTTGCATGAATGGTAACAATAGTGTTGTCCATCTTGTACTTGAGCTTTTTACAAGACGATGACAAGACCACTTTATTCTGATGAATTCATGGCCTCTCTCGTAGAATATTAAAAGTTGGCTTAGATCCATGACTATAAACAATATTGATACATTTTCACCCCAATACACTTTATTATGATGTATTCAGGGCCTCTCTTATAGAATATTAAAAGTTGTCTTAGATCCATGACAATAACAATATTGAGATCATTTTTTGCCCAATATAGAGTCAAGTATGATTTCTTCAAAGGATCTTGAATTGTAACATAAAAATAAGTGGCTTTCTCTACAGTTAGTTGAAAATATTTGGGGTCTCTCTACCAAAATAATGAGTGTCTTGGGAGGGAAACATTGAGGCATGGCCCATCATCGATGAATCATGATGGGACATGAAGTCCTCTATGTATAACAGTGATGAGCAGGGACCAAGTATGGTCCTCTCCTTTTAGTATTTCGTCCTTAGAGAATGCAATCAAATGTGGGGTTATGATGAGCCCAATGGTTGTAACAGGTGCTTCTGACTTAACCTATTTGGAGACAATGTCTCCTTCAAGGGTTTTCATCACAACTTCCATGTGTGTCATGAAATCTACATTATCTCAGCAAGTGATGCCTATCCTTCTGGATCACTTAATAATTGGATGATCTCTACTCCTTTAGGATTTGTGAATCTGCAAAGTTCATGAGTAGGAGGTACTTGCCTTAGGTTGATCATGGGGTTGAGGAACCCTTCAGTATTTTCTTCTAGAGCACTAGTATGAAACCCTTCGTAGATGGGAAACTTGGTATTTACCTTGTCTAGGAGTGAAGAAGACTTTCCCAAGGTGGATTGGGCCATGATTTATGTTGATTAAGGGGTGTGACTCTATGTTCCCTTTCCTTTTGCTTTATTTTTGCATTATCATTATCGTTATTGTTGCTTTGGACTAGACCAATCATGGTAAGATGATCATTCTGGTGTTTCCCAATGCTCTTGTTGTCTTACGTATCCATACTTTCCAAAGATTTTTTTGATTTCTATCCATGGTATGATGACTAGCTTTTGGACAGCTCGAGGGAACATTGGCCTCTATTTTTGAATAGTAGCAATAATGTTTTTGATTTGGAAGAAATTTTTTAGGATCTTCTTCATAAGATAAATGGAATGTGTAGTGACTCCTTGATAATATTAATGTTGTATCAACATTGTAGGATGATGGTGTGTATTTAGGAGCACCATCTTGAGTTGTCCTAACTCAATCAAGTCTTCAAGAGAATGTTTGAGAGAGAAACATGTGCATATATTGTGCATCTTAGTATGTAGAAAATTATAACGGGCAGTGAGATTATATCATGTTGGCAAGGAATTGGGAGGATCCTCTATGGTTGGGAGCTTCATGAGATGTTGAATCATTAGTAGAATTTTGTTTAGGTAGGCTCCAATAGATTGAACTTATTCTTAGGATTGGTGGTCTCTTCTTCGGTTGTAACACTTAATTGTGTGTCTCCTAGTGGTGGTTGACTAGTTGTAACATGTTGTTACACTGGTGGCTTGAAATGTAGTGATGCATATCCACAAAACTAATTGGATTGATGTTTAAATTGTGATTGAGATTGTAAATATTGTGCATTGGATTGCACTATCTGAGGTTGTTTCATCTATGGTGTGGCATTTCTAAGGTGTGGCTGATTTGGATTTGTTGAGTTGGTATGGATCCTCTTGGGTATACACCTATCATAACCTATCATTATATCTATTTTATGGAATTAATATTGTTCCTATAGTAGAATGTGTCATTTTAACTAATAGTACTCATCCATTTTGGCTTCTAGATTATAATTAAAGATTGTGTCATAGGTTGGAATGTGATGTCTATATTTTGATAGGCACCTCTTTTGTTGGAATTTTTTATCCAAACCCTTAGCCTGATTAATTCCAAAAGGAGTTGAAGAAATGTAGAGATAAGTGCAGTGGGTGTAGATGAGGCCGCCCTTATCACCATATTGAGGGTTTTTTATTTTTTGGTTGAGAATTACTTGTGGTGTCTATTCTAGCCATCTATCCATTAATTTTAATAATTTTGCATCCCTCTTTTGTTGTGGCACCTCCAAATCCTCCTTGGTCGGGACCTGGTTGAGGTTTCAAACATACAGTTTGATGAACCTTATAGCTAGTTGTCCCCATGTGTCAATGAAACCATTCATGTTTATTGTACAATGCTAGGGAAGGTCCCTGATAGGGTTTGCGTGAAACATCAAATCATAATATTTTCATCATCTTACCTCTATCATAACATAGCAGTAGGACTTGACGTGAGAAATGTTGGATCTGGGGATCTAGAGGGGGGTGAATAGAGCTTCAAAATTCTCACAAGATAAGTTAGACCTTCAAATTGTATCAATAAAAAACAACAGCTTAAGAGTTGTTTGAAGTCCTAACTAAGCAAAGAAAGCAAGGATGAGAGAAATTGAAACATGCACTAGGATAAGGTGGTTTAGAGTGGTTCCACTCTCCAAATTAGGAGAGAGTCAATCCACTACCTAGAGAGGTTAACCTCTAGGACTTTGCAATCCATGTATACTTATATTCATTCATAAAAGATACAAGGAGACCACCATACATCCAAGGACTTGCCTATTCAAGACAAGAGTCTTCCACCTACACAAGGACTTACCCACTTGATTAAGATTTCTTCATCCTTCAACAAGGACTTACCCACACTTGCATCAAGTCTTTGGCCTTGAAAGAATTTTCTCCACTCTTCTTGAATCTTGGTCTTGCCCTTCTCCTTCACCTGGACAAGATCTTCACCTCTTCTTCAACCTTGAAGAAGAACAATGATAGCTTCACCTTCACTCAGAGTAGCTTTCTTCAACCTTTGCTTCTTTGAGAAAGGGAGTAGGGAAGATAGAAAGGAATGAGAGATATACAAGAACATGGAGGTAAATCTCTTACAACTGGCCTAACTCACTCATAATCACGAAATGCTTTGTAAAAGAGAGAGAGAGAGAGAAAGGGGTTCAAGGGGTTGCAACACACTCAACTATAGTAAGGACTTAGAATAGCATGAATAAGAAAACTTGGAATGAACTCCAAGGGGTCCTATTTATAGTTGGGGGTGTTCCCTTGAGTGTGGGATCACTTAAGGGTGAAATATGTAGCCATTTTCCAAGTTACAACGGATCTATTCTCGCTCAAAACAACTCTCTGATAGTTATTATCACTTTTTTTATATTTTTTGTATAGTACATTCGATCGAGTTTCAATAAAGATAACATGACCGATCCACTAAGTGACAATGCCATTTTCAAACTATCTGTCAAGTTTGTCTTGGGAAACACGGCTGATGAGTCAAAATTAGTTTTGCTTAGTTGATCGATCAGTCGAGTTCTATGAGTGTGCAAATCGACCGACTGGTCATCTTCAGAAAATCCATCTCTGGATCGGTCGAGTTTCCAACTCAACCGATAAACATCATGTGACAAATTTTCTAAATTGACTTTTGAGTGATCAAATGTTGGAATTAAGTGTCCCTGCTTTTTTCTCATATTAGTTACAATTCATATCATTAATACAAGTGATTGGAAAAATAATCTAAGGTCATTTGGAGTGATTTCCCAAAACACACACTTGCATTGCTTTGGACTTGAACTTGGACAAGCTAGGGCTTTCGTAATTTCATCCTTTTCATGTACCTACAGCCTGAAATCAATCTTGAACAAACATATTAGATACATAGGAATGGAATGGTTAAGTCATTATCAAAATATGGGAAATGTATAATTCTTAAGTCAACATTCTCCCCCTTTTTGACAATGACAAACCATTCCTCAATCATATTGAAAAGGATATGTAAAGTTATACCTTTGCCTTGTGAATTGTGGGGGGTCATGATTTGAACAATGTGAATTATTTCCCCCCCAATCTATGCTTACTCTTACCAGCATAGTTAGTCTTTTTACACAAAACAATATAACATGTATACTATATGGTCCTTTAGCAAGTCACATGATAAAGCATATATTGAACAAGAAAAGGATCACATAGGCAATAAAAGAAATATGGTTGAGCTTCAACACATTGAACTTCTATTCCCCTTTTGACATTAGCAAAAAGGAGGGGGTAGAAGATCATATAAATAAGTCTTCTCCAAGCAAATCCAAACATACATCACAACATGCAACATACAATCTCAAAGCATACACCAAACAGAAATGAGAGAAACAAGCAATCTAAGTCATAATCAAAATATGGTAAACAAGGCACCAACTCGTGAGATATAGTAAATCAAAGAGTAAGTGTACATATGATTAAGATTACAACATAGAGAGCATGTCCTCAAAAGAAACTACAAGCCAAAATGATGAAAACATGATGATAAATAGTACATCTCAGAAAATGTGCCTAGATGTTTTGTGATACAAAATAGTCTAGGAAAATATATATGATCAACATCTACAGACTACAAACTAAAACATATAGGTCATCTATGTCCACATCATCAACATCGTCATCAAAATATGGTAAACAAGGCACCAACGAGAGAAACAAGAAATCTAAGTCATAATCAAAATATGGTAAACAAGGCACCAACTCGTGAGATATAGTAAATCAAAGAGTAAGTGTACATATGATTAAGATTACAACACAGAGAGCATGTTCTCAAAACCAACTACAAGCCAAAATGATGAAAACATGATGATAAATAGTACATCTCAGAAAATGTGCCTAGATGTTTTGTAATACAAAATAGTCTAGGAAAATATATATGATCAGCATCTACAGACTATAAACTAAAACATCTAGGTCATCTATGTCCACATCATCATCAGCAGAGGCTTCTGGCTCATAGTCATCATCTCCATCTAAAGGTGCATTAGAGATATCAACACCACCTGAGTCACCAACGAAGCCATCAGAACCATCATCACCATCATCCTCAAAGGCCTCCTCATCAGCAGTAGCAGCTTCCTCATCGGCCTGATCTGGTATCTCCTCATCAACAAAGGAACTGAAACTGTGACCAGGCCGCCTAGCATTCTGCTTAGCCCAATACATACCAAGGTCATGTAGTTCTTTAGCTTGTGGAAAGGTAGGAGTAGATGTGCCAAGTCCTACAAGTATGGTAGCTATAGGACCAGTAGGTAGAGGCAGCACAACAGGGGTAGATTCACCAGCAACAGAGGGTGTAGAAGCAGAATCGACAGGTGGATGGGTAGGGTAAAAGTGATCATATGTATAGGATGCATAGTCACCTCCTGGGTAAGGCTAGTAGGAAGGATAAGGGTGTGCATAGGAGAGGTTCACGGTAGACATGATGGCATAGAGATCTTGATGCTTATGCTCCTAAACTGGAATGTTATATGCCTACAGATGCATCATGTAACCCATGAGGGTTTCATTTGACACATGAAAAGAGGCACGGGCAGGTCGAGATGGCTGAGGGAATGGAGGTCCACGGGTGGAGGTAGAGGTGGAGGCTTCAGGAGTGGTAGTGGAAGGGATAGGCACAGACTTCTGAAGTGTGGTCTCATTGATGCAAACTCCTTTCCAGGTAGTTTGTGGTGTAGGTCTTGGAAAAGAGATTTTCCAGTGGTAGTCTGGAAAAGATCACATATCAGGGTTGGGTAGGGTGGGTGGGTGCCATGAGTGTTCTTACCAGAGTCAAAACAGGTCATGTGGTGAAGGACATATCTGGCCCATTTGACTCTGATGTTCTTTAAGATACAGAAAATAATCACCGAAATGTTTTCTACAATTTCAGACAGATTTTTCTTGGATGAATATTGCAGTTAACAACTAGGGCGAGTATGCAGTTCTTGAGGTCTAAGGAAGAGGAGGGAAGGGTACACTTATTTCTATAGATAAATTGAGGCTTCTTCAAGTACTTATGAATATTAGTAAGAGTGAGATCATACTACTTGTAGAAGGCCTCAGAGTCAAATAGGTCAAAATACTCAGGGTAGTCCTTCCTCTTCACCTTAGTACCTGAGAAAACGATGTTTAGGGTATTTTCAGAGACTTGGAATTTCTTCCCTGCTATCGTGGAAGTAAGGACTACTTGAGCATTAGGCAGGGGTATGAGTGAGTCATAATTCCATTGCAAATTAGCATAGAATTCATGAACGACTTTCTTACTTGTAATGGAATTGTGATAGCATGTGCGTTCGACACACAAGGCGGAGAGGTGGTGGTCGTATAGAAACTCAGCTACTTGATTGATAACCTTTTGTCTACATGAGCTTGGATCAAAAAGGGAACAAAAGGTAAAGGGGTTCCTAGGAAGGAGATCCTTGTACCTATTAAGAGCCTCATTGGAGACAAAAAAAATGTATCATCGAAGGGTATGAGATGTGAGTTGGAAGAGGAAGATGGTGCTCCAGCTAAGGTGGTTCTCTTTCTCTTGTTGAACGCCATGGAGACGAAATGAGAAGGATTAAGAGAGCAAAAATGATTGAAAAACCACCACAGACTGTCCACACACCTAGGGTTGATAAGAAAAGGTCAAGGAAGGTCGATCTTAGTTGAACTAGGGCTAGGGAGAGGAAGTTCAGGGCTAGGGTTGAGAGCTTGAGGGAGCTAGAGGTTGGATCGGTCGATTTTTCTCTAGTTGAGAGGTAGAAAAGTCAGTCGAACCTAACTTATGTTTGCTCCATCCCGACCATCATTCGAGTTCTGTGACTCAGAAACTCAACCGATTGGCTCTTTAAAAAAGCTCTCGGCCACTGATCGGTCGAGTTGGCAACTCGACCGATAGTCCAACTAAACCAATATTAGAAATTTCAATTTCTAGGCATTAGAGTGTTAATTAAATTTATTTTTCAAGTCCATTTTGCATTTGAAACATACTTAGGAAGATATCACTCATCATGGGGTACTATTTTGTGAAAAACAAGAATTTGCAAAAAAACCAAAAAAAAGTGAAAATTAAGGCAAAAAGAACATGAAAACCTGTTACTTAGCATATTAGCAAGCAAGGATGATCTAAACATTGGAAAAACATATAGGATAGATGACAACTAGCTAGAAGGCATATCAGATTCATTCAAAATAGTTATGAGCAATTTAGATCTAATAAAATTAAATTTCTCTCTAGCTAGAAGTTTAGTGAAAATGTCTGCGAACTGATTTTTTGTGTCCACATGTGTGATATAGATATCCTTTTTAGCAATGTGATCATGGAGAAAATGATAGTGAACCTCTATATACTTAGCTCTACTATGCAAGATAGGATTATATGACAAGTTAATTGCACTTGTGTTATCATAGTAGATAGGAGAAGCATTAAAATGAATGTTAAAGTCTTAAAGCATTTGCTTCATCCATAGTACCTAGGCACAACAACTCCTGGCTGCAATGTATTCAGCCTCGATGGTTGATAATGTCACTATGCTCTATTTCTTGGAGAACTAATACACCAAGCATGGTCCTACGAGAAAGCAAGTGCCACTTGTGCACTTTTTATCAATCAAACATCATGTGTAATCTGCATCACTATATGTTGTAAGAGTAAAGTCCCTTGAAGTGGGATACTATAGACCAAATTTGAGTTTTAGCTAAGTACCTTAAAATCCTCTTAACATCTATAAGATGTGATTTCTTGGAATTTGATTGAAAGTGAGCACACAAGCCAACACTAAACATTATATCAGGTCTAGAGGTAATTAAGTAAAGTAAACTTCCAATCATACCTCTATAGAGCTTCTCATCCAACTTCTCACGTTCTTCATCTTTATCAAGTTTGGCGGTGTAAGACATGGGTGTGTCCATCCGCTTGGTATTCTCCATCCCAAAGCACTTAAGTAGCTCACTTGTGTACTTGCCTGGTTGATGAAGTTCTCATGTTTTTTTTGGGTAAGTCAGGTAGCTATTTTATTCATCTCGCCTTCCTCATGCAAGTTGATTTGAAAAGCTATTACAACTTGAACTACTAGAAGCATGAATAAATTTGGTAGTACTACTACCGTTACAGGACTCTAACTGGATTATCCCAGCCACGCTAGATGGGGGAATTGCATAGTGGTACATATGACTCTTGGATTTGAGGTGGTATTTTGCTAGTGTGTCAGCTGCCTAGTTGACTTCCCGGTGGCCATGTTGTATCCTCCATTCTTTTATCATCAGCTTCCTAATCTTCAATGTCTAGGAGGTGAGTTTTGGATTGCACTCGGTGTCATCCTTAATGCTGGCAATGGCGTTCTTACTGTCAAATTCAAAGCATGCTTTATCAATCTGGTGTTCATCAGCATATTGCATTGCATCCAGGATCCTCGTCAATTCAACTTCTAACACACTGGATGTATTCAAGGTTCTTCCGCCTCTGCACACCCATTCTCCCTCGCAATTTCTTGCTATAAAGGCTGATGCTGCTATGTTCTTTCCTGTTGCAACATCTGTATTGAATTTTGTGTACCCTAGTTTGGGTTTGCTCCAGGTTCTCTTCTCTTTCCCACCTGGATGTCCCGACATTTTCTCCCATGCCTTCATGGTCATAGCAATGTCATTTGCGATCTGCCTTACATGTCGGTCCACCGGCCAATGCACTCCCTCCATTGCAATGTGGTATCTGTTTTTCTAGATGTGCCAGCAAGTAATGGTAAACATCACTTGCACTTCATATGCCTTCCCTAGATAAATTTTAAGCCAGTCTCTGACATTCGTTGGAGCCAGCAACTTCGTTAGTTCCCCTTACGCCAACATGCTCTCCCAGACCTGCTTTGCGTGGGTGCAGTCCCGTAGTGCGTGGAGTGTAGTTTCTTCTTGTCCATTGCACCTGTTGCAGTTATCATCTTCCGTGATTTTTCTCGCCTTCTTTTTGGCATTGGTGAGGAGTCCTCCATGTGCAGTAATCCATAGAAAGATCTTAACTTGATTAACTACTTTCAAATTACAAATCCGATTCCAGTCCCATTTTATCTCAATGTTCTTGTCTTTCTTCAGGATCTGATAGGCAGAGCTCGTTGTATATTGACCATTACCAGTTGGGCACCACACCCAGATGTCCTTGTGATGGGTGTTAAACGAAGGTTGTATGTGATTGATATTCCTAACATCTTCTATCTCGAACTAGTCTCTCAAGAATTCCATGTCCCATTCTCCTTCTTCCGTGACTACACTTGCTACAATCAAGTCTTTTAACTCCTCTGGGATCGGTTTAATAGTGTGTTCTTCTAGTTTGAACTCAGGCTTCACCCAACAATTAGTCTAGAAATTCGTAGTTGTGCCGCTTAAAGGTTGGATCCTTGCATTTTGCATTATAAAATCCTTCCCTTCAAATATGGCTTTCTTTAATCGAGAACCTATATGCAATCATTGTCCTCTAAAACTCATGAACTTCTTGTGCATTCCACTGCACCACACAGATTTATCATCACATAAAATGTTCCATGCATTGCACAATAGTAGTGCCTCATTCCATTCTCTCATGGACTTTATCCCAAGTCCGCCTTTGTGCTTTGGGCTGGTCACTTTGCTCCAAGCAACGAGGGACATTGGTCGATCTTTGTGGCCTCCCCCCCCCCCAAATAAATCATCTCACCAGTCCATCTATTCTGTCACAAAGGCTCACTGATAGACGGGCATATTGCACCACATAAGCTGGGATTGCTGCTGGAGTGCTCTTGGCAAGGCAGATCCGACCAGCCATGGTAAGGCAACGAGCTGACCATGCATTCATCTTTGTATCCAACCTAGTTAAAATATCTGAGTAAGTGTTGTGATTAACCTTCGTATGGAGGATGGGTACTCCCAGGTACCTTCCCAGATCCTCAATGACCTAGAACCCACTGATCCTCTCGATTCTTTTGTGCTCTATTCTCTCCACACTGCGTGAGAAAAAAATACTGGTCTTGGGTGTGGAAATAGATTAGCCTGATGCTATGTCGAACTTCTCAAAGCATTCTAAAATGTGTTTCATCTGAGCGGTACTAGCTTCAGCAAATAAGATGAGGTCATCTGCAAAACAAACATGTGACACAGCAGGTCTGCTTATACCCAACTTCACAAGTTTCCATTTCTTCTCTTGGACATATTGATTGATTAGCTATGTTAGCCGTTCAAGGCACAAAACAAATAGATAAGGTGATAGCGGATCACCTTGTCTAAGGCCCCTACTAGCCTTAAATTCCTCCAAATGTTCTCCATTCCAGAAGACGAATATCTTGCCTCCATTTATGAAGTTCATAATGTACCTCCTGATATTGTCTGATATATTAATTTTATTTATCGTATCCTCCACAAATTGCCAAGACATCATATCTTAGGATTTAGTTAGATATACTTTTACTACCATTGCCTTCTAACATATCTTCCTCCTCATGTTGTAGATGATTTCCAAAACCAATGCAATATTATCGTTGATGCGCCTTCCCGGTACAAAGCTACTTTGCTCTTTAGAAATCCAGGCTGGCATGAATCTCTTCAGTCGTTCCACCACCACTTTAGATGTAAGCTTCAGCACTATGTTGTTCAGCGATATGGGGTGGAATTGTTCACATTTCTCTGGGTTAGCAGCTTTTGGTATCAACACGACCTTAGAATTACACAGCTCCTGGCTGATCGTATGTCCCTCCATAGCCTCCATCATAGTTTTATGTACAGATTCGCCCACAAGGTTCCATTCCTTCTGGATGAAGAGAGTGTTGACTCCATCGGGCCCTGCCTCTTTGTGAGGATCCATGCCTTTTAGCACGTTGTAAGTCTCTTGTGCGGTTGGCGCTGCTGCTATTGCTTCCTTCTAGTTGTCAATAATAGGTTTGAAGGCACCCGGAATTTGGCAGATGTGCATTTGTCTTCCGTCACCAGTCTCATTCAGTACCTTCTTCAGATGCGAGACCACCATGGGCATCAACTCCTGTTTATCGGAAATCCATTTGCCTTGGTTGTTCTTTAGCATTTTTATGTTGTTTCCTCTCCTCCTTTGGTTCACCCATGCATGGTAGAACTTAGAATTATTATCTCCATCTTTTATCCATTTCATGTGTGCTTTTTGTTTCCAATCCTCTTCTTCCTTCTTTAAAATTTCGTCTACCTTCATTTCCATTTGGTTACACATATCATCAGTGATTGTGTCGTTGTGGACTGATAGGTTTGTCTGCAAAGTGTTTATATTTTGTATTAATCTATCCTTGTGTCGCCCCCTGTCTTTCGAGGTCTGTTGGTCCCATTTTATTAAGTGACCCTTAGCAGATTGCAAAACTTCTGCAAACGTTATCGCCTTGTTCCAGACCTCGCTGAGGACACGCAAGAACTGTTCCTCCTTGTGCCAAGACTCCCTTGTGCAAAGTTTCTCTCTCCATTTGTAGAAGGCCTTATCCTGGATCTCAATAAAATTGGACAATGTTCAGAATTAATCTAAGGTAAGTGCTCTAGGAACATATTTGGGTATTTTTTAATGAATTCATTATTTGCCACGGCCCTATCAAGCCTCTCCTGGAGTGTGACGTGCTTGTAAGTGAATCTCATGCCCGTGAATCCAATATTTGTTAGTCCAGCCTCCATCAAAGTATCACTGAACATTCTTGCCTTAGATCTATAGAAATTATTGCTACCGAACTTTTCGTTAGGATATAGTATTTCATTAAAGTCTCCCAAAGCCACCCATGGTTCATTAATACAACTACCCATGCTGATCAGGTGGTTCCACAGCAACTTCCGGATAGAAGAGTGTGGATTAGCATATATTATCATTACAACCAGCTGATTGTTGACTCTGTAATGAATAAATTGCCTATGGTTGCTTATCAACTTCAGTGTGCAGAGTGTCGGGTCCCAACCAACCCAAATTCCTCCTGTGTATCCCCTTGTCTCGACTCTATAGGACTTCCGCAGGCCAAGCTTCTTGATCACCATTACTGCTTGTTGTCCACTGATCTGTGGTTCTAGTATAGCAATGATTTTTGGTTTCTTTATCGACATGAACTCCTTCAACGTGTTTCGGGTATTGTCATTACTGATTCCCTGAGCATTCCAACAGAGGATATGTACCATTAAGAAGATGAGAGGTTTGAGAACTGAGTTACCTGGGTAACCTGAGTACTTGGCTCAGCTGGTACCTCTTCCCCATATACATATACATCATCGTCTATTCCTTCACAGTTGGGTTGCTCATGTTCCTTCAGTTCCTGTTCCTTCACTGGTTCAGTAGGCATCCCGCCTCATATAGCCATTGCCTCCTTGTCTAAAGATCTTCTTAGACTTCTCCATCTAGCATCCAGGGGTGGGGTTGGTGAAGTTTCTTTATCGATTCATTTCATTTTAGTTCCAGTTTTCTTGCTCCTCCTTCCCAGTTGTGATGCCACCATAGCTAACAATTCCCCTGACTCTTCCAGATTTACCAATGGGTCATTTGTGTTGTTGCTCTGTAACTCCAGTTCTTCAGTATCCTTCATTTGTATTTCCTCCCCTTCCTCTATATTTTCCACGATGATAACCTCGTCTACTCTTGGATTCACAGCCCTATGATCCTCATTTTCTGTTGATGTTGCTTTCGCAGTTGTCGTTCCTCTTTTCTGACTTTGGCCACCTGTGTTTGTGATATCTGTTAGGACCCCCTCATTTTGTTGGATCTCCACTATCTTGTTCTTCTTTTTCCACACTTTTGTGGTCCTTATTGTGGTGTTTGCTGCCTTCTCATGTTGGGTGTTGGCTTCTTGCTCCTCGTATAGGCATGCAATATCATCATTCACTTTGTTAATGAGGCTTTCAAATATGTTGCTAGTTGTCTGCATTGTCCCCGCAGCTTCATTGACCCAGGCTTCTCCTCTTCTCCTCTATCCCCCTTTCCTCCTTTGTGTTTTCCACTCCTCTTGTCTTTGGCGTCCTTCATTCTCATTTCTATTTGCATTCTGCAATCCTTCTTCTGTTTCTTCCCTACTTCTTGCTTCAATTTTCCCGAGACAGTTCTTGGATGTATGGCCTTCTTCTCCACATAGCGCACATGCCCACGGTAGTCCCTCATATTCTATGTCGTATTCTACTCCATTAATCTAGATTGATGATGTTAATGGCTGCGTAGTATCAAGCTCCAGCACCAGCCTTGCAAATTTACTGCATGTTCTACCTGCAGTGTGGGTATCTACCTTAATGAGCCTTCCCAATTCTCTTCCAATGTATTCAAACATGGTTTGGACATATAGGTGTAGGGGCAGGTTTACAACTAATACCCAAGAGACTAGGAGCTCTGGGTATGCTTCAGTTGGTATGAAAGTCGGGTACCACTCCCATACGACAAGGCTACATTCGAACAGTTTACATGGGCCTCCGGTAAGTGTCGTCTCATAATCCCTAGGACATGAGAGTTGAACCACGAAATGACCCATATTTAGTTCGTACATGTTAAATCTGCCTGATATCCTCCAGAGAAATTTTAGACGGTCTCTCAACATCATATACCCTACCTCGGCGTCGACCATATGAACTACGACTACATATTTTCAAGGTTGAGTTAGGTTCTCCTCCACCTCTGGTATAATATTCAAGGTTAATTTGCCTTCTACTTCTCCTAGGGTTATGGTGGTATCTGCTAATGTATCTTCAAAAAGTTTATTAAGAAAGAATTTTGACATTTCTTGCTTGTCACTATTTCCCATTATCACGCTGCTAAAGGACATCATCCTTCCATTTTCATTGGCTCCTACTGCGTTTGAGAGTTCTTCTCCGGTGTCAGCTCTAGTGGTTTGGTTGATGTTTCTGCATTGCATCGATTCATCCTGGCCAGCAGTTTTACTTCCCTCTTTCGAGTTCTCCTTGTTCGTTTCCCCTGTATTCCCTCGCATGCTAGCATAGTTGAATGATATTCCCACAATCAGAATCTTAGTAACTACTCCTTTACCACCTTGGGTCGAATAGTGTCCATCGCTTTCGTGCATAACCTTCTTCGTTCCAGTTCCTCCATCAAAATCTGGTCCTCGATCATGATATGCACCTTCATTAGGGTTTACCTCACAATCGCGGCCGCCGCCTTTTCCCCCATGCTCCCGACGCTTCCCCATTTTTGTTCTCATGTTTAGTTTGCTTGATTTGAAAGAAGAGGAAGAAAGTAAGCTCACCCATCATGCTCATCTCAAACTCACTCTGCATAAGATCACTAAACTCTTTGCAAAGATCAATATTAGTTCCAACAAAAATGATATCATCAACATATATTTGAATGATAAGAAAATTGTTAGAAGTGTGTTTTAGAAACAAGGTAGAATCTACTTTGCCCATGATATACCCATGATCTAACAAAAAGTTCTTTAATTTGTCATACCAAGATGTAGGTGCTTGTTTGAGTCCATAGAGAGCTTTTTGCAACAAATAAACATGGTTAGGTAAACTATCATGTTCAAAGCCCGGGGGTTGTGTAGCATACACTTCATCCTTAATTGTATCATTCAAAAACACACTTTTAACATCCATTTGATAAAGAAGAAAGTTTTTATAATTAAAAAAAGTAGGAAAAATACGATTGGACTCAAATCTAGCTATAGGTGCATATGTTTTGTCAAAATCTATACCTTCCTGTTGATTATAGCCTTGAGCCACTAACCTTGCTTTGTTCCTTACCACTTTGCCTCTTTCATCTAGCTTGTTGAGGTAGACCCACTTGGTGCCAATGATCTTTCTATCACTTGGTCTTGGCACTAGGTTCCATACTTTGTTCTTTTCAAATTTCTCAAACTCTTCTTACATGGCTAGGATCCATTCATCATACCCAAGAACTGCTTTGACGTTCTTTGGCTCGAGTTGTGAGATGAAGGCGTCGCTGGCTTGTTCTTTGTTGAATGCAGCATGTGTCTTCACTCTTCTAAATGGATCACCTAAAATCTGATCTTTTGGATGATTCTTTATAAAATGGGGAGTTGGATCCTTCTTCTCTTCATCTTTCTCTTCTTCTTAACTGACTACCTCTTTTCTCTTTTGGGTGATGTTGAGTTCTTTTAGAATAGAAATTAACTCAGCTGCAACATCCTCATTTGGAACAATATCTTTAGGAATAGAGGGGTTAGTCTCAATAAACTTAACATTAATAGATTCATCTACTTTAGCAAGATCAACATTAAATACTCTATGAGCCTTGCTAGTAGTGTATAGCCAAGAAAGAAAGCCTTGTAAGATTTCAGATCAAACTTATCAAGAGAATCTTTCGTATTCAAAACAAAACAAGGACATCCAAAAACATGGAAATACTCTATAGAGGGCTTTCTATCATGCCATGGCTCATAGGGGGTTTTCTTCAAAGCATGATGGGTAAAAACCTAATTTTGCACAAAATATGAGGTATTGACGGCTCAGCCCAAAACTTCTTTGGAGTGTCATAAAAGCATGGTCCTAGACATCTCTTATAGTGACCTATTCTTCCTTTCTACAACCCCATTTTTTTTCGGTGTTCGAGGTGAAGAGAAGTTACGTGCATACCCAGATTCTTCACAAAAATGTTCAAAAAGATCATTTTCAAATTTTCCCCCATGATCACTACAGATGGAAACAATTCGGTAAGAAGATTCATTCTCAACTCATTCACAAAAACTAGAGAAAGAATCAAGTGTATCACTCTTGGAAATGAGAAATAAGGTCCAAGTATATCTAGAGAAATCATCAACAATAACAAGGCAATACTTGGAGCCACGAAGCGATTGAGTTCTAATTGGTCCAAATAGATCAATGTGAAGAAGTTCAAGGGATCTCTTGGTACTAAGGACTCCTTTAGATTTGAAGGAGGACTTAGTTTGCTTTATTTGGGTACAAGGTTGGCATACCTCATCCTTTTCAAAATATAATTTGGGAAGTCCCTTGACCAAGTTCTTTTTGCTCAACTTCTTCATTTGATGCATATTTACATGACCAAGTTGATGATGCCAAAGAGAAATATCATTCGAGTTGACTACTAGGCATCTACCAACAACATTCTTAATAGAGTCAAGCACAATTACATAAAGATTACCACTTCTAGTTCCCTTATATATGACTTGATAGGTGAGGGAATCTAGAATCAAGCATTCAAAAGAAGTAAATAGCAAAAGGTAACCATTATCACATAATTGACTTACACTTATTAAATTGTGATGTAGGCCATCCACAAAAAGAACATTTTTGATACACAATGATTCCCCTACATCACCCTCACCTTTAACCTTACCTTTCTTGTTGTCCCCAAAGGTAATCAAACCTCCTTTCTTCTTAGTGAAGTTGTTGAAATGGCTTATGTCACCTGTCATGTGCTTAGTGTAGCCACTATCAACAATCCATCTACCTTTTTGCTACAAGAAAGGAGAGTGTTGGTTCCCAACTCAAACTTTGGGATCCGAAGTTAGCTTGGGGACCCATTTCATCTTTGGGTTGGTCCCCTTAGGCTTGTAAGGACAATAAGTAGAGTAATAATCATCACATTTGCAATGAGAACAAATCACAGGGTTCTTAGTGCCAGAAGACTCTCCAATGACAAAGGAGGTTTCACTACTCTTTTTCTTACCTTTATCTTTGTTCTTGCCCTTAGGTTCTCCCCCTACAAATCCCAGACCACTAGTACCACTTTGTTTGGTAGAATGGTCAAGGATTTCATTTAGGGAGTATTTCCCTTTGAGGAATTTCTGCAGAGAGGCTCTAAGTCTATGATTGTCATCATTAAGAGATATAATAATAGAAGACAAACTATCAATATCATCTCTAGCAAGAACAAGATCGGCCTCTAAACAAAGGGTTTTAGTTAAATAAGAATCTTTCTCAAGACAAATAGAAGCAAAATCATTACTAGGAAAGATAGGTCTAGAAGATAAATCATTAACTTGACCAAGCAACATAGTATTTTTATATTCAAGCACTTGAATTTCCTTAAGATAAACATCCATCTCATCCCTACGAGCATCAATAATGAGCTTAAATTTAGCATTTTAGTTTTAAGAGTTTCAAGCTCATTTAGGCACTTTTGGTTATCTTCCTTAAGAGTTTCAATGTTCTTAAGGTAAACACCATTCTCTACTTCAACTCCATTGTATTGGACCTCAAGATCAAGATATTGGCTTTGCAAGTTATCAATTCCCTCAAGATGAGTTTTCTCATTTAGCTCAAGTATTTCAAGTTTATCATACAAATCATCAATAATTTTTCCTAACCTTTTTCTTTTAGATTTACATTTAGCAAAAGAAGAATGGGTAGAAACTAGCATATCAATAAGAGTTTCCTTAGATAACTCATGCAAGATTACCTCAATTACCTCACCAATTTATTCACTAGTATAGTCCATGAGTGCAAGGTGTCACTCTCCATCTTCTTCGAAGATAGAGCCACTTGAGGATGATTCCTCCCAAGCTGCATGAGTTGCATTCTTGTGTCTTTTCTCCTTCTTTTCCTTCCTATTATACTTGCTCTCCTTCTTGTACTCTTCCTCCTTCTTGGAGCTTCCGTCATGGTGTGACTTTCTTGATTTATGATATTCACTCTTGTAGTGTCCCTTTTATCTACACTTGTAGCATCTAGGAGTAGAGGATGAGGATTGCTTTCCCTTGAAGTGTTTGCCCTTAGTGTAGTTGGATTCAAGCTCACTAGGGCCATCATCTTCACTAGAGGAGGAGGTAGATGCTCGGCAAGCAAGTTTTTGTTGAAGGATGACAACCTCCACTTATGCTTTTAAGGCACTATCTTTGATCTTCTTGGCTTCCTTCTCTTCTTGCTTGGGTTCTTCTTCTTACTTGTCAAGCCTTGGCTCATGAGCTTGGAGGTTTCCAATGAGCTCTTTGGTTGGGATGTCACCAATGCTCCTCATTTCTTTAATGGAGGTCACCTTTGACTCCCATCTCTTTGGTAGATTCCTCAAGATCTTGGAGTTGATTACACCTCTATCCAAAGTGTTTCCCAAAGCAGCTAGGCCATTGATGATCGCATTGATCCTAGAGCTCTGCAATCCCTTCTTTCTTTCCCATCTTGAAGTTCTCTAGAAGGTTGTTCAACATGTATATCTTATCCATCTTGACTTGCTTTGTGCCCTCATAGGTAATGCACAACTTATCCCAAATCTCATAGGTGGTATCCCATGATGAGATGTGGTTGAACTCTATTAGGGAAAGAGCTGCATAGAGTATTCTTATGGCTTTGGCATTGAGCTGGGCTTCTTTTAGTGCGGCTTCATTCCATGTTGAAACAGCTCCAGTTGGCTCCTTGTATGGTGTGACCATCACCTTTCACATATCAAATTTAATGTCTTGAATGTAGAATTGTATATGCCTCTTCTAATACAAGAAGTTGGTGTCGTCAAAAATTGGAGGACGCACGGAGAAGCCTCCCTCTAGGTTGAGTGAACCAAGTAGGTTGTTTCGCATCTTCTCCTCTCATGGGAGATTATTGGAGAATATCCTTGACTCTGATACCAATTGTTGGATCTAGGGCTCTAGAGGGGGGTGAATAGAGATTCAAAATTCTCACAAGATAAGTTAGACCTTCAAATTATATCAATCAAAACCAATAATTTAAGAACAATTTGAAGTCCTAACTAAGCAAGCATACCAAGGATAACAGAAATTAAAACATGCACTTGGACAAGGTGGTTTAGAGTGGTTCCACTCTCCAAACTAGGAGGAGTCAATCCACTACCTAGAGAGGTAATCCTCTAGGACTTTGCAATTTGTGTATACTTATATTCATTCATAAGAGATACAAGGAGACCATCATACATCCAAGGATTTATCAATTCAAGACAAGAGTTTTCCAACTATACAAGGACTTGCCCACTTGATCAAGATGTCTTCAGCCTTCAACAAGGACTTACCCACACTTGCATCAAGTCTTTGGCCTTGAAGGAATTTTCCCACTCTTCTTGAATCTTGGCCTTGCCCTTTTCCTTCACTTGGAGAAGATCTTCACCTCTTCTTCAACCTTGAAGAAGAACATCAACAACTACACCTTCACTCAGAGTAGCTTGCTTCAACCTTTGCTTCTTTGAGAAAGGGGGGTAGGGTATATGGAAAGGAATGAGAGCTTTACAAGCACATAGAGGTAGCTCTCTTACAACTAGCCTAACTCACTCATAATCACGAAATGCTTTGTAAATGAGAGAGAGAGAAAGGGGCTCAAGGAGTTGCAACACACTCAACTATAGAAGGGACTTAGAATAGCATGGATGAGCAAACTTGGAATGAACTCCAAGGGGTCATATTTATAGCTGGGGGTGTTCCCTTGTGTGTGGGATCACTTAAGGGGAAAATATAGCCATTTTCCAAGTTACAAGGGGTCTATTCTGGCTCAAAACAACTCCCCAATAGATATAATCACTATTTCTGCATTTTCTGTACACTACATTTGGTCGAGTTTCAATAACTCCACCGATCCACTAAGTGACAAAGCCAATTTTCAAACTACCGATCGAGATTGTTCTGGGAAACTCAACCGATGAGTCAAAATCAGTTTTTCTTAGTTGATCGATCAATCGAGTTATGTAAGTGTGCAACTCGATCGATTGGTCATCTTCAGAAAATCCATCACTAGATCGATCGAGTTCCCAACTCGACCGATAAACATCCTGTGACAAATTTTCTAAATTGACTTTTGGATGATCAAACATTGGAATTAAGTGTCCCTGGTTTTTTCTCATCTTAGTTACAAGTCATATCATCAATACAGGTGATTAAAAAAATAATCTAAGGTCATTTAGAGTGATTTCCCAAAATGCGCACTTGCATTGCTTTTGACTTGAACTTGGACAAGGTAGGGCTTGTGTAATTTGATCCTTTTCATGTACCTAAAGACTGAAATCAATCTTGAACAAACATATTAGATACATAGGAATGGAATGGTTAATTCATTATCAAAATATGGGCATATGTATAACTCTTAAGTCAATAAGAAAGTGGTTCATCTTTATCTGAATACTTGTTGAACTTTGGCATGTAAAAGTTGTTAGGTAAATTTGCATCAAGAAAGTGCCAAAAATACATGTAAGTCTTGGCCCCACCTTCCTCACCTCCAATTGTTTAAGCTTACAAAGAATTGCATGCATGATGGAATGAGTTATAGACATGTATTCATCATGTTTCTTTTCTTTTTTGGAGATCGTTGCTAAACATGAGGTTTGATTTTTGTTGACAATGTTGTGTACACCGATGATGGGAAATTACAAACTCCCATGAAAGGAATGTACCACAGGGGAGGTGGTGGATAAAATATGTGATTGTGGGTGTTGGAACTGCTCATGGTTCCATAGCTTACATGGCTAACATTGTTGGAAGTACTGCCCTTTGGTTCGAATTCATCTTCAGTGTCTTTGACTCCCTCAGTCTTAGCTTTTTCTCAAGGCTCCCTTGTAGGATGACGACATGATTCTTTGTCTCAGACATAATTTATACCAAATAGTTGTGTGAGTTAGCATGTAATGTATATTGACATGACCCTGGATGGAAGGGACTCACTTTATGCATATATGATTCCAAGAGATGTATGGGAATGAAATTGCACAAGACCCTCCACAAGCTAATGATCCATATTGATATGTGCTCAGATGGTAACCAAAATTGAATGGATGCATGGAAGTAGTAGCAAGAGATTATTCTGAATGACCTTGATGTGAAGCTTTTGGTGTTTTCATGTGGGCCTCTAGTTCTTGAGGGTTGCCTATTATGTTTCTTGTTGGTAGTACATGATATGTCCATCTTGACTGAGCACTTGTATCACCGAGTGAGGTATGGACTCATGGACTGACCTGGATGACCTATAAGCTAGACATATATATCTCAAACACACAATTCATTCTACAAGGATGTGTATCACTTTTGGGTTAGACCCTTAACACATAGTTATGGCATGAAAAATACTTTTCTTCCTCTTTCATGAGAGGTATAATAAGTATATACTTGATCTTTAGTCCTTCAGATGGTGCTTCCTATAAGGGATCTTTTATGGGCACTATGGTATACGATGGATTAGAGGATACTTGCCCCTATCTTAGGTAGAACACTAGGAGTTTCCAACTTGTCATGGGACGCTCCCAGTGGCACCCTAGGGGTGGAGAACATGGGTGATATCTTTTCTATCTAAGGATGTGTCTATCAGATAAGTGTTCAAGGGAAGGGTAATGTTAGGAACCTAATGATGTTAAGGTCCAAAGTAGCCTATTTATGGAGTGGACTATGCCTAGTTAACCTATTTGCCCCTACATTGTTGCCAAGATTTTAGGGTGGGAGAATGCATCCTCTATGGAGTGCCCCTAGTCTCAAATGCGGCACGACATCACCCTAGCCCTTACCCAATATGCACCCAAGTTTCTCACTAATGGATACTCCATATGGGGAAAGGTAGATGTGGAGAGTGGTTCTCTAGTTTCAGGTCATGGTTCAAGAATGTATATGAACATGAATATGTGGTGATGGCCTAGTTTTAGGTCATGGTCCAGGATTTTTCTAGTTCAACTTTGTATAATCCATTCCAAATTTTAGGTCATTGTTGAGGATAGTGGTGATATCAACATGGTAGAAGGTAGTCCAATTTTAGGTCATGGTCGAGGACCAATACTTGGTAGCTGAATATGGGTGGGCCATAGTGATATTGGGTGTTGTCATAGTCAAGTTGGAAGATCCTCTAGATTAGGTAAAACTAGTACGAATTGACATTCTTCCTTGATTTGTAACTTATATCCAAGTTTGATTAGTGAGTGGTCACACAGCCTAGTTAGGAAGCTTTGTGTTTAGAAGGATCAAGTTGAGTCAAAGAATCTTTTATATGTATCGTATACATGGGACCAAGAATGAATGCATACATGGTTTATGTATACCACATGTGATGGTATGGCATAAAGGTCAATGTGGTTTGTTTAAATGAAGGCATATAGTCTTTTTTGGGTAAAACAACAACCTTTCAGTGTGAGGTTGAAAGTTTGAAATTGATCTTCAAGTGGAATAGTCCTCTTGAAGGAGTTTACTTTGAATTTGGACATCCTTTTGGTGTGTTTGATAGATGTTCAAGCTTAAAATGTGTCCATAGTAGGGGATTACTCAAGATCTTGAGTGGTATTCATCAAGAATTTTTGGATTTGAGTGGTGGGCTCAGATGATGAAACCAAAATTGGGTAGCCTTCCGATGTGATTCTTTAAAGAAAGGTTGTTGAAGTAGGGATACTTTGATAGTTAATTTGAATAGACTTCTATCGCAAAGTATGCTAACTAGAAGATGTTCAATTGATGTTGGAAGTGATCACAATATAAGTGGAAGTTTAGCAACCTTTTGGTATAGGATAAGTTGTTGAATTTTTGGGCAAGATCCTTGGGTTTGTGATAGACTTTTGATAGTGATTGGCATGATTGTTTTATAACATTAAGATGTTATTGATAAATGAAAAATATATGCAAGATGATCAATAAGAAACAATCAATCCCATGGCATGAAGCAAGCAACAATATTAGAACATCAAGCGAGCAATAATTGTAAAAGATAAAAATCCTTCACTTTAGCCCATGAGTTTAGATGGGATTTATGTCTTCTCTCAAGCATGACCTGCATAGGATAGGTGGTTCCTTAACGTCTCTACAACATGATGGAACTCGCATTGGGGTAATCCAGTTTCTACATATTTGGGTGTTTCTCCTAATATACCACGTGACTAAAATGATTATGATCAGTCATGAGTGTTGAGAGAAGGGGTATCCTTGAAGACTTTGGGTGTCTAGTGTTCTGATATGTTGATACCTTTACTAACACCTCATGCCTCTCCTAGGATTTGATGTGAGTGTTGTCACCCATTTCATAGAAACATGTGTTGAAGGAGTGTAAATTGCAAGTGTCCAAACTTTTTTATGTTAATTGTAATCCGATGACAAAGATATGGGAAGTAAAGAGCAAGCGGGACCAAAACAAACATGTAAGTTTATCCCCACTTCCCATAAAACAAGCAATCACTTGAGAAAGTAATCATCAATGCACAAGAAAAGAAAAATCTTGCTCATAATGGAAGATCTCTCTTTTCACTTGTTTCTTTTTTTGGAGAACAACAATGGAAACAAAATGGGAACCAGAAAAACCCTAAAAGGGAAGCATTAAGGAAACCTTAAATGGTAAGCATAATGAAAACTAAAAAAAGGAGGAAACAAAATGGGAAATGTATTGGAAACCCTAGAGAAAAACCAAACCAAAAAAAGAAAACTTTAGATATCAAAAGAAGCAACTTGAAAGTGTCCCAAGAGGAGTTGCTAGAGTGTTTTTCCTATGGAACAAAAAAATACATTATGACTAATCGTGGTTGTGTCTTGTAAAACTTATATAAACATGAAAAAAGCTAAGGATTCATAGCAACTGCCTTATTTGAGAAAATTAAGGAGAACTGTATGTAGGCATTTATATTAGTAGAAAAACACAAAAATGAAAAAGTGACTCCCCTCGAGGGAAAATAAAGCATGAAAAGCATGGCCAAAAGATTAGGATTGGAAATCCTATTATGATAGTGGAAGGAGTTAGGTACCCCCAATATTGCGGTTCAAAATATAGAATTTTTAAAACCATTTGGTGTAGATTTAGTTAAAGAAAATGACCAGACTAAATCACACATCCAAAAGGTGCATATCTAGAGTAGTTGGACTCTTAAATTTATAACTCGACACTCAGGTCCCTGCAACTATTATATGAAATCCAATGTAGTAAATTGAGGTTGATTCGTAAGGACAAGGAGTGGTATGTGCTAAGAACGTAGAATCTTGGCTCAGTTACACCAATCAAAGGGTGAGATTAAGTTTGATGTTCCTTAGGGAATTATGTTACTCCAACCAATCAAACAAAGTAAAACAAGTAAAACAAAACAAGAAGTGAAACAAGAGAACAAGTAGAAACAAAGAGTGATATAACAAGTATGGATGGGACCTCAGATTGGGTTTCACCATCTAAGGTATCTCCCAACATGCAATACTCACACCCATTGTATACCCTTAGCAAGATTACAAGAAATCATCATATATTTCTATTCCATCCTCTCTCAATCTTAGGATAGATCTAGATTATAAGGTTGTCTCTCTCTCAAGATGGGAAACAAAAAATAATAATATAATGATATGCACATTAGCTTAAGCATTCCAACATTCTCATGCATTCATGAAACTCCATAACACTTAGATAAGGTCAATACTACTCTTTTGAGGAACTAACAATCAAACATTACAAGATGGTATCTAATCATACAAGTGAAGCATTAAGACTAAGAGTATGTAGATAATCATTGCTAAAACCATCTATTCAAATAGATGTAAGTATTTACATGTTGGGAGAGCCTTAGTTTCTACTAACTCATGGTGGTGAGTAGCATTACGAAATTACAAACATGGAGAGATGGGAGGTACCGCCAGAATGAAATGGAAGAAATGAGAGCAGGGAGGCGGATTTAGGAAAAGGATGATAGGAGATACACCAATGATAATCAGGAATGGTCAAGATTGATGGTTCGATGCTCTGAGTCTAGATCTAGCATGGTGTAGATAGAACTTCTACTCTTCTTCCTCCTTCTGAGAATGAAGAACTTGAGCAAGGCAAGGTGGCGGTGAACTAGATCAATGGTGAAGGAGTAGGACTCTTGTCCCATGAACCGATGGTCCAGTAGATGTTCGGTGGTGAGGATGAACTCTAATAGCACTTGGGAATCCTATGTGCAAGTCGTCCCATGTAGCAATGCCCCATGGGTCCTATTTATATCTTCGGCTATTGGTCTTTTTGCTTGCACGGCAAGCATAGGCACGTGCCTCGGGTTGCATGCCTAATGAAGTTAGAATGACCATTTATTCAGGCCATCGAGTCCTTGAGTAGGACTTGGAGACCTTCAATGGAAAGTGTCTTGCCATTGGATGTTGAACCTGTGAGACCGTCTATTCTAGAAACAACTATCCCATCAGTTCTTGGGAATCGATGGTTGTTGTCTTGCTTAAGTTGATGGTTGTACCTGTCTAGGGAAGCCATCAAATCTTCACATCTGATGGTCACACAGGTTGGCCATGGGATCCCTACATATGGTTGTGCAGACTGGCCATCGAATGTGAATTGTGAGTTAGTGACATGCTCTCATGGATTAGGATCATCAGTTTGCGACCTGATAGTCACTCTGGTAGTTGCTCAGTAGCTTTGTCACAATCTCCATCGGTCGTAGAAATTGATTGATGCCCTACTCCATGGTAGGCCCTTTAGTACTTATGTTACCTACACAGAATGTCATAGTTACCTTCAAAACAAATCGTAAGAGGTATTTATGTGTGAAATAGGGTAAAGTCAATACAAGTTTGCATAAATGTGGGGAATTAAGTGGAAAATTAAGGCATCAAACATCCACACAATTGGATGTTATCAACCCCCCAAACTTAGAGTCTATCTTGTCCTCAAGATAACAAATAGAATCAAAGCATCGAGTAAAGACTATGGGATTTATTTATTTCATAATTTTCTTCATATAGACATATCCATATTCCATCCGTAGGTGAGATATGTTTGACTACTTAGTCAACTTACTGTTTTCCCAAATTCAATCCCCTAGATCTAGAGTTGCATCACTTTCATTTTTGTTGTTGTCTTTGTTGTAGAAGGAGGGTTCCCTTCACAATGTGCGTGTAACTACTCTTCCTAGTTGTACTAGTACATGGTTCATGCTAGGGGTAGCTTTCACACTTAACATTTATTTTAAATAGGCCATATATATTATAGTGGGGTAGGATAAGGCTGTAGTTTTTACCTGCCTTTCTTAGGTCCCCTCAACCATGGGTACTATTATATTGATAGTATTACCCAACATTTGTTCATGATGTATTTTCAGGTGGTTATATGAGGTTTCCTTTGAAATACAGATAGGAAGTTTGGCTTCCAAGCTTGTTCTCCTCAACATCTTTTGCATTTGGCACAACTCTCATGATTTTATTCTGCTAAGCTTTTATTCTTTCTCACATGCTTGGAGGTGATAGGATTTTGTTTTAAGGATAGTTTTGGGATGCCAAGCCTCTTTTAATCCCAAAGTTGGGCTTTTTTGTACTAGGGAGGGGTAGTTGTTTCCCTTGTCTGCAAGAGTATGCATTTTCCAACCTATACTAGGAGGTTAGTGTAATCAATTAGGGTTGGCACCAGTTTAAGTCATCTTTAATTCAGGGAAATCACTAGGGGTTACGACATTGTTTTTCTATTTACGGAGTCTTGAAATAAGAATAGCATAGAGATATGGTTATACACAAGAATTTTTGTTAGGTGAATTTATAGCACATGGTACCATTCTTGAAATGATTGTGCTATAAGGTAGCTAGAGGACAAGAAGTTATAAGGTAGGAGTGGTGACAACACCTAAGAAAAATTAAATTCAAAATTCCTTTAAAAACTATTTGTGCATTGAAATTTTCCTTCAAGGAAATGATAATAATACATGTACAAAATTTTAGTCAAAACCAACCATTTGGCTTTTCAAAAAATTGGCAACGTTTTCACCAAAGTGTAGCAAGGAAGGGTAAGGTAAAGAAATGCAAAGAAAATTGAAATGCAAGTGAGCATAAAAATGTACCAAGCTTGCATGTTCAAATCCTCCCTTAAACTTATTATCCACCCTATCCTCAGGGTGTCAAAGAATTAGGTTTATCTAGAATGGGCGAGTTAGAGTTGGTCTTTTAGTTGTGCCCATTTCGAAGATAATATCTTCATTGTGTATTGGCCTTGAAGATGGTGATAATAGTCCTCCTAGTAGTGTTCCACCTTGTAATTTGATGTGGCTAGCATCTACATCCATATTAAAATATATAAATTGTAGTTGTTGGAGAGAGGTTCTTGTTGTGGGCTTCTATGACAAAACTATGGTTTCTTGAACTTTAAACCTTTGTCTGGTATGCCATGACCGTATGTTTGTATCAGTTCCAACATCTTTGTGGACACTTGAGTGGATTTTTTCTCAATGATGATGTTAGATGTTTTGTGATATGTTGTACATTTCATGATAAACATGGCATCTGAACTATTGTAAAAGATTGTTGTTCTATTCAGTGTATCAACTGACAGTAATGTCGAGTGGCCGTCATGCAAAACAGGTACATATATCCACCGAGGGACATTATATTGTAAGTGAACAATTAGACATTGTAGTTTACCAGACTCCTTCTTTGGGAGAATATCCTCAAATATTTCATAAAATACCATGTATACATCAAGGAGTTTATCAGAGAGAAGTAACTAACAAGCTATCATGACGTTGATAGACATGCAACCTCCAATTATTAAAATGTCTTGAAGGTTTGGCAATAGTATTTGAACATTATCTCATTCAAAAATTGTTATGAAGCATCCTCTTGTGGTTGCTATTCATTCATGAGAAAGGTGGCTTCTTCAATCAACAGCCCTAACATGCCAGTTCATCAAAATTTATGAAAGTGGCCAGGAATATATTTGTCGGTTCTAGTCTATTTGTTGGTTGATCGTCGGGTGCATCTTTTTCATCTTGAATTGTTGCCTCTTAGTTAGAAGTTGTTATTGGAACATGTGCTTCTACCTCATGTGTCTTTTCATCTTTGTATGTCCCTAGTTTTAGACAAGATAGTGAATTCTTCTTTTGTAATATTTGTTGTTGCCTTTTCTGTTGTTGCTTCGTCTGCCTTTATTGTGATCATATTTTGTTGAGGTGAAGAAGTAGTTGTAGTTGTATCTGGTTGAGGAGGTGTTGTAGTGACATGTAGATTGATTTTTTTAGAGGGTGGTGGTGAGGGGGGAATGCTTGAATCTTGTGGAAAATACATAGGTATCCTTGAAGTAGAGAGAGGGACTACCGGGTTGGCTATGTTTTCTTCTGGAGTAGACATTTCTACTATTTCCATCAGCTTCTTTAGTTTCTCTCTCCATGGGATTCTTACAGACAAGGGGAAAAGTGAGTAAATCCTCCTTGGGATATCATCCATATGTACGTCGTAGAAGAATTTCTTGTCATGTATTATTTCCATGGCATTTTTTTCTCTTAACACATGAAAGTCTTTGTTGACTATCTGCTTGAGTGGGGATCCCCTGTTTATGGCTTCTATCATCCGTAGTGCTATAAATGAACTATCCTGTGAGTTTTCCTTTGTGCTAAAAGTAAGTAACGACTCTTCTTGTGGAAAGATCAGCCATTGTTAGGATCCAGTGGTTGAAAGCCTTGAATGGTAAAATTATGAACTTTAAGGTTTAGTATTCTCCAAAGTGTCTTGAAGCTCTTTGACTGAGGTTGCATTTCTTGTTTCTTTTTATAGTTGGGATGAAAGGTTGGATATCACATTAAAAACTAGTTGATTTTGTCTCTATACATATATTCTTCTATAATAGTCTCGCAGAAGATTTTTGAAAAAGGTTATTCTTATATTTGCTTTTTTCCTAAAAGCTAAACACAGATTTTCCTTATCATAGTGGATTGTTGCTATAGATTATGTCTTGTCTGAGTTTCTCATCATCCAGGATGTCAGTTAGGACATGAATGTTGGGTAGCAGCAATCCTGACACAAAAATCACATCCATACATGCCATCCTACACGGTAGCAGTGGTGGTGTTGTCGGACTTGAGTTGTCTCTGCAACTAGAAGTTGTAGGCGGATTGAGAAACATTAGGTTGGCTTGTTTTGGAGGCACATTGGTGAACATGTGGTTCAAGTTTCCTTCATCAGCTTCAGGCGCTTGCTATTCTATCTCTGCTTCAAAGGAAATAGGGAGTTCTCCCCCTATAATAGGTTCATCCAGTAGTAGTTCATTTATGAATCAATCCTAATATGTTGGTGATGGTAGAGTCTTGTAGTAAAAAAGAGGATCCATCCCATCCATGACATCTTTAATAGTCTTTGGTGCCTCCCCTTATTTCAGGTGATCTTAGAGTGATGTCATTCTTTCCAACTGCTTATGTATCTTTGGTGAGGATGACGTGTCGGGAGGATAGTAGAACCCCCTAATCTATTAGTGTTTTGGGTTCCCCATCATAATGGTTATTGGTGGAATGACTTGGTGAGGCTGGGGAAGTGGCAAGATTGTCCTTCCCAATAGGCATTTCCCTGCCCCCCTCAGACTCCTCTCTTAGTGAAATAGTGTGTTCTACATTGTCATTTTCTTTTGCAACTACAGCTCGACCCATTGTATTGCGGCTATCAACATGTCAATCTTGAGATGAACATCAATATTGGCTGGCATGGCAGATGAGATTTCAGTGACGATGATATGTTGTCTCTTTGGGAAATCTTCATTGTTTGTTGTAGGGTTATCCTTCCTTTTTGTCGCTTCAGCTCGTAGTTGTAGGTTTTCTTGGCATAGATCGTCCAGTTCCTTTCGGGGGAGGGTGACTTCATCCATCATTCCAGCAAGCACCACCATAACCTACATTTATTTATAAACTAGTTGCATCTGTTGTGGTAGGTTGAGTGTGGGTTGAATGTCAGCTGTTATTTTCTGCACCTATGAGTTTGGTGCTAACATATTTGGGTTAAGTTAAAAATATTTAGAGTAGAGGTTGAGACAATATCATGGAGTTTGTTGATCTCTTACTCTATCTCCATGAACTTGTTTGCAGTTGGCACCCAATGTTATTGTTTTGGTCTGCTCGTGGAGCTCACTTCATGTTTTGCCTTGTTTTCTTTTGTGGATTCTTCATGGTCTTTGGCGGGACGCGTGATGTTCTTTGTTTGGGGTCACTCTTTTTCAGGGCTTGCTCCTTCTGGTATCCCTACTTTAGATATGTTCAAGAATACTTCTTCTCTATTGTCCATTGTTGCCTCCTTGTGTTCTTTGTGGAGGGAAGAAATACTCACTTTTGGAAGTGGTTCCTCTTTTTGGACTAGGACAACCGCCTCTTTCATTGATTTGTCTTGTACAATCATTAGGGATGCATCATCTACCCCTTTACTTGTCTTACTGATTGTGATGACGGTTGGGGTCTCTAAAATCTATGTTTCATATTCTTCTAGGTTTATTATCTTGGGTGTAGGGGGTTCCTTTGTCTGGGTTTTAGTATCCATACTTTCAAGAAGGCATAATATTATCCTCTTTCTTATATGTTGCTTTGTAGCAACTTCCTTTGGTTACTTTCCATTTTGCTCAGCCGGCTTACTTGTGCTCATAGTTTGTAAAGATATTATCCATAAAATTTCTTCCTCCTCAAATACGGGTGTGTCATTATCGCAGTTGATTAGTTCTAGGAGGGCCAGATAGTGTTTGGATCTACATAATATGCAGTAGTAATTCTACTTCTACCTTGTTAGGACATCGGTATCAGTTAGGTATATGGCATCAATCAGTACATCCCCCTCTGGCCTGAGGAGGAATCTCATATAGATGGGGTACCCCAGACGATGTGCAATGTACATAATCAGGCCTCCCATGCAGAAATCATGGGAGCCTTCTGGCCCAACTATCACTACTAGTTTATCAATTAATATTTTTCCAATGTTGACATGTTTGCCTTCCATGATACTCAACAATATGTGGAGATCCAATTTGGTCACATTTCCCATATGTACTCTGAAGGTTAGGGTATTAGTGAAGAGCTTGTGCATGATCCTCATAAAGTCTGAGTGCATCAGGGTGGCTTTGGATTGTCCAGAGTTGTATGGGCATTCTCCTGACAACTTCTCCCATGTATTGCCTGTTTGGAAGCCTCATGCATCACTGTTTCCCTATGCCATGTTGTCTTGTTTTGATTGTTCATTAGAGTTTGTGAAGAGTGAATCAATCCATTTCTCTGTCAGTATTTATTATTCGTTGATGATGTGCACTTGTAGTTTATAGTCTCCCCCACACTTGTTTGTTTCTTCTTTTGTCACTGGAAGCTTTTTTATAGAAGACATAGATTCTAAGGTGAACTCATTGTAAGAGGTCTGCTTGTTGAAACATATCTTATTAATTCCTATCCTTTCCATTCATAGATTCCTAGTTTTTGAAGTGCATCTACATCATCAAATTTGGTGGCCTTGAAGTTTTTCTTTGCAAACATTCTACCCCTGGTATCACTGTGTTCATCATCCCTAACCAGAAAATAGTTGTCAGGTTGTTCCTTATAAACTACATTTGTTGTTTGAGGAACAATGCAGACAACCACCATATGTTGTGGTACTATTACTTCTATGGCAGTTCCCTCTATAGATGTCTTGGCCACTTTGTGAGGCCTCACTTGGTTAGGACTACTTGCACTCCTCTTCTTCAATTTATGTGCTTCCTTAGAAGGACTATAGTCAGAAATCGTAGTTCATGTGTGCTCTTCCTCACTAGTAGATTCCTCAGGGAATGGCTCAGCTAGCCTCTTGAGCTTCTTTGCTTCGAAGTTTGCTTTGTTTACTTTGAAGTTTGCTTTGATGCTTTCACAAGTAACATCCCCATGCAATTTTATATATGCTACTACTTTGTCTTTTATTCTTTCAATCCTCTCTATCTCCTCCTAAGTCATAGATGCTTTGAGTCTTTGTGTTGTTGCATACTCTTGGATCACTTGGGCCCTATCTTGGTTGCCTTCCATCTTTGCTTTGTAGACACCAAAGTATCTCTAGTAAGGTTTCTCCTTGGTGCGTCGTCAGTTGATGGTCTGAAGCTTGGGAACGACGCCTTCTGATGGTTCTCCACAAGGTGACTTTAGTTGCCTTAGCTCTGAGTTTTCACGTTGCTAGGGTTTACAAGTGGGATCCATCAGTTTGCTCAAGATCTTTTATAGAAGTCCCAAATTAACGTTACACTGGGCAAACATCAAATCTCACCTTTCTATGGTGCTCACGTGAAGTGATTTGATGGTTCTAAGGTCTGTTGGTATTACTGACCAATATTAAAACATTCGATGGTTTTCCAAATCTAACGGTGTAGCTGTGTAAATACCTGAAATGATGCTAGTCGTTATCCAAGATCTGATGGTGTGACAATCTAAGGGTTTGTTAGAACTGTTTGTTCTTATAACTTGATGGTTGGCCTGAATGTTCCATTTACTCAGTCACTCCTAAGATCTGATGGTGGAACAGATGCCCATATTTGATGGCTCTACATGCATTTTTTACCTTCTAATGGTAGACACTAGCCTCTTGAAAATCGATAGTTAGGTAGTGTATTTTGAAATCAGATGGATTTTATTATTGATCATCTGATCATGGACTAGACGAATGTGATCCAATGGTTTGTCTAGTCTTATCTTCTGATGGTGTCCATTTAAGGGATCGATGGTTCCTATAAATGGTTCATGTAATAAAAATTGGAGTTTCAAATTTTCTTGATTTTATTCTATGTACACTAAAAATTACGAAACAGAATAAAATTACTAAAACTAATGATGAAACCTTGATTAGGAATTATGAAGATATAGTTACTGAAAAATTCATAAAGTAGACTAGAAATTAAGAAAATATGTTGAGGAATCCTTGGGTTGTCGCCCAAGAAGCACTAATATATATTTTTAGCTTGATTTCGTCTTGGTTGGCTCCTTCAGACTTCCTCTGGTACTACAAGTGGGAGTTCCTCTAACTAGAGTTTTGATCTTCTTGTGAATGCTTTGTCTTCATAGTACCACTTCACTCTATGTCCATTCACCTTGAGCGTTCTAGTCTTTTTGCTACAAATTTCCATCACCCTTAATGGATATTCTTGGATACAATGAGGGGACCAAACCACCATGAGTTTAGTTTCCCTAGAAAGAGTCTAACTCTTGAGTTAAAAAGGAGAACCTTATCCCCTTCAGACATGTCTTTCCTTTTTAGATGGGCATTATGCCACACCTTGGTCCTTTATTTATATATTCTTGCATTTTCATGCACATGGAGTCTAAGCTCATGTATTACCTTTTTAGTTGCAAAAACATTTTCTTTCTTGTTAATTCTGGGCCCATGTTCAAAAATGTCATTTCCTAGAAAGCTTTGTGTTCCAGTTTGACTGGTAAGTGACAAGCCTTACAATATATTAATCTGTAGGGAGTGGTTCCAATAGGGGTCTTACAAGAAGTATGATATGCCCATAGGGCATCATCCAGCTTATGGACCAATCCTTTTTCATCCTCCCTACTATCTTTTCTAGTATTTTCTTAATCTATCTATTGGAGACCTCTACTTGATCAGATATCTACCAGGTGTAGGGGGTGGAAACCTTTTTCATTGTTCCATACTTCTTCAATAGTGTTGGGAACTGTCTTTCAACAAAATGGGATCCCCAGTCTCTGATGACATTGTGTGGTGAAAAAACACTAGAGGGGGTGAATAGGGTTTTATAATGATTTTAAAATTAATTCAACCAAACAACCACAATTGAAATTTGGAGAAGGAGACACGACGTTTAGAGTGGTTCCACCCTTAGCAAAAACTAAGGGAGTCGGTCCACTACCCAATTGTTTCCAATTGTGATTTTGAAAGAACTTGTATTTTATTACCTCGCAAGGATGTTACATATGATACAAATACCTTCACCACCCTTAGGATAGACTTCACCTAGAAGTAGTCCCACAAACCTTGAAGAAGCCTTCCTCGAAGTAACTCCAAGCTCCCCCTTGAAGTAGCCTTCCTCTTGAAGTAGCTTCCCGTTGAGACAACCTTCTTGAAGTAATCATAAGTCCGTCGAGCTACCTTCTCCACCAGAACAAGCTCATACGACCTCCTTTTCGCAGCCTCCAACCTAGGAGTAGCAAAGGATAACCAAAGCAATAAGAAGGAACAAGAAAGAAGTAGGAAAGTACAACTTTACCAATGTAGCACAAGGCTTGAATCCTATATCAAGCGTTTGATCTCCTAACCAAAGTGGATGGATGTGAATGTATAGTGGATAGGAGATATCAGCCTATAGGACACGAATTCATAGCTTGTGGAAATGTTTTGCAAGTGAAAGCTTTGCTAATGGCTTGCTACAATGTGATCTCAAGTGAATTGTATATGCAAGTTGTGCTTTGAGGTGTCCTATGGTTGTCCTATTTATAGGAGTGGTTTGCTAATGCTTGGGGACGTTCTAGACACCTTCTAGGGTGTTCTTAGTGCTTAGCTAGCCGTTAAGTGTCCACTAATTGCATTTTTAACGGCTAGTTAATTAATCCTAAAAAGTACAGACAGAACCATTTTCGGTCAAAGTATTTGTCGACCGAGAGTTTCTCGGTCGAGGAATTTGTCGATCGAGTGGGAGTCTAAGTCAATATGTTGTAACGTTTGATTCCAACTCCCAACCACTTTTCTAACTCATTCTAATGGCTAGGAGGGTCTATTCTTGGTCGAGGAGTTTGTCGACCGAGAGTGTATCGGTCAAAGTTTTTGTCGACCGAGAATATCATTGATTCAATGTATTCATTTACTAAGTGTGTGTATCAATGTGCAGTTGTGATACTATCTTGGAGGATGACCTATCTAAGTGTTGTGAGTGGATAGGGAAGATCTAAACGCTTGATTTTTATGATATCTAAGTACTTGTACATTATAAACTTGTATAAGTTTTTACATTGATTACAATCATGAAAATAAAGCAATTTTAGCAAATTGATCTTCCAAGTCGCTATCCACCACCTTATATGCTTGTCCCTGAAACACTCAAATAGCAAGTTAAAACTACAAGAAAGAAATGTTTGTCATCATCAAAACAAAGGAATTATAATAATGTCCAATTTAGGCAACAATCTCCCCCTTTTTGAAGATGACAAACATTTCCAAAATATAAATCAAGGAAATATAAATCATATGAGTTTCATACCTGAAGTTTACCTTTTGTAGCCATTCTCTTGTTGATGCTAGCCGAGAGATTACGAAACTCATTTTACTTTATGTTATTGATTTTATATTATTTCTCCCGCTTTGTCATTTCAAAAAGATAACCAAGCTAAACATTAATTATGACTTTTATTTCTCCCCCTTAATTTGATAATTTGATACTCTATGCAAACCACTTATTTTTATGTCAAATTTAGCCACAATTTATTTCTCAATCATTTGCAAAGGATGTTAAGCCTTGAAATGATATGAGATCCTTTTAGATTCATGGCGTATGTGTGTTGATTTCTCTTCCATTTTACAAGGGATGTTAAGCCCTGAAAATGATATGAGATCCATTTAGGCTCATGATGGATACATATATTGATTTCTCATCCATTTTACAAGGGATATTAAGCCCTAAAAATGACATGAGAATCCTTTAAGCTCATGAATATATTTAATAGTTTCTCAACCATTTACAAGGAATGTTAAGCCCTGAAATGATATGAGATTCTTTTAAGCTTATAGTAGAATCAATGAATGTATCTCTAACCAAATGCACGGGATTTTAAGCCCTAATTTGTTTAGAGAATTCCATTAAGGAAAAGATATACATTATATTCATAAATATTGTAGGCTCCTTTATTTTCATAACCAAGATTACTTGTAAAGATTCTAAGGTCATAACTAGTTTCAAATTTTATTTATGATGTTTACAAAGTTTTTGTGAACTCCTTCTCAATCTTATAGTCAAGATAGTTTTTGTGAGCTCCCCCTTAATCTTATAATCAAGACAATTTAAGGATTCTAAGGTCATAATAAGCATTAGATCATAATAAGTTAACCATTTATGAGAGCTATGCACTAAAATCTTGTTTTAATATACTAAGATTGAGTGTAAGGAAATGATTTACAATTAAGCATTCTGTCAAGCTTATTTTAGGTCGACCTTGACTTCGACCTGGGCACCCGTCGGTCAAATTTGTTTTTGACTGAGAGGCAATTTCTGCAGATTTACAATTTAAGCATTCACAATTATCCATTTTATTTAATATAAAGCCTTTATGTATCTTAAATGGACAGATATCAATTGAAAACAAAAATTGTACCTTAAAAAAACAGGTTTGATTCTTATAGTATTTAATGACTTGAAGCAAGATCTTTAATTCATATGAGTTGTAACATTTTTGCTCTTTGAACAAATGATTGATAAAACATTAATATTCTTGTCCTAAGCAAGATACTAAAATTAAATAAGTTTGCTTGCCTTTTTTCTTCATAGAAGATTTCATATGCAAAACATAAAACTTGAAGTCCATAGTGAAAATATTCATGCATCACAAAGATGATATCCTTTTCCATAAGTTAAGCACAGGATAATCAATAACTAATATGTTAAGATGCAATTGTTCCATAGAGATTTACCTTAATGCAATAATGGCATTTTCAATTATAGCATCATCAATGAGCTGAATCATTTTGATGATAAGAGAAATTTCTAATCACATGGTTTATATATAGATATAGACCAGGGATTACCATGTGGAACACAATAATCATGATGAAGCAATAGAAACATATCCATAATTTCTGTGATTAAATTTTCTCAAAACATGATTCATAATTTTCAGATTTAAGATTGACCATGTATGCTTAATCACCTTTTTCAAGAAAGTAGCAATTAAAATTTAATAACATTTGAATTTTCAAAGAAAGAATGTCCAATTTTCATTTGCATAAAGTTCAGAATCACACAAGTTGTAATTTGCACCAAGTTCAATAAGGATTTCATTAACATATATGTAATGATGCAAACTACTAATATGTTTGAGAAGTTTTGTCTTCAAGATTTATGACTTATTTTTGCAATAAAGCATGTCTACTTGTAGTAAGAGTATAAATTTCCAATCAGCATCATTTTCTTTTGTAAGCAGCAACTTGAGTAAAGTCAATCTTTTCCTCTTGTATACTTGATAGATACAATTTAAACATGAAAAGTATAAAGTTTTGATGCTCATATATTCTTCCTTTTGATTAGGATCATTCAAATATTTAAAACAATGTAGTACATAAAGTTCATTACCTACTTAAATTAACTACAATTTGAGTATCTTATTTTTATCAAATAATTCTGTCAGAGTTTCACTCGGTCGACAAATTTCTCGACCGAGTGAGGTTCGGTCGAAATATTTGTCGATCGACCATTTATCATGTTTTTGCAGGCTTAAGACAGTAACTCTATCGGTCGACTAATTTCTCGACCGACATTGTCTTGGTCGGCAACTTTCTTGACCAAGATTGTTTATGTACTATTTTTAGTAGTTGTTTTCAATTAAAAAACATAGATTAGTTTTACAAAATAATGCAAGTTAATGCTCAGTTTAGTTGAGATAAAACATTTAAATATCAAGGTAACATTTTAGGTCAAATCTCAACTAATTATATTCAAATATCTAGGTTTTGGGAACCCAAACTAGATCAACATCCTTTTTCTTGTATGGGCATGAGAAGGAATAATGTCCAAGACTCAATAAATAGTGACAACAAATGGAATCAATTTCATTTCTCTTTCCAGGAAGATTGTCTTTAGGCACATACATGAATTTAGTCTTGGGTACTTGTACCCTTTTCATTCTAGGTTCTGATAGAATTTTTCTTTGGGCACATGTATGAACTTGGTTTGTGTTCTTCTAGGTTTAGGTTGATGATGTTTTTCTTTTGGAACATATCCTAAACCTCTTCTTCCAATTTGACCAGAAGAAACCTTTAGGATCTTATCAAGAACACTATTGTTCTTCAAACTTCTAATTTCCTTTGTAACTTAGCAATTTCATCTATTTTCTTTTTAATATTCAAGCTTGCTTGATCTAAGTTTGATGACAAACTATCTCTTTCTTTTACAATGGCTTCATAATCTAAATGAGTGCATAGAATAGGTTGAGTTTGAAGATTATTCAACTTAGCAAGTAATTCAACCTTTTCTTGAGAAAGAAGATTATAGTTTGTCTCTAGAGTAAGTAACTTCATATTGCAATCATTAAGAGAAGATTTCAATGTAGAATTTTTAGAAGTAGTACTTTCCTTTTCAGAAACAAGTTCACTTAAATGATCATATAATTCTTCATTTGTTCTTGTAACTCTTTTTAGTTTCTTTTTACAATCAATATATCTGTCATGCATTTCTTGAAGACTAACAATGAAATCTTCTTTTGACAAACCAGTCAGATCCTAGAGATGCTCATTGGATAGCTGTGAAGAACATCCTAAAGTACTTGAGAAGGACTAAGGATCAGTTCCTCATATACGGCGGTGAGAAAGAGTTGGTGGTAAAGGGTTACACCGATGCAAGCTTCCAAATTGATAAAGATGATTACAGATCACAGTCAGGATTTGTGTTTTTCCTAAACAATGGAGCTATGAGCTGGAAGAGTTCCAAGCAAGAGACAGTTGCAAAATCTACTACAAAGGTTGAGTATATTGTTGCATCCCATGAAGCAAAGGAGGTTGTATGGATCAAGAAGTTCATCTCTGAACTAGGGGTGGTTTTGAGCAGTTGTGATGCAATTGAGCTTTATTGTGACAACAATGGAGCTATTGCTCAAGCTAAAGAACCCAGATCACATCAGCGATCCAAGCACATACTGAGGCGCTTCCATCTCATACGAGAGATTGTACAGTGAGGAGATGTGAATATTTGCAGAGTACTGACTGAAGACAATATTGATGATCCCCTAACAAAAGCACTTTCACGGTAGAAGCATGACGGTCATGCTAGGTCACAAGGACTGAGGTTCTTGGGTGATTGGCTCCAAGTGCAAGTGGGAATATGTTGGTATGTATGCCCATAGAGCAAGTCATATGATGGTTGTAATGGGATACTTTGTAAATGATTTGAATAATAATAAAGGCAATTTCCCATCTATATGTTTTAACTATTTGAGATAATGGTATAACATGATCGATGTCTAAAGAACTGTTTTACTCAATGACGTATGCCTTCGGGTTGAGGACATGAATGATGAGATCATACATATGATAAGAGTATACATTCTTGTTTTGTTCCTAGTCGGTTGTTATTGTGGAAATAACCATAGACCTCAATAACACATAAGACTAGAGTGTGTGTTGGTTGATGACAGAATCTCATTAGTCACGATATAGGATATCAAACCAAGCACATAGATACATGTTAGAGAATAGTGTATCAAACAAACCCATCATAAGAGTGATGCATGGAAACCATGCTTGGTTAGTCAGGATCAACTCTTATAGTATTGGTGGTGACTATGGTTCTTATACCTAAAATCACTGCACTCAACACATGTCATTTGGTACACTTCGACATCATCAAACACAGTTCTAAAATATGGATTGTTATAAAGGTGATGATTGGGTGACTTTGACACATGGGGTTTTGACTGTGAGTGATAGATATGGGATTTGTCCCTCCTGAGGGAATATGATATCATGTCCACTTGATGAGTGAGATTTAGAAAAGCATGGCCATGCACATGTGAGTCAATGTGTGACATTAAGCTTACATATATCTCAGACAATCTACTTTGGATCAAGAAACATGGATTGAACGCTTGTAGAGGATGACATGTCCATGCCTCAAGTTCAATTTGAATATCAGTGACAAAGGAACTATACATTCACTGTAACACCAATTATAGATTGTAGGGTTGAAAGTTGTTCTCCAACTTTCCTTTTCACTTGGGTAGCACTGATGTGCGACTAGGCACCGCTCTTTGCTTGTGAAGTCATAAGTGGTTATGGACTTTCACTGCCAATGTGAAATGAGACCTATAGGGTCACACACATAGGATTAACCTGGAAGAGGAGTTTATCCATGAATGATGTTTGGATTGATTACTAAAGGTGTTTAGGTACTCAATAAAACATTCAATCAATTGACTTGACTTAGAATCATCAAGCTCAAGTGTTGAACTAACTGATTTGAGTGGCAGATTGATTGAGAACTACATTGAATGTGTTCTGCACAATCTGGGCCACCAACCGACCGGTTCATTGGGTAAACCGATCAGATCATGTCCAGTGAGATGATCAGTTCACTCTGGTGAACCGACCAGTTCATGTGTCCAAATGAGCAGTGTTGGGTTTTCCTGATTTGTGAGAAAAGTTTTTCATTTCATTTGTACAATTTGATTGGAACAAGAATTGATCTTAGTATCAATTAGAAGCAAACAAGGAAAGTCAATCGGAGGCAAGGCTGGGAAGCGAACCGACCGGCTCACACTCCCAACTGACTAGTTCATTTATGAAATGACCAGTTTGGCTACCATAGTGCAATCAGTTCATGGAAATTCTAGACCCTTCTACACCCACTTTACTCCTGCATTTCCCGGGATTGAGAACCCTGACCCTGACCCCTCCTATATATAGAGGGGTACTAGGGGCTTCTCAGATAGCATAACTCAGAACATCGGTTATTTTGTAAAGTTTTCCTCTCTGCTTGTAGTAACCGAGAGAGCCCAAGCAAGTGCTACCTGACCAGGGAGGCACAGTAAGGGAAAGACAACTGCAGGATGACAACTGGTGGTGGGAGAGTGTGTCAGTGACTAGTACACCGATAGAAGGGGACGGATCCTTCTAGTTTCCTGTGGGACAGGACGACTAGAGTTCTCAGTGGTCCGTGTGGACTATTTGTAGAGGTGGGAGATTTCTTCCTCTCAAGAGGACGATGGTCAACCACAGTTCGGGTCAGGACCAGGAGCTGCACAGACACCATCCAAGACTAGGTGGTTGAAGACCGCACTAGCTGTGAGATATTGTTGCTGAGCAAGCCTCAGGACTAGGTACACCTCACTATAACCATCTTTCCTATCTCATAGTCATTCATGCGATCTACTATTTTATGGGTGTGGGCTCCGATCTCCAAACCACGAATTAATCTCGATTTAAACATGTGCGGAAGCATTCGGTAAACAGCGGAAGACCAAAAATCACGAGAAATTAAAACTTTTTGAGACAAGCGCTTGAAACCTCAAACCTTTTTCATAGAAAAAGGATTTTACTGTTTACATCACTGACAATTACTTCTTGAGTAATTATATACAACATGATACAAAACTTCTCAAGAATTCATACTCAAAACACTCCAGGACCTGAGAGTACAGAGGACACATAAGACTGACTCTATACTACACCATGAAGCAGGCTAGATCTCCACCTGAGATAACTACTGCTCCTGATGCTGCTGGGATTGGTCACCTGAGTTCTTGTTCCTCCGTCTTCGACGACCACCTAAAAAGTAGAAGTCTACGGGGTGAGACAATTATACATAATTGCCCCAGCGAGAGTTATAACTCTCCACTAGAAGCTTTATAAGCAAAGCAGGGAATAACTAAGCAATAAAAGCCTTCAAGGTATTCACTAGCAGTTTAATGATAAGCAGAGTTCAATCAATATCAAAATATGAGAACCTCTATGCTATTCAAAGTAATATCAATCAAATAACTCGTAGATAACTCTAACAGATATACTACGCTGTTGATTATGTTTTTAAGGGAGTGCAGGGATGTATCTCACCTCTTCGACTGTGTGGTGGGGAATGATGGACTACATGAATCTACATCAATTCCTCTCACCATTTCTCTTTTAGTGAAGGAATGACGGACTACAAGAATCTACATCAATTCCTCTCACTATTTCTTTTAATCAGTTAGGTACATTCAGTATTCTTATCATCTTACAATAACACAGCTATATATGAGAATACTTAAAATGTAGCAGGCCTAACTTTTCACAATCATCAGTTATTTCATCTCAAGTCATCTGTCAAGCATGACTTTGATAACATTTATGGCTCTTACAGCCCATAAATTACAAAAGATGTCACTCACAGTGCATCAACAAGGGTTACTATTCATAAAGCTTAAGACATGCTTTCAATGAATATATCATGGCATTCCATACCTAGATATGCCCATTATCTTATAACAATCTGCAAAGTTCATTAGTATAACATGGCATTCCCTACCTGGTTATGCCTATCATCTCATAACAACCTGCATGGTTCATTCAACAGATAATAGTAAACAATTCAACCATTAAGGGTGCATTCTCAATTATGGTTTCACATGAAATTACCCTCAACTAGGGATTCACATGGAATCACACTCAACTAGGGATTCACATGGAGTCACCCTCAACTAGGGATTCACATGGAATCACCCTCAACTAGGGATTCACATGGAGTCACCCTCAACTAGGGATTCACATGGAGTCACCCTCAACTAGGGATTCACATGGAATCACCCTCAACTAGTCATCAATTAGGGTTTTATTCAATTGAATTAGGGTTTACTATTCATCTTTCATGTCTTCACCCTAAACTTAGGGTTTACTATTCACTCCATGGTGAATTGTACTCATTACATCATTATGTAAGAGAAACATCATCATTAAGGCTCTTAATTAGGATTAAGATCCATTAGATATTATAAATAGGGTTCCCATGACCTCACATAGGTGGGTCATTCCCTAAACATGCACACTCATAAGTAATTGAAGTATCTCACCAGAGTTTCCACCTTAAAAAGGGTAATTTCTCTCTCTAGGATACTTTCTCTCTCTAGAAAATACTTTCTCTCTCCTCTTACTAGTAAATGGTGGCAACACCACTCTAGATCAGGTTGAGATAAGTCTCCTTGACTAACATAAGCAAAAACATCAACATCATGTGATTAGGGTTTGATTAGTACAAGGTTTTATCCCTTTAGACCCCTCAAGGGTATTTTGGTAATTTGCCACATGATCACCATCATGGGTTAACTCACTAATCACATAGTCCCTTAATGATCTAGGTTACCATTAGGATTTATATTGGATCACCATTGAACTGATTACATCATCAAATGGTTAAGTACAAACCATCACCAATCTTCAAACGGTTTCAACCTTCAAACGGTTTCAACCACTCAAACGGTCTTGAGACCGTTTGACCCCAAATGGTCTTGGGACCGTTTGGATCCAAACGGTCTTGAGACCGTTTGGAGGTGAAGACCGTTTGGAAGGGTTGACTTCCAAACCGTTTGGAACTTCAATCGGTTTAAGGTCGTTTGGACCAATCGACCTTGAGGTCGTTTGAGCTCAAACGGTCTTGAGGTCGTTTGAGCCCAAACGGTCTTGAGACCGTTTGGCCCCAAACGGTCTTGAGACCGTTTGGTCTCAAACGGTCTTGAGACCGTTTGGACCCAAACGGTCTTGAGACCGTTTGGTCCAAATGGGCTCAAACCGTTTGGACCTCCAAAAGGGTTCAAAGGTCACCAAAGTTCAAGGATATGTATGTTGAAGCCCTCAATTGGCTAAAGGTATGCTAACCACTTATAAATTGAGCCAATTAAGGTTAGCCTTAACCACTTAGACATCAAATTGACCCTCCATTGTAAACCAATTAGGGTTCAATCGTTCTCAATTAGGGTTTCAAGTTGATTGGTCATCAATGTTCAACAATGTGAAACAATTCAAGGTTGAACCTATCAATTGACCTCCAATTGGGCTCAAACTTGGCCCAAACGGTCTTGAGGTCGTTTGGACATCATCCAAACGGTCTTGAGACCGTTTTCCCAAAGTTTGACCAAAATCCAAGTCGTTTTGACTAAGGTTGAAGTCCAATTAGGTCAAAATCAGCAATTTTCAACAATGCATCAATTTCCTACAATTGGACCCTCAAACCATTAGATTAACTCAACCCTAGACCTTCAAACGGTCTTGGGTTGTGCCCAAACGATCTTAGGACCGTTTGGAGGAACCCCAAACGGTCTTGAGACCGTTTGGGTCCTTCAACCCAAAACTCAACAAGATCTATATTTAGAAAACAGCAATTTGATTGTTTCAATAACCCATTGTAATTGGGCCTCAATTGATCAAATTACCTTAACCCTAGACCTCCAAACGGTCTTGGGTTGACACCAAACGGTCTTGAGACCGTTTGGATGAGTTCCAAACGGTCTTGAGACCGTTTGCCCATCCATCCTTTGGACTCTAGTGAAAATTCATCAAGGTTTGATCTATTGAGTTGATCATCACATCAATACTTAATTGCAATATGATTTGGTGCCTTTGGACCTTCAATTGATCAACTATACTTGACCCCAGACCTCCAAACGGTCTTGGGGTGACCCCCAAACGGTCTTGAGACCGTTTGGGTGATTCCCAAACGGTCTTGAAACCGTTTGGGCTAATCAACCCAAAATCTCAACTTAACTCATTGGAGATTCAGCACTAATTTCAATTAGGGTTTGCCCTATTAATCATCCTTCAACTCAGGACTCGTTTGGAATTAATCCATAAAATTTGGTGAGTCGTTAATTAACATCATTATGAACAGTAATCCCAAACGGTCAACATTTAGTCAACCATCTTAAACGGTCTTGAGACCGTTTGCCCAAAAAAGGCAAATTAAACAGATTGCAAATCAGAATTTAATTCAATTCGTTTTGCTAATTGATTTGCTCATATCTCACGATTCCTTTGGCGTTAACCTCTCAAATTTTGTGGGTGATTAACCTACATAATTATGAACAAGATTCCCAAACGGTCTTCACTTGGTCAACGGGACCAAACGGTCTTGAAGACCGTTTGCCCTCAAACGACCCTGAAACCGTTTGCCCACCAAACGGTTTGAAACCGTTTTGAGCAATAGGTGGAGGTCGTTTGATAAAGTGAAAATCTGTGGATAAGCATAGTAATTAACTCCCTTATCTTCCACCTTAAGAACAGTAGCAGTTCTTCACGATTTTGCTTGCAAGGATGCAAGGGAAGATAGGGAAGAAGAAGATCTATCAACTATATGCATAGAAAAGATGTATAATCGAAGCATCAAGTTTAGAGTTATAAAACCCGCCTAAAGCTTGCTCCTTGAGCTCCAAGCTTTCGAGTTCCAAGCCTTTAATGGCGTCCTAGAAGCTCCACAGGTCGGCCAAGGTGAATCCTCCAAGGAAGGTTGAAAAGAGATGGCTAGAAAGATGGAGCTAAGTGAGCTAGCCATGAATTTGACCTTAAATCCGAGTTTCATCCAAGAATTGAGCAAAAAGGAAGGATCCAAACCTACCTTGCACTCCCTTGGTCGTCCTCCTGAGCTCCAGAGCTCTCCTTAGTCGGTTTGAGCAAGGGGAAAAGAAATGAAAGGGAGAGGGTCGTTCCCTTGCTAAGTGAGAAAAGTTGTATATATACTTAGATGAATTTTCAACATAAGAACATATGTTTTCCTCATTTCTCATCTAAGTACTCCCTTTCTTCCTTGCACGTCCCCACATCTTATTTCTAAGGACAAACTCCTTCTATGGTCAAGAATTGAAGGCAAAGAGGATCAACCCATCACTAAAGCATATACATAAAAGGGCTATTATACATACACCTTGATTATTCAATCACAAGGGTGTTCTTTACTATATGATTATTCACATAAAGTAATCTTTTCATCATTCCTCTTCTAAATGATGCCAAGAGCCATAAAAGATGTTTTAGATGATGTATTTTACAAGTTGCACCCCTCAAATTGGGTAAATTGCATTTTACACCAATTTAGGGTTTTCAAGTACAGGGGTTGCTTCCACAGCTGCACCTTGGTGCTCAAGCTTGGGAAATCCCTTAAACCTCATCATATTCATTCCTATGTTGTCTCCACATTAAAGGAACATATAAACATGTGAAATTTGCAGTTTAACCCCTCTGGTTGGGCAAATTGCACATAGGTCCCCATATTGCAACCAATCACTTCAACATTGGTTTATAAGGGACAGAAAGGGAAACTTATGTTCCATAAAAGCTTTAATTACATACCAAAGGATAATTACAAACTTTTAATTTCATATTTAGGCAAAACACTTAGGGTTAGCTTATAACCCAGGTCAGGGGTGTTACAAATCATAAACCCCTAACAAGGATTTCGTCCCCGAAATCTCAGACAAAAGGAGAAACAGAGTATTCATTAATCATGTCCTCAAGTCTCCACATATTATCTTAATATCATGGAGGTATCATGAATTCTGCAATTCCACACAAGGCTCCTTTCACTAATTCAACCTTACCAATGTTTATGCAGAGCATAAACCCCTAACATATGATGTCTATATTATTGGAAAGAAGAGGCATAAAAGAACATACTTCTATCATCACCCTAGAATATTTATCAAAAGGAACAACATATATATCTAACAAGGATAATATACTCAGTAATCCTTTACAACTCTATGTAATTGGGATAGTTCACATAGTTCTTCTTATTAATTGGAAATGCCACATAGCTTTTCCCTTTTTGATTGGGAATGACACATAGCTCTTCCATTTTTAATTGGGAATGACACATAGCTCTTCCCTTTTTGTTGGTTTGGGAATGACACATAGCTCTTCCCTTTTTGTCGGTTTGGGAATGACACATAGCTTTTCCCTTTTTGTTGGGGATGACACATAGATTTCCCCTTATTAATTGGGAATGACACATAGCTTTTCCCTTTTTAATTGGGAATGACACATAGTTTTTCCCTTTTTAATTGAGAATGACACATAGCTTTTCCCTTTTTAATTGGGAATGACACATAGCTTTTCCCTTTTTAATTGGGAATGACACATAGCTTTTCCCTTTTTAATTGGGAATGACACATAGCTTTTCCCTTTTTAATTGGGAATGACACATAGCTTTTCCCTTTTTAATTGGGAATGACACATAGCTGTTCCCTTTTTGTTGGGGATGACACATAGCTTTCTCCTTTTTGATTGGGAATGACACATAGCTTTTCCCTTTTTGTTGGGGATGACACATAGCTTTCTCCTTTTTGATTGGGAATGACACATAGCTTTTCCCTTTTTGTTGGGGATGACACATAGCTTTCCCCTTATTAATTGTTCCATATTTCTTATTTCATGATACTCATTAGGTTGTATCAGAATGATTGCTTGATACTCCCTGACCTGGGTTATGCTTTAACCCTAGGTGTTTTGATTAAGAAAGATGATTATATTCTTAATCTCATCTTGTGAAAAGTAATTAAGGCTCAAAAGGAACCTATGTTTCAATTTTGGTCCTGTTTGAACAATGTTGAAGCAATGTTTGCTTATTTTGGACGAAAGTGCAAATTACCCAAGTTGAGGGGTTAAATTGCAAATGTTGCATGATAATATGTTCCTCTGATGTTGAGACATCATAAGAATGAATATGATGTAGTGGTATGGTTTCCACAAGCTTGGACACCAAGATTAAGCTTGTACCTTGTGCATTAAAACTTAGTTTTGGTGTAATGTGCAATTTACCCAAAATCTAGGGTTCAATATGCAAATTACCACTTCAACAAGGTCCCTAATGTTTCTTAGCATCATTTAGAGCAAATAAAATGAGAGGTACTCCTTATTTGAATTAAGTTATAGGAGAGAGAATCTTGACATTAAAATAATCAAGAATAATGCCTAATTGAAACCCTAATTCGATTTAGGGCAAAAATGAATAAAAATAATTGAAGGACTTTCAACCAAAATGTTTTGGGTTGATTTTGAATAAGTATGGACGTTCCTTTGCTAAGATAAGGAACGAAAATATCTTAAGTAGGTGAAATTCCACTCACCTTATTATAAAGAAAAGTAATTTCCACTCACATATGGGATATTAATATAATAAGCATTAAGGTACTTAATTTTCTTTTCTTTAAATTGAGGATAATGAAGGGGAATAAAAGGCAAGGAAGGTTCATCGTACCCAAGGTAGTTGAGGGGGAAGAGGAGGCCACTTTATTGGGATTAATTGGATTTTTATAAGGCATTTTCTCTCTCATCAATTTCCTTATAAAAGTGTCATTCCAAGCCCAAACCAAGGCCTTTTTCGGATTTTCTTCTTCCCCTTGCTTGCAAAACCGACCAAGGAGCTAGGTAGGAGCAGGGAGCACGTCCCCAACCTGTGGGTAATCCCTTGACCTTCGTTCTCCATGATTTCATGGTGGAAATCGAAAATAAATTATGGATTCCTTCTTATTTCGATCTCCTCTTCAACCCTAGCCAACTTTTGCAATCAAAAGCTTGAGGACGAGCCTAGGGGGAGTTGCAAGAGCTTCATCCACCATTAATGGCGTGAGCTTGGAGCTTTGGAGCTCAATTGGAGGCGGGTTTTATAACTCAAACCCTTAAACATTGCTATTGCATCAATTCTCTATGCTTTGTTGATTGATTTCTTCAATTTGATACACTCTTGTTTCTTTGCTGCAATTTCCATCAAGAACGGTTGCTGTTCTTGGTTTTTCGAAGGAAGGGGATGATTACATCATCCTAGATGCTTATCCAAAGAAAATTACCAAGCAAAACCGTTTTGATAGCTACTCCAAATCCTTTTAATTTGATTGGCTATGCGGTTTCAGCAAACCGTTTAAGGGAAAACGGTTTGAAACCGTTTGGGAGATAACGGTTTCAAGACCGTTTCAGATGGTTGACCAAGCGTTGACAGTTTGGGAATTTTGTTCCTAATTATGTAGTCTGATAACCCTCCAAATTTGAGGGATTAACTCCAAAGGAATCGAGAGTTGAAGGCCAATCAATTAGGCAATCGGATTGAATTATATGCTGATTTTCAACCTGATTAACTTGACCTGGTTGAGCAAACGGTTTCAAGACCGTTTGAGATGGTTGACCAAGCGTTGACCGTTTGGGATTCCTGTTCATAATTATGTTTATTAACAACCCTCCAAATTTGAGAGATTAACTCCAAAGGAATCGTGAGTTGAAGCCTAATCCATTAGGGAAACCTAATTGGATTAAGTGCTGGTTTTCAATCTGATTTAATTGAACTTTTTGGGAAAACGGTCTCAAGACCGTTTGAGTGCGTTGACCGTTTGGGATTACTGTTCCTTATGATGTGATCTAATGACTCACCAAATTTTATGGATTAAATCCAAACGAGTCATGAGTTGAAGGCTAATCAATTGGGCTAACCCTAATTGAAATCAGTGCTGAAATCACAATGAGCTAATTTGAGATTTTGGGTTGATTAGCCCAAACGGTCTCAAGACCGTTTGGGGGATCATCCAAACGGTCTCAAGACCGTTTGGGGTCACCTCAAGACCGTTTGGAGGTCTGGGGTCAAGTATAGTTGACCAATTGAAGGTCCAAAGGTACTAATCATATTGCAATGTAGTGCTGATTTGTTGATCAACTTGATAGACCAATCCATGATGATTTTTCACTAGAATCCAAAGGTTGGATGGGCCAAACGGTCTCAAGACCGTTTGGTGGTCACCCAAGACCGTTTGGAGGTCTAGGGTTGAGTATGGTTAGGTTTTTGAAGGTCTAAAGGTACCAAGCTGTTATACAATGCAATGCTGATTTGGTGATCAATCCAATGATCCAAACCTTAATTGGATGGCATGGATTTGAGTGATATGATGGGAAAATGGTCTCAAGACCATTTGGAGGTCATCCAAACGACCTCAAGACCGTTTGGTGGTCACCCAAGACCGTTTGGAGGTCTAGGATTGAGTATGGTTAGGTGTTTGAAGGTCTAAAGGTACCAAGCTGTTATACAATGCAATGCTGATTTGGTGATCAATCCAATGATCCAAACCTTAATTGGATGGCTTGGATTTGAGTGATATGATGGGAAAACGGTCTCAAGACCGTTTGTAGGTCATCCAAACGACCTCAAGACCGTTTGGGGTCAGGTCATACCCAATTTGGATAATGGTTAAATAGTTTCAAAGTAACCAATCTTGCATTGATGAGTGTTGTTGGATCTTCGATTCCAAACCCTAATTCAATTGAATCAAGCCCTAATTGATGACCAATTGAGGGTCAATTGAGGGTCAAATTAGTTGAAGGTTGACCTATTAAACTCAATTGAAGTATGAGCATAGGTCCAATTGATGATTGGTTCCATGAATTCAATGGTTGAAGGTCCAATGCAATCAATTGAAACACAATTAGTAGCATGATTGATGATCAACTTCAAAGCTCTAATTGGTGTTTATAAACCCTAATCCCATTGAGATAAGACCATAATTGAAGTCCCAATTGAGGGGTGAGCCATGATTCAAATGATGATTGAGTTGATGATCCAATTGGTTGAAGTTCCATTGATTAGAATTGAGTGTGGTTCAATTTGGTTAATTCAATTGGATACCTCATGTTATTGAAGGTCTAATTGATCAAACCTTTTTGAAACCCTAATGTGATTAGGTGGGAGATACCTTTAATGGTACTAGTCATTAATTCATAACAAATGCATGGACCCAATACATGATGTAAACCCTAATTGAGGCTGATTCAATGTATAACCTTAATAAGAGGTTGTCTACATGTGAAATCACTAATTAGGATGTTAGTAAACCCTAGTTGAGGGTGTATCCTTGTGAAACCCTAGTGGAGGGTGTATCATTGTGAACCCTGGTTGAGGGTGTAACCTTGTGAAACCCTAGTGGAGGGTGTATCATTGTGAACCCTGGTTGAGGGTGTAACCTTGTGAAACCCTAGTGGAGGGTGTATCATTGTGAACCCTGGTTGAGGGTGTAACCTTGTGAAACCCTAGTGGAGGGTGTATCATTGTGAACCCTGGTTGAGGGTGTATCCTTGTGAAACCCTAGTTGAGGGTGTATCATTGCGATTTTTTATAGGCAACTTTATAATAAAGTTATGCCTTAAACTAAGATAAGTCCATATCATGTGAGATAGCTGGACAATTCTAATGTGTGGCCTATGCATTATATGCTAAGGGTGAGTATTCTGTGATGGAATGTATTAAGAGGGGAAATACCTTAATACAAGATAAAGTTGGTTAACTCAAGAGGGTCTGAATTAATGAGAAATGGGAAACCCTAACCCTGGTAAGGGAATAGTGGTGTTACCCTTGAATAATGATGTTATATATTGTTTTGCATGGTGCTGATATGAAATTGATGTATTATCATCTGTACTAACCATGCAGGTATGATGTGATGATGAACATAGCCAGGTATGAGCTATGACATTTTATGTATTGACATTGTTTATTGGGCCTTATGTGCCATGCTATACCTTATTGCCTAGTATGAGGTAATAAGAGAAGTAATGGGCCTTAAGTGCCATGAGAAGATGTTTATGTAATAAGCATCATATTTACCTTGGTCAGGTGACCTGAAGGTGATAATTACCTGAAAAAGTGGTAATAATGCTCAATGATGAGCTAAGGGTTTGAATACCCAGAACCACATGATTATGGCATTGAGTTGCAAAGGAATGAAAATTCCCAGTATTGAAATGAGGGACTGAGATCCCCATGTCTTATAAAGACTAAGAAGTGATTAATGGAAATAGTACATGTTTTCTTTATAGCATTTGTCTTATTAAGTTATGTTTGGAAACTTGGCTGATGCTAAAAGAATATGATAATGTACTTAATTAATCAAGTGATACCATATAATGTAGTTGCCCTGATCACAGATCCATCAGCGTCAGAATCAGCTGAATGGTGAAACGAGTTTACTCGGAACGCATATTTTTGAATATGTGGGGGTAATTGGGAAATTATATCCTTATGCCCCATAGGCATTGCTACGGGCTATGTCCAATGAATGGGATTGGTTACGGACCATACCCCAATAAGAGCATGGCTACGGGCCATGACTCCACAAAATAATATTGGGCATTGGCTACGGGCCATATCCTGAAGAGAGTATATGCTATGGGCTATAACTCTAATAGCGATGTTTCCAGTATACCCTGGAAAGCTATCTAGCAGAGACACAAGATGTCCTGCATGTTATCTCGTACTGACTGAGATAGTTGAGGTCATGGGAATCCGCCTCTTCCATTGACCTATGTGTGGTACTGATGCTTTACGTAACCGTGGTCGGTTGGAGTATGAGCGGTATACCTCATCTCCTCAGGGCATAAGTGTGATTGTAAAATGTAATCAGCCGTATAGCATGTTTGCTTAAGGATTGAATACGGAGATTCATTGGCTGATGTTGCATTTCTTTGTGCATTCCTTAGTAGATAAATGTTAATTATGTTTCTTTATATTCTCTGCAAAATAGACAGATGAATTACTTATCTACCATGGGTAGATGCAATGACCTCCTTGAGAATGGAGATTATCTTATTCTGTTCTATGATGAGTAATTCTACAATTCTACCTGATAATGTAAAAGTAACCCCTACTCAGTTTTAATTTGATAAACTGCAATAATAATGTTTTTGGCGGAGAGTTATATCTCTCGCTGGGGCAATTTTCAATTGTCTCACCCCCGTGGGAAAACATTTTTAGGTATGCATGGAAGGCAAGGCAGGAAATCCCTAGAACAGAGATGAGCAGAAGCAACAGCAACAACAAGGACAGCAATGAGATCTCAGGTGGAGATATTGTCTATCAAGTCATATAGATAGTATTCCTATGTGTCGTCTCTGTACTCTCAGGTCCTCGGAGTTTTAAATGATTCAATCGGAGTTTTGGCTTAATGCCTCAAAGTTTTATATTGCCTATTTATATTTGTTAACAGGGCAGTCAATGTTGTAATCCTTAAAAAGGAATTGTACATGCTGTGTACTTGTGATCCAGGATGAAATGGAAACACTTTGGTTCATGGTTAAAGAGTGTTCATGTGAATGGATCTCTTTGCAAAAAGTTTTAAATTTTCAGTGATTTTCAGTAACTCGCTGCAAATAATTCGCTTCCGCATTAGTTAATCCTATTTTCGCGAGACGGTTGTTACACTTGTGGAGAACTTAAATCTCCAGTTTGAGCTTGTTTGGATGATGTTTGTGTTTTGGATACTTGTTTTGGGGCAAAGTGCAATTTACCCATTTGTGAGGGTTACCTTATAATTTACCACACCTAGTGTGTACCTTCTCTTTCTTGTCTTAATTAGATAGAGTGATGCTTTGGGGCACCTCTATTGGGCCTTGGATGAGTGGTGGCACCCTTAGAGGCGATAAGGGTTTCTAGGGTTTTGAGTGTCTCGACCCTATGTGCTTGGTTGGAGTGTCTCAACCTATGCCTCGACTATGTGGTGTGTTTTTCGGGTGTCTCGACTGAGACACCTTCCTTCGGGAGTTTTGTCTCGACCATGATGGTTGTGAGGTTGTTTTGGGTCGAGAGAATTGTTCTTTGGTGGTATATCAAGACCTGGTATGTCTTGGTGTCCTTTTGTCTTGACCAGGATGTGCATGTTGCTTTTGTTTCGACCTCCTTGAGGTGTTGCAACTGAAACCAACATGTTGAGGATCTAAGTGGTCAAGACCCAACATTGGTTGTATCACCATCTCGTGCATGCAAGGTTTAACTAGTTGCATGTTAGTTTCTTGGGTGGACAAGTGTTCCTTTGGTGTCTTTAAGTGTTCACACATCACCCCTCACCCTACTTCTCTCGTCCTTTGGTATATAACCCGTTTTCTCTCCATGCAAGTGAACCATTCAGCCTTCTTTCTTCCTCCTCCTCGTTTTCTTGTCCTTGGAGCTTGGTGGAGCAAGGAGGATTGATCTTGGAGCTCTTGGTGGCCAAGATCCTTTTCATGAGGTGACTCTTGCTCATCTTCAACCTTGGTAAGTGTATGCCTTTCTTTGGTAATGTTTTATTTGGATCCTCTAGCCCATCTTCTTCTCTTTTCTCGGCCATAGACTATGGATCATCCATGGTGGTCTTTTTGGAGAGAAACTCCTCATCACAAGGGTCATAGGACATGTTTTGACAAGGTAGTACCATAGTGAGAGGAAGTTTCTTCTCTCTTTCTCCTTCCCTCTTTTAGTTTGGCCTAGGGTTTCTTTCCCTCTTTTCTTGAGCAATCTTTGACCTTGGTATCTTCTTCTTCTTGAGGTGATCTTGTGGCCGAGATTGGAGCTTTTAGTGGAGCTTCATCATCCTTGGTGATCGTGTGCTTGGAGCTAGTGATCCTTGAAGTTGATCTTCCTTAAGGCGGGCTATATAACTCTCTACCTTCTTCTATTATTTGCACAATATTACTGATTTCATGTTGTTGTTTCTCTCCCTAACTCATGATCCTAATATGATAGTAGATGATACTATGATCTAGAGTTTAAATGGTGGTGTTTATCATACTTGGTTTGCCTAGAATCTGAAACCCTAGTGTGAGGTACCCGATTTTGGAGATGGATGTGTCATGATGGTTTTCTTCCTATCTTTTGACCTAGGTTTTGGTCACATGTATGATGCTCGTGTACTTTGATGTATCATTAAGTTTAGGTTCTGTTTTGTATAAATTGCATTACAAGGCTCTTTTATCCCTTTCATGTATGGATCATCCTCTAGGGGTGAAAAAGCACTTTTTATATGTGTTTTTCCCACTACCTTGCTTTCCCCCTCATTCATGGGATGGGCCTGGGCCAATGATGCTAGCGGGCCCTTGGGTAAATAAGCAAATAGTGGGTTTGATGTAGTTAGTGATAGCCACTTATTTGATTGTTGAGAAATGGTAGATGCCTCGCAACAGTACTTTGTCCTTCCAATTTTCTATCCCGTTATTAAATGTGGTTTTTCTCACCTGCATGAGGTCCTTTCATTGTGGTTTCATGATCCATGTTTTAGGGTTTTTGGTGACTGATTTTGTGTGAAGTTCCTATCCTTGAATATGATGGTTTTCCTTGGTGTCATCTCCTGCATTGGTCGTGATTTACTTGTGGTTTTACCTTGTTTAATCCATATTTTTATGGTGGTATTTTGCCTTGGTGGTAGCTTGATCTTAGTGGCCGATACACCATGTTTTTTCCCTTTGAGTTGATACACTTTGATGCTTGGTGTTTTGGTCGATATGGTTAGCTTTGTTTTTGTTGTGATGGTATGTTTTGGTTTTGGTTGTGACAACTTGTTCATGGGTTGATGGACATGCTATTTTCTTGGTATAGGTCAAGACATGTCCTTGGTTTGAAGTCGAGACAAGATTTGTTTTGGGTCGAGACATGAGCTTTGATGGGTAGTCAAAACCCTAATCCTTGAGGGGTCAAGACATGTTGTTGTGTTGCAGTTGAGACTCCATGTTTTTTGCGGTCAAGACACCTTAGGTGAAGGTGGTTGAGATACATGTGTGAAGGTGGTCGATACACCTTGGGTGAAGGTGGTCGAGACACATACATGATTATATTATTAACCATAATGTGTGTATGTTGTGACAATGATTATGTGATACAGGTTGATGTCTATAAGCCTTGATAAGATATGGTGAAATCATATTGATATGATGGGTCTTATTACCTGGTGAAGGTTTGATGCCTGTTGTGAGGTGATATCCTCTAATTATATGATTGAGGGATTAATATCCCATAGTTATGTGACATTGGTAATGGCCTTGTGAATGGCAGTGCTATATGTATCATGTGGTGATGATGTGACAGTTCACACTTTATACATTTTATATATTCTGAAGTTGTATTATTCCCTTATTTTATAGAGTTTGTTTTGGATTTGTATGATTTAACTTTATTGATGCTAAAAGATACCCAATTGGCTTACTTAATCTAGTGAAACTCTAATCATGTAGGTGCCTTGTGCCATAGATACATTCTAGTGTCAGTCTTAGTGTTGGATGGTGAAATGAGTCATTCTTGTGGGAAACTCAGAGCGCATATTTTTTAATATGCAGGGGTACAAGTCGAGTATCTCCTTGCATCAAAAATTACAGGTGGTGTGAGCAATCCATGAGTGAGCTGCTCTCCTTGTGATGTGGATGGCCATGCTTAAACCAATCCTTCTTTTTAAAATGACCATGTGTGAGCTTGTTCTTCTAGCATCATTACTGTACCAAGGTGGGCTAGGTGTTATTAGGTGTGGATGGCAATGTGTGAGCCAATCCTTTAGCTTGACTATATGTCATTGTTGCTATTGGTTGATGTGTCTCTGTGATGTTTTCTCTTGTGTTGAATAAGAGGTATGACGAGGTCATGGATTTCAGCTCTTCCATTAACCTTGTATGGAAATGATTTCAACCTAGCAGTGGTTGGTTGGATATGGGTGGTATGACTCAAATCCTCAGGGTAATAATAAAAAATGTAACACAATCGTGTAGGATACTTGCCCAGGGCTAAATGTGAATCACATTGGTTGAGCTCTTTGCCTTATCTTTGTACTAATTTCTTAAATTATAAGGCAGTAAGAGAAATCAACTGTTATACATGTTCTTTGTATTCCTTATTAGAATATTAATTGTTCTACTACTTAATGGTAATTTCCTAGTTTTGCCTAATCTTCTATATCTGTTGGATACATATCATTTAGTTGACTCTGCTCAACCTGCTAAGTGTTTTTGTCTACCTACTTACTTATATGTGATTTAATAGATGTTGGCAGAGAGTTATCTCTCTCGCTGGGATGTTTGGTATCACCTCATGGGTTTCTGCATCTTTTAGGTGGTTGTGCACGAAGAGGTAGAGATCATGCATCTGAGGTAGAGCAGCAGCCAGAGCAGTAGTCGATAAGGTTCGATGTGTTGCTAGTCTTTTGGTGATAGAGTTCTATATGTCGTCCCTATACACTCAGGTCTTTGTGGGTGTTCTCGATGTGTTTTGTGGATATTTTATCGATATGAAGTTTTTTGGCTTGTGAGCCATGTATGTAAGATATGGCATGTATACATGTATATATGCAGAACAGATCTTTCATGTAAGATGTTGAAGACAAGAATGATGATGTATGATGATGTGAGCACATTGTGATACAATATGTAATGCAAGTGACAGGATTCTGGACTTATATGTGATAAGTTTTTGGCTTATGGTACTTTTGCTAAATTGGTTTTAATTTCCTGAGTTTTTAGGTAATCCACTTGCTTAGTTATAATTCCACGTTTGTTTTGATTGTGGCAAGTCAGGGCATCACAATTTGGTTGGTATCAAAGTTTTAGGTTTTTTGAGTCTACAGGGACCTAGTACTAGGGTTTGTGTCTGTTCTAGTGTCCTCTAGTATGTCTTATCATGACTTCTGCTTATGTAGAAGAAGAATAAAAAGTAGAAAAGATGTCTGGATAACATGAAGAATACACTACAAAGAGTAGTGTTGCTGCATCTGGAGGTGGTGCAAGGGATTAATCGAGAGAAGATCAGGCACCTGAAGTGCCCCAATTTGACCTGATCATGATGGAAAATCCTACCTTTTGGTCTTTGTTTGGGCAGTTCATGGCAACGACGATGCACATGGAAGATAGAATGCCTACACCACAACCAAGGGAAGTTGTTCCAAGTGTTTAATCTCCAGGCTCTGGGAAGACCTTTGAGAGGTTGAGGCGACTTGGGGCTATGGAGTATGATGGTAAGGCAGATCCAACAAATGTACATCTTTGGTCGACGAAGTTGGAGAAGGCCTTCAAGATCCTTAGCATCCCTGAGGTAGATAAACTGAAGCATGTTATGTATCTTTTGAAGGGGAGTGTTGGACATTGGTGGGCCATTGAAGAGGAGAAGAGGCCTGGTGCTGCTATTAGTTGGGAAGAGTCCTAACATGAGTTTGTCACTCAGTACTTTCATCAGACCTATCTGGATGAGAAGATATCCCAGTTTGAGAGGATCCGACAGGGATCCATGTCGATTAATGAGTATGAAGTGAAGTTTATGGAGTTGTTGAGGTTTTATCCTCATATGACCGCTATAGACCAGGAAAGGATCATACATTTTGAGAAGGGTCTGAGTGTGGAGATGACAACATGGGTGTCATCTCTAGAGAATGGAGAGAAGCTTTCCATGTTTTTGGAGTTAGTTAGAAGGATAGAGGGGTCGGTGGTTGAGAAGTGTGAGAAGAGTGCCACGAAGAGAATGACACAGCACTAGGGATAGTCATCTGGAGGCTTTAAGAAGCCTAGGTTCTTAGCAGCACTGCAAAGGCCAAGTGCACATACATAATGGTCACCATATAGAGGCAGAGGCTGCGGTTTTCCACCAGTAGGAGCCCACAATATAGTTTCAGTGTCAATGACAGGGCCATCAATGCCATGGTATGAGAGCAAGACTTGCTACACGTGTAGACAGACAGGGCATACAAAGTTGTATTGCCCCATGAAAGATGATGAGGTGACCCAACAACTGAGGTAGAGTCAGTAGGGTTTGTAGAGGCTGCAGTTTAGCAGTAGTGGAGGCTGAGGATGTGGGCAAGTGTCACTGACTGGTTCTTCTGGACAGGTTATAAGAGGACGGGGATGACAACATGCAATGACTCGATTCTATGCCATGAGTCAGCCAGAAGGAGTGGTCAACCCGCAAGCAGTGACGGGTTAGATGGAGTTATTTCATTCTTATTTGTCTTCTTCTTGCTTTAAATCTATTTTGGTTGACCCACGTGACTCTCTTTTGTCACTCGAGAAGTGGTTGATTGTTGTTCTTTGCCTGTCAGTCATAGACGGGATAGTCTTTGTTTAGAAACCCCATTAGTTGGTTCCACCAAGTTGCAGAAGGTGTGTCCTTTCTTTTTCAGGGCACATCATTCAAGTGGACCTCATACCACTTGATATGCAGGGATTTGATGTGATCCTTAGAATGGACACCTTGGAGGTAGCTCACGGTTTCATGTTCTATTTCACTCCCCGATGGGGGTTAAGTATCAGGTGATCTTGGACTGTATTTCCAAAGTAGTGACATTTGTTGACGGTGATTTGATGTGGATCTTCCAAGGGGACAGGAATATTCTTCAGATGTGTCTGGTATTGGCAATGGTGGTAGAGAAGATGATGAGACAGGGTTGTGACACATTTTTGATACATGTGTTGGATGCTAAGGTGAGGAGTCCTAGCATCCAGGAGGTGTGAGTGGTATGTGAGTTCAAGGATGTGTTTCCATATGAGTTTCCAGGTGTTCCCCCACCCCGAGAGATTGATTTTGAGATCAATCTAGTCCTGGGTACACCCATCGATAGCTTAGACACCGTACATGATGGCTCCAGCTGAGATGGCAAAGTTGAAGAAATAGTTGCAAGAGTTTCTTGAGAAAGGTTTCATCAGACTGAGAATGTCTCCATGGGGTGCTCTCGTGTTGTTTGTGAAGAAGAAAGATGGATCCATGAGGCTATGTATAGATTACAGATAGTTGAAAAAGGTGACAATAAAGATCCCTTAGCAAGGATTGATGACCTGTTTGATCAGTTGCATGGCACCACATTGTTCTTGAAGATAAACATGAGATCGGGGTATCATCAATCACATATCAAAGTGGGTGACATATCTAAGTCAGCTTTTAGGACTTGCTATGGTCATTACAAGTTTTTCGTTATGTTGTTTGGGCTAACCAATGCACCGAAAGTGTTCATGAACCTAATGAACGGGGTGTTCCAACCATTTCTTGATTATTTTGTGGTGGTGTTTATAGATGATATCTTGATATACTCCAGAGACAGTCAGCAACATGAACAACATCTTCTCCAAGTGTTGAATTTGTTAAGACAACACTAGTTGTATGCCAATTTCAGTAAGTTTGAGTTTTGGTTGAAGGAGGTGTCTTTCTTATGACACATGATATCTGTTGAGGGTGTTCTTGTGGATCCCAAGAAGGTTGAGTCTGTGCTAGATTGAGAACAACCAAAGATGCCAAAATAATTTCATAGTTTTCTGGGTTTGGTAGGATACTATAGGAGGTTCATCAAGAACTTTAGTTCAATGGCATTACCCCTAACGAATCAGACAAGGAAAGGTGTGCCTTTTATCAGGGATGACAAAAGTCAATGTGCCTTTCTGTCATTGAAGGAAAAGCTGACGAGTGCACCAGTGCTAGTTTTTCCTGAGTAAGGAAAAGGATACATAGTTTTCTATGCATTGATGAATGGATTGGGTTGTGTGCTGATGCAGGATAATAATGTGATCTCTTTAGCATCTTGGTGGTTGAAGAAGCATGAGGAGAACTACCCAACCCAAAATTTGGAGTTGGTTTCCATAGTTCATGCTTTGAAGATGTGGAGACACTACCTTTATGGTGAGAAGTGTCATATCTTCACAGATCACAAGAACTTGAAGTATATCTTCTTATATCAGGAGTTGAACATGCGGCAGAGACATTGGATGGAATTGATCAAGGATTACGACTGTACTATTGAATATCATCCAGGAAAGGCAAATATCATGGAAAATGCTTTGAGCATAAAGTCTTCTTTGTCATCATCAGTGGAAAAGGCATAGTTGTGTTCCTTGGTGTGCCATAAGAGAGACATTTCAGTCTCCTTACGTCAAATGAATGTGAAGCTAGAGGTTTCTTAGTTAGCTGGGTTGTTGACACAATTACAGGTGAAGCCTACGTTGCATCAATAGACCAGAGAGGCACAACAAGTTGATACTGTGATACAACAAATATAAGGAAAGTTTGGCAACGAGAAGCGTGATGCCTTTCACAAGGGAGAATATGGGACAGTGTGTTACCACAGTATAGTTGTGGTTCCTGATACTGGTAATCTGAGGAAGATAGTTCTGGAAGAGGTTCACTCTTTGATGTATGCTATGCACCCAGGTACCACCAAGATGTACCATAACCTTAAAGATCTATGTTGATGGCCTGGCTTGAAGCGTGACGTGGATGAGTTCATGGCCAAGTGTGCAGTGTGTCAACAAGTTAAAGTGGAGCATCAAAAGCATGCAGGGGTGTTGTAACTGTTGCCTATACCGCAGTGGAAATGGGATCATGTTATGATGGACTTTGTGGTTGGCCTCCCTAGGATAGCTAAAGGTCATGATTCCATTTGGGTGATCGTTGACTAGTTGACCAAATCATTGCATTTCCTCCCTATAAAGACAATGTAAACATCAAAAAAGCTCGCTCAGATATATGTTGATGAGATAGCATGTTTGCATGGTTTTGTAGCTACTATCGTGTTAGATAGAGGTCCTTAGTTTACGAGTCTCTTTTGGGAGCATTTGCACACAACTTTGGGTACACAGTTAAGCTTCAATACTTCCTTCAACCCATAGACAGATGGTTAGTTCAAGAGGACCATACAGACCGTGGAGGATCTATTGAGAGCTTTTGTCTTGTAGTTTTGGGGCAGTTGGGATATCCACCTCAGTTGGATAGAGTTTTCTTATAATAACAGTTATCAGAGGAGCATCGACATGGCACCATATGAATCATTGTATGGGATACATTGTAGGTCTCTATTGTGTTGGTATGAGATAGGAGAATAGCATCTTCTTAGTCCTGACTTGTGCAACACTTGGAAGAGAAGATGAAATTGATTCAATAGCAGTTGAAGGCAACACAGGACAAATAGAAGTCTTATGCTGATAATCGTCATATACCCTTGGAGTTCCAAGTGAGGGACAGATTGTATCACAAGGTCTCTCCTTGGAAGGGTGTTTCGAGGTTTGGGAAGAAGGATAAGTTGGTTCCTAGGTATATGGGACCTTACCATGTGGTGGCACATGTTGGGAAGGTGGCTTATAAGTTGCAGTTTCCACCTAAGTTGCATAGATTGCACCCAATTTCCATTATCCATTTTGAGGAGGTGCCACCTTGATATCAAGTTAGTGCTTCAGCCAGTGGAGGTTGAGTTGGAGGAAGATATATCATATGTTGAAGGACCTGTGTTGATCCTTGATAGAAGAGTGAATAAGTTGATGAAGAAGGACATAGTGTTCGTGAAGGTTCTATGGCATCACAGTGGCATTGAGAAAGCCATGTGGGAGCTTGAGGAAGAGATGTGTAGGAAGTACCCGTCTCTTTTCACCTAGGATTTCTGGGGGGAAATCCTTGTTAGTGGTTTTATGGCTTGTAAGACCCATGACTTGTGTTTTGGGATAACCCTATTTGTTTTGCTTGATTACGTTCTTAGAGCATTGCTCTAATCCCTTGTATGTTCTTAGAGCTTGTGGAGAACTTAAGTCTCCAGGTTGAGCTTGTTTGGATGATGTTCATGTCTTGTGTACTTCTTTTGGGGAAAATTGCAATTTACCTATTTGTGAGGGTTATCTTATAATTTTCCACACCTAGTGTGTATCTTCTCTTTCTTGGCTTCATGACATAGAGTGTGATTCTTTGGGGTGCCTCTATTGGGCCTTGGATGAGTGGTGGCACCCTTAGAGGTGATTAGGGTTTTGAGTGTCTCAATCCTGTGTGCTTAGTTGGACTATCTCGACCTATGTCTCGACCATGTGGTGTTTTGTGGGTTTATAGACCAATACAACTTCCTTGGGGAGTTTTTTCTCGACCACGATGGTCTTAGGGTGTTTTTGGTTCAAGACAAATGTTCTTTGGTGTTGTGTCTCGACCTGGTATGTCTTGGGGTCCTTTTGTCTCGACCAAGATGAGTGTGTTGCTTTTGTCTCAACCTCCTTGAGGTGTTGCAACCAAAACCAACATGTTGGGTGGTCGAGACCCAACATTAGTTGTATAATTATCTCATGCATGCAAGGTTTAAGTGGTTGCATGTTGCTTTCTTGGGTTTACAAGTGTTCCTTTGGTGTCTTTAAGTGTTCACACATCACCCCTCACCCTACTTCTCTCCTCCTTTGGTATATAACCCGTTTTCTCTCCATGCAAGTGAACCATTCAGACTTCTTTCTTCCTCCTCCTCTTTTTCTTGTCCTTGGAGCTTGGTGGAGCAAGGAGGATTGATCTTGGAGCTCTTGGTGGCCAAGATCCTTTTCATGAGGTGACTCTTGCTCATCTTCAACCTTGGTAAGTGTATGCCTTTCTTTGGTAATGTTTTATTTGGATCCTCTAGCCCATCTTCTTCTCTTTTCTCGGCCATAGACTATGGATCATCCATGGTGGTCTTTTTGGAGAGAAACTCCTCATCACAAGGGTCATAGGACATGTTTTGACAAGGTAGTACCATAGTGAGAGGAAGTTTCTTCTCTCTTTCTCCTTCCCTCTTTTAGTTTGGCCTAGGGTTTCTTTCCCTCTTTTCTTGAGCAATCTTTGACCTTGGTATCTTCTTCTTCTTGAGGTGATCTTGTGGCCGAGATTGGAGCTTTTAGTGGAGCTTCATCATCCTTGGTGATCATGTGCTTGGAGCTAGTGATCCTTGAAGTTGATCTTCCTTAAGGCGGGCTATATAACTCTCTACCTTCTTCTATTATTTGCACCATATTATTGCTTTCATGTTGTTGTTTCTCTCCCTAACTCATGATCCTAATATGATAGTAGATGATACTATGATCTAGAGTTTAAATGGTGGTGTTTATCATGCTTGGTTTGCTTAGAATCTGAAACCCTCATGTGAGATACCCGATTTTGGAGATGGATGTGTCATGATGATTTTCATCCTATCTTTTGACCTTGTTTTTGGTCACATGTATGATGCTCATGCGCTTTGATGTATCATGAAGTTTAGGTTCTATTTTGGATGTGTTAAACGTGTCTTTTCTCTCTTGCATGAGGTTCTTTCATGGTGGTTTCATGACCCATGTTTTAGGGGTTATGGTGACTGGTTTTGTGTGAAGTTCCTCTCCTTGAAGACTATGGTTTTCCCTATTTTAACTCTTGTGTTGGTCATGATTTACTTCTGTTTTGACCTTCGTTAATCCCTATTTTGATGATGGTCTTTTTTCTTGGTGGTAGCATGATCTTAGTGGTCGATACACCATATTTTTTCCCTTGAGTTGAGACACTTTGATGCTTGGTGTTTTGGTTAAGATGGTTGGCTTTTTTTCGGTCGTGATGGTCTGTTTTGGTCTCAGTCGTGACACCTTGTTCATGGGTTCATGGACATGTTATTTGGTTTCTCTTGACTGACATGTCCTTGGTTTGAGGTTGATACAAGTTTTGCTTCTGGTCGAGACATGCGCTTTGATGGGTAATTGAAACCCTAATCCTTGAGGGGTCGAGACATGTTGTTGTGTTGCGGTCGAGAATCCAAGTTTGTTGCAGTCGAGACACCTTGGGCGAAGGTGGTTGTGACACATGTGTGAAGGTGGTCGAGATACCTTAGGTGAAGGTGGTCAAGACACATGTGTGAAGGTGGTCGAGACACATACATGATTATATAAACACATGTGTATGAGTAAGAAAGTAATGATTCATATATATAGTGATGGTTGGAGGATTGTTTGGTGAACCCTAATCATGCTCTTTAACCCTATATGCTCCAAGAAAGTGGGAGATGGTGTACCTAGGGTTTGGTGATTGAATAAAATTATAAAATCCTAATCATCTATGCATGTAACCCTAACCCTAATGTTGGTCCATGTGGTGTGTTTACTTCTCTCTCATGCAATGGTTATTTTATTATGATGCTTTCTCTCTCTTACATATGAGCCCCTAACCTTGCAGGTGAAATGAATACCATGCTTGTGTATGTTGTGGAAATGAGTATGTGATACAGGGTAATGGCTATAAGCCTTGATGATATATGGTGAAATCATATTTATGTGATGGGTCATGTGACCTGTGAAGGCTTAATGCCTAATGTGAGGTGATAAACTCTAATGATATGATTGAGGGATTGATATCCCATAGTGATGTGACATTGGTGATGGCCTTGTGAATGGCAAAGCTATAAGTATAATGTGGTGATGATGTGACTAGTTCACACCTTATACCTTTTATATATTTTGAAGTTGTATTATTCCCTCATCTTAGTAGAGTTTGTTTTGGATTCGTACGTTGTACCTTGATTGATGCTAAAACATACCCAATTGGCTTAATTAATCAAGTGAAACTCTATTTATGTAGGTGCCCTGTGGCATAGATCCATTCTTAGTGTTAGATGGTGAAATGAATCATTCCTATGGGAAACTCAGAGCCCATATTTTTTAATATGCGGGGGTGCAAGGCGAGTATCTCCTTGAGTCCATAGTTACAAGTGGTGTGCGACAACCATGCATGGGCTACTCTCCTTGTGATATGGATGTCCATGTGTGAGTCAATCCTTATTTTTTGAGCAGACATGCATGAGCCTATTCTTCTAGCATTGTTACCTGTACCAAGGTGAGATAGGTGTTATTATGTGTGGATGGCCATGTGTGAGCCAATCCTTTAGCTTGACTATATGTCATTGTTGCAGTTGATTGATGATGCAACCCTATTTTAGGGCTTCCTTGTGACACACCGTTCGAACAAAACGTCATTAACTAAGCGGAAGCAATCATTAACAGTGGATTAACAAAAATCACTAAAAATTAAAACCTTTTTCAAAGAGATCCATTTCTAGGAAACTCTTAACAACAAGAACCAAAGTATTACATGTACATTCTGGTCCATAAGTACATACCATGTACCATCTCTTCTCGAGGATTATATACATCAATTGCTTTGTTAGGTCTACACATGAGCAACACAAAACCTCGAAGCATTCAAGACAAAATCTCATATCGATTCATTAAAAGTACTAACTACTAACTCCAAGGACTTGAGAGTACAGAGATGACACATAGGACTCATATCTACAAGACACGACAGTCAGTATCTCCACCTGAGACATTACTACTGTTCCTAGTGATGTTGTCCTTCCCTTGTTGTATGGTTCCTGCCTCCTTGTCCGCGTCTACCTAAAAGGTTGGATCCCATGGGGGTGAGACAATTGAAAATTGTCCCAGCGAGAGATATAACTCTCCTCCAGAAACATCATTATTGCAGTTAAATAGTATTAAACTGTGCAGAGGATAAGTAGTTTAGAACATTCTCATATTTTAAGGCATTGCAACTATCTTTGATAGAGCAGTAAATCATCTGTTCTCTTTATAAGGAATAGGAAGAACAGGTATTTCATTTATCCATCAAACTATATCAACATTTCAAGCTTATCCTGTAATATTCATTATCATAGTATGTCATCCATGATTCATTCTCATTTCTATCTATTGGCCTCAGCCAATCTGCTAACCAGATATTGAATTATACCAGTCATGTGTGTATACATCATCATATTTTGTCCAGGCATTGGACTATGCCAATCCTATGCATACATTCCGGGCATTGGACTATACCAATCATGTGCAAACATTCCAGGCATTGGACTATGCCAATCCTGTGCAAACATTCCAGGCATTGGACTATTCCAATCATGTACAAACATTCCAGGCATTGGATTATTACCAATCATGTACAACCATTCCAAGCATTGGGATTATTACTAATCTTGTGCAACCATTCCAGGCATTGGATTATTACCAATCCTGTGATATTATTCCAGGTATTGGGTTATTGCCAATCCTGTGCAATTATTCTAAGTATTGGGTTATGACCAATCCTGTGACATTATTCTAGGTATTGGGTTATTACCAATCCTGTGAAATTATTCCAGGTATTGGGTTATGACCAATCCTATGACATTATTCCAGGTATTGGGTTATGACCAATCCTATGACATTATTCCGGGTATTGGGTTATGACCAATCATGTGACATTATTCCAGGTATTGGACTATTAACAATCATGTGCAATTATTCCAGGTATTGGGTTATGACCAATCCTGCAACATTATTCCAGGTATTGGGTTATTACCAATCCTGTGCAATTATTCTAGGTATTAGGTTATGACCAATCCTGTGACACTATTCCAGGTATTGGGTTATTACCAATCTTGTGCAATTATTCCAGGTATTGGGTTTTTACCAATCATGTACATCATCAATGAATACCACATCACCTTTTATAGGTATTAAACCTTGGCCAAGCCATCATACTTATTCACATCCTTTATGTAATTCAATTATTCCTCTTTTCTTCTTTAAGCTTATTCAAAACACTATATAGCCCTTATTTGGCTATAAACAATAAGCATGCATGATTAAGATTTCATTATTATTATTGTATCCATTTATTATTATTATTATGTTACTAAGTTTCCATTTCCTAGTTTATTTGAACATTATCATTACTTTACATGAAACTTTTATAAACATCTTGTTACCTCTCACTGGGCAACAACTATCCACATGGCTCACAAGGCCCATTAAACATCTTGTCACCTCTCACCAGGCAACAACCATCCACATGGCTCACAAGGCCCATTAAACATCTTGTCACCTCTCACTAGGCAACAACCATCCACGTGGCTCACAAGGCCCATTAAACATCTTGTCATCTCTCACTATGAAACAACCATCCACATGGTTCACAAGGCTCATTAAACATCTTGTCACCTCTCACTATGCAACAACTATTAGGGTTAGAGTTTTCCCTTTATAACCGAATAGGGTTTCAAGTTCATATTATCGATTCAAGCCCTAATTCATTGTTCCACACATCTAGGAGCATACATTAATATCTCAAGTATTCAATCATACTTATTTATTCTCATCATTTATCATTAAATGATAATCAACACAAAGTATGAGTTTCTCTCTCATCTTTTCTAGGATATTAATTACATCATACTTTGTTATCTTGGCTTAACCCTTTCTCAAGGTATGTTAGCCTACACTTATCAAAGTGCATTACATCTTAATGAAATAATTATCATGACACACTTCATGTATTACTCATCCAAGTATATTGGATTTAGGGTACATCAATATGTATCAATCTTGAGGTGTTGAATGTGATATCTATCACATCCTAATGTTTTACTTCCCTCATCACCTTGATCTTACTTAAGTTTATCAACTTATCTTGTATAAGGTAATTCTTATCCTAATACTTTATGCACCAGTTCATCACATACCATGTAATGTATTGGTCATAAGTCACTCATTTGATTTATTCAACCATTATTGATATAAGATTATCCATTATCAGGAATAGGGTTTCCCTTCTTTATCAATTAGGGTTTTGCATAATCTCACTCTATGATGGGGTTTCACATAACATCACCCTATATTAGGGTTTCATATTACATTACCCTGTATCTTGAGGTATTAGACCTTCAATCGGTCTTGAAGTACCTTGACCTTCAAATGGTCTTGCCCTAACTTCTTCAATCGGTTTTGAAACTGTTTGCTCAATTTATTATTGAAACCGAATGAACATCAAATGGTTTGAGACCGTTTGCCCTTCAAATGGTCTGAGGACCGTTTGATCCGAAAAGGTCTCAAGACCATTTGGACTCAAATGGTCTCAAGACCGTTTGGTCCAAACCACCTTGAAACCGATTAGATCAAGTAGGGTTTCCTCCAACCAATCAATTGATTTAGGGGTTTGTTTTATTGAACCGATCATCAATTGAACCATTGAGGGTACATCCAATTACAGCCCTTAGATATTCAACCATTCATCATAGCCCTTGAACTCCAAATGGTCTTGAGACCGTTTGACCTCCAAACGGTCTTGAGACTGTTTGGGTCATTCAACCTTGAAATTGATTCCCTCAACTAGGGTTTGAATCAATTCAATCGATTAGGGTTAGTACTCAATGGATCACCCATCCTTGAATCCATTAAATTTAAATCAATTTGAACCATTGAACCTCCATCATTCACATCAGAAATTAACCTCAAATGGTTTTGAAGTTTAATTTACCCATTCGATCTTGAGATCCATTATCCATTCGGTTTTGAACTCAATTACCCATTCGATCTTGTAGTCATTTACCCATTTGATCTTGTAGTTATTTACCCATTCGATCTTGTAGTCATTTACCCATTCGGTCTTGTAGTTATTTACCCATTCGGTTTTGTAGTTATTTACTCATTCGGTCTTTTAGTTATTTACCCATTCGGTCTTGGGTATAACTAACCATTTGGTCTTGGACTTAATCCCCCATTCGGTTTTGAAACCGAATCAACTCATTCGGTTTTGAAACCGAATTAGCTCAATCGGTTTTTGCAAACCATTTGCCCATTCCTTTGTTGAGGTGTATGCTTAAGATGACATCATCGTCTTCAAGCTTCAAACCCTCGAAATCTGTTGTGATTCTTATGATGATTTCAACAACTAATCAAAAGGAAAACGAGAGAGAAGAAAGGTTCAACAAAAAATGAATAAATTACAAGCAATAATGACATTTAAGGGTTCAAGTTATATAACCCACCTTCAAAATTTAATCCAAGATTCAAGCTTCATGCCTTCAATGGTGAATGAAGCTTTTTCTACCTCCCAAGGCTCGTCCTCAAGTCTTTGAGTGAAATGAATGGCTAAGGTTGAAGATTGAATGGAGAAAAGAAGAATTTAAGCATTGAATTTCAATTTCCATCATGGAATCAAGGTTCAAGATGACTATGTAGCTTACCTACAGGTTGGGGCACATCCTCCTATTGCTCCTAATCTTCCTTGAGCACAGACAAAGCAAGGAAAGAAAGAAGGGTCGAAAAAGCCTTTCATTTGGGTTGGAAATGGGATGTATATAAGGGAATTTCAATGAGAGAGAGTGATATAATAATCTTTTAACTCCCAAAATTGGTGCCACATACTCTCTCCTCCATCCCTTGCATACGAAGCCATCTCCCCCACCTTGTAATTACTCTTCATTATCCATGAATTAAAATAAAGCAATTTAAGCACCTTAACCATTATAATAATAATATCCAAAAATTGAGTGGATATTACTTTTTAATTAACTAATGTAAATGGGCGCTCCACTCACTTTAGATATTTCGTGGCCTTTGCAAGGCACAAGGACGTTCACACTTATGCAAATTCAACCATCTCATTTTTGGTTGAAGGGCACTTCAATTAATATATTTATTTTTGCATTAATTTGAATTAGGGTTTCAATTATGCTTAAATCTTGATTATTTTAATATCAAGATTCTCTCTCCTCCAAAGTGATTCAAATGAGATGCCCCTCTCATTTTCTTTTCTCTACATGATTCCAAGAAACATGATGGATTCTATAGAGGTGGTATTTTGCATATTGAACCCTAGGTTTTGGGTAAATTGCACATTACACCAAAAATAGGTTTTAATGCACAAACATTGCTTAATAAGCTCTTTCTTGGTGATCAGGCTACCATAAGCCATACCTCTGCATCATTCTCATTCTTATGATGCTTCAACACTTGAGGAACATTTATCATGTAACATTTTCAAGTTAACCCCTCAACTTGGGTAATTTGCACTTTAGTCCAAAACAAATAAAACATTGTTTCAACATTATTCAAAAAGGACTAAAATTGAAACATAAGTTCCTCTTGAACCTTAATTACTTTTAAAAAGATAAAGACAAGAATATAAATGACTTACTTAAGAAAAACCTCTAGGGTTAAGTCTTAACCCATGTCAGGGATGTTAAAATTATAAACCCCTAACAAGGATTTTGTCCCCGAAATCCCAGGTAAAGGAAAATAGATATTATTTATTCATCATATAATCAAGCCTCCAACTAACATCTTAATGTCATGGAGAGGCCACAGAACTTTGATCATCACAAAGTCCTTCCATACAGGGTTATCATAAAGTCTGTCACATAGGACACATACTTTATTGTCCTTTTTATTATTAACTGTAGAGTCAACTATGTATCAGGTAACACTACCTATTTAACTCAGGTGTCAAACCTCACTAATTTGTCACCCACTTGGTACTACAAATATCATCATACATTTTTAGTTTTAATACGCTTTTCCCACAATGATTCTACAATTGTTCCTTCAATTAGTACATCCTTATTGATTTTATGTTTATGCAGAGCATAAACCCCAAACATATGATGTCCATAGTATTTTATATAACTGGCTTGATTTCACAGTTGGCCCTTCCAGGTAACCAACATAAATTACCTCCTCAGATTATTGCATGAACTTTCAATTGTTCATGTGTCATTCAATCTTATTTCCTCTTAAGTTCCTTGCCTTCATCATAGAAAGTATAGAGATGATTACATATCACCACCTCTCAAAATTATCATTATCATGATTACTAGATTAGGGTATTCCAACCCTTAGTTCATTACTGAACATTGTTACTTCTAGATCTAAGGACCAGGGTATACCTCATACTAAACATCCTCTTTTATTTATAAGTTGATCTATGATTAACTCAGATCTTTCCATATCAATTAGTATGTGGTAGAATTATCCATGCCACATCTCTGACTTCATTATTCTCTTTAGATTGTCTCAAAATGATTGATCAGGGTAGTAAGAAAGATAACAATCTAAGAGTGTCATACTTACCCTACCTTCAATAGATGAATACTTGGCCAGGGTATTCAAGAACTGAAATTAGGTAGTATGCATTTGTTTCATATTATGTTTCATACATTTAACATCTTTTTAAATTTACTATTTAATATCTTAGATTTTCTATGGGTATTTCTTTTACATCTCTTCTACATGAAACGAAAAATTTCAAAACATATAAGAGAATATTATCCTAAATATAGGTTCTCATCCTTTTTATCTCTTCCTTATGTCCTCATAGGACTAGTTAAAGGAAGCTCAACAATAACTACCTTTCTTATAATCAGTAGGCAGAGAGAGGGAAAAGGAAAGATAATTCAAAATGAAAAGGTTCATCTGAGAAGTTACCTTTACGGGTTATCTAGTGTCTCATCTGACCCAAATACATGGAGTCAGTTGTCATCTACTATTTCCTTTGTCCTCTACTACCAGAGGTAGATGGACCAAACTATGACACTTGTCTTCTCCCTCGGCCTTCTGCTTCACTAACCTGGGGTCCTTGTGGGTTTTGCAGATTATGCCTTAACTGTTGGGTCACCACATTATTTCTTCTTGGACACTACTGCCTAAAATGTCCTATTTGTCCACAGTTATGGCAAGTTCGGCCCTCACTTGATGACCACTGCATTGATGTACTATATTGTGGTTGAACCGATGTTACAGAAAACTTTGGTTGTTTAGTACCACCAATCCACTGTTCTTGTGACTGTGTAAATCTCCTTTTGAGGTTTACCTCATGTTTCGTTGTTACAAACCTTTCTATTCTCCGAACTGATTCCACAAATGTGGCAAATTTCTCTCTACTTTCTAAAGCAGTTGTCGAGATAGACACCTCATCATTCAGTCCTTTCTCAAAACATCGAATCTTCTCCTGATCAGTGGCAGCCATTTGAGGACAAAATTGTAAAAGTTCCATAAACCTAGCTTCATATTCATTTATTGACATGGTTCCCTACCGAACCTTCTCAAACTATGAGATATTTTCGACTAAGTATGTTCTTGGAAAATACTTATTGACAAATTCTTGATGAATTTCCTCCCAACCAACCTCTTCATCATTCCTTTTTACTTCTTCTATGGCCCACCAATGGCCAACACTACCTTTCAAAAGGTATACAACATGTTTGACTTTGTCAACATCTGGAATACTAAGGATCTTTAAAGCCTTTTCTAACTCAGTGAGCCATAGATCAGCATCTGTTGGGTTAGTTGTCCCAGCATATTCTATAGCTCCTACACGACGTAGTCATTCAAAAGTCTTACCAGACCCATGTCCCTCATGGGGAGTTGGTGCCCTAGGTGTTGGTGCTGGCATCCGGTTTGCCATATGCCTCATTGTGGTCATGAATTCCCTAAATAGAGAATGAAAGGTTGGGTTTTCTATCATAGCTTCATCAAAATGGGGATTCTCAGGCACTGATTCCTCTCTTGCCTGATCCCTTGCACCTCCTACTGGTGCAGCAACATTTCTTTCAGCAACGTGATCCTCATGTTCTCCTGACATCTTTAAGCTATCTTCCTTCTTATGCATAGGTAGAAGTCACTATAAGATATACTGCAGGACACTAGAACAGACTCAACACCTTAGTCCTATGTATCTGTAGACTCATCGAACCTAGAGCTCTGATACCACTAAATTGTGACACACCGTTCGAACAAAATGTCATTAACTAAGTGGAAGCGATCATTAACAACGGATTAACAAAAATCACTAAATATAAAACCTTTTTCAAAGAGATCCATTTCTAGGAAACTCTTAACAACAAGAACCAAAGTATTACATGTACATTCGGGTCCATAAGTACATACCATGTACCATCTCTTCTCGAGGATTATATACATCAATTGCTCTGTTAGGTCTACACATGAGCAACACAAAACCTCAAGGCATTCAAGCCAAAATCTCATATTGATTCATTAAAAGTACTAACTACTAACTCCGAGGACCTAAGAGTACAGATACGACACATAGGACTCATATCTACAAGACACGACACTCAGTATCTCCATCTGAGATATTACTGTTGTTCCTGATGTTGTTGTCCTTCCCTTGTTGTATGGTTCCTGCCTCCTGGTCTGCATCTACCTAAAAAGTTGGATCCCATGGGGTGAGACAATTGAAAATTGTCCCAACGAGAGATATAACTCTCTGCCAGAAACATCATTATTGCAGTTAAATAGTATTAAACTGAGCAGAGGATAAGCAAATTAGAACATTCACATATTTTAAGGCATTGCAACTATCTTTGATAGAGAAGTAAATCATTTATTCTCTTTATAAGGAATAGGAAGAACAGGTATTTCATTTATCCGTCACACTATATCAACATTTCAAGCTTATACTGTAATATTCATTATCATAGTATGTCATCCATGAATCATTCTCATTTCTATATATTGGCCTCAGCCAATCTGCTAACCAGATATTGAATTATACCAATCATGTGAGTATACATCATCATATTCTATCCAGGCATTGGATTATGCCAATCCTATGCATACATTCCAGGCATTGGACTATACCAATCCTGTGCAAACATTCCAGGCATTGGACTATGCCAATCCTGTGCAAACATTCCATGCATTGGACTATGTCGATCCTGTGAAAACATTCCAGGCATTGGATTATTACCAATCCTGTGCAACCATTCCAGGCATTGGGATTATTACCAATCCTATGCAACCATTCCGGGCATTTGATTATTACCAATCCTATGATATTATTCCAGGTATTGGGTTATTACCAATCCTGTATAATTATTCTAGGTATTGGGTTATGACCAATCATGTGACATTATTCCAGGTATTGGGTTATTTGTGCAATTATTCTAGGTATTGGGTTATGACCAATCATGTGACATTATTCCATGTATTGGGTGATGACCAATCCTATGACATTATTCTAGGTATTTGGTTATGACCAATCTTGTGACACTATTCCAGGTATTGGACTATTACCAATCCTATGCAATTATTCTAGGTATTGGGTTATGACCAATCCTGTGATATTATTCCATGTATTGGGTTATTACCAATCTTGTGCAATTATTCCAGGTATTGGGTTATGACCAATCCTGTGACATTATTCCAGGTATTGGGTTATTACCAATCGTGTGAAATTATTCCTGGTATTGGGTAATTACCAATCCTGTACAATTATTCCATGTATTGGGTTATTACCAATCATGTGCATCATCACGGAATACCACATCACCTTTTCTAGGTATTAAACCTTGGCCAAGCCATCATACTTATTCACATCCTTTATGTAATTCAAGTATTCCTCTTTTCTTCTTTAAGCTTATTCAAAACACTATGGCCCTTATTTGGCTATAAACAATAAGCATGCATGATTAAGATTTCATTATTATTATTGTATCCATTTATTATTATTATTATGTTACTAAGTTTCCATTTCCTAGTTTATTTGAACATTATCATTACTATACATGAAACTTTTATAAACATCTTGTTACCTCTCACTGGGCAACAACTATCCACATGGCTCACAAGGCCCATTAAACATCTTGTCACCTCTCACCAGGCAACAACCATCCACATGGCTCACAAGGCTCATTAAACATCTTGTCACCTCTCACTAGGAAACAACCATCCACATGGCTCACAAGGCCCATTAAACATCTTATCATCTCTCACTAGGCAACAACCATCCACATGGCTCACAAGACCCATTAAACATCTTGTCACCTCTCACTAGGCAACAACTATTAGGGTTAGAGTTTTCCCTTTATAGCCGAATAGGGTTTCAAGTTCATATTATCGATTCAAACCCTAATTCATTGCTCCACACATCTAGGATCATACATTAATATCTCAAGTATTCAACCATACTTATTTATTCTCATCATTTATCATTAAATGATAATCAACATAAAGTATGAGTTTCTCTCTCATCTTTTCTAGGATATTAATTACATCATACTTTGTTATCTTGTCTTAACCCTTTCTCAAGGTATGTTAACCTACACTTATCAAAGTGCATTACATCTTAATGTAATAATTATCATGACACACTTCATGTATTACTCATCCAAGTATATTGGATTTACGGTACATCAATGTGTATCAACCTTGAGGTGATGAATGTGATATCTATCACATCCTAATGTTTTACTTCCCTCATCACCTTGATCTTACTTAAGTTCATCAACTTATCTTGTATTAGGATAATTCTTATCCTAATACTTTATGCACCAGTTCATCACATACCATGTAATGTATTGGTCATAAGTCACTCAATTGATTTATTCAACCATTATTGATATAAGATTATCCATTATCAGGAATAGGGTTTCCCTTCTTTATCAATTAGGGTTTTGCATAATCTCACTCTATGTTGGGGTTTCACATAACATTACCCTATATTAGGGTTTCATATTACATTACCCTGTATCAGGGTTTCTCATTACATCCTTACCTTGAATTAAGGTTTCTTATAACATTTCCCTTAAAATTAGGGTTTCATGTAGCTTTACCCAAAATTAGGGTTTTCATGAAGCATTCTCTTAAAAATTAGGGTTAGATCTCATCAACCTTCTCGATTAGGGTTTCATGATCTCATTATCATGGATCAAACCCTAATTACATATTTTATTCATGTTGAAAGTGTTGAGGATTAATCACTACATGATTATCACTCATGTATAAGTTCATCTCTGTCATCCTCTCTAGGAGGTTAATTAGATTGAATCAACTTGAATGAAGAGTTGACATAGTGTATTAAGTCTTTGCTTCCATAAGCATCAAAGGTTGACCACTCTAAAGGTACTAATCACCTAAGTACTTTAGAGGTACAACCCCTAGATTTAACTTTGATATATGCCATTAAAAATCAAGGGGTTAATTGGTACTTTCCTAGTTTGAATGAATTAAACCTTCAAACGGTCTTGAGGTATTAGACCTTCAATCGGTCTTGAAGTACCTTGACCTTCAAACGGTCTTGCCCTAACTTCTTCAATCGGTTTTGAAACCGTTTGCTCAATTTATTATTGAAATCGAATGAACATCAAATGGTTTGAGACCATTTTCCCTTCAAACGGTCTGCAGGCCGTTTGATCCCAAATGGTCTCAAGACCATTTGGTCCAAACCACCTTGAAACTGATTGGATCAAGTAGGGTTTCCTCCAACCAATCAATTGATTTAGGGGTTTGTTTTATTGAATCGATCATCAATGGAACCATTGAGGGTACATCCAATTACAGCCCTTGGATCTTCAACCATTCATCAAAGCCCTTGAACTCCAAACTATCTTGAGACCGTCTGGTCTCAAACGGTCTTGAGATTGTTTGACCTCCAAACGGTCTCAACCTTGAAATTGATTCCATCAACTAGGGTTTCAATCAATTCAATCGATTAGGGTTAGTACTCAATGGATCACCCATCCTTGAATCCATTAAATTTAAATCAATTTGAATCATTGAACCTCCATCATTCACATCAGCAATTAACCTCAAACGGTTTTGAAGTTTAATTTACCCATTCGATCTTGAGATCCTTTACCCATTCGGTTTTGAACTCTATTACCCATTCGATCTTGTAGTAATTTACCCATTCGGTCTTGTAGTTATTTACCCATTTGGTTTTGTAGTTATTTACCCATTCAGTCTTATAGTTATTTACCCATTCGGTCTAGGGTACAACTAACCATTCGATCTTGGACTTAAATCCCCATTCGGTTTTGAAACTAAATCAACTCATTCGGTTTTGAAACCGAATTATCTCAATCGGTTTTTGCAAACTGTCTGCCCATTCCTTTGTTGAGGTGTATGCTTAAAATGACATCATCATCTTCAAGCTGCAAACCCTCGGAATCAGTTGTGATTCTTATGATGATTTCAACAACTAATCAAAAGGAAAATGAGAGAGAAGAAAGGTTCAACACAAAATGAATAAATTACAAGCAATAATGACATTTAAGGGTTCAAGTTATATAACCCGCCTTCAAAATTGAATCCAAGCTTCAAGATTCATGCCTTCAATGGTGAATGAATCTTTTTCAACCTCCCAAGGCTCGTCCTCAAGTATTTGAGTGAAATGAATGGCTAAGGTTGAAGATTGAATGGAGAAAAGAAGAATTTAAGCATTGAATTTCGATTTCCACCATGGAATCAAGGTTGAAGATGACTATGGAGCTTACCTACAGGTTGGGGCACGTCCTCCTATTTCTCCTAAGCTCCCTTAAGCACGTACAAAGCAAGGAAAGAAAGAAGGGTCGAAAAAGCCTTTCATTTGGGTTGGAAATGGGATGTATATAAGGGGATTTCAATGAGAGAGAAAGTGATGTAATAATCTTTTAACTCCCAAAATTGGTGCCACATACTCCTCTCCATTCCTTGCATACGAAGCCATCTCCCCCACCTTGTAATTCCTCTTCATTATCCATGAATTAAAAGAAATAAATTTAAGCACATTAACCATTATAATAATAATATCCAAAAATTGAGTGGATATTACTTTTTAGTTAACTAATGTGAGTGGGCTCTCCACTCACTTTAGATATTTCGTGCCTTTGCAAGGCACAAGGACGTTCACACTTATTAAAATTCAATGATCTCATTTTTGGTTGAAGGGCACTTCAATTAATATATTTATTTTTGCATGAAATTGAATTAGGGTTTCAATTATGCTTAAATCTTGATTATTTTAATATCAAGATTCTCTCTCTTCCAAAGTGATTCAAATGAGACGCCCCCCTCATTTTATTTTCTCTACATGATGCCAAGAAACATTAGGGATTCTCTAGAGGTGGTATTTTGCATATTGAACCCTAGATTTTGGGTAAATTGCACATTACACCAAAACTAGGTTTTAATGCACAAACATTGCTTAATAAGCTCTTTCTTGGTGCTCAGGCTACCACAAGCCATACCTCTACATAATTCTCATTCTTATGATGCTTCAACACTTGAGGAAAATTTATCATGTAACATTTGTAAGTTAACCCCTCAACTTGGGTAATTTGCACTTTAGTCCAAAACAAATAAAACATTATTTCAACATTATTCAAAAAAGACTAAAATTGAAACATAAGTTCCTCTTGAACCTTAATTACTTTTCAAAAGATAAATACAAGAATATAAATGACTTACTTAAGAAAAACCTCTAGGGTTAAGTCTTAACCCAGGTAAGGGATGTTACAATTATAAGCCCCTAACAAGGATTTCATCCCCGAAATCCCAGGTAAAGGAAAATAGATATTATTTATTCATCATATCATCAAGCCTCCAACTAACATCTTAATGTCATGGAGAGGCCACAGAACTTTGATCATCACAAATTCCTTCCATACAGGGTTATCATAAAGTCTGTCACACAGGACACATACTCTACTGTCCTTTTTATTATTAACTATAGAGTCAACTCTGTATCAGGTAACACTACCTATTTAACTCGCTTGTGGCCCATGCCACGACTGTGGAAAATTAATCTCAAACAATCTAGAAACCAACAACCCAACTCAAAATACACATGAATGGCCACAGTCGTGGCCATCAACACAATAGTGGCCCATGAAGGCTACCCCTAGCTACCTTCTACCACCTCTTAGCTCCCCATTTTTACCCCTTAGCCAATCCACTTCATTTACACCCCATTTCATCATTTCCACCACCGAAACCCTAGTTTCTTGGTGTTTTGGACACTTTCCATCATCACCCCATGCCCTTCCATCTTCGTAGAGGAGGGAGGTCATCCTTGCAGTAGCTGGAGAGGACCACTCCATCTACACCAATCTCCATGGCTACTTCTACCTCTTTCTCTTTTCTTTTTGTATTTTGCATTTCGATGAGTAGATAGGCCCCTTAGGTGGGTTGTTTGGGGCTCAAAATGTTGCTTTGATACCATGTTGGGGGGAAATGATATGTAAACATTGTAATTTCATCTTATAATGATTATGTTCTATTTCTATCTCACTCTTCATGAATTGCTTGTTGGTTTGTGCTTGAAATCACCTAGGAATTTAGGGAAATTGCTTATATGTGTGAATTTTGGGATTTGTTGCTAGGTCCAATTCATGGATCCCTAGCTAGCTACCAATCTTCCTACATGCTAATCGATTCTCCTAACCCTAGTTGAGAGATCTAAGTAGCTAGTTTAGGTGAATTTAGTGTGCTTAGAATGGAGCTTTCTCAAGGCTAGAATGTGGGTTATGTGAGGCCTAAAACCTCATTTCCATTCCCATTACTACCCTCAACCCCTAATCTCCATAAGATCCTATAAACTAGAAACCTAGGCTTGTTTAGATCTAATTGAATTATACCTAAAACTCATCCCAATTGAGCCTTGTAAGGGTAGTAGGAGGTGCTAGGGACTAGTTCCCCTATACACAACCTATCTTATCCATGGCCAGTTAGTAGTCTAGGGTAATTCATTAGCCTCTAACTCGTTGTTTGGTTTGGTAAACTAAATGAAAGCATACTTTTCACATGTCAGTCCACAGTCTAATTGATAACTGCATCCCCCAAACAACCCACATTTCCCTTTATTTCTTTAAAACCCTAATTTCCTTCTTGCTTAGCTAGTGTTAGCATAGTTAGCTCTTTAGTTGCTTAGTTAGCTTCTTGCCTTGTTATTGTTTTGTTCTTTCTAGTTTAGGTCTTGAATTGCTCTTTTTCCATGCTTGGTGGCTTAGTGTAGTGTAGGTCTCTTCTTGCCTACCTTAGCATATCTCTTTTCCTTGCTTGCCTTGTCTTTTCTTGCTCATTAGAATTAACTATCTATGATTAACATAGGTTTTAATCTTGTTTGTTCTCCTTTAATTGTTTGTTCATCATTAGTGTAATCAACAAACCAACCTTTAAACCCTTCAACCCTAGACTCCATAGTAGGAACCTAGCCCAAAACTAACCTAGCTCTAGTGCCCCCTTTTCTCCCTGTGGATCGACCCAATACTTGCCACCTTCCTATACTAAGACACAACCCCGTGTGCTTGCAGGTGTAGTGTTTTAGTATATGTGAGTTTGTATGTGTAGGTCCCTTATAAATTTTAAATGATCCCAAGTGTGTTCTGATTCTTGTAGGGTACATCTAATCAAATCTAATTGGTTAGTGTGTGCACCGCTGGTCGGACGCACCAAGATTTTTGGCACCGTTTCTAGGGATAGAAAGAGTCATGGTTACCTAGTAGTTGTGGTGTTGACTCTCCCCTTTGGCACCGTCTTTTGCCAGTTTGTTTTGTTGTCTTTGAGAAACACACCAAGCTTTCTAGCACCGTTTTCAGTGAGTAGAGGTGCTCGACCTAGCTAGTTAGTGTAGCTTAGCCTTTCCTACTGCCCTCACCATTGTTATTCTTTACTCTTTGCTTACTTTTGCATACTTGCTTTCTAACTTGGCTCTTGTTTCTTGTTTGTGTATTGTGCAGGTGTCAGTTGTGCATGAGCGATACACATTCGGCTTGTACTGACTTGGTTCCCTACGACCCTGAGATAGGTAGAAGAAGATACCAACACCGCCACAAACAACATCAATCAGCTGAAATGGAAGGCCCAAATGCCCAAATCCCTCCTAGAGGTAACCCACTAGGTCTGCATGGTGAAGCTCAACCACCACCCAACCACCCTCTCCATGAATACTTCACCTTGGGTAACTACACCTCCCTAATTTCCACCCTTATTGACTAAATGTTGGGTCAATAATTCTCCATCCACCATCCCTTCTCGGACTCCTTCCCACTTACTATGGGATGGAGAATGAGAATCCCTACCACCACATCAATACCTTCCTAGAGACTGACTCAACCTTTCATACCCCAGTCTCCGCAAATGATTATATAAGAAGGACCCTTTTTTTGTTCTCCATAAAAGAAAAAGCAAAAGAATGGTATATGTCCAAGCCCGAGTTGGTGACATGGGCGGCAGTGAACAATGAATTCCTCAAGAAGTTCTATCCAATATCAAATCTCACTCAGATGAGAAGGTGCATCATCTCCTTCACCCAAATGGAGAATGAACCCTTCCATGAAGCATGGTTAAGATTTTAGAAGCTCTTGCATGATTGCCCTCATCATGAAGTTCCTCTATGGTAGCTGGTGCAGTCGTTCTACACTGGGATTGTTGAGATGAGTCAAAAAATGGTGGGTTCTTCATGTGGAGGGACATTCATGGATAAGCCCTCGGAGGAGTCTTGGCCCCTCTTTGAGCATCTATCTAAGTACTCCTTCCACCGAGCCTTAAAGGGGAGCACTATGATCAGAATTACATTCCTCCTCCCCTTCCTACAGCTTCAGTCAGAACAGAAGCCAACCCCTAAATGATGAAGATGATGGCGGACATGTCGAAAATGATGAAGGACCAAGTTAGGGGTTCTGCTAGCCTGTCTACCATGGCAGGTGATGTCGTTGATGAAGAAGTGAATGCTTTTCATGCTTTTAGAAACTGAAACAATCAAGGTCCTATGTTCAACTCATATACTCCAAAATGGAGGAACCGTCCTAACTTCTCTTGGAAACAACAAGGTGAAGTGGCGCAAGGATAGCCAAGGCAACATCAAGGCCCTAGGTACAACTAGAGGTTTGAGGATGAGGTTCTTAGAATGTTAAGGATCCTTGATGAGGTAAAGAAAGACGTGTTCGCTCAAGGGAAAAGCATCATCCATCTTGAACAAATACTTGATCAAATATCCATCTCACTTGCTCGCCGTGAGGAGGGAAAACTCCCGTCCCAACCCATGGCCAATCCCAACAATGCTAGTGGGATCATGGGTGCTCCTCGAGGTGTTTATGAGCCGCCACAAGGACAAATGCCCACATTGGACCAATATCAAGGACCCCAAAACCCTTATGATCCCACACCTCTACAACCTCCATTCAACTATCATTACACTCCACCTCCCCCACAAGCCTACCAACAACCTTTGCCTCAATATCAACCCCCTCTACAACAACCACCTCCACAACAACCTCCACAACAACCCACTTTCATTCTCCAAAACTCAAACACCCCTCACCAAAGACTACCACCACCACCACCACCATCTTCTTCATGAGCCCCCATTTTTCCCTTGAGCATGTGAATATGGTGTCGGTCAAATGGGGGAAGACAATTGTTGAAGAATTCATGGGAGGGGAGGATAAGGTGACTAAGGCTTGTGATGAAGGACCACAACTGGGAAAGTCTCGTGAGATTTGTGAGAGTGTCAAAGATCCCATCATTCAATTCTTTCTTGAAAGTACTAACTGTATCAAAGTTCTTGCTACACCATCAAAGTTTCCACAAACCCCCCGCCATTTCTTGCGAAGACAATGTTAAGTGTCCCACCTTTTGTTGAAGAGATGACTTCCGCTATTCCATCTTGGCTTGGGGATGAACCACCACTTGTTCTATCCTTCTTTGAAGAAGAGGAATTTGCTACCCCACCATTTTGCAAAAGTGCCATGGATACCCAAAGTTTCACTGTCCCATGCATTGTGAAAGAGATAAGACTTGACATGACATTTTATGAAGAATTGATGACAACCCAAGTTCCACCTCATGAGAAAAGAATAACCGTCATACCACCTTAAGGACCACAACTTTCTGCATAAGAGTTTGATGCAAGGGGTCAATAATCCCATGATGCTCTAGAAGACCATTTTCCCCAAGTGAAACATGGTTATATCATGAACTTTTTAGGGACCTTGAAACAAACGACGAAAGGTATCAAAACATTCCTTTCCTTGATAAAGGTTGTTTTTATGGGGAGGAGAAATTTGGTGTTATTGCCACCCAAAGAGATCATTGCTTCTGAACATGTCAAATTCATCTTGGGGGGGTCACTTTCTAAAGAAAAGGGGAGACTTAGGAACCCTTCTCATTAGCTGCCACATCAATTCTCAACCCACCTGTATGCTCTTCTAGATTTGGGCTTTGGTGCAAGCATCATACTATTTCCACCACTCGGCTTGGAGAGACTAGAACCAGTAGATTGCTACATTTCAACGGCTGATAGATCTAGGAAAATGCTTAGAGGCATAATGACCAATGAAATGGTGGTGTTAGATAGTATGACAGGCTTCACCTTCCCGACCAATTTTCTAGTCATGGACACTAATCCCATAATTGTTTGGGATCACATCATACTTGGGAGGCCCTTCTTGGCCACAACGGGTGCAAATATCAATGTGCGTACATGTATCTTGACAGTCTCCTATGCTAGGAGATCAATGGAGGTCTATATGTTCACTGGAGAAGAAAGACAATGGTTGTATGAGGAGGATCAATCGATGCATATTCCTTGGTAGGAAGACCATGTGATCAGAGCCTTGTAGAGAACCACTATAGAAGAGGAAGGAAACAACTTGGATGAATGAGCCTAACAATCAAGCTAATGTAAATAAGCCAAGCTTAAGGTGTAAACTTTAGTGCTAGTGGGAGGCAACCCACGTGGTTTGAGATTCTCGACCCCTCTTGTTTTGATTACAATTTATCTTTTTCAAACACACACACACCATACTTTATATGTAACGACCCCGCCTCCCAGTAGCCCCCAATTAAGGGAGACCAAGAGGTCAGAGTCATTATCCCAATTAATAGGATCAAAGGTTCGACAAATAATCGGTAATAATTATAAAATTCTACCAAACTATACTAAAAGCTGGTATAAAATAAAACTTTGCATACCTTTTAAAAACTTTGGATATATACTTCTATCCATAGCTTGAATCTATTCTATCTAATCCTCCTTGCACTTTATTTCTTATTTTCACAATGTGTCACTTTATTGTTTGTTCTTTTCAATGTTGTACCTAAAATGCCGACAAACAAAATATCGGTCAACATAAATGAATATGCAGGTATGTGGGGGAAACAATAATCGTGCAATTAACTGTAACAACATATTATAGTCAATTATGATTTAACAAACAACTTTACATTTTAAGCATAACTGCTCAATCCATACATACCCTAGCCTCTACATTGTCCCTGTAGTGGACCTGGATGCTACCTTCCTTATGGCAGATCCCCATTAAACCCCACATGATCCTACCTAACATGTAGATCAATATCTAGGGTTGAGTCGCATGGCACTATCCATCGGTATCCCAATCCCTAACTCACGGTGTGCTAAAGAGTCGCATGACACTACCCATAGGTAGCCCAATCCCTAACTCTTGATAACCTGATGGTCCCACAAGTAGATGATGCACGTCGTTGTACACACAACAATCACTAGGAAAAGTCCTAGAGTTTAACCTTCTAACCCAATTGTCAACTTATTGTGAACAACAAGTTAACTTAGTATAGATAGGTATCGATCCAAGGGACGGCAGAAAAGAAAAGTTGAAATCCAAATCCGATCACAAGTACAAGAATTAAATCCCGATTTGAGAGAGTTGTTAATACTAAGAACAAAAATAAAAGTGCTGGAATAAAATTTAACTAATCAAGAAATAAAGATCTGGGGTCTGGAAAATCACCACCAAAACCACATTCTTATTCAACTAATCAAATTCTAAACTCCAAGGATCAAATCAGGACCTTGTATTTACAGGTCCTTATGGACAAACTCACAAGGGTCGGACTTTTCGTGAACCCGTTGGCCCCGACATTCACGGATCATTGCCCAACCGTCCAACATGCAATTATCCACAGTCATATCAAAAAGCATGTGAATTCAAACTGGCATTCAAACCCAAGGCTCAGGTGGTCGCATCACCAAGGATTATAACAAGAATAAGATTAAATAGACGAAAAGATGATAATCGCAATTAAGGGACTATTGTTTCATTCTTATAGAGATCCACGGTCATATCACTCCATAAGAATATATCAGATCATCCAAATAACCACAAAGAAACAGAGAGAAGACATTTGTTCGATGAAGGAATATGACTGATTATATTGAATAGAACCAGGCTAAGGGGATACTCCCATGCCCCAGAGAAATTTACTCAGACATAACAAGACTAGAAGAAACGCAAACTAAAATGAGATCCAACATTATACAAGATGTGGTCTACAACTAAAAATTGCATGGAATTAAATGAAGAATGGAATGCTTTTACAAGTGAAGAGTCCCTCCTTTTATAGGAGGTGGAGGGGGTATGCTGCCCTCAAAAGAGGGGGAAAAAAGAGAGGGAGACCGATTTTTGAATTTTCTTGATCTAGTCAAATCAAAAGTTGGTTGTCCTTAATTATCTTGACCATGTAACTCCCTTTAATGTAGATTCTCACAGAAGCAATTTCGAACATATTTCTCTCCCATGAAAAGCACAAAAGCGGTCCAAATAATAGGATTTTATTTTAGGAAATTAAATTCCTTTTCCAATGAATACTTGTACACTCAATTTGAGTTCGAATGCAAGAGTTATGTCACTTTTGGTGGAGGGTATATATGAATTTCAGGACTACTACAAATTGTGTAATTTTCCTGCAAAACCCAAGAAAATAGAATTAAAACTCCAATTAAAGAGAAAAATCTAAAATAACACAATTACTTATGAAACTAAGCGAATAAATAACAAAATAATCCTAAACAAATATCAAAAATATAGAAATAAAAGGGATAAATATACATTTATCAAAATACCCCGAACTTGAATCTTTGTTTGTCCTCAAACAAATAAAATCACAAATTATTCCAATTTATACTAACAACATGTCTATCCTTACCCTTGTAACATCACTTTATTCCTTACCTCCAAATTTGGCCAAGCAACCCAATCTCATAAAACCACAAAACACAAAATTATATATTCCCTATTTAAAACAAATATCATATCTTGGTTATAAATCAAGATTTTGTAGAAAACATGCTTCATCTTACTTTTTCTTTGATACTCTCATTTTTATAAATGTATTTTTTTGTGAGTTGTTGCATAAGAACGAGATGAAATTAGGGGGTGTGAAAACAAAGAAGGAAGTGATGATTTTTTTTATCCCTCCTCTATTCGACTTGGGATTTAGATTTGTGGAGTTTTGGCTACATTGGTCACAATTTTTTTCATGTGCACTTTTGGCATCTTTTGATGGTACACCCCTTTGTGGGGTATGGAATTTTTTTATGGGAAGCATGTCACCCCAGACTTGATTTTTATCTGGTGGTGATTCTTTTCTTCTCCTTTTTTAGAGAGAAAAAAAAGGGGGAAACAAAAGGTGTCCTTGTGCCTATAACTTCACATATTTATTTTCTCCTTTTTTAAAAGTGTCATTACATCAGAAAGAACATTCATGTCAATCACATTATATAAGATTTATATCAAGTTAATCAATGTTTAAAAATAGAGAATATTTGTGTTTGGTTTTGATTGATTCCATACGGCTTGCCAACTTTTCCAAGGAGTGATGCTATTTTGGGATACTAGGTGACATGGTGGTTTCAGACATGGCAATTTGTAACAATTTTTTGCAAAATATTTAACAAAACTCAAAGGGGTACAATGATAAACATCTATTCATATGGGTGGACTAGATAAAGGCCATTTTGTAACAAAAGAAATAAAAACATGGCCGACTAGATAATGGCCATGAACAAAGCAACTATATGCACACAAAAAAAGGTAGAAATAATGCAAGAATAAAAAAGATAAGGGGTGGAATAGAAACATACCACCCACCTCCACCCCGGACTTAGAATTTTGCTCGTCCTGAGAAAAATTGAAACCTGAGATGGAGGGAAGAGAAGAGCGAGGATTTCCAGGTGGCCCAGGTAGCTCAAAAAACGTCCAGCTAAAGGGGATGTGTATGAGGGCTGGGACCTTTATCTGAGGAGCTTCATAATGTACCCTATGATAGGGTAATTATAGAAGCTTAGTGGGGTGTTCGTATTTTCTTTCACCTCACATTCCCTCCAATTATATCCATAGATCTTCCTTCGATAGCAAGGGAAGTGTTGAAGATGGATGTGGATTGGGGGAGGTTGGCGGGTACCCGACCAGTACTGCTAGTAGAGCATGATGAAATGAGTCGGGTGGAGGATCCGGTTCACGTTTTCCACCATCATGATGACCTGCATATGGGAGAATTGATGCTAATACAAAAAAATTAAAATTATTTCCAAAAGTGTTTTATTTCTCCTTAAAATTAATGCCATGAACATTGGGTTTGGTAAGTTTCATTGTTGATATAGCATATGTCTCTAATACTTGTGTACAAGGGTTCCCCAAGTATTTAGGAGGGATGATGATGTCTTCCTTGCAAACAATAGAAGGGGGTGTGTGGGCTTCTTCCAACGGTGGTATCTCCCCTTCTAGATCAGCCATGTGTGGGGTGGAAATTGGTTGTGGCGGCTTGGGAAGAATCATAAAGGGGATTAGATGCTCAATATCCAAAATAGACTCAAAAGAAGGGTATTGGTCTATGGTATCATTCAGATTTATGTTGAGGATGGGAGGAGTTGTTGGATCTTCAGAATGACTCTCATGCTTTGACATTTCATATTCAAGTAATAGAGTCTCTAAAGGAAATATAGGGATACCAACGTCCTCATCACACACAAAATATGGCTCCATGGTTTGTTCTATTTCTTTAGGATCCGACATATATGACACAAAATAAGGATCATCATCGTCGTCTTCACGAAGAACCACATTTGATTGCTCAAGCTCTATAGGGGGAGTTTGTGATTGATCCTCTAGTAAGGTAGCTAACATGGTTTGACTGGATTCAAGTTTTGTGTGTCCTTCTGCTACCATCTTTTCTAGGGCCTTAAGTCTCTCTTCCAGTTCAAGATTAATTTGCATTTCACCATAGGATTTATACACCCTAAAATTTTGGTCATCCTCGCCACACTCCCCATAGTGTCCTTGGCCATAGTACTCCTCATATTGTTTTGGGTGGCATTTCTCCTCATAATAATCTCCAGAAGATGGTGGATTATAATTTCCATTGCGTCCATCTTGGTAGGAAGATTCAGTATTATAAGGTGTCACCAAATCATGAGGAAACATATTTGATCAATCTATATTTTGGGTTTGGGCTTCTAGCAGGGCGGTTAAGAAGGCTTGGCTAGCTTTTAGTTTTGTTTCTGCTTCTACTGCTATCTTCTCTAGGGCCCTAAGTCTCTCTTCATGTTGAAGATTACATTGGGTTTCATAAACATGCTCATAACCCCCAAGGTTTTGTTGGTTACACCCCACAAAATTTTGTTGATCATATCCCCCATTAGAATATGGATAGCAAGGTTCCCCATAATGGTTCTCAGACAAATGTGGATTCACATTGTACCCACCAGGATGAAAGGGCTTGCAATTAAAAGGGGTGCTATTATAAGCATGGGGTAGAGCGGATAGGCAAGAGATGCATGGTGGTAAAAACCACAATAATAACATTGTGGGGGATATTGGGATGCCCACTCCATTTGAAAAGAAAAGTTCCTAAAAGGTATGGCAATCAATGAATGAGAGAAGGAAGATTACGAGATAAGAGGTTAGTCAAAAATTACAAAGAGAACAAATTATAATTCTAAGAAATTATGAAACAAACTAAAATTACAAAAAAAAAGTAACTAGAAAGTAGTACTGCTAGAATGGAAACTCAGCAGAAAGAGGAGATACACTTCTGGAATTGTGCTCAAAAGGCAAAAAGAAATTACAAAAATCTAAAAGAAATTATAAAAAAGACTAAAGTTATGAAAGTCAGAGAATATGAACAAAAATTATACAAGATATACAGGCAACCAGATCTGAAAAATAACTATGCCGCCCCGACAACGGCGCCAAATTGATACGCGTCGTTGTACACGCAACAATCACTAGGAAAAGTCCTAGAGTTTAACCTTCTAACTCGGTTGTCAACTTATTGTGAACAACAAGTCAACTTAGTATAGATAGGTATCGATCCAAGGGACGGCAGAAAAGAAAAGTTGAAATCCAAATCCGATCTCAAGTACAAGAATTAAATCCTGGTTTGAGAGAGTTGTTAATACCAAGAACAAAAATAATAGTGCTGAAATAAAATTTAACTAATCAAGAAATAAAGATCTGGGGTCTAGAAGATCACCACCAAAACCACGTTCCTATTCAACTAATCAAATTCTAAACTCCAAGGATCAAATCAGGACCTTGTTTTTACATGTCCTTATGGACAAACTCACAAGGGTCGGACTTTGGTGAACCCGTTGGTCCTGACATTCACGGATCATTGCCCAACCGTCTAACATGCAATTATACACAATCATATCAAAAAGTATGTGAATTCAAACTGGCGTTCAAACCCAAGGCTCAGGTGGTCGCATCACCAAGGATTATAACAAGAATAAGATTAAATAGACAAAAAGATGATAATCGCAATTAAGGGACTATTTTTTCATTCTTACAGAGATTCGCGGTCATATCACTCCATAAGAATATATCAGATCATCTAAATAACCACAAAAAATAGAGAGAAGACATTTGTTCGATGGAGGAATATGACTGATTATATTGAATAGAACCGGGCTAAGGGGATACTCCCATGCCCCAGAGAAATTTACTCAGACATAACAAGACTAGAAGAAACGCAAACTAAAATGAGATCTAACATTATACAAGATGTGGTCTACAACTAAAAATTGGATGAAATTGAATGAAGAATATAATACTTTTACAAGTGAAGAGTCCCTCCTTTTATAGGAGGGGGAGGGGGTAGGCTGCCCTCAAAAGAGGGGGAAAAAAGAGACGGAGACCAGTTTTTGAATTTTCTGGATCTGGTCAAATCGAAAGTTGGTTGTCTTTAATTATCTTGACCATGTAACTCCTTTTAATGCAGATTCTTGCATCAGTGATTTCGAACATATTTCTCTCCCGTGAAAAGCACAAAAGCTGTCCAAATAATAGGATTTTATTTTAGGAAATTAAATTCTCTTTCCAATGAATACTTGTACACTCAACTTGGAGTTCGAATGCAAGAGTTATGTCACTTTTGGTGGAGGGTATATATGAATTTCAGGATTGCTGCAAATTGTGTAATTTTCCTACAAAACCCAAGAAAATAGAATTAAAACTTCAATTAAAGAGAAAAATCTAAAATAACACAATTAATTATGAAACTAAGAGAATAAATAACAAAATAATCCTAAACAATTATCAAAAATATATAAATAAAAGGGATAAATATACATTTGTCAGTAGACCCTTTACTAGGTTACCCTTTCATCATTAGCAAAGCCACAGAGGAGGACCAGGATCTGAGCCAATCATGTATACCTATTTATGGTGATAATCATAGTCAATTTATAGTTGCATGAAATAAAAGTCATCCAAGTAGTTATTTTCAGGCAACCGATAAAACATCCGAAAATTGACGTGAAACTAAAGCGATTAACCATAAGCGTAACCACATACCTAATCTCGAGTAACTTGATGTCCAAGCAATAATATTCAAGAACAATCAATCAAGCAATCAACAATATCCTCAAATTAATGTAGAACACCCATGTGTCACAGTTTTATCCAAAACATTCTCAAGATTGACATGGATTCCACCTTAGGATTTCTAGGCCAACTTTAGGGTTTTATTAGGATTTTAACCTCCATAATGCATTTAGCACCTTTAGTGCCCTTTTTCATTCACAAACCCTAATTTCAACATCATACGCATACTTGACTGTCAATTAAGTCTAATATATCCCTTTTACACTAAAAATACCATCTTTATCCTTTTAAGTTATGACACGATCATTAAGGCCAATTATCATCTTTGGTTTCTTTTGGATTAACAACTCATAATTCATTATGGTCTAATCACATATGAACTCTATTTATAACTAATTCCACATTAATCCATTAGAAAACCCTAATTATCAAATTAAGGGTATTTATCCGCAATTACAAACTTTTATACTCAAAATAGCTTAGGATCATCATATCTCAGCTTTATTCATGGATTTGAACAATTAAAGCCATTAAGGGTCATAATTACCAAAGTTAGGGTTTTAAGGCCCATTAAAGAATTTTCATGTACATGGAATCCCTAAATTAAACCAACTATGCATAAATATCATCCTTTTTGATCTAATTTTTCCTTTTTATTAACAACAGGTTAATATCAACATTAAACAACCATATAACCCTTCCTAATACATTAATCATCAAAGATTAAGGTTTTTCATCAATTAAACCATTAAAGATAGCATCTTTACATACTTTTTGAATTTCAAGCAGAATTAAGCTTCAAAGATAATTTATTTGTATTCCTTTCATTTTGAGGATAAATTTTCATATATTGACTTTATTCATCGGAGCTTCCTATCAAAAGTTATGATTTTTCTAAATGATTTACCTCTGGACCAATAGTAGATCGCCACGTAGGCGGCCCTCCTAGTGTGCGGCTTGCTTTGCTTGCATCTCGGTCAGGGTGATAGTATAGCTTTGCCCCTGAATTCTTGATTTAGAGCCACACACACCCGGAGGTAGGGAGGTCATTTCCTCCTTTTCTTCTTCCTCCTTCCGTTCACTGCTTTGTTTCGCGCACCAGTACCCCCAGTCGGTCAACCACTGAGTTGACTTCGAGTTTCCGGCCCTCCCAACGCCAACGGAGGGCACCCTCACCTTCACAACCCTCCTCTGGACTTGCAGAGCACTTCAATTGCTCGAGTGGTGGCCAAAGCAGATGGGGCGGGGTTGAAGTCCCCTCGGTGAAGCAGCAGAAGGGATGGAGGAAAAAACAGGGGTCCAAGGGGAAATTGAGAGAGGGAGATCGTTCTAGGTTCTCGATCGCAGGTCTGAGTTTTTTTTTGCCTCTGCAGAGGGTCTAAGGACCTCTATTTATACTTTCCCATGGCAGAAAGGTTCCTGGAGATTGGTCAAATCTCCTAGAAACCACAAACCTAGGTGAAATCTAGGGTGGATATGGTAGGCTCGATCTCCCGGAGCCAATGGGCTGGTTTCCATGTTTGTTTGTGTAATAGATGAGAGAGAAAATCAAGTTCGCAACCACTGCTCTGACTTTCCTATTTGGGCTTGAGGTAGGTGACAACACAGTCACCGTTGGATCCGTGATCCTCTGGACCACGCGGCATCCAACGGCTGACATTGTTCCCCTATTTCTTATTTCTTTTAAAACGAAGGAAAAAGGGTATTTAACAATGGAATCTTGTGAAAATCATATCTCTCTCCTCGTTTAATATTTTTCATTCAAATTTTAGATGAAACTCTGTCTTAGCATTATCTACTGGTACATTAAATTTGATACCCAAATTCTAAAGGAAAAGGGTGTTTCCTTCATATGCAAATTATTCATTAATAAAACCAAATTAATTGATATTTCCTCTTTATTTTGCCATTATCTTATCATCTTGGATTCCTTGGACCTCAAGTAACCCTAAAGGCACGAAATCCCATCTTGGGAAATATTCCTTAGCCTTTTCTCTTATCCTTTATCCCTTTCCTACTTATTTCTTTATTAAAAGATTTCTTTACAATGATTTCTCTTTATCTTTTATTTCTTTTTCCTCTTTTCCTATTTCTTTCATTAGAAATCACATATAAACGAAATTTACTCAATTGTGGCCATTAATGCCACTTTCTAGAGATTTCCATGTATTTCTCATAAATATTTTTCTTAATATCCATTATCTTGTATCTTTCTCCATTATTTGGACTTTTTTCTTCTTTTCTTCTCTTTTATATCCATTTTTGTATTAACATAATAATAGGAACCACGAAATTCTTATCAAAGGGATAATTGCAAATAAATCCATCCTTTGAAGCAAAACATACAACCTTTTCAATTAAGTACATATTCATAAAATCATTACATTTTAATTATGAAAACATATGCAAAATTGGGGTTGTAACATCATTCCCCTCTTATAAGAATTTTGTCCTCAAAATTCCATCAAGTATAAAAACAAGTCAGGAAGACTTTTCCAAGTCCATCATTGGCCCCTATGTTGCTTTACCCTATCCATGGTGCTTCCAAAGAACCTTTATCATCACATATTCCTTACTCTAAGTTTCTTTCACCTTGGCATCAATAATCTCACAGGTGACTCAGGACATTTCAGCCTCCCTTGGGGCTCACTAGGTTCATTGCTCAACACATGGCTCAGGTACATAGTGCTCTAAATTGGACACATGGAACTCATCACACATTACTTTTGTGGGCTCCGATCTCCAAAACCATGATATAAACACGATTTAAACTTAGCGGAAACATTCGATTAGTTGCGGAATATGAAAAATTACTGGAAATTAAAATTTTTGAGACAAGATCTGGAGATTATAAAATTTCTTTTATAAGAAACCAAGTAAACAGTTTACATCTCTGTTAAACCACTTCTTGAGTAGTTATATACAACATGATTCAAAATTCTCAGAAGCCAACACCTAAAACTCAAAACACTGATTCCTAGGACCTGAGAGTACAGAAACGGCATAGGACCATTTAACTACATAACTCAGCAGCCAGTATCTCCACCTGAGATTTACTGCTGCCCTTGGTACTGTTGTTGTCATTGTTGCTCATCCTTAAACGGTCTCCTTCGTCTTCGACGACCACCTAAAAAGAGTTGAAATCTACGGAGCGAGACAATGTACAAATTGTCCCAGCGAGAGTTATAACTCTCAACTAGAAGCTTTATTATAACATTAATGAATATCGTAGACAAGATAACATAAATCGTACAACAACTAGTTTAATAACAAGAGAAACAACTTCTATCTGAGCAGTCATGTCTTTAAAGCATATAAAGGACATGTATACAAAATATCTGAACAGATCATTAATGTAAACAATATAACACCAAACATTGTTCCTCGTAGTAACCTAAGCAGATATACTACGCGGTTGATTATGTTTTACAAACATTATTATGCCCTGTGGAGATGAGGTATACCGCTCATACTCCAACCGATCACTAGTAAGTTGCATCGGTATCATACATAGGTCATCAAAAGAGCCAGATTCTTATGACCTCATCTTCCTCAGTCAGTTAGAGGATTGTTTGTAGGACATCTTGTGTCTCTGCTGTTATAGCTTACCAAGGTAATCTGGTCCTTCACTATTTTAGAGTTACAGTGGCGTTTTGTACTCTCTTCGTCACCGGAAGATTTCTTGTTTATCTCTCACCGATGCGGTGTTTGTGTCTTCTTTGGGAGATTTGTGGTACATCTCACCATTTGGTTTTGTAGTGAAGGATTGACGGTATCAATTCCTACACTAGGATGTAAGGATTTACACATCCATCTCCCCCACATACTCAAAAGTATGTGATCCAGGAGTTCCCTTAGGAAAACCTGTTTCACCATCATTTGGTCTCTGACAATGATGGATCTATGATCAGGGCTCTACATGGAACGATTATACTTGATTAGTTAGGTACATTTCAGTATTCTTTTGACATCATACATGTTCTCAAACATTAATCATTAGCATGGCAGCTATGAAGATAGAATACTAAATGTAACAAGTCTAACTCACATCAATTATCATTTCTCAATCATTTCATCACAATTCATCTGTTAAGCATGACTTTGATGATATTTATAGCTTTCACAGCCCATCAGTCTCATAGGATGCCACTCAACAAGGCATCAGAATATTTCACTTACTCATAAAGCTAAAGCATGCTTTCAATGAATATAGTTCCATAATCCATACCTGGATATGATCATCATCTCATGACAACCTGCATGGTTAATTCAACTGATAACAGTAAACAATTCATTCTAGAAGTTACACTTTCAAACTCTTAGAAGAGTCAAGTTCCCCAATATTCATCAATTAGGGTTATTCATTTCCTTTACTTATGATTAGGAATATTGATTCCTCATCTCATACTTCAATCATGAGGATTCATGCTTAAAAGCATAACTGGAAATAGGGTTTCACCCTATACAAATTAAGGTTATTGAAATCTCTTTATCCTATAAGACATCATATTTGGTAACTTGTTCTCAAAGTTTCATACCTAAAGGCATGACACAGGACTAAGGTTAACATACCCCGTCCTTCATTGTTAATATTTCCTTTTTAGATTATTAGTCCAATTCTAGTATGCAGCTCTGCCATCCTTAGAAGCATACCAGGGTATGGTGAGTATTTGCCTTAAATACAACATTTATTGAACATCATAATGATTATCAATTCAAGGTGTGAATTCACTTCTCAATCTTATCATGGTGTGAACACATCATACTCATTGATTTGACTATACTTTATTTAAAGTCATTACCTTATAAACATCTCCAGGCATTCATAATTGCTAGGTCATATACTAGGCTCACTATTCATCCCACTAGGATTTCCATATTTTCATTTCTAATTTAGGGATTCTCATCCATATTACATCTCCTCTGGATTAGATTTATTAAACTTCTTATCTCACATGGCATAACGATTCCTCATATAACAACTTGTATTTTAGGGTTTCATACTCAAAGGCATAACCCTGAATTACTACATTTATCAGATCACCATAAATTAGGGTTTACTATTCTCATTATATGTTATCACCCTATAATTAGGGTTTACTATTCACATTATATGTTATCACCCTAAAATTAGGGTTTACTATTCACATTACATGTCATCACCCTTGAATTAGGGTTTACTATTCACATTATGGTGAGTTGAACTCATAACATTGTCATGTATGAGGAACATCATCATTGATGCTCTCAGATTAGTTTAAGATTCATCATTTATCATAATTAGGGTTCCATGATCTCACATAGGTGGATCATACCCTAATCATGCACATTCATGTGTATTGAAGGTACTTTACTTGAATTTTCATCATAAAAGGGTACTTTCTCTTTCTTAAGGTACTTTCTCTCTCCTCATACTTGTAGATGGTGATAACACCAATCTAGATCAGTTTGGGTTAAGTCCTCTTTGATTAACATAGACCAAATCACCACTATTGAGTGATTAGGGTTTGATTAGAACAAGGTTTCACTCAATTGAACCTTTCAAGGGTATTATGGTAAATTACACATTGATCATCATCATGGTTTAATTTACTAATCACTTGACCCTTAATGTCTTTTGGTATCATTAGGGTTTAGGTTGAACAACTATTAAACCATTTAAGCCTTCAAGGCATTAGGCAGACTTAACTTCAAAAGTCTCCAATAGGTTTCACACCTTCAACCTTCAAACGATCCTGAGATCGTATAAGGTTGTAGACCGTTTAAGCTTTGTAGACCGTTTAAGGTTTGGTTGACTTCAAGACCGTATAACACTCAAGACTATTTACCCTCATTCAGTCTTGAGGTCGAATGGTCTCATTCGGTCTTGAGGTCGAATGGACTCATTCGGTCTTGAGGTCGAATGGACTCATTCGGTCTTGAGGTCGAATGACCTCATACGGTCTTGAAGTCGAATGACCTCATACGGTCTTGAAGTCAAATGACCTCATACGGTCTTGAAGTCAAATGACCTCATACGATCTTGAAGTCGAATGACCTCATACGGTCTTGAAGTCGAATGACCTCATACGGTCTTGAAGTCGAATGACCTCATACGGTCTTGAAGTCGAATGACCTCATACGGTTTGGGGTCGAAAAGCCCTCATCAGCTCAAGATCGTATGGACCTCCAAAGTGGTTCAAAGGGTGAACTCGATTAGGGTTTCCTATGTTGAAGCCATCAATTGGTCTCAAGCTTGCTAACCAATTATCAATTGAGACAATTAGGGTTAACCTTAACCAATTGGTCACTCAATTGACCCTCAATTGATATCCAATTAGGGTTGGAGTTGGTTCAATTAAGGTCTATAAACGTTCAACCATCAACACTCAACAATGTGAATCAAATCGAAGTTGAGCCCATCAATTGACCTCCAATTGGGCTCAAACTTGGCCAAAACGATCTTGGGATCGTTTGGATATCCTCCAAACGGTCTTGAGACCGTTTGCCCAAGAATTCATCAAAATCTAGATTGATTTGATAGGGGTTGAACCTTAATTAAGTCACAAATCAGCAATTTGATTATTTTAATAACCCATTGTAATTGGGCCCTCAATTGATCAAATTACCTTAACCCTAGACCTCCAAACGGTCTTGGGGTGTCACAAAACGGTCTTGAGACCGTTTGGATGAGTTCTAAACGGTCTTGAGACCGCTTGCCCATCCATCCTTTGTACTCTAGTGAAAATTCATCAAGGTTTGATTTATTGAGTTGATCATTACATCAATACTTAATTGCAATGTAATTTGGTATCTTTGTACCTTCAATTGGTCAACTATACTTGACCCCAGACCTCCATACGGTCTTGGGTGATCCCCAAACGGTCTTGAGACCGTTTGGATGATTCCCCAAACGGTCTTGAGACCGTTTGGGCTAATCAACCCAAAATCTCAAATTAGCTCATTGTGATTTCAGCACTGATTTCAATTAGGGTTTGCCCTAGTAATCAACCTTCAACTCTTAACTCGTTTAGAATTAGTCCATCAAATTTGGTGGGTCATTAACTAACATCATTATGAACAGTAATCTCATACGGTCAACGCTTAGTCAACCATCTTATACGGTCTTGAGACCGTTTGCCCAAAAAGAGCAAATTAAGCAGATTGCAAATCAGAACTAAATTCAATTGAATTTGCTAATTGTTTTACCTATATCTCACGATTCCTTTGGAGTTAACCTCTCAAATTTTGTGGGAGATTAACCTACATAATTATGAACAGGATTCTCATACGGTCCACGCTTGGTCAACGCATCCATATGGTCTTGAGACCGTATGCCTTCATACGACCTTGAAACCGTTTGCCCACCAAACGGTTTTGCAAACCGTATGGGCAATTGGTTGAGGTCGTATGGTAAAGTGGAAAACTGTGGATAAACATAGGAAATAACGCCCTCATCTTCTTTCTCAAGAACAGCAGCAGTTCCTCACGGATTTTCTTGCAAGAAAGCAAGGGAAGATAGGGAAGAAGAAGAACTAGCAACTAAAAGCATAGAAAAGATGTATATAACAAAGCATAGGTTTAGAGTTATAAAACCCACCTAAAGCTTGCTCCTTGAGCTCCAAGCTTTCGAGCTCCAAGCCTTTAATGGCATCCTAGAAGCTCCACAGGTCATCCAAGGTGAATCCTCCAAGAAAAGTTGAGAAGAGATGGCTAGAAAGATAGAGCTAAGTGAGCTAGCCATGAATTTGACCTTGAATTCGAGTTTCATCCAAGAATTTAAGAAAAAGGAAGGATCCAAACCTACCTTGCACTCCCCTGGTCGTCCTCCTGAGCTCCAGAGCTCTCCTTAGTCGGTTTGAGCAAGGGGAACAGTGAAGGAAATGAAAGAAACATTCCTTTGCTAAGTGAGGAAAAGGGCTTATATACTTGGGGTGGAATTTCAACATAGGCACATAGGTTTTCCTCACTTTCAACTAAGTCCCTCCTTTCTTCTTTGCTCGTCCCTTCTTCTTATTTCTAAGGACAACCTTCTTCTAAGGTCAAGAAATGAAGGAAAGAAGATTAACCTATTACTAAAGCACACACATAAAAGGCTATAGTACTTACACTTTGATTATTCAATCATAAAGGTGTTTTTCATTATATGATTATTCAATTGAAGTGACTTCTTCATAATTTCTTCTCTAAATGATGACAAGAGTCTTACAAGATATTTTAGATGGTGTATTTTACAAGTTGCACCCCTCAAATTGGGTAAATTGCATTTTACACCAATTTAGGGTTTTCAAGTACAGGGGTTGCTTCCACAGCTGCACCTTGGTGCTCAGGCTTGGGAAATCCCTCAAACCTCATCATATTCATTCTTATGTTGTCTCAACATTGAAGGAACATATAAACATTTGAATTTTGCAAGTTAACCCCTCTGATTGGGCAAATTTCACATGAGTCCCTGTTTTGCAAACAATACTTCAACATTGATTTATAAGGGACAGAAATGGAAACATATGTTCCATAAAAGATTTAATTATATACTAAAGGATAATTACAACCATCTAATTTCATAATTAGGCAAAACACCTAGGGTTAGCTCATAGCCCAGGTCAGGGGTGTTACAAATCATAAACCCCTAACAAGGATTTCGTCCCCGAAATCTCAGGAAGAAAAGGGGAAAGCAGATATTGTTTCAGCATACACATTGTTACATCCTTAGGTAACATACCATTTTCAGGGAGATGTTATAGAATTTTGATCAACATTCTTTAGGATCAGATTCAAGCCCTGATACTTATTCAAGACCATATAAGGGCCTTTTCACCCTGAGTGTATCATCACGTCTGATAATTAGCATACTAACTCCCTTTATTATATGCATTAACTATCTCATCAGTTACACATTCTTATCATAGAGAAAAAGTTTTCTTGTTACACAAAGATTTACTTAACAGACATTCTGGAGAAGGATATGTTTATTTTAAGAACATAAACCCCTAACAAGGGATGTTCTTAAAATTCTATCTTTATTTAAGAACATAAACCCTTAACAAGGGATGTTCTTAACATTCTTACTTTGGTATTACTTACTTGTGTTATCAAAACTTTATATCTCTTTCTTCCTTTTATCATGGGACATTGCTCATTACATATATTCTTTCAATCATTACTAATCATGGTTGACCTTCTTTATTCTTATTTTTCTTATATTATGATACTCTTTAAGTTGTTTTCGATTGACTACTTGATCAGAGTAATCAAAAGATAACAACTTCAAAGTTTCCATATTTACTTCATCATCAGTAATTGTATAACTGGCCAGGGTATATGACTACTGAGGTAAGAAAATATGTACTTGTATATTACTATGTTCCTTCTCTTTTTCCATCCTTACAAACATAATTATTAACTTTACTGAATCCTACATTCATATCAATTCTTTAATACATTTTCTTCTTATAGAAGTAACATGTAATATAAAATGATTATATCTGATGCATCATTGAAAACTTTTATGAGACCAATCAAAGAATAGTTCAATCAACTACTATTTCAACTTATCCAAAAGGTCATAAAGAGATTTATAAGAAATACCATTTATCTTGTCTAATCAATCATGGCTCGAGGATTCTATCAAATCCTTGCATGTCAAGGTATAATATCAACTCGAATGCGATGATTAGAAAAGAAGAGGATGCAGGGAGGTCATACCTCCTGCATAACAACAGACTCACTCAACGGAGTCTCCAACAACAACTTCCTACCCTATGACTGAATGTCATATTGCAGTTACGGATCACTCTTCGATTGATAAAAGAGTGTGTAGCACCCGGGTCAATCAGAACAGATACTACACAGGAAATAGACATATCAGAATATAAAAGTTCATCTGACCTGTCACAACCCGTGGATCGACCACTACATCAGGTGGGTTCATAGCAAAGAACCTCACTATTGTCTGTGGTTGATTTTGTGCAGATGATCCAGCTTGGGACGCTTGTCCACGTCCTTGAGCTGCTCCTTGAAATTGCCTTCTCTGTGATCCTTGTTGCCCTTGCCTCGGAGGCTGTGTCATACTGACAATCTTAGATCGACAGTCCTTCATCAAATGCCCCATCTTACCACAGTTGTAGCAGCGTCTCTCCAGTTTTTTTGGTCTAAAGGGTTCCTTATCCTTTCTGGATAACCGTTGCCTTGGTGTACTAGGTCCCTGTTGTGTTGGTGACATCAGAAACTTCTTCCTTCTGGAATTTCCAAGTCTTTGTTTCTAGATTTGGATAGGCCTTTTCTCAATTCTTCTTCTATATATCCTTTCTGGACAATTAGATCTGATATGTCCAGGCCTCCTACAATTATAACAGGTCCTGGTCTCTGGATGTATTCTAATCCCTACATTAATGTGGACTGATTTATCAGGCTGAGGCTGAGCATAGGCTTTCTCTGAGTTCAAAGCTTCATCATTTACTTCTGCTTCAACCTGCTGCTGAGGGTTACCTATCCTAAGGATATCCAGAACATCATCATTAGGAGCTGGTAATGTAGGTTGTACTGCTAGTGTTTGATCCACTAGGTACATCATGGTTGCCCAAAATTCTCCAACAGTGATTCCTAAGGAAGGATTCCTTATCATGGTTGGATTAACTAGGGGAACCTCAGGTAAGTGTTCCTCTACTGCTTGCTCATGTGCACTCCATCTGGGTGTAGCATTGTTGCTTCCTACAACAAACTCCTCGTCCTTATATGTCTTCTTCTCCTGAGGAGCAGAAGATTCTATTAGATGAGGAAGAAACACTAAAGACAGACTCGACATCCTAAGTCCTATGTCTCTGTAGACTCGGCGAACCTAGAGCTCTGATACCACTTAATTGTGGGCTCCGATCTCCAAAACCACGATATAAACACGATTTAAACTTAGCGGAAACATTCGATTAGTTGCAGAATATGAAAAATTACTGGAAATTAAAATTTTTGAGACAAGATATGGAGATTATAAAATTTCTTTTATAAGAAACCAAGTAAACAGTTTACATCTCTGTTAAACCACTTCTTGAGTAGTTATATACAACATGATTCAAAATTCTCAGGACCCAACACCAAAAACTCAAAACACTGATTCCTAGGACCTGAGAGTACAGAGACGGCATAGGACCATTTAACTACATAACTCAGCAGCCAGTATCTCCACCTGAGATTCACTGCTTCCCTTGGTACTGTTGTTGTCGTTGTTGCTCATCCTTAAACGATCTCCTTCGTCTTCGACGACCACCTAAAAAGAGTTGAAATCTACGGAGTGAGACAATGTACAAATTGTCCCAGCGAGAGTTATAACTCTCAACTAGAAGCTTTATTATAACATTAATGAATATCATAGACAAGATAACATAAATTGTACAACAACCGGTTTAATAACAAGAGAAACAACTTCTATCTGAGCAGTCATGTCTTTAAAGCATATAAAGGACATGTATACAAAATATCTGAACAGATCATTAATGTAAACAATATAACACCAAACATTGTTCCTCGTAGTAACCTAAGCAGATATACTACGCGGTTGATTATGTTTTACAAACATTATTATGCCCTGTGGAGATGAGGTATACCGCTCATACTCCAACCGATCACTAGTAAGTTGCATCGGTATCATACATAGGTCATCAAAAGAGCCAGATTCTTATGACCTCATCTTCCTCAGTCAGTTAGAGGATTGTTTGTAGGACATCTTGTGTCTCTGCTGTTATAGCTTACCAAGGTAATCTGGTCCTTCACTATTTTAGAGTTACAGTGGCGTTCTGTACTCTCTTCGTCACCAGAAGATTTCTTGTTTATCTCTCACCGATGCGGTGTTTGTGTCTTCTTTGGGAGATTTGTGGTACATCTCACCATTTGGTTTTGTAGTGAAGGATTGACGGTATCAATTCCTACACTAGGATGTAAGGATTTACACATCCATCTCCCCCACATACTCAAAAGTATGTGATCCATGAGTTCCCTTAGGAAAACCTGTTTCACCATCATTTGGTCTCTGACAATGATGGATCTATGATCAGGGCTCTACATGGAACGATTATACTTGATTAGTTAGGTACATTTCAGTATTCTTTTGACATCATACATGTTCTCAAACATTAATCATTAGCATGGCAGCTATGAAGATAGAATACTAAATGTAACAAGTCTAACTCACATCAATTATCATTTCTTAATCATTTCATCACAATTCATCTGTTAAGCATGACTTTGATGATATTTATAGCTTTCACAGCCCATCAGTCTCATAGGATGCCACTCAACAAGGCATCAGAATATTTCACTTACTCATAAAGCTAAAGCATGCTTTCAATGAATATAGTTCCATAATCCATACCTGGATATGATCATCATCTCATGACAACCTGCATGGTTAATTCAACTGATAACAGTAAACAATTCATTCTAGAAGTTACACTTTCAAACTCTTAGAAGAGTCAAGTTCCCCAATATTCATCAATTAGGGTTATTCATTTCCTTTACTTATGATTAGGAATATTGATTCCTCATCTCATACTTCAATCATGAGGATTCATGCTTAAAAGCATAACTGGAAATAGGGTTTCACCCTATACAAATTAAGGTTATTGAAATCTCTTTATCCTATAAGACATCATATTTGGTAACTTGTTCTCAAAGTTTCATACCTAAAGGCATGACACAGGACTAAGGTTAACATACCCCGTCCTTCATTGTTAATATTTCCTTTTTAGATTATTAGTCCAATTCTAGTATGCAGCTCTGCCATCCTTAGAAGCATACCAGGGTATGGTGAGTATTTGCCTTAAATACAACATTTATTGAACATCATAATGATTATCAATTCAAGGTGTGAATTCACTTCTCAATCTTATCATGGTGTGAACACATCATACTCATTGATTTGACTATACTTTATTTAAAGTCATTACCTTATAAACATCTCCAGGCATTCATAATTGCTAGGTCATATACTAGGCTCACTATTCATCCCACTAGGATTTCCATATTTTCATTTCTAATTTAGGGATTCTCATCCATATTACATCTCCTCTGGATTAGATTTATTAAACTTCTTATCTCACATGGCATAACGATTCCTCATATAACAACTTGTATTTTAGGGTTTCATACTCAAAGGCATAACCCTGAATTACTACATTTATCAGATCACCATAAATTAGGGTTTACTATTCTCATTATATGTTATCACCCTATAATTAGGGTTTACTATTCACATTATATGTTATCACCCTAAAATTAGGGTTTACTATTCACATTACATGTCATCACCCTTGAATTAGGGTTTACTATTCACATTATGGTGAGTTGAACTCATAACATTGTCATGTATGAGGAACATCATCATTGATGCTCTCAGATTAGTTTAAGATTCATCATTTATCATAATTAGGGTTCCATGATCTCACATAGGTGGATCATACCCTAATCATGCACATTCATGTGTATTGAAGGTACTTTACTTGAATTTTCATCATAAAAGGGTACTTTCTCTTTCTTAAGGTACTTTCTCTCTCCTCATACTTGTAGATGGTGATAACACCAATCTAGATCAGGTTGGGTTAAGTCCTCTTTGATTAACATAGACCAAATCACCACTATTGAGTGATTAGGGTTTGATTAGAACAAGGTTTCACTCAATTGAACCTTTCAAGGGTATTATGGTAAATTACACATTGATCATCATCATGGTTTAATTTACTAATCACTTGACCCTTAATGTCTTTTGGTATCATTAGGGTTTAGGTTGAACAACTATTAAACCATTTAAGCCTTCAAGGCATTAGGCAGACTTAACTTCAAAAGTCTCCAATAGGTTTCACACCTTCAACCTTCAAACGATCCTGAGATCGTATAAGGTTGTAGACTGTTTAAGCTTTGTAGACCGTTTAAGGTTTGGTTGACTTCAAGACCGTATAACACTCAAGACCGTTTACCCTCATTCAGTCTTGAGGTCGAATGGTCTCATTCGGTCTTGAGGTCGAATGGACTCATTCGGTCTTGAGGTCGAATGGACTCATTCGGTCTTGAGGTCGAATGACCTCATACGGTCTTGAAGTCGAATGACCTCATACGGTCTTGAAGTCGAATGACCTCATACGGTCTTGAAGTCGAATGACCTCATACGGTCTTGAAGTCCAATGACCTCATACGGTCTTGAAGTCGAATGACCTCATACGGTTTGGGGTCGAAAAGCCCTCATCAGCTCAAGATCGTATGGACCTCCAAAGTGGTTCAAAGGGTGAACTCGATTAGGGTTTCCTATGTTGAAGCCATCAATTGGTCTCAAGCTTGCTAACCACTTATCAATTGAGACAATTAGGGTTAACCTTAACCAATTGGTCACTCAATTGACCCTCAATTGATATCCAATTAGGGTTGGAGTTGGTTCAATTAAGGTCTATAAACGTTCAACCATCAACACTCAACAATGTGAATCAAATCGAAGTTGAACCCATCAATTGACCTCCAATTGGGCTCAAACTTGGCCCAAACGGTCTTGGGATCGTTTGGATATCCTCCAAACAGTCTTGAGACCGTTTGCCCAAGAATTCATCAAAATCTAGATTGATTTGATAGGGGTTGAACCTTAATTAAGTCACAAATCAGCAATTTGATTATTTTAATAACCCATTGTAATTGGGCCCTCAATTGATCAAATTACCTTAACCCTAGACCTCCAAACGGTCTTGGGTTGTCACAAAACGGTCTTGAGACCATTTGGATGAGTTCTAAACGGTCTTGAGACCGCTTGCCCATCCATCCTTTGTACTCTAGTGAAAATTCATCAAGGTTTGATTTATTGAGTTGATCATTACATCAATACTTAATTGCAATGTAATTTGGTATCTTTGTACCTTCAATTGGTCAACTATACTTGACCCCAGACCTCCATACGGTCTTGGGTGATCCCCAAACGGTCTTGAGACCGTTTGGATGATTCCCCAAATGGTCTTGAGACCGTTTGGGCTAATCAACCCAAAATCTCAAATTAGCTCATTGTGATTTCAGCACTGATTTCAATTAGGGTTTGCCCTAGTAATCAACCTTCAACTCTTAACTCGTTTAGAATTAGTCCATCAAATTTGGTGGGTCATTAATTAACATCATTATGAACAGTAATCTCATACGGTCAATGCTTAGTCAACCATCTTATACGGTCTTGAGACCGTTTTCCCAAAAAGAGCAAATTAAGAAGATTGAAAATCAGAACTAAATTCAATTGAATTTGCTAATTGTTTTGCCTATATCTCACGATTCCTTTGGAGTTAACATCTCAAATTTTGTGGGTGATTAACCTACATAATTATGAACAGGTTTCTCATACGTTACAGGCTTGGTCAATGCAGTCATATGGTCTTGAGACCGTATGCTTTCATATGACCTTGAAACCGTTTGCCCACCAAACGGTTTTGCAAACCGTATGGGCAATTGGTTGAGGTGGTATGGTAAAGTGGAAAACTGTGGATAAACATAGGAAATAACGCCCTCATCTTCTTTCTCAAGAACAGCAGCAGTTCCTCATGGATTTTCTTGCAAAGAAGCAAGGTAAGATAGGGAAGAAGAAGAACTAGCAACTAAAAGCATAGAAAAGATGTATATAACAAAGCATAGGTTTAGAGTTATAAAACCCGCCTAAAGCTTGCTCCTTGAGATCCAAGCTTTCAAGCTCCAAGCCTTTAATGGCGTCCTAGAAGCTCCACAGGTCGGCCGAGGTGAATCCTCCAAGAAAAGTTGAGAAGAGATGGCTAGAAAGATAGAGCTAAGTGAGCTAGCCATGAATTTGACCTTGAATTCGAGTTTCATCCAAGAATTTAAGAAAAAGGAAGGATCAAAACCTACCTTGCACTCCCATGGTCGTCCTCCTGAGCTCCATAGCTCTCCTTAGTCGGTTTGAGCAAGGGGAACAGTGAAGGAAACGAAAGAAACATTCCTTTGCTAAGTGAGGAAAAGGGCTTATATACTTGGGGTGGAATTTCAACATAGGCACATAGGTTTTCCTCACTTTCAACTAAGTCCCTCCTTTCTTCTATGCTCGTCCCTTCTTCTTATTTCTAAGTACAACCTTCTTCTAAGGTCAAGAAATGAAGGCAAAGAAGATTAACCTATTACTAAAGCACACACATAAAAGGCTATAGTACTTACACCTTGATTATTCAATCATAAAGGTGTTTTTCATTATATGATTATTCAATTGAAGTGACTTATTCATCATTTCTTCTCTAAATGATGACAAGAGTCTTAAAAGATATTTTAGATGGTGTATTTTACAAGTTGCACCCCTCAAATTGGGTAAATTGCATTTTACACCAATTTAGGGTTTTCAAGTACAGGGGTTGCTTCCACAGCTGCACCTTGGTGCTCAGGCTTGGGAAATCCCTCAAACCTCATCATATTCATTATTATGTTGTCTCAACATTGAAGGAACATATAAAAATTTGAATTTTGCAAGTTCACCCCTCTGATTGGGCAAATTGCACATAGGTCCCTGTTTTGCAAACAATACTTCAACATTGATTTATAAGGGACAGAAATGGAAACATATGTTCCATAAAAGCTTTAATTATATACTAAAGGATAATTACAACCATCTAATTTCATAATTAGGCAAAACACCTAGGGTTAGCTCATAACCCAGGTCAGGGGTGTTACAACTTTATCCTGAGGGGTAAGGTCAAACATAACCTTCTCCACCAATCCATCTCAAATGGACCCATGTATCGGGGACTCATCTATCTCAGCTCTAGCTCAGAGGGGTCAGATTTTTCATATCACATATTCTCCCATAGTAAACTACATGTCAGTCTACTTTGCATCAGCTCATGACTCATGTCTCCCATGGGCTCTCTTTCAGCCATTGCACGATCAAAGTGACTTCACCTGCACACATTGTGGTCTTTTTCCAACCTTTGTGAGGTCCCTTCACCAACATCATCTTAACGAAGTGGTGACCGACACAACCTCTCTTACAGAGCTTCTTATATCCCGATATTGGCTATGGTGACTAACATCAAAAACTATCCCCATATATCACCCTGAGTGAGCACATATGTTCTCATCAGACCCTCTAGTCTGGATCATGCTAACATTAGTTAGGGGTGATAAGCTGTACTAACATCGAGCTCTTCATGTATCTACTTCCACCTCATGGAAGTGAACATTTAGATCACACTTGAGGACCTTTGAACTCACATTATTGTGTAGTTGAACCATCTCTCTTATATGTAGTTCAATCGGATCTGTCTTCTGACATATACTCTCTCTTTTCTCTTAGATCATGTCATCTAGGTAAGGCAATCTACCATAACCCATATTGCATCTTGACCTTCCTTGGTCTAGGGGAGACTTACCAAAACATCCATAGTGATGAACTTCCATTCCCTCTCGGGGACTCTTTATCCTCTATATCAATTCACTGGGTCACTGGAGTTTGTCCTTCACCTCCTGGCTTGCATGGCGACAAGCCACATGCATCTTTGTACACTCATTAGGCATCCAAAGTACTACTACCACTTATTATCTTAGTAGTTCCACATTGTATGGTGGACTTAAAATCATGATCTCTTGTATGTCACGATTCCTCAAGGTTGATTCCTCAGAAACCCTAAAACACTCTAGTCAGGGTTTCATCACCTTATTTTCCATAGAAGTGCATCTGAGGTTCTACAACCATCCTTCTATCGTGACAAGCCCTAGGCTGGATAACTTGGCAACCACTAACTCGATCGATGGATCTTGTTACATCTGAGTGTTCGCCAAACATATCTCACAAACTTAGGGTTCAGTTAACCACCTCTTCTAGCCTGTCCACTAGCTAAACTTGATAGCTGCCTCTCAATAAGAGCATCCATTACCACCTCACATCCTTATGTGTTAGGTAATGTGAAGACATAGACCTCCATGTATTCTACTTATCATCTCATCTCAGACTTTAGGCCTATCTTGAACAAGAAAACTTAGATCTCATCTTCTTAGTTATCGAACTCAACCTTGTATATCACATAGCTCATGATAAAAACATCCTCACAAGATGACTACCTTAGTTCTATTAGTGTTTGTAAACCATCAACATATCGTACACTCCACAAGGGTATGTTATTACCTCTATCTTCATACCTCATAGCAACGTTTCAACTCACATCATCTTTATCCTTGGTGTATGGCATGTGTACTGTCCTATCTCTCACTCCCATAACATGAGGAAATAAGCATTTGGCAGCCGTCCAAACAAAAAGTTCTTGTTGTTCCAAGAGTAGAGATGGTACATCCTACATTGCCAATATACCTTCAAATCCAACTAGAAATGTGCATCACATGTCTCTCTACATCATGAACTTCTCGACATTAGGGTTACTTCCATGGAAAATTGGTCTCCAACCCACTTGGGTCATCATACCATCCTTGGTCATCTCCTCTAGGTATGTAGGGTGTCGGCACTTTTGGGGTCATCCCTCTTCCCTTATGCATCAGAGAGTGCCCTCCTCATTTGCCCTTTGGGTCCCATGAGTTCATGAAGGTGATCAATCTCCTAACCCATGGCCCTCAAACAATGATAGTTGTTACCTCCCGACCCTATGGTCATGTGCAACTAGGGAATTAGGCAACTCCTACTCTCATCGGTCTTATCCCTACCTGACCCTAGGATAGACTTAGGATTCTAACACAGTACATATCCAACTTGAAATCTTACCCAAGTCTCCATCATCTCTCTCAGCATTCGTGGTCTGACTTACATCCTTTCGTATGGATCATGGAGACCTGTCTACCTTGGTCAGGCCCCATATTGGTTACCTCCATGGTAACACCTCCACATGAACTTAGAGATGGTTATCTATGGGTCTACAGGTTCATTCTTATACTATGTACTTTCCACTTATCTTTTCAAGATTCCATGAGACTTTTTAAGGTTACCTCAAATCCAAAAAAAATTGATTCATACCCTACAAAGGGTCCTCTCCCAGGATGGGAGGAAACTATCTCTTGATAGCAACCAAGGTCACCAACGTCCTTATGTCTAGGGTGTACATCAACATGAGCATGCTTAGCCCTAGCAAGCCACTAAGGCACATAGCTAACAAACAGACCACCTTCTAAACCATACTAGGTCTCCACGGTAGGTCATACTTGTTCTCATTTCTTCATATTAGACCATCATCATACATACATGTCTATGTCCCAATTTATATTTAGGGGTTCATCAAACATATACCTTAAACCAAGGGGTTCCCATTCCTCTAATCATGAGAAGTGCCATGCTCGAATCTATAGAAACTCAAATCTCATAATGAGCATCAGGTGCACCAGGTACTACTACTTCCCCTCTTAGGTCTAGGAACCCTAGGTTCACTTTTCTAATGTCCAACTACATGCTCAACCTTTTAACCACGAACCAAGCATGTACAAGGTATGCCATGAACTTCCTATTATCCTTCTACTCAAGAAACACCTCAGAGTTGAGTCCTCCTCAAGGATAACCAGCTAGGTATAAGGCCTCACAACTTGTTACTAAACCTCCTCAGGGTCTAAGGAACTCTTCTTCCTATCCCTAGAAGGTAGGCAACTATATCATCTGCACATTGGTACCAGCAGCCTCATCCTTCTTCTAGGGTTTAGTTCCTCTAAAGGCAACCAAGAACTACAAGTACCATGGTCGAGGCAACCACATCCATCCACTTAGGTCGTAACATACGCAACTTCTCAGGGTTCCTCATATCCCGGAGTCTAAGCTTCCATCCTTCTTGCTTAGGTTTTTCTCTCTTTCTCTAGAGCTAACCCTACAAACAACCTTACCACTAGAGGTTCTCTCTCTAAGAAGGTAGATCAAGCTCTTATACAAACACCTACATGGGTGAAACCCATGATCGATCAAACCTATGTTTTCTCAAGATTATCCATAGCTCTTTATGCTTATCTCATAAGCTATCCAACATGACTTTCTGGCCAGGGTTTCAAACTAGTGCCAGCACTACTGACGTACCCAAGGTGCATACTATGCCATACTCATATCAGCCCATAGGGTTTCCATAAGTTCTTCACTAACCTCTTCATTGAAGGAGCTATCCTTCACTCTAACATGCACGACCCTTTCCAAGGTTGGGTCGCCAAAGGTACTAGGTCATCCAACCTCACATGGCTCATATGGGCATCCAAAAGCATGTCCACCCACACACCTGGTCTATCATGACATCTAACTCATCGTGTCATCCCTCTCTAACCACCACTTAGGGTTAGGGTTAGCATCATCCTCAAAGGATGTGCCAGGACTCTACTTATAATGGAGGTCTCTACCTCTAAGACTACCTCTCTCTACTCATCCTCCTGGCAAGAAGGTCTAGCCTCAGGTCTCTCCTGAGGGCATGACAACATATATCATATGACCTACGCATGCAACTATTCTTTAGTTTATGCTTAAACTATTAAGCTTATGTCCATGACATCTTATTTACATGCTTTTCATTAATTTGGTGGAGGATTCATTAAACCTTATCAACTTTACCCATACCTCAAGAGGGTGAGAAAAAGAGAGAGAAAACCCTAATCCTTAAAATCCTTAACAACATTAGAGTTGAGAAGGGATGAACAAGATGAGAGAATCCTAAAGGTATCTTATTTTGAGTCAGATCCTAAGACATTGGCTAGGCAGTCACACGGATCTGGGAGTCCTCATATTCCAACTAGAGGTGAGGAGGAAAATCTTGCCAACCCTCAGGTGTGATCCTTTTCTAGACACCTCTATCTTTTAGAAAATCCTCTAATAACTCCCTCAGGTTCTACAGAGTTTGTAAAATTTAATAATTACTAAAGATTAAATGAGGAACCAGTGCTCTGATACCAAATGTAATGACCCCGCCTCCCAGTAGCCCCCAATTAAGGGAGATCAAGAGGTCAGAGCCATTATCCCAATTAACAGGATCAAAGGTTCGACAAATAATCAGTAATGATTATAAAATTCTACCAAACTATACTGAAAGTTGCTATAAAATAAAACTTTGCATACCTTTTAAAAACTTTGTATATATACTTCTATCCACAACTTGAATTTATTCTATCTAATCCTCCTTGCACTTTATTTCTTATTTTCATAATGTGTCACTTTATTATTTGTTCTTTTCAATGTTGTACCTAAAACATCGACAAACAAAACGTTGGTCAGCATAAATGAATATGCCAGTATGTTGGGGAAACAATAATCGTGCAATTAACTGTAACAACATATTGCAGTCAATTATGATTTAACAAACAACTTTACGTTTTAAGCATAATTGTTCAATCCATACATATCCTAGCCTCTGTGTTGTCCCTGCAGTGGACCTGGATGCTACCTTCCTTATGGTAGATCCCCATTCAACCTTGCATGATCCTACCTAATAGGTAGATCAATATCTAGGGTTGAGTCGCATGGCACTACCCATAGGTAGCCCAATCCCTAACTCTTGATAACATGATGGTCCCACAAGTAGACCCTTTACTAGGTTATCCTTTCATCATTAGCAAATCCACAGAGGAGGACCAAGATCTGAGCCAGTCATGTATACCTATTTATGGTGATAATCATAGTCACTTTATAGTTGCATGAAATAAAAGTCATCCAAGCAGTTATTTTTAGGAAACCAATAAAACATTCGGGAATCACCGTGAAACTAAAGTGATTAATCATAAGCGTAACCACATACATGATCCAGAGCAACTTGATGTCCAAGCAATAATATTCAAGAACAATCAATCAAGCAATCAACAATATCTTGAAATTAATGTAGAACACCCATGTGTCACTATTTTATCCAAAACATTCTCAAGATTGACTTGGATTCCATCTTAGGATTTCTAGGCCAACTTTAGGGTTTTATTAGGTTTTTAACCTCCATAATGCATTTAGCACCTTTAGTGCCCTTTTTAGATCGCAAACCCTAATTTCAGCATCATAGGCATAATTGACTATCAATTAAGTCTAATATATCCCTTTTACACTAAAACTACCATCTTTATCCTTTTAAGTTATGACATGATCATTAAGGCCAATTATCATCTTTGGTTTGTTTTGGATTAACAACTCATAATTCATTATGGTCTAATCACATATGAACTCTTTTTTAGATAAGTCAGGAGATCATCTATTCATCCCGCTCTCCTCTTGCAGGAAAATTAGAAATAAAATGGGTACAAGGTTCAGACTACGAATTAAACATGGTAGTACTACTACCATTACATTTATCTCTAGCTAACCACTCTCCGATCTGTTCTGGAGGTCTAGTGTATTGGTAAGGTCCTTGCTTATTTCTTACATGGTACTTTACAAGACCATATGTGGCTCTGTTGCAATTTCTATGAATGTACTGTAGAGACCAGTTCTCATTTTCTTCTAGGTACCATTGACTCACATGTAAAGTCCGTGTATGCTTTGGGTGAGTAGTTGGGACTTCTTCCAGCATCAACACCGCTTGCTTACAGTCTGTTTCGATGTCCATAGGGACTATATTTAATTCCTTTGCCTTCTGCATGGCGAACTGTATGGCCAAGAGTTCCGCATGAAGGGCTGAATCAGCCGGTGAGGACCATATGTATCCTATCCTCCAGTTTCCTTCGTCATCTATTATGATCATTGTTGCGGCACATTTCTTCCGAATGAACGCGGCGTCGACATTCATCTTCACTCTGCCAATAGGTGGTTTGTGCCACATATGTTGTCACTGCGTAGACTGTGTTGTTGACATTTCCTCATCTTCTTGCCAGGCATTCATAGAATGGATAGTTTCTTTCTGTATATACCGAATGAGGTGGGCAGTAGGTTTTATGCTTTGTTCAAACATATGGTAGTTCCTGCATGTCCAAATGTACCAGCAAGCAATCATAAACTGGATCTGTTGGCCATCTTTTCCTTTGATGCTCTGCTTAATCCAGTTGGTTAGATTCAAATCAAAGACGTTAGGTGATGTTCGATCTTGTAAGAGGCCTTCCCAAACTGGTTTGGCGTATCTACAGTCACGGATAGCATGGATGCTCGTCTCTTCCTTCTCACGACATCACCCGCAGGTTGGGTCCATGGCCATATGGCACTGGACACATTTCTGGTTAGTGAGAAGTGCGCCGTGCATCAGCAGCCACATGAAGTGTTTTACTTTGGTTGCTACTTTGGTTCTCCATAGTAAGTTCCATTCACCTTCTACCTTCTGATTTCATGATTGTCTAATAATATTGTAAGTTGTACTTGCTGAAAACATATGAACTCTATTTATCACTAATTCCACATTAATCCATTAGAAAACCCTAATTACCAAATTAAGGGTATTTATCCGCAATTACAAACTTTTTGTAACATCCCAGGATTTGAGGCCTCGGATAAAAAGATCTTATAAGGAATGATTGGACTACCCATATCACCAAGGTGCACCTCCTTTACTGGGAGCCCATCATTAAGACCTTCATAGTTAAGTGTCCTCAGCTTGGAGTAGTACTGGGATGGGTGACATGTCTAGAAGTTGATCCTGGCATGCGTGTGAGTGAGGACAAAGCACGCTGTTAAGGCTAGTGGTGGTCTGTGGGGACAGTCGTCATTCCTGAAACCTTGCTAGAGCCTTGGGCAGTGGGCTCGGGCATTACAAATGGTATCAGAGCCAATTCCCCTCTAGTAGGTGGAGCCCACATGGGCATGGCATGCCAGTCTTGAGTTGTGCGGTCCAGACATGTAGGAAAGGGTTGTCAATGGTTGACGTAGCCACCCTTGCGCTGGTATTCCGTGATCGGGAGCAGGGTGTTCATGGGCCATTGTGGGTCTGCACTGAAATGGGGAAGAGATTATGAGGCCTTATAGTTAAGCCTTGATGAGGATGTCAAGAGTCTAAGTGGGAGAGATTGTAACATCCCAGGATTTGAGGCCTCGGATAAAAAAATCTTATAAGGAATGATTGGACTACCCATATTACCAAGGTGCACCTCCTTTTCCGGGAGCCCATCTTTAAGAACTCCATAGTTAAGCTTGCTCAGCTTGGAGTAGTACTGGGATGGGAGACCTGTCGGGAAGTTGATCCTGGCATGCACGTGAGTGAGGACAAAGCACGCAGTTAAGGCTAGTGGTGGTCTGTGGGGACAGTCATCATTCCTAAAACCTTACTAGAGCCTTGGGCAGTGGGCCCGGGCGTTACACTTTTATACTCAAAGTAACTTAGAATCATCATATCTCATCTTTATTCATGGATTTGAATAATTAAATCCATTAAGGGTCATAATTACCAAAGTTAGGGTTTTAAGGCCCATTAAAGTATTTTCATGTACATGGAATCCATAAATTAAACCAACTATGCATAAAGATCATCCTTTTTTATCTAATTTTCCCTTTTTATTAACAACAGGTTAATATCAACTTTAAACATCCATATAACCCTTCGTAATACATTAATCATCAAAGATTAGGGTTTTTCATCAATTAAACCATTAAAGATAGAATCTTTACATACTTTTTGAATTTCAAGTAGAATTAAGCTTCAAATATAATTTCTTTGTGTTCCATTCATTCTGAGTATAAATTTTCATATATTGACTTTATTCATCAGAGCTTCCAATCAAAAGTTATGATTTTTCTAAATGATTTACCTCTGGACCAATATTAGATCGCCACGTAGGCAGCCCTCCTAGCGCGCCGCTTGCTTTGCTCGGTCAGGGTGATAGTATAGCGTTTCCCCTAAGTTCTTCATATGGATCCACATGCGTCCGGGGGTAGGGAGGTCATTTCCTCCTTTTCTTCTTCCTCCTTCCGTTCACTGCTCTATTTCGCGCACCAGTACCCCCACTCGGTCAATCGGTGAGTTGACTTCGAGTTTCCGGCCCTCCTAGTGCCAACAGAGGGCACCCTCACCTTCGCAACCCTCCTCCAGACTCATAGAGCACTTCAATTTCTCGAGTGGTGGCCGGAGCATATGGGGAGGGGTCGAAGTACCCTCGATTAAGCGGCAGAAGGGATGGAGGTGAAAATAGGGGTCCGAGGGAAAATTGAGAGAGGGAGATCGTTCGGGGTCCTCAGTCGCAGGTTCGGGTTTTGTTTTTGCCTCTGCAAAGGACCTCTATTTATACTTGCCCATGGTGGCAAGGTTCCTGGAGATTGGTCAAATCTCCTAGAAACCACAAACCTAGGTGAAATCTAGGGTGGATATGGTCGGCTCGATCTCCCGGAGCCAATGGGCTGGTTTCCATGTTTGCTCGTGTATTAGATGAGAGAGAAAATCAAGTTTGCAACCACTGCTCTGACTTTCCTGATTGGGCTCGAGGTAGGTGACAACAGTGTCACCGTTGGATCTGTGATCCTATGGACCATGCGGCATCCAACGACTGACATTGTTCCCCTATTTCTTATTTCTTTTAAAACGAAGGAAAAAGGGTATTTAACAATGGAATCTTGTGAAAATCATATCTCTCTCCTCGTTTAATATTTTTCACTCAAATTTTATATGAAACTTTATCTTGGCATTATCTACTGGTGCATTAAATTTGAGACCCAAATTCCAAAGTAAAATGGTGTTTCCTTCATATGCAAGTTATTCATTGATAAAACCAAATCAATTGATATTTCCTCTTTGTTTTGCCATTATCTTATCATCTTGGATTCCTTGGACCTCAAGGAACCCTAAAGGCACGAAATCCCATCTTAGGAAATATTCCTTAGCCTTTTCTCTTATCTTTTATCCCTTTCCTACTTATTTCTTTATTAAAAGATTTCTTTTCAAGGATTTCTCTTTATCTTTTATTTCTTTTTCCTCTTTTCCTATTTCTTGCATTAGAAATCACATATAAGCAAAATTTACTCAATTGTGGCCATTAATGCCACTTTCTAGAGATTTCCATGTATTTCTCATACATATTTTTCTTAATATCCATTATCTTGTATCTTTCTCCATTATTTGGACTTTTTTCTTTTTTTCTTCTCTTTTATATCCATTACTAGTATAGGCACGTGCTCCGCGCATGTCTATTGTGTTTGTAAATTTTGTATTTTCAATAATATATTATATTGTTAGTTTATTGATATTTATTCAACACTTGTACTATTTGCATGATCCATTAGAGTAATATTTTTGAGGTGTCTAAGCATATATTTTGCGACAAGCACATTTAAATTTCTATGATGCGTACACTATCTAAATTTCCATCAATAGGTATAGAAAACATTCTTATCATCCAACTGTTGTACACTCAACAAAATTCATAGTAAATAAGATTCATTTCAATTATTTCATTTGAATAAGTATGAAATAACTTCACAATTTAAAAGAATTCTTAAATATCATTAATCAATTACAAGAAAAAATCAATTATACACATTTTTGATTTAAAATTCCAAAAAAAATTGTACGATGTCATTTATGACTATTAAATTGGAAAACATTTAATGTTGTACACAAGATAATTATATAATAATTTATAGAATTAAAAAAACTAAAGTTTGTGAGTAACATTGTGAGTATTGAAACCTAGAAGAAATTCCTAATGTATTTTATTGTATTAGTTTAGCATGTTCTCTATGGTACAGTGAAAGAATAATGCCATAGTACTACTTTCTTGAATTATACATTGTCTTGTTCTTGGTTATTTCGAATGACTTTTTTTGTTTAACAAATTGATGTAGTGTCTTATAACATTCCTAAGGTAACATTTCCTTTAATTTCATTCATGCTATATATATATTTTTTTGATGATAAAACTTATATGTAAAGTGCATTTATACCAACTTTTGAGGTTAATTTTGGTTAAGGTGTACAATGGATGTGTAGATTATATATGAGCTTTTTTTATGGGTAGATTTATGACATAAATAATGAACCATAAGATGTAGAATCCAAGTTACCTTCTCAAAAATGAAAGAATTCATTTCCAATCTAATAAATATTTCTTAAATTATCTATAGTTCATTCATTCAAGTTATTAACATTCTTCAATAAGAGGTATTGGCAAATAAGAAAAATTTGAACCTATTCTTTTTTCAATTCACTAACATATTTTTTAAGAAATATTTTTTAAATTTATTTTCATCATGTATTTTGTATAAATAGCCCTCTGGTATGTAATGTCCAATGTATGGTGATTTATATATAACTAAAAATAACACAATTGAAGCATTTTTGTATAATGTTATGATTTCATCTCATTTAGAAAGATATATTGCTCAAGATTAATGGCAAACACAAAATAGTAGAAGAACCATCTACAAAATAATGTACACTATGTACATTGAATATTTTAAGAACTATTTATGTGTAGCATAAAAAAGAAAATGAAACAAAATTTGTTATTCTGGTACTTTTCATGAATTTCAATATTTGGCATATCATTGATATTTTTTTTGTATTGATGTATTAAGCATCTTTGGCACCAAAATTCACGAGGTTCTCTCGATTGACATGTTTGAGGCTATATCTTGACAAAATATTATTATTTGTCAATTTTCTTTTCCAAGAAAACTTACATAAGACGTATTCTTGATCGTCATATCATATTTTTAAATGAATGATGTGTTAGGCTTGCATATCACCAGTTGAGTATCGCTCTATCCTCAAGTATCGTCTTATGATATCTTTATTTTCAGTTGATGAGGTCTGCCCAGTTTGTTGTAAGGCATGCTTCGACACTTTTGGAGAGCATGCAGTTTATTGTAGAGAGCTACTTAGTTTCAAATACAGACATGATATTGTTAGAGATGTCCTCTATGATGTACTTAGACACACTGAAGTTGATGCCAAGAAATAGGCATCTGTGAACTTTTTGACAGATCCACGTGAAGGAAGATCGATGCTTAGACCAGCTAATGTCTTAATTTTTGGTTGGGCTGGAGGAAGATATGCATATGTGGATCTGATTGGAGTTCCCACTTATGGGCCTGGAAAGTGGGACTTTTACTGTAGGACAAGTTGCTCTCAAAGTCGCCTCAGTCAAAGTATTCAGGCATGAGAAAGTGTGTCACTGAGAATCAATATATTTTTATCTCGTTCGGCTTTGATACTTTTGAATTTTTAGCACCAGGTACTGTGGAACTTAATAAGAGGGTACAAAAATTTATACATAGTAATTTTATGACCACCAAATTAATAGATGTTGTATTTCGGAGGATATGTTTTATCATCCAGAAAGGAGTGGCGGTGCAACTTGTTGACCGTCTACCTTCCATTTCGATGTAAATTATTTTTGAAAAATAAATGTGCCATATCTCCCATAAAAAATGATGTGTTTGATTTAGAAGATTAGGTTTACATTTTTAGCATTATTGCAAAATATAATTACTTTCCAAAGCAAAACAAAGTGTGTCTAATAATATCACAATGTGAACTCTATACTTTTATACATGGACTTATATTATCCTAGTAACAAAAAGTTTTACTAATAAATTGTAAACTCTTTGTGTACAATAAATATTTTAAATCCTAACTAAGTAGATATTAAGTAAAATATTTTATTTATGTTATACCTAAATAGGATATAATTTAATTTGTTAAATAAAATGTGGAATATCTTCTGCATATCGATATATTTCATTCTTGATATAGATGTTATTGTGGAAAATATCCATGAAAAGTACTTTCACTTTTTTTACCATTATACTAATTACACGACTTGTATTTGTGAGGTACATGCCACAAACTTGTATTGTTAGTTGTAATTCATAGACGACATATTAAGATATCTCCTAAAACTTTTTTACTATTTTAAAAATGCTGAATTTAACATAATATATATGATTTTTTTTCAAGACCACGTGTTCTATGCAATACATTACTATTTGTAATGTCCTTCATATATATCAAAGATTTTTTTAAAAGTAATGATTCAAAAACATAAAAATGATTAAGTTCTATACTATCTTAGACTCCTTATATTGAAGTAAAAGAAGATATTTAATTTATTTTGTAGATAACACATTCAAATTAGTACTTCTCATAACATTTTAGATGTATATGTAGTTGAACATCTAATTTAAATATCAACAATTTATGGATCACAGACTTGTCTATTTATCTAAATATCTGAAATCTTCAAAGTGGTACCCTATTATTTAGATTATAAGAAGAATATCTTAATGAGTATCGAAATGCATAGAAGATATTTTCTCTGCTTAGGTTCACGTGTACTAGGATTTTAAGGGCATATTCTATCTAAAAAGAGGTTACTTAACCAATTTTATATAACAAAGGTGTGTACTTATTTTCTACTATTTGTATTTTATTCATATTTTAGTCATGAGGGCTAAGCGACAATACAGAAGGTGGAAACGAAGAAAAATAAGTGAAACTATTCTTCTCAAAAAGGAATAAAGCTAACATTTTATTTTTCACGTACCCATAAAATGTGACGGCATTAGAATACTCGTGGATTGCTTCTTCCTCGCCATTTTACGGTAGATTCACTTCTCTACTTTAGAATTCTCTCTGTTTGGATCTTCATTGCGGAGATATCTTCATCACCACATATAAAATGAATCTAGTGGGGTATTAACACTATTTATTTCCCGCCCCTGGGCGCTGCCAACAGATTCTTTAAATGATGTCTACTATAGACGTTTCACATCCCTTTCTCTTTGTTAGAGTTTTGCTCAACGACGACCCTAAGTCGGCAAGCAAACCTCCACCCGTATATATATTTCCCTCAAAGAAAACTATCTTATCTAGTTCAGACATGTTTAAACCACACCTCGTGCAGCAAAAAATATGTCAATCTCGGATCTTTACAATGCCTCGAGCACATATTGAATGATGGTCCACATAACTGTTCGATCACTTATATGCAAGAAGTCGTCATGGTTTGATTCATCAAAGAGGGGATAAATATTGTCAGCGCCTATGAATTCTCTAAAGGTGCATATGTTGCTTCATCACCTGTTGTATAGATTGAAGTTGCTGGAATGGCTGGTGTATATAACTACCACGGCCCTCGTGTATAATCATTGATGTTGGATTGAATCTGAAAGAATAAAACACAAGTCTCTCGTCTCTAGTTTCCATAGTTTGACAAAGGTAATAAAGCATGGCGTCCACAATGTGCAATATTCTCGGAAGGAACAAATAATCCATCCCACAACCACTGGCCAGTATCTGTAGATGTTGGATCGGATTTGAGGAAACCTCAGTGACTGCGCGTCAAAGCACATGCATAATCGCAATTGTTGGATACGGATGATGGGAGTAAACACCTTGGTTTCTTGGCAGAGTACATGCCGCAGTTGGATCCGGACGTGTAGAGCGGCTATTATATCGGTTGGGGCTGAAACACTGCGTCTTCCGTAGCCATACCTGGTAAAACATAGTGGCAGACTTCCATGTTGACGGTACAGGCTTACCTGGAGATGCCGGCAGCCAGGGGGTTGCTTTGTGTTCTGCCTTAGCCTATGCACCAGTGACGAGCAGAGACAACATTAGCAAATTTGTCCCTTTGCAATCGTGTCTACCATTACTGTGTATTACACAATATCGAAACGGAATATGGAAAAGGCAATATAGTTATGACAAGACTGGTAGCATCTATTTGAGTAACGTATTGGTATCAATCTCGATATCGTATCATAGAGCCCGAAGTATGCACCAGATTTTACTGGGACAAAGATCCGCGCTGCAGTGCCTTGTTGGCCAAAGTCATTTTCTCGGCAGTTTCTGCTGCATTGAACGTATTGGGGATGAATAGGTAAAAACTTTGTCGAAAAATTTCTTCATCGTAGCAAACAACTGGTAGTTGAATAGCATCACACCCTTCTTAAGTTTAGATCATGTTTGATCTTATTAGAGACTTTACGTGGATCTGCAGTACTTCATACACCAAAGACTTTGTGAGTTACTTCTCCGTGGACATTATGCCACATCAAGTGCAGAAACCGTAGAGGTATTAATGCAACTGCAGGTTATATATTTGAAATTCTGAGTACGGTCATTGGGGAAGTCATATACATATTAGGATATGAGTACATAGCGGAAGTTTCGGAGGGGTCATTAGCGTCGGTGAGGTTGGAGGAGTCCACGATTAGAACGCAAGGAAGCGGACAACACTACATAGTCCAAACAATCAAGGGTACGTGAAGTGACGGAGACGAGTCTTGACGTTTAGTATGGTACTATAGTAGATTAGTTATGTATCATGTCACTTTTTTAGTATCGTGTCTTATAATAGTCCCTTAAAATGGGGAGGAAACAACAGTAATAAATTTGCTACGATTTTTGCTTCCGAGAATTTATTTGCAATTATTCATTTGATAGGAATTTCGTGGTTTTGCTTCAAAGGATGAATTTATTTGCAATTATCCCTTTGATAGGAATTTTCGTGGTTCCTATTATTATGTTAATCCAATAATTGTGTTGAAGTACTGCCTATTATTATTTCGCAGTAAGCCCTTATTTTGCCCCATTTTTCATCTAATAGTCCTCTTTCTACATTTTTGCAAGATGATCAAGCAATTTGACTAACTTTCATACTTTCCTATCCTGACCTTGTGTGTTTTCTTACCTTCATGCATACATGTAGTTTAATTTCATGCATTTTGCGTAATTTTTCATAAATTTTGCTCTTTTCACCATTCCATCTCATGCATTGCATTTTTCATGTAGTTTTTGGTAACTTTTGTGTGTTTTAGCTAGAATTTTTTATTTACTTTATTTTCCCTAAAACTAGGTTTGGATGTGATTTAGTGCGAATTGGCACCCATTTTAACCAATTTTGCCCAAATTTGGAACTCCTTGTCCAAAAGCATGTTTCAACTTGAATCTCCAATGTTCGAACTAGAAGTTGTTGATCTTTGATAAATGCATGCCACATTCTTAGAGTTTATTGCTAAATGGTCTTGATTGTTGATTTTTTTACATGTGTGTCACCTCTCTTATGTTTGTGACTATTTTTTTTAATTGTGAATTGAGCAAGCTATGAATGCTTAGAGACTATGGAATCACATGATAAAAATATGAATCTCATGTTGTTCAATCATGTGGTGTGATATTATTTGATGAAGTGTTGAATTAGTTTTCATGCAAGAGATGTTGTGTTGAGAACCACGCTAATGACCCCTCTTTGATCCGATTCTTCTTTCATCATCTTCACACCCCTCTACCTCATCAAAGGATGCCTAAGTGCACATATTTAGCCTTATTTACCTCCAAAAGTTTGGGGTGGTCATATCTACATCTCCTCACTTCACTCTCTCCACCATATACCCTATCTACACCAAAGGCAAAAGCAAAGAAAAAGAAAAGGCAAAAAGAAAATAAAAGATGCTCATATTTAAGAGCATCTAAATAAAAGATGCGTGTTAAAGCACTCCAATCTCTTACTGCAATCCTTTCTTCAATTTTCATGCCATTGAGCTAGGAGACATCAAACCAAGCTCATGTTACCCTTTTCTACAACCATGTGGGTCACTTGGTGTGGTTTGAAACATGAGATTGGATGCATGAAAATGAAACAACACTCCTATTCATCATTGATTAATGCCATCATGAAACGGTTTACCCAGAATTAGATGAAGGACACATGGAAAGCTTGTGTGCTCTATGCTCTATATTTGAAGTTTGTATGCTCAGTGCTCTTTTCATGATTGGATTGTGAAAGTGGATAGAAGAGAGGTGGAACACATGCACTTAGTCACTTTTGAGACCATTTAGTTAATAATCATCTTTTACAATGAATTTATCATTCTTGTTTGATTGAAAGAAACTGAACAGAGAGATTAAGTTGGAGCATACTTGAGGACAAGTATGTTAAGTTTTGGGTGGTGATGCAACCCTATTTTAGGGATTCATCTTGTGTCTTTTTGAATTATAATCACATCTAAACAATTTAGATTGCAAGTTATTCTCCCCAATATGAACAATTTTATCAAATGCACTTATGGTTGCTTTTTGCATGTTTTTTAGGGTACTGTGCATGCATTGGATGAAGAGGAGGTAGATGGATCTAAATCTTACCGGAGCATGCCCTGAATGTACAAGAACTGATCCAGAGCAAAAAGAAGTCATTTGAAGAAGTTACAGTCAAGATCAACTAAAGGAACCATCACGTTGGATGTGTTACATCACCACGGTCTTGGTGAATTAATCTCAAAAGTCATAGAGACTTCAGCCAATTTGTACACAAATTCCTAGGGCCATGGTCAGCAAAACGATCATGGCCATTGAATACATCATGCACGTGGCCAGTGAGCTACAACTCGCCCGTGGCCCATGCCACGACCATGGCAAATTAATCTCAAACGATCCAGAAACCAACAATAACCCAACTCAAAATACACATGAATGGCCACGGTCATGGCCATCAGCATGACCATGGCCCATGAAGGCCACCCCTAGCTACCTTCTACCACCTCTTAGCTCCCCACTTTCACCCCTTAGCCATTCCACTTCATTTCCATCTCCATTCCACCCCATTTCACCATTTCCACCACTAAAACCCTAGTTTCTTGGTGTTTTAGCCACTTTCGATCATCACCCCATGCCTTTGCATCTTGGTGAAGGAGGGAGGATGTCCTTGCAGCAGTTGGAGAGGAGGATCACTCCATCTACACTGCGATCCATGGCTACTTCTACCTCTTTCTCCTTTCTTTTTGTATTTTGCATTTCCATGAGTAGCTAGGCTCCTTAGGTGGGTTGTTTGGAGCTCAAAATGTTACTTCGATACCATGTTGGGGGGAAATGATCTGTAAACATTGTGATTTCGTTTGCTAATGATTATGTTCTATTTATATCTCACTCTTCATGAATTTCTTATTGGTTTGTGCTTGAAATCACCTAGGAATTTGGGGAATTTGCTTATATGTGTGAATTTTGGGATTTGCTGCTAGGTCTAATTCATGGATCCCTAGCTAGCCACCCATCTTCCTACATGCTAATAGATTCTCCTAACCCTAGTTGAGAGATCTAAGTAGCTAGTTTAGGTGAATTTTGTGTTCTTAGCATGGAGCTTTCTCAAGGCTAGAATGTGGGTGATGTGAGGCCTAAAACCTCAGTTCCATTCCCATTACTACCATCATCCCCTAATCACCCTAAGATCATCTAAACTTAAAAAAACCTAGTCTTGTTTATACTCTAATTTAATTACACCTAAACCTTAACCCAATTGGGCCTTGTAAGGGTAGTAGGAGGTGTTAGGGGTTAGTTCCCGTATACACAACCTATCTTATCCATGGCCAATTAGTATCCTAGTGTAATTCATTAGCCTCTAACTCGTTGTTTGGTTTGGTACTCTAAATGAAAGCATAATGTTCACATGTAAGTCCCCAACCTAATTGATAAGTGCATCCCCCAAACAACCCACATTTCCCTTTATTGCTTTAAAACCCTAATTTTCTTCTTGCTTAGCTAGTGTTAGCATAGTTAGCTATATACTTGCTTAGTTAGCTTATTTCCTTATTATTGCTTTGCTCTTGCTAGTTTAGATCTTTAATTGCTCTTTTGCCATATTTGCTAGCTTAGTGTAGTGTAGATCTCTTCTTGTCTGCCTTAACATAGCTAGCTCTTTTCCTTGCTTGCCTTATCTTTTCTTTCTCATTAGAATTAGCTGTCTAGGGTTAACATAGGTTTTAATCTAGTTTGTTCTCCTTTAATTGCTTGTTCATCATTAGTGTAATCAACAAACCAACCTTTAAACCCTTAAACCGTAGACATTGCGGTAGGAACCTAGCCCTCTTTTCTCCCTGTAGATTGACCCTATACTTGCCACCTTCCTATACTATGACACAACCCCGTACGCTTGCGGGTGTAGTGTTTTAGTGTATGTGAGTTTGTATGTGTAGGTCCCTTATAAATTCCAAAAGATCCCAAGTGTGTTCTCAGTCTTGTGGGGTGCATCTAATCAAATCTAATTGATTAGTGTGTTCACCTCTGGTCAGACGCACCAAGCTCTCTGGAGTCGTTGCCAGGGACAGAAAGTGCCATAGCTACCTAGTAGTTGTGGTGTTGACTCTCCCCTTTGGCACCTTCTTTTGCCAGTTTATTTTGTTGCATTTGAGAAACATACCAACTGATATATCTCTATGATTGTTTCTCTTATGCTGACCTACCATCTCCTGGGGAGTTCATGGATTTCGACTCTTCCATTGACCTTGTATGGCACCGATTTCGACTTAGCAGTGGTCGGTTGTATTTGGGTGGTACGACTCAGATCCTCAGGGAAATAATAAAATATGTAACACAGTCATGTAGTGTACTTGCCTAGGTCTAAATGCAAATCACATTGGTTGAGCTCTTTGCCTTATCTTTATGCTGATTTCTTAAATTATAAGGTGGTAAGAGAAATCAATTGTTATACATGTTATTTGTATTCCTTCCTAGAATATTAATTATTCTACTGCTTAGTGGTACTTGCCTAGTTTTTCCTAATCTGCTCTATCTGTTGGATGCATATCATTTAGCTTACTCTACTGAGCCTGCTAAGTATTTTTGTCTACCTACTTAGTTATCTGTGATGTTGGCAGAGAGTTATATCTTTTGTTGGGATGTTTGGTCTCGCCCCGTGGGTTTCCACATCTTTTAGGTGGTCATGCACGAAGAGGTAGAGATCATGCAGGTGAGGAAGAGCAGTAGCTGATAAGGTTGGATGTGTTGCTAGTCTTTTGGTGATAGAGTCCTAGATGTCCTCCTTGTACACTCAGGTCTTTAGGGGTGTTCTTGATGTGTTTTGTGGATATGTTATCATTACAAAGTTTTTGGGCTTGTGAGCCATGTATGTAAGATATGGCATGTGTACATGAATATATGTGGAACATATATTTCATGTAATAGGTTGATGACATGAATGATGATATATAATGATGTAAGAACCTTGTGATATAATATGTAATGCATGTGACAGGCTTGTGGACTTATATGTGATAAGTTTTTGGCTTATGGTGCTTTTGCTAAATTGGTTTTAATTTCTTGTGTTTTTTGGTAATCTGTCTGCTTAGTTATAGTTCCACATTTGGTTTGATTAATCTTGTTTGTGGTGCATCAGGGTGTCACACTCAAGGCATGTTCTACTAGATTTATGAGGTTTTGTGCTACTTTAAAAACCTTTTGAGATTCCACAATTAATTTTTATTCTCATTGTTCTTGTTGTAACTCTTTAGGTTCAATGTTTTCTTGTTGATCTCAAACTTTTTAAATTCTACTTACTCTCCCACTGAGTCCTCTAGAACTAAGCCACCCGTTCAATAAACACCTTTATCATTGGATTGGGATGAAAGTAGTATTTAACAAACTAACATTTATATGATTTGTGGAGAAGCTAGCTAAGAAACCATTTTTTTACATAAGCTTTCTATCATAATCATTATAAGACACATAGAGACTCTTCCCAAGCCATATCTCATATGGTGTCTTTTAAACCCTTTTAGATGGTACATTGTTTTAGTGTAATGCATATTTCTAAGACAAATTAGAATATGAGTTAGATTTATTTGATAATCACACCATGACTTATCAGGGTGTTATTCCTTCTTTGTGGTACATCACTATGTTTCAGTGTATTGTGATATACTATCACATTCTCTCCATAAGGTTCTCAAACTCTTGGTTTAAAATATTTCAACACTAATAATATCAAAGTTTCTCAATATTTTTACTAAGTTGTTCATGTACTTCTTTTATGATCTTCTTGAACGCTTTAACAGATCCATATTTATATTTCACTAAATACAAATTTACCATATTAACTGATATCAAGTATGATGAGGCACTACAAACTATACATACCATTTGTTCAAAAAGGTCTATGTACACCAGTATGTATAAGTCTTAATAGAATATTTGCTCTCCTACTACATCTAGTGAAAGTGCTTTGGTGATGTTTCCCAATAAATAAGACTTGCATATCTCTAGTGGTTCAATAACCAAAAGACTCTATACAAACATCACCATGGATTCTAGAAATGCATCTCTTATTTAAGTGCTCTAGATGACAATGATATAGTTATTCATTGTTTGAGTTATCAAGTTTACACTCTTTTGGTATTTATGTTATAAACATATATCTTTGGATCTAGTAAACAAAGATCATAAGATACTTGGGGCATTTCCATAAATACCATATCTTTGGAAATAAAACATTAACTATTATTTATAATCATCCTTCTCCTTACAAGATGTAGAAAGTAAAATGTTTTTGTAATTGGCAAAAAATGAAATAGCAGTTCATTAGCTCTACTACATGCCCTATGGGCTAAGATAAATTCTAGGTTTAACTATTGTGACATCCACTCTTGCTTCATTTGCAATGAAGAGTCCAAACTTGCTCTTACGTAAAGGCTTACTTCTTATCAGATCTTGCATTTTTAGACATACGTCAGATCTACATCTTGTATTATATACCCAAGATGAAGAAGTAATCAAATTTATCTTATGATGTATACAATTGAAGTGGAGAGATATATATCCCCTCTTTCTTCTTATTAGTTCCTCCAGGTAGAGAGGACAATTCCCTTTCCAATGTCCAAGCTGGTGACAATGGTGACAATTGCCTCCCTTATTCACCCCTCCCTTTACCTTGAGTGTTGAAGACTTGGGCTTTTGGCCAGCTTTAGAACTCTTCTTAGCTTTTCCTCTGCCTTTAGACTTTACCTTTGTTTTATTGATCATCATCATAGAATTGGTCTTTTCTTTCTTCATTTGTGCCTCAGCTATTCTCAACATGCCAAGCAACTCTGTCAACGGCCTGTCAAAGTCATTCATGTTGTAGTTCATGACAAACTGACTGTATGATTCTGGAAAATACTGCAGAATTACATTAGTGGCCAACTCTTGACCAAAGAGGAATTCTAGACTAGCAAGGTTCTCCACATACCCAACGAGCTTGAGCACATGAGGACCTACTGGATCTCCTTTTTCCATGTTACTTTTGAACAACACCTTGGTGGCATCAAACTCTCATAACCTTCCTAATCTTGGAACATGTTCTTAAGATGTGTTACCATCTCAATAACATCCATGTTCTCATTCTTTGTAACTTATAGTTCATGGAGAACAACATTAGGCATTTTACATCAACAACATTTTCAATATGCTTCTTGTAAGCATCCCTATCAGCCTTAGGTGCAGTGGGAGAAAGTTCATTTGTCTCTCGTGTCTCCAAGGCATAGAGCTTGCGCTCCTATGTAAGAACAATTCTCAGTGTCTTGAACTAGTCGTGGAAGTTATTCCCATTTAACTTGTCCTTCTCAAAGACCGATTGTAGAGAAAAGGTATTGTTTCTTGTCATTTGATTCTACAAGAGAAATTTTCAACTTTGTCAAAACATTTTTGATTTGATCTGATTGAATAAGATTTTGACAATGTTTAATTAGGCCTTTAATTAATTATTTCTCTCACTATTTTTTTTTCAAATTGATAGCCCTCACATATCAATCTAGAAGATTGCAATGCACCAACTCCTAGTGAGACAAGATCCAAAATAATTGAGTTATTACCCGACCAACTTCATCATCCATAATCAATCATTACGGTAGACAACTTTTGCCAATTGCATCTCATGCAATTCTTGGATAGATGGTATGCGCAACTCTTTGTCATAATCATTTGCTTGCCTCTAAGTGCTTAATCTCATTAAGGACACTCAGTTAAGTCTAACCCAAGAGCCAACTCGATAGAAACGCACCCCGCTTGGCAAGCCCATATAACTACCATCATACTTCCACTAGATTGATAGAGCACCACGCTTAGCGTGCCCACACATAATCGATCAAGCTTTTCATATGTGTTGATAATGGAAAACATCTTAGAATTAATATGATTGATTGAGGGATATTACATTTATATATATATATATATATATATATATATATATATATACATATCCAATAACCACATATTATAGTACATATCATATACATGCTATACCCCACAAACAAAAAACATGCAATTTAAACATAAGTGATGGTTATGGCCATACTATTGTAATTCCTTGGAGCCACGAGGTATTACCACCACCTATGGTTTACATCACATGTATAAACCTATTGTTGATGAAGATTTGTGCTTGAACCGATCTGGGTTGATCAGTTCAACCCTTGAACCCATCGGCTCACCTCTAGGCCAGTCGGTTGGTCATCAGATTGATCATATGGCCTCCGGTCCAAATGACATATAGACACCTCCAAATGCTCAGTTGGACCACTAGATGGTCGGGTCGGCTTCTCCTACTGTCGACCCTCCTCGGTCCTCTAGGTGGTCGGCTCATCTTGTGAAATGGGTGGCTCATCTTGTACCGAACATCTTCTTTGTTGTAATAGGAATTAAACTATACTAATGCTAATAGAGAAACCTCAAGTTACATTCAAGGGGATCATAGGAAGGAGAGAATAATACTTTTACATGCTATAAGATAAAGGTACATGCTCCATATGCAAACTGAGATATAAATAGGAATAAACAAACCACACAACCATACACATATATTAGGGTTATTCGACTTTACAATGATACACATCCACCATCAAAACTAATTTTAGGGCGACGCGTGTAAATTGCATATATATCATATCATATCATATGCATATTAGTTTGGGATTTTATGTGGTATTTAATTAGATATGCACATTAATCATTTTAGATATTTGCATCTATGCAATAAATAAAAGACAAAAACCAAAATCTGATCATATCAATTAAATCCCAAAATATAGTAGATTGATGTGGCTATGATACCACCTATAGGGAATATGGCATCAGATAGGCAACGAAAACAAACAAAAAAGTAACTACCATATTCCCATTATTCTAATGGACCAGTTCAATAACTATATAATGGGAAGGATAGTTTTGAGGTAACACCTGGTCCTGGAGCAAGTCCAATGATAATTTCCTTGATGTAGTATGCGTCCATCTTTGAGTTGCACTCAGAAAATGTCTACATCATCTCCTAGTTGATCACCACAGACATGGGTTTGACCTTGTCCTCCTAGTGGCAGGAAATAGCCTCCTCACCTCTATAGTAGTCCACACGAACCATCAAGAACTCTGATTGTTCTAGAAGAATGGACATGAAGGAGTTATCCCTTCTTGTTGGTGTACTAGCACCAACTTGCTCTCCCATAATTGTTCTCCCTTGCTATCCCTCCTTTGTCAGGTAGGACTTGCTTGGGTTCTCTCGATTACCACAACCAGAGAAAACAACAATTTCCAGAGCAACTGATGTTGTTGTGTCTAGGAAGCCCCTAGTACCCCTCTATTTATAGGAAGGTCAGGGTCAGGGTTCCCAGACTGTGTGGGAGTGGAAGAGGCCGAAATTTCATGAATTTTGGCAACCTACAAGTGGCACAATGCTATGTTTAGGGATGAACTGATTGGTTGGCCTATAAACAAATTGGCATGTGAACCAATCGGTTCAACCCTTGAACCGATCGTTTCATCATGTTTCCCAATCGCAATTGTATTGACAATTAATATCTGGTTAATGCATGACATGGTGTCATCATAAATCCTTAATGCAATCAAATTGATCTATGAACTGAGAAGTTCATCACATGAATCAGTCGTCTGACTGACCTTGAGCTGACCAGTTCACTTACTGAACCGATCATTTCATGCCCTGGTTCAGCTAATTTTCAGCCAATGTAATTTCCAATCAAACTAACACTCCAAATGATTGATTCAACACCTGAATCCATCAGTTAAGAGTTAAACAGTCAATTGTTGTTTAAATTGAATACCTAAACACTTTACTAATAAAGTTAAACACCATTCATGAATAAAATCCTATTCCAAGTGTATCTTATTTGTGTGACCCTATAGGTTCCAAGCTACATTGCCAGTGAATGTCCATAACTAGTTTATGACATCACAAGCAATGAGCGACATCTAACAACACATCATTGCTACCCAAGTAATTTGGAAAGTTGGAGAACAACTTCAATGTGAGTGGTATTATAGTGATTGTATATTTCCTTTGTCATTGATATCCGTATTGAACTCGAGGCAAGGAATCATCATTCTCTCAATGTTCAATCCATGTTTCTTGAACTAGAGAAGACTGTCTGAGATATACGTGAACGCAATATTACATATTGATTCACATGGTCACACGCATGCTTTTCTCAGTCTCGCTTATCAAGTGGCATGGATGTCAAACTCCAGTAGGAGGGATAGATCCCATCTTCATCACTCACAGTCATCCCCATGTGTCGCAATGTACCCGAGCACCACCTTTATGGTAACCCTTTTCAAGGTCTTGGTGGATGATGTCTAAGTACATTGAACAATGTGTGATGAGTGTAGTGATCTTAGGTCTAAGAACCACAATCACCACCATCACTATGAGAGATGATCCTGAATACCAGTTATGGTTTCCATGTATCACTCTCAAGGTGGGCCTGTCTGATACACTATTCTCTAATAAGTATCTATGTGTTTGGTTTGATATCACATATCATGACTAATGAGATTTTGTAATCAACCAACACACACTCTAGTCTTATGTGTCATTGATGTCTATCAGCCTTCGACAATAACATCCAACCAAGGACATAATAAGAATGTACATATTGTTGACATCCATATGATCTCATTATTCATGTCATCAACCTGAAGACATACATCATTGAGTAATGTCATTATTTAGACATTCATTATTTTTCCTCATTATCTCATAATTGAGTTAAACAGAGTAAATTGGAAGATTACCTTTATTATTAATCAAATCATTTAATAGATATACCATCACAATCATCATATGATTGGCTCTCTAGGCATACATACCAACAGACTCACACTTGCACTTAGAGCCAATCACCCATGAATCTCATTCTTAGTGATCGTTGAACATATCCATCATGTTTCTGGTGCACAAGTGCTAATTTAGCGGGTTAGAAACATTTGCCTTTAGTCAGTATATTGCATGTTTCACATCTCTTTATTGTATGGTATCTCGTATGAGATGGAATTTTTGTAGTATGCTATCTAATTTTTACTTGCCTAGCCAGTAGGTCCATCATTGTCATCATATTTCTATTGTGTCATCAATGGTTGGAAGATCTCATAAGTTCATCCATAGGAACTTCTAGGTACATATTGTATCCTCAGTTGTGTTCATAAAACTAGGGTACTCAGCTTCTATTTGTAAAATTAATCAACTGTCTACCGCTTAGAACTTTTCCACCTCAAACACAAATTTTACATTGTGATCATTAATTTTCTTTGTCATGTAGGAAGCTTGTATCAGTGTAACTCTTTACATCCACTCTTCCTTATTACCATAATTTATGAACTGATCCTTAGTTCTTCTCAAGTACTAATGGATGTTCCTTATTGCATTCCAGTGACCTTTATAGATATACCATCATTTAATTGTATGGTATATACAATTAAATCATTTAATAGATATACCATCACAATCATCATATGATTGGCTCTCTAGGCATACATACCAACAGACTCACACTTGCACTTAGAGCCAATCACCCATGAATCTCATTCTTAGTGATCGTTGAACATATCCATCATGTTTCTGGTGCACAAGTGCTAATTTAGCGGGTTAGAAACATTTGCCTTTAGTCAGTATATTGCATGTTTCACATCTCTTTATTGTATGGTATCTCGTATGAGATGGAATTTTTGTAGTATGCTATCTAATTTTTACTTGCCTAGCCAGTAGGTCCATCATTGTCATCATATTTCTATTGTGTCATCAATGGTTGGAAGATCTCATAAGTTCATCCATAGGAACTTCTAGGTACATATTGTATCCTCAGTTGTGTTCATAAAACTAGGGTACTCAGCTTCTATTTGTAAAATTAATCAACTGTCTACCGCTTAGAACTTTTCCACCTCAAACACAAATTTTACATTGTGATCATTAATTTTCTTTGTCATGTAGGAAGCTTGTATCAGTGTAACTCTTTACATCCACTCTTCCTTATTACCATAATTTATGAACTGATCCTTAGTTCTTCTCAAGTACTAATGGATGTTCTTTATTGCATTCCAGTGACCTTTATTGGAATCTGACTAATATCATCTCGTCATGTCCAATAGGTATAAGATAATGGGATGAGTATTTATATTGTATGATAGATCCAAATGCAAATGCATATGGCATCTCTTCCATTCTTCATAAGAATTGGAATAGTAGGTTCTTGAGACACTAATCCCATATACATGGACATATTTTCCCTCATTGAATCCTTCATGCTAAACCATTTTACCATTTTGCCAATATATGTTCTCTTATCATGTTAAGAAGATTTCCAGGTTTATCTCTATAAATCTCAATTCCTATCACATAGGATGTTTTGCCTAAAACTTTCATAGAGAAAGTACTTTCCATGCTAGGTTTCAATATTTATAGTGTTGGGATATTATTCTTCATTATATGTAAAATATTAATATGATCCCTCTAAATCTTTTGTAATCACAGATTTCATCTTTAATTTTGACTAAAGTCAAACTCTTTGACTATCTTGTCAAATCAAAAGATCCCAATCCTGAGATGCTTACTTAAATCACATTGATTGATCTTTGTGGCCTACCGACTTTATTTACATGATGGATTTACAAAACCTTCAGATTGTTTCATGTACACATCCTCTCATTTATTCCTATTAAGGAATGTGGTTTTAATATCCATATGTCAAATCTCATAGTCATAATAAGCAAAAATAGCAAACTTGATCCTAATGGACATAACCATGACAATTGGCAAACATTTTGTTATTTTCAACACGTTGCATTTATTTGAAAACCTTTGCAGCCAATATGTTCTTATAGGTTATTCATGTTGGTCCTCCTTTCTTAAAGACCCAACTGCATCCTATGGGTTTTACCCCTTTAGGCGGTACCACTAAGGGCATACCTTGTCAGTGTACATGGAATCCATATTCGATATTTTGGCCTTAAGCCAATTCTCAGTCTATGGTTCCTCAATAGCTTCTAGTCAGGTGTTGTCTCATCATCTTATGACCGGCTCACAACCTTCTGAGTTATAATATTTATAATCTTTTAATCTCAAGGCATATTCTACTAGATTTATGAGGTTCTGTGTTACTTGAGGGTTCTTTTGGAATTCTACAATCAATTTGTGATCCTCATTATTATTTTTGTACCTCTTTAGGTTCAACATCTCATACCTTTCAAGTTCTACTTACTCTCCCACTGATTCCTTTAGAATTCATCCACCCATTTAACAAACATCTTCATCATTAGATTGGGATGAAAGTAGTATTCAACAAACTAACATATTTATAATTTGTGGATAATCTAACTAAGAAACCATTTTCTTACATAAGCTTTCTATCCTAATCATTATATGACTCATCAAGACTCTTCTCAAGCCATATCTCATATGATGTCTTTTAAACCCTTTTAGATGGTATAGTGTTTTAGTGTAATGCATATTTCTAAGAGAAATTAAAAGATTAGTTAGATTTATTTGATAATCACACCATTACTTATCAAGGTGTGATTCCTTCTTTCGGATACATAACTATGTTTCATTTGGAGTTCGTTGTGATATACTATCACATTCTCTCAAGAAGGTTCTCAAATTCTTGATTTAATGTATTTCAACATTGATCATTATCAAAGTTTCTCAATATTTTTACCAAGTTGGTCATGTACTTCTTTAATGATCTTCTTGAGTGCTTCAATAGATTCATATTTTTATTTTAGTATATACAAAATTACCATATTAATTGAGATTATCAGTAAGTATGATGAGGTTCTAGCAACTATACATAACATTTATTCTAAAATGCCTATGTACATCAGTATGTACAACTCTTAATAGAATATTCTCTCTCCCACTACTGGTGAAAGTGATTTTTTCATGTTCCTAATAAAGAAGACTTGCATATCTCTAATGGTTCAATAATCAAAAGAGTCTAGACAAACATCATCATGATTCTAGAAATGCATCTCTTATTTAAGTGCTCCAAATGACCATGGTATAATTATTCATTATTTGAGTTATCAAATTTACAATATTTTGATATTTAATTTATAAACATATACATTTGGATTCAACAAAACAAATACCATAAGATACTTTGGGCATTTCCATAAATATCATAAATTTAGAAATAGAACATTAACTATTATTTATAATCATGGTTGTCTTTACAATATGGAGAAAGTAAAATGTTTCTATAATTGTCAGAAATGAAATAACAGTTCATTAACTATGTTACATGCCCTATGGGCTAAGATAAATTCTAGGTTTAACTGTTGTGGTGGCAACTCTTGCTTCATTTGCGACAAATAGTCCAACCTTGCCCTTTTGTAAAGGCTTACTTCTTATCAGATCCTGCATATTCATACATATTTGATCCATCTACATCTAATATTATATACCCAAGATGAAGAAGTAATCAAATTAATCTTATAACATATATACCTGATGTGGAGTTCTCTATCCCCTCCTTCTTCTTCTTTATCTCCTTTAGGTAGAGAGGGCAGATCCTTTTTCAATGTCTAGGCTGGTGATAGTGGTGACAATTGCCTCCCTTATTCACCCCTCCATTGCCTTGAGTGCTAAAGATTTGGGCTACTAACCAACTTTAGAACTCTTCTTAGCTTTTCCTTTGTCTTTAAACTATCCCTTTGGTTTTTTTATTATCATCACAGACTTGGGCTTGTCTTTCTTCATTTTCACCTCAGTTGTTCTCAACATGCCAAGTAACTCTGTAAACATCTTGTCAAAGTCATTCATGTTGTAGTTCATAACAAACTGACTGTATGACTCTACCAAATACTGCAAAATCACATTAGTGGCCAACTATTGACCCAAGAGGAATTCTAGTCTAGCAAGGTTCTCCACATACCCAATGATCTTGAGCACATGAGGACCTACTAGATCTCCTTCTATCATGTTACATTTGAATAGAACCTTGGAGCCATCAAACTCTCATGTCTTGCCTGATATTTAAACATGTTTTTAAGATGTTTTACCATCTCAATAACATCCATGTTCTCATGTTGTCTATGTAACTTATAGTTCATGGAGCACAACATTAGGCATTTGACATCAACAACATCTTCAATATGCTTCTTGTAAGCATCCCTATCAGCCTTAGGTGCAGTGCGAGCAAGTTCATTTGGCTCTGGTGTCTCCAAAACACTTGTGCTCCTGTGTGAGAACAATTCTCAGTGTCCTGAACTAGTTCTGGAGTTATTCCCATTTAACTTGTCCTTCTCAAGGACTGATTGTAGATAAAAGGTGTTGTTTGTTGTCATTTGATTCTACAACAGAAATTTGCAACTTTGTCAAAACACTTTTTGATTTGATCTGATTGAATAAGATTTTAATGATGTTTAATTAGGCCTTTAATTAATTACCTTTCTCACTATATTTGTTCAAATTGATAGCCCTCACATATAAATTCATAAGATTGCAACGCACAAACTCCTAGTGAGCCAAGATCTAAAATAATTGACTTATTACCCATCCAACGTCAGCATCCATAATCAATCATTAAGGTAGGCAACTTTTATCCATTGCATCTCATGTAATTTTAGATATATGGTATGTGCAACTTTTTGTCATAGTCATATGCATGCCTCTAAGTGCTTAATCTCATTAATGACACTCAGTTAAGTCTGACCCAAGAACCAACACGATAGAAATGCACCCCGCTTGATAGGCCCATATAATTACCATCACACTTCCATGAGATGGATAGTGCACCACACTTGGAGTGCCCACACATAATCAATCAAGCTTTTCATGTGTGTTGCTAATAGAAAGTATCTTAGACTTAGTATGTTTGATTGAGGGATTTATATTTATATTTATATAAATATACATATCCAACCACCACATATTATAGTAGACATCATGTGCATGCTATATCCCACTAATAAAAACATGCAATTTAAACATAAGCGATGGTTATGGCCATACTATTGTAATTCCTTGGAGCCACAAGGAATTACCACCACCTAAGTCTTACATCACCTATATAAACCTATTGATGGTGAAGATCTGTGCTTGAACCAATCCATGTTGATCGGTTCAACCCTTGAACCGATCGGGGTTGCCTCTTGGCTAATAGGTTGGTCGTCAGATCGATCGTCTGGCGTCTGGTCCGAATGACATCTGGACACCTCCAAACGCTCAGTTGGGCCACCTACTGATCAAGTCGGCTCCTACTAGCAGCAATCCTCCTCGATCCTCCATCCGGTCAACTCATCTTATAAAATGGACGGGTTGTCTGGTGTTGAACGTTTTCTTCATCATAACATGAATTAAATTATCCTAATAGTAATAGAGGAACCTCGAGTTACATTCAAGGAGAGCATAGGAAGGAGAGAATAATACTTTTACATGTTAGAAATAAAGGTAGAAGCTCGATATGCAAACTAAGATATAAATAGGAATAAACAAACCACACAACCATACACAGATATCAAGGTTATTGGCCATAACCATGCTACACATCCACCATCAAAACCAATTTTAGGGTGATGTGTGTAAATTGCTTATACATCATATATATATATATATATATATATATATATATATATATATATATATATGGTTGTTCATTCGTTACCCGCGCGGGTAGCCAGATTTTCTCTACCCGCTGGAGTAACTTGGGGTTAAAAGAGTAACTATATGGTACATTGGAGTAACTCTTCTGAATCGAAAGAGTAACTATATTGATATATAGATAACTCTGAGAGAAAAAGAGTAACTGCACAGAAAATATACAGTCAGTAAATATATGTACGGGTTTTTTGATTTAGGGGGGGGGGGGCAAATGATATTATTTTTTGATTCAAGTTTTGGAGAGCTAGATAAAATGCTCATCTACAATTGCAAAAAAAATTAAAAAAAAATTCAGGAAGTGTGTGCGGGTAGCTACCCTTGCAATTATTAAAGATGAGTCATATATATATATATATATATATATATATATATATATATATATATATATATATATATATATATATATATGAGTCAAGCTAGAATACACTCGAGTGTACATATTCAAATACACTCAAGTGTGTTTGCATATCAAGACTATTTTTTGCAAAATGTAAACCATTGATCTTCACAGTCATACTATAACTAGGCTACATACAAATTTTGAGCCCATTTGGATGAGTGTAAGTCACTCATCCAAAGGCAACAAAATCGACGTGCAAAACTAATTTGAAATGCATAATTTTTGCAGTCTTTAAAATATGACTGATAAATGTCCAAATGTGCTCAAATTTTGCATATGAGCTATTCACAAGATGTTTAAGAAGATCAATGGATTAGATTTTTGAGAAAAATATTACATCATGAAAAACTACTTGAGTGTATTCTGCTCTGAATACACTCGAGTGTATTCTAGCTTGACTATATATATATATATATATATATATATATATATAAGTTTGGGACTGTATGTGGTATTTAATTGGATATGAACAAGAATCATTTTATACATTCACATTGTATGTAATAAAGAAAAGATGAAAATTAAAATCCAATCATATCGATTAAATCCCAAAATATAGTAGATTGACGTGGTTCTGATACCACTGTAGGGAAATATGGCATCAGATAGGCAGCAAAAACAAAAAAAATAACTACCATATTTCTTTTATTCTAATGGATCACGTCAATAACTATATAATGATTAGAAGGATGGTTTTGAGGTAATACCTGGTCCTGGAGCAAATCCAGTGACAAATCCCTCATTGTAGTATGTGCTCTTTTTTAAGTGGCACTCAGACAACGTCAACAAAAACTCCTAGTTGATCACCATGGACAATAATTTGACCTTGTCCTCTTAGATTTAAGACAACAACCTCCTCACCTCTATAGTAGTCCACACAGACCACCAGGAACTCTTTTCATTCTAGAAGAGCTGACGGGAAGGTGTTGTTCCTTCTCGTTGGTGTACTACTTTTTTTCTGATCCTTCGATAAAAAGATTCATTCTCTTCATAAAAAAGAGGGGGTAGGACCAATAAGGATTTCTTTTTCGATTCATCTCTGGAGTTGAATACCCCATTCAAGAATTTGTTTTGATCCAATCCGTAGGAATCAATAGAAAAGGTGAATCCCTTATGATACACCGGATCCGGCTCGGTTATTGATAGAGTGAATAGATCTGCCATTTCTTGAAATCTCTCTTCTGATTCAAAATCGTGACGTAACGCGTATTCCCCTCTGTTCCGGTCATGGAATAGATGAAATAAACCCAAAAATGGACTTTTGTTCAAGAATGAAATCTTATTGGAACTGTCTATATCCGGTTCATCCTTCGGAACCATATAACATCCCGGATCTGATGAAATAGGATGAATTGAGATAGCACCAATTTGCTCTCTCACAATTGTTCTCCCTTGGTATCCCTCCCTTTATTGGGTAATACTTTCTCAGGTTCTCTTAGTTACCACAACCAGAGAGGACAACAATTGTCAGAGCAAATGATGTTGTTGTGCCTAGGAAGCCCCCAATACCCCTCTATTTATAGGAGGGGCAGGATCAAGGTTCCCAGTCTGTGTGGGAGTGGAAGGGGCCAAAATTTCATTAATTTTCACAACCTATGAGCGTTGAAACAATGAATTCAGGGATGAATTGATCAGTTGACATGTATATCGATCAGTTCAACCCTTAAACCAGTCATTTCATCACCCTTAAATTGGTCGTTTCATCACATTTTCCAAACACAATTGTATTGGCAAGTAATATCTAATTAATACATAACTTGACGTCAGCACAAATCCTTAATGCAATCGAATTGATCCATGAACATGGTGGCTCATCACATGAACCGGTCGTTTGACCAACCTTGAGTTGATTGGTTCACTCAATGAACCGGTCATTTTATGCCATGGTTTAGTTATATTCAGCCAGTGCAATTTCCAATCAACCTAACACTCCAACTGATCGATTCAATACCTGAACCGGTCGGTTCAAAGTTCAGTCAATCAATTGTTGTTTAAATTGAATACTTAAACACTTTAGTAATGAAGTTAAAAATCATTCGTGAATGAACTCATATTCCAAGAGTATCCTATTTGTGTGACCCTATAGGTTCCAAGTAACATTGACAGTGAATGTCCATAACTAGTTTATGACATCACAAGCAATGTGTAGTATCTAGCAACACATCATTGCTACCCAAGTAATTTGGAAAGTTGGAGAACAACTTCAACCTACAAATTGTTATTGGTGTTATAGTGATTGTATAATTCCTTTGTCACTGATATCTGGATTGATCTCGAGGCATGGAATCATCATCCTCTCAATGTTCAATCCATGTTTCATGAACTAGAGTAGACTGTTTGAAATATATGTGAACTCAATATCACATATTGATTCACATGTACGTGCACATGCCTTTCTTAGTCTTGCTTATCATCAAACTCCAGTAGGAGGGATAAATCCCATCTACATCACTCACAATCATCCCCATGTGTCACAATGCCCCTGGTCACCACCTTTATGGTAACCCTTATTCAAGGTCACAGTGGATGATGTCTAAGTAACATTGAATGACATGTGATAAGTGTAGTGATTTCAGGTCTAAGAACCACAATCACCACCGTCACTATGAGAGATGATCCTAACTATCAATTATGGTTTCCATGTATCACTCTCAAGGTGAGTCTGTATGATACACTATTCTCTAACAAGTGTATATGTGTGCGGTTTGATATCACATATCATGACTGATGAGAATTTGTCATCAACCAACACACACTCTAGTCTTGTGTGTCGTTGGTATCTATTGTCCTTCCACAATAACATCTGACCAGGGTCATAACAAGAATGCACATGCTCTTGACACCCATATGATCTTATTGTTCGGGTCATCAACCTAAAGACATACATCATTGAGTAATGTCATTCTTCAGACATTCATTATGTTCCCTCATTATCTCAAAATGAGTGAAATAGAATAAAATCGGAAGATTTCCTTTATTATTAATCAAATTAGTTATACATATGCCATCACAATCATCATATGATTGGCTCTCTGGGAATATATAACAACAGAATGTTAGAGTCATTGTTATTTAGTTTATATGTCAACAACCTAAGAATGTTTGTCCAATTAGGGTTAAATTCCTTTTCCTTGTACTTGCCTCCTTTCCTATATATAGGATAGGAGTGTGTCATCTATCAATAAGAAACTTCTTATCATCCTCCATCTTATTTTCCACAATCTATTTTTATGTAGCTCATACCCTTGCTACGTAGACATGGAAGATATTGGTAAATTGGTCTTTTTATAATGTATCATGTTATATTTATAAGAAAAAATCCCAAACCAATTGAAATAAGAAATTACAAATGTTCCTTCACAAAAGCATTGTCAACAAATTAGGCTACCAGCCCTTTTTGGATGGAAAATCCTATAGATATCAAAACAAAATTATAAGATGATGATGAAGACATCATTAGGTTCCTATTGGTTACACGTTGAAGATGATGTATATGATGTGTCGCATCATCAACAAGTACTCCAAAGGTATCAAAATCGAAAGGCAAAAAATAATGATGACCTACCATACAAACTCATCTGTGTTTTTATACCGTTTGTGCAACAATGTCACAAGCTTCCTGTCTTGCTTTTAAAGTTACTTGAAAGAACTTTTGTCATGGGAAGACTCAGGTGAGGTTAATATATGTGTGCTTGCCATCTGTAAGATCAAATGACATGATTCTAGTAGGACATTGGGATTGAAGACCATCAGGTCGTGTGCCAAGGAAGGCAACATGAGCTTCCTTAGGACCTTTAGTCCAACTTCAGAGATAAAGTCAAAAATACTATCACATATAATGTCATGTGAAAATGTATATCCATGTCTTGTGCAACAATACACAACATGATCACAAAAGGTATCAATGCACTACATGATCATAAAAGGTATTGAGGTCTGTGGTGCTACAAAGCATGTGATATTCATCACCTTTGGGTAAAAGGGAATCATGATCCAATATCAAAGAATAGCTTGATACTCAACATGTAATATGGACAAACCAAGGCCATCATGATAATGATAAGCAAGAGTTCTTGTACATGTCAGCTTGGAAAAAGGTGAGGATAGCTAGTTTTCATTGGGAGAGGACACTTGTAGTGAATTGTTGGGAAATTTGTTTTGGTAAGGATCTGCCAAAATATAGTGGGTCCTTGTGGTGGTAGAAGGCATACTTGATAATTGGGACCAACAAAAATATGACAAGACATTGTAGATGGTGGCGTGTTTAAAAACAAAGGAGTATCTCGTAGGCACATATCCGACTTCTAGAATATGGCCTTGGAGTTCCTAGGTGTGGATCTGAGAGGAAACATAGGTGAAGTATTTTACATCATTGGAAGATTTGATGCCCATACCTCCAAGGTGCATAGAAAGCATGTCCAAGTGTACTATAGATCACCAAATCATGAGCCATCACCAACCACTATGTGTGCCAGACATCAATGAAGCCTACAATCAAAATGATCTAATGCAAAGCCGACAGAAGTAGGGGTGTCATTCAAAGAGCAAACAATACTTGGGAAGCCTAACACATGATTGGACAAGAAGAAGTTCACATTATGGGTCTGCAGCAAAATCAAGTGATCCATCATTGCAAGAGTTTTTTCCACACATTCCTCCATGGAAAACAATGGGCACATGGAAACGTGACCTAATAAAATATTCATGGCACACATAGGTGAAATATGTTAGCAAGGAACATAACAAACTTTGGGTCTCTCATACGGTCATATGTAGTCCAAATATTTTCTTCTTTGATATCCATATGAAGACCAAAGTTGGGCATCATTCTTGGATAATTGATAATGCCATGGAGACTTCTGTAGTGTCACCAATGAGGGTGTAATAATCAATATATATGGCAAAAAGGTCGATATGCATTCATCCTTCAATTACATAAGTATAGGATGGAAGCCAATGGAAAAGGGAGTCGCCTCAACTATAAGGAGTAGTGTTTATTATGGGATGCTTCCTTTTTATTTGATTTAGTAAGGAGTGGGATCTAGAGGGGATCCACTCCCTACTAAATCAAATAAAAAGGAAACATCCCATAATAAACACCACTATAAATTTTTCGCCAAGGGATGGTAATCCATTTTATTCAAAAGTATGATTTCAAGTAACCAAATATAGCATCAGAAATAAAATATCTAACTACTTACATAACTTGATATTGTCTCAAAACTTCACCACGCATGGCGATACATATGAAAACTAACAAAAACTAAAGGATCAACTGAGGGTCATCTTACCACCTCAAGAAAGTTTTCAAGATGGTTTCAACTATACTTGATGAGCATCTGGTCCTACTTGGTTATCTTCTCCTCGACCTACACATGGGGTTGGAAGCATACCCCATTAAAAAGGATAAAGGTAGATACATCAGCAAAATGTTGATATGTGCATACTAAATTGAGTATTGAGCAATGTAATGAAATAAAGGACGTCAAGTAAGCAAGGCTTTCCAAAGAAAAGGAAAGGACTACCCAACTGGGCATAAAAGGAATTGAATCTCAAAAAATATTAAATACAGTGAATACTTGCCAAAATTAGAGTATAAAAGTTGTACCTCAAAAGCACACATAAAACTTGGGCACAAAACCCATCATAAGAATATCAACCTGCATGCATGTGAGATAAGCATAGTACTAGAACAATATAAATAACAATGGCGGCCAAGGCTCACAACCTTGAAACATGATAGAGTATGGAAAACAACCATTCCCCAATATATATAAAATTGGGCACAAAACCCAGGTATGGGGCATACAACCTCCATTCCAAAAATATAACATGGGCGCACAACGCAGAACCAATGTAATCACACGACTCTAGGGCTACTGAGTCACATAATATTGCAATAAATGTGGAGGCAAGTATAAAGTGCAGTCTTTTATAGAATAATTAAAGTTGCTATCACAAAAATGGACAAAATAAGCATCAACCACATAAGTGGTAAAATTAGGGTTTCATCAAGAATAAAGGTACAAGTTAGATTTTAAAATAAAGTTCAAAAAATAGGAAGATCATTAGATCATAACCAAGTAGCATGTTTCACATGGGATAAATTTTCTAAAGAGAGTTTGTGTAGGATAATATGCCAAAAGAGTGAGAAACTATGTTTAGTGCTCAAAGAGAATAATATGAGATGCAAACATACATTTGGAGAGAGGAATTAGAAATTGCTCAATATAAAACTAATGTGGGATGCAATCATACCTTAAGTTAAGTTCTATGCCAGAGATTAAGTCTTGATCCTCCAAGTCTAAAGTCAACTCAACCTACATATAATATTTGATCCATCAAATTAGGGTTTAATGATTTATATCAGGTGAAACCCTAAAAATAAAAAACCCTAGGTAAAACCCTAGGTTGGCTCATGTTAAATACCTAACACTGATTTTAGGGTTCCTTAATGATATTTGACTCAAAATCACATTTTTATTAATTGTGATATTATTTTTGGTTAGTATTAAGATCTTAAGAGAAAGAAAAACCCTAAAACTCAAATCTTCGATAAAAACTCAATTTGCACATGATTGTATCTCAAAGAGTGAACTAAAGGTTACTGATCATGGATTTGATCCAAGATCTCAACTTGATCTTTTAAAATCTAACTTTAACTATTAATGTGATATTATAGAGATTTAAAACCATAAAAATCAAATTTTTAGAACTTGTGAGTCAGGCAATGAAACCTATACCAAAAGATAGAGAAAATTCCAAGGATTCTAAAACATGTCTTTTTGTAATTTTTGGACAAACAGAAAGAAAGTTATGAATTTGAGAAAACCTGACCTATCAGAATTCATGAAAAAGCCAAATAAGCAAAAGATATTTGTGAGAGAGGGGGTGGGCTTGCTGACTTGGCCCAAACAGTCTTGGCCAAGTCATCTGTTCAATGGCCACGGAGGCTTGCTTCAAAGAAAAAGAAAATAGGGGAAAAGATGGTTTTGCCCTTAGCAGAAAAATAGAATGAAATAGAAAACAAGAGAGTAGAATCGGGAAAATACACAGGGAATTTATCCCCTTTGCCTAAGCGCCCTGGCTGCTCGAAGCAACAAGCAGTAGCTTGGCTAGATTTGGGCAAAATATGAAGAGGTGATATTATGGCAATTTGAAGATACAGAAGCAAGGAATGGAGGGTACGAAATTTACCCCTTGTCTCAATTTGGTTGATGGCATTGCCATGGTCCAATATGAGTAGCCGCAAGACTAAAACAAAGTCTCGACCACCAATGGTCAAACCAACAACATGTGAGGAAATTGAGAGAGGAAAAAGTCTGAGTAAGGGACAACGGAGGCAAAGGTAGGGTTGTATATATAGGGTGTTGAGTTAGGGCTTGTGTGTGTGGAGGTTTCAAGAAGTAGAAGGAGATTTAGGTGTTCCTAAAAATTCAATGCTAGGTATGGAGTAGGGGGTCATTGCATGCAAAATGGAGAGAGAAACTCATAGGCGAAGAAATCTCATGAAAAGATCAACAGTGGTGAGAGAAAAATGAAATTTATAGAGCCATGTTTTAATTGTTGGTTTTTGGTTTGGGCCAGGGTAGAAGACAACCCTCAGGTCGTGCAATCTCAATCGAATGACTGTGATTCATGTGTGCATCACCTAAAATTAGTGACTGCCATGATATCATGACATTTTTGTCAATTCATAATCAAATTCGACTAAAGTGTTCATTTAATTAATTCCTTTTCTCTCTCTCTCATCAATTAAGGGTGCAAACAAGGTCCAAATAAAGTGAAAATTAGTACCTAGCCTGATTGGGACTTGTAGAACTTGATTTTGCCATTAGTTTTCATTTATGGAGACTCCAAGTATTTTACTTAATTCTTTTAGATTAAATCATATTTTTCCTCATAATTTAGAGAAATCTAGAAACCATCAATTAATGTGAAACTTCACCCTCAAGCAAACTTAAACTTGTGAAACACAAGTTTGTCATTAATTTTCTCTTTTGAGATTATTTTACACATTATTTAATATTTTCAATTTTTACATACTTACTCTCTCCTAACTTCACTAGAACATTAAAGATTATCCAAACTAGACAAAATTCACATGTAGGAAAATCGTTGTATGTAGATCTCAAATCTAAGGTTTAATTCCACATTTTAAGACTTTTATTAATTTATCTAATACTTTTATCTCTTATCATATTTTCTTTTCCAAATAGAATTTAAGTTAGTTATTATTATGCAAATAATATGAAACTTGGCTCCCAAGGTATTTGAGACCCAAAGAACATGTTTTATTATTATATTTTACTTTTGAGATGTCCTTTTATGAGTTATGTCACCATTAAGAAGTTTGACATAATATCATGGTATTTATCAAAACATTATATCAACACTTAATTAAGTCCTATTGATGTCACATTGTTACAAAAAGACTTATGTATTATTATTATGCATGAGAGTTTACATTTTACTCATTTTACGCATTATGTCCATTAATTACTTATTTATTTAAAATTATGAGACATTATTACTATTTATGAACATGAATTTACCATTTGTTACTCCAAAGCATATTATTTATTTTAATTCCTCTGTTATGTTAGTAGAAAAATATATGTAATATATTTCATAATTTGATTTACATGTTGCCTCATCATTAAATTATTATGTAAATGTATTCTAAATTTTAATCCTTGTTTGGTCACATTTAAAAAAAAACTTCACTAGCTTTCTAATCAGGGGATAGGGTAGGATTCTAGATTGTAGTTCGTTACATTAACGGATCATGTTGCTAGACACCAACTATGGAGAGAAGATATTCACTCATATCGATATATATAGAAAGGAGTTGATGAGCTGTAATAGAATACAACGCAACATGCAATAGCTAGGGAATGAAGACATACATCTTAACTTGTTAGATCTATCAACCATGTTGAATGCAATTACTAAAATCAATAAGGGCCATCATGATGATGATATTATGTTGTTGGTCACAGACAAGGTGAGTGACTACATGTGGAAAAACTTCAGCACTCCTAGAAATACCAACACAAAACTAATGTCCTTAAGATAAGGGACCACATATATTAATATACCCTTCATTACAACCCTAGAAATAAGGAGACATCAAATTTGTAATGACCCATTTTCAAATGAACCATCTAATTAGGGTTTACTTGGATGATTATATGCTTAACTAGATTTATCATTGTATAAGCTTGATTAATGACGGTAGTTTAATTATGATTCTTTAAGCATAACTAGAAATTCTAAAGATACTTTTATTTCAAATAATTAGGATTTGAGAATTGAAAACCATGATCAGCCAAAAATAGGGTTTTGGTAGCATATGAATACAAAATTTGATAAATATTCTTGTGTAGTAAATGATTTTTAGTATCTTATGTATAATTCTGAATTAGTTAAAATTTGAAAATAGTTTGTATAACTCAATTAATAGTGATTTTAAAAATATAAGAATTTTTTAGTAATTTTATGACCTGTTTGTCGGCCAAATTTTCCAAGGAGAAACTCAGCCAACCATGCTTTCAGGTTGAAATATAACAGTCTGATATTTGAATTTAATTTTTTGATTAGTACATCCAATTGATCAGAAATTTTAAGTATAGTTGGGAAACTCTATTCTATACATCATGTTAAATTTTCATACTTTTTAGATGAAGTTTCGGTTTTATAGAATGTGGTATCGGCCGAGTTTCTTATTAGTAATAACTCGATCGACCATGTTGTAGACTACAGTATAGCAGTGTAGTATTTGATTTGTATTTATTTATTGGTAAGTTTGAATGATTCAATTTTTAAATAGAGCTATGAAATTCTATCTCATACAACATGCTTAACTTTCATAATTTTTGGAGGAGGTTCGACCTATTAAGTAAATCATCTTCAATAATAATTGTTTATGACAGCAAATTCTGTTGAAATACAAGAAAGTGTAAAGTTGGGTCAATTTGCAATTGACCCAAGAAAATTACTTGAACTATGTGAGAAACCTAGCATCCAAGGATCTCTCATATTTCGTGATCTATTCTAGAGAAATTAAATCCTAGAGAGAGAAGGGGAGTTAGGGTTTGAGAGGAGAAAGTGGTGGAATTGATGATCTAGGGTTTCACCATCTGAGAAATGATGAAATAAAGTAAGTTTAGCTTCTTTGCATAGTCTTTCATGGTGAATCTTATCTAACATGTCAATATTCAGTCCCTCCTTTGATTTGATTCGAGATGATATCAAATCACCCCATTTTCTCACTCTTTCTCTCATATTCTCTATTTCTTGGGTTTCCAAGTTGAGAGGAGGAAGAAATAGATTCAGTAGGTAGAACCTTCCTAGATTTCTAGAAATTTAGAGTTTTGACCTACGTTTTTAAGGTTCTCATCACCTTAGATGAGTGTTTCTCTCCCTATTAAGCTTTGTATTCATGTTGAAAGCTTAACTATATTTGGCTAAAAAAATCAAGGTCATTGCTAGTACTTATCAGTATGAGGTGATGGTTTTTCCCTATTTAGGGTTTGCGTTGAGGGGTTGAATCAAATGATCTAATGAATCAATGAATACTTATGATTGATGAATGAAAAATGTCAAAATGGAAACTAGGTTTCTATGTGTGTGAATATCCCTAATGAACCCATGTGTACCATGATGAGATTACTGAATGATAGGATTCTTGTGATGCTTTGACCTAAGATGACTTCTTGAAAACCCTACAAGTATAGTATTAAGACGAGTATGAGTGATATATCTAGAACTTGTATATAATGTTGTAAATGTGATGAAATGCTATAGTGTAGGTGTTAATACTTCTATTGAAGATGATGAGTCTACTAATATGATCTAAGCCTAATGCACCTATTTTAGTATGATGTATGAATAATGAGTAAACCCTAAAATGAATGTGGGTCCTTTTATACAAGCTACATAACAATGAAGGGGAAGGATAATAAAAGATTGTGATGTAAGAAGATGATGTCTAATACATTCTTTAAGGCTAAAGTGAGTAGTATTATATGAGACATAAGATATTTGTAAATTACAAGAATGACATTGGAAGTAAATGGCATGGTACACTCAACTAATTAGAAGAAAGGAGATGGACAAGAATGAGTGAATGGTAATGATAAGTTAACGATGTGTGTATGATGAAGTATGTAAATCAGATTATGAAGGGTATCAATGAGAGAGGAAATTTATATATTAAGTAAATCTAAAATAATTTTTTCCTAGAGTAGTGGTGAACATGAAATGAAAGAACTTAAACTAATGAATATGAAATGAAGGGAAAATTATGAAAATTAGTATATGGGTCTAGAAATCTAACCCTAACCCTAATAATAAGCTATGTGATGCTACTGAATAATGATCTCAAATGAAAGATTAATGAATGCATATTAATATTGTTTAATTCAATTACAAGATGGGGTTCAAGGATATGAATTGGTTTAGGATATTTTTATTCTGAGAATGAGGGATTAAGGAATGCATATTAGTACCATTTAATTCAAATGTGCTCTTTGATTGTAATTGTACGTTGGGATATGTGTATTCTGAGAATGACCTACTATGATGAATTTCTAATGAGATCACTTATGCGTTGAATAGTTGCCCTAACTTAAAAATGGTAAATGATAAATGAGGAGTATTAAGTGTGTTATGCATGTTTATGCTTGAGATTTATTCATAGCTATAGAAATTGGATGGAATAAGTATTTGTTGCATGATAAGTCTATTTTGAGCATGATGAATAACATAAGATGTCTATACGTATATATTTTTGTTATTTCAATTATCTCTGTAAATATATGATGAGAATTATAGTATAGCATGAACTAATAAGAAATGTGTTCGTGCTAAATTAGCATGCATTGATTAAATTTTAGAAACCATGATGAGGGTAAATGCTGAAAAATGAAATCATCTCTCAGGCTGAAAGCCCAATGATGACGATTGTTATGAAAAGATGTGGAAATGGAAATAATATATTTTTTGTAGAAGTGCATATTATTATGATCTTTGTTTTAGTCATTGTCTCTCTGGATAAGCCTAATATGCTTTATGTCATTATAGTTACATGAAAACATACACATATGATAAATGATGATTGAATCTTCTTTAAGATGAGTAAAAAGGATTAATAAAAAGTGGAATGATGATACATCTATTAGGTTCCCTGATCACTGTGAGTTTCCCCTGAGTGCCACATTGGGGAAATGAAACTGATCTCCTTGTAATAATCAGAGTATTATGAGAATGATTTATGGAGTGTGGATCGAGACCTTAAAGGTTGGAACCACCAGGATTTAGGATTGAGTCATCTAGAGTGGCTCCGTCCCTAAATGCTTGCTATGAAAATCTATGTTCATGAGGAATAGACTATGATGAAATGAAAATTGTGAAACATGTGAAATATGATGATATGTAATATGCAATGATGATATGTGATATATTGTTTTGATGGTTCCTATCGCATGTGTGTGATATGAATATGTGAGCCTCTTGGCAACCCTAAGGTGGACCAATGTTCGTTGTTGATAACTTAGGGTGGTCGGCTAAACCCTAAGATAGTAACGGTGAGTTGTTGACATGAGAATTAGACATGGTGACTTCTACTTGGTGAGGTACAAGCCAAGTACTTTTAGGGAAAATGAATAAAAGATGACAAGTTGTGTAGAATGTGAGTTATATGTTGTTTTTGCCTTTTTCTGCTAGTTGATAGATCTACTACTATTGAATATGTTTATTGGTGTGGAAACTAATCATTCTTTTATGAAGATGATTTACTTGTATCCTTAATTGTCTGGTTTGAAATTTGATCATTGATGTTTACATGTGGTTGATGTTGAGATTTTGTCCCTCTCTGAATATGATTTAGATTTACTTGTCATTTGAATAGTCTTGTTTGGTAGACATGTCTTATGTGTACTTCAAGTTTAGGATTGTAGGATGTCTTCCGTGTCCGGCTGATGAAGTATCACAAACATGATGTTATTATTATGTATTGATTGTAAATGTTTCGATCTTGACTTGTTACTCGTACTAATGGATTGTTATTTTAAATTAAGTAACATCTATTGGTTTGTTCAAAGAGATGTTTAAAATTTGGACTTGGTCTAAGTGTTTAACTTATTTGATTAATTAGATAATTATCGTAAACTAGATTTGACTAGTTGGTAGAATAATCTGCTAGAAGACTTTTCAATATATGGAAGTTTCTTTTTAGTTCATCATAGTTAATATGATGTTGATGCATGTATTCAGCTTGAGTGGGAGGTATCCACTCAATGGGGCTCTATATGAGTTTCATGAGGTTGTTTCAAATGTTTTTAGGTATAATTCTAGCCAGCGGAGAGGTCATGACAAAGAAGACATAAATAGTATAATCTAGATACATCAGAATGTCCCCGAACTCTCTCTTTCCCGGGATGGGTAGTATACTGAGTTTGTTCATTGATGTGTGTGTATTTGACATAAATTGAGCTACATGTGAGTAGCAAGATTTGATTATGGTTTAAATGGAGTTGAATAAGAATTGTGATATCTTAATGTGATGTCCTTGATGTTACATTGGTTTTTTGAAAATTGTGGAGAAAGAAAAAGAAAAAAGAAAAATGTGATTTTGTATACTATTTTAATCACCTTTGTTGAAATTTTATTAGTTTGTTCATAATCTGGGTTTAGGTTTAGAAATTCTCTCTAATGATTGGCAGTTATGCAAATCAAAAGAGAGGTCTCAACAACGTGGTGTCAGAGTCTGGGTTAGATGAGTCAGGTCTCAACATCGTGGTGTCGGAGCCTAGGTTAGATGAGTCTACATGGACAATAGGATCTAGGGATAAATGATAATATGGATGTTGAATATAACCTAAATGATATGCATACTGACTGAACTCAATATCCAAATACTCTAGTCAAGTATTTGGGTATTGAGATAAGCTAGTATGGGACTACTGATTGTACTTCTTCTAGATGCCCTGACCAAGCATTCAGATTAAAGACATTTTGGGAGTACAAGGATATGTATGATTGTAATAAAAGGATAAAATGGTGAAAGAGAAAGGATTATAGAGCTCAATATGATGCCTAATACAAGCATGAAATTTCATATGAGAAAGATGAAAGGTGTAATGGATTATGAAGATAATTTTTAATGAATTTGTACATGAGTATGAATATGAAATTATTAGAAAAAGTTGATAACTGAGGATGAAGCCCGCTAAATGATCTTCTTTAAGAAGAAAAATGATGAAAGCAGGTAATGTAGAATGAATTATAATCTTGATCCATGAGATACATAATCAAAATTTAAAAGAATATGAAAGTTGGTGTGAATCACATCTTGATAAATATGTATTACTAAGATTTGTGAAGTAAGTGTTTGTAATACTCAAAGAGAGATATGATGATGACAAGGGATGAAATATTCATCTAATGCACACAAAATGATGTCATATGAAAGAAAAATAAAATGAAAATCATTCTAACTTGATGACGAGAGAGATGAATGATTAGAAGATATGATATTCTTCCACATTTTTCCTAGATTTTAGGACGAAATCTCAAAAGGAGGGGAGAATTTGTAATGACTCATTTTCACATTAACCATCTAATTAGGGTTTACTTAGATGATTGTATGCTTAACTACATTGATCGTTATTTAAGCTTGATTAATGATGGTAGTTTAATTATGATTCTTTAAGCATAATTAAAAATTGTAAATATGCTTTTATTTTAGATAATTATGGTTTGAGAATTGAAAATACTAATCAGCTAAAATTAGGGTTTTGGTAGCATCTGAATACAAATTTGATAAATATAGTGGTGTAGTCAATGATTTTTAGTATTTTGTATATAACTCTGAATTAGTTGAAATTTGGATAACTCAATTATTGGTGTTGCAAAATATCAACATTTTTGAGTAATTTTCTGACATGTTTGTTGGCCAAGTTTTCTCAGGACAAACTCAGTCGACCATGCTTTTAGGTTGAAATATAGTATTCGAGTATTTGAATTTTATCTTTTTAGTGGTACATTCAAGTGATCTAAAATTTTAATTATAGTTGGGAAAGTCTATTTTTTTAGACATCCTATTAAATGTTCATAATTTTTAGATGATGTTTCAATTTTACAGAGTGTGGTGTCGGTCGAGATTCTTATTAGTAACAACTCGGTCAACCATGTTGTAGATTGCAGTATAGCAGTGTAGTATTTGATTTTTATTTATTTATTTGTAACTCTAAATGATCTAAAATTTTAGTTGGGTCTCTAAAATTATGTCTCACATAACATGATAAACTTTCATAATTTTTAGAGGAGGTTTTACCTATTAAGTAAATGATCTTCGGTAACATTTGTTTATGATAGAAAATTTTGTTGATATAAAAGAAAGTGTAAAGTTGGGTCAATTTGCAATTGACCCAAGCACCTTAATTGAATTATATGATCAACCTAGAATCCAAGGATCTCTCATATTTTGTGATCCATTTCGGAGAAACAAGATCTAGGGAGAGAGTGGGAGTTAGGGTTTGAGAGGAGAAAGTGGTGGAATTGATGATTAAGGGTTTCACCATCTGAGAAATGACTAAATCAAGTAAGCTTGGCTTCTTTGCATAGTCTTCCATGGTGAATCTTCTCTCACATGTTAATATTCCATCCCTCCTCTGATTTGATTCAAGATGATATCAAATTAACCTCTTTTCTCACTCTTTATCTCCTATTCTTCATTTCTAGGGTTTTCGAGTTGAGAGGAGGAAGAAATAGATTCAATAGCTAGAACCTTGCTAGATTTCTAGAAATTTAGAGTTTGACCTATGTTTTCTAGGTTCTTCTCAACTTAGGTGATTCTCTCCCTATTAAGATTTATAATCATGTTGAAATCTTAATTATACCCGACTAAAAAATCAAGATCATTGCTAGTACTTGTATGCAATTGTATAACCAATTGGGATGGTTTTGGGAAAATAAATGCTACTGATCTGGATCCTTTTTCATTGATTATTATCTTTCTATTTCCTAACATGTTGGTTTAAGTTTGATTAATAATCCCATGGATATAGAATTATGTTGTTTCATATAAATATTGCCTAGAACCAACTGTGTAATGGTATGCTTGGAAAATGAGTTGACATGCCTAGAATCATTTATATTTGTATAAAAATGAATTACACAAGTGTATATTTGAAACTTACTGAAACTGGATACGCTACATACCTAAGGATCAGTACAATGTGGTGATTTTTCCCTATTTAGGGTTTGCGTTGAGGGATTGAATCAAATGACACTAGTAAAAATTGGGCCATTATTCACGAGTGAGTCATGTGACAAACCCCTCTCTACAGGACCTCACAAATAGGGACGATTGTGAGTTTGGCCCTCACAAATGGTCCGTGAAGAGAACTCACGTGACAAGTACCAGTGGCCCTCACGAATACAATTGTCACGGACCAACTGACCCTCAAGAATGTTATATTGAGGGACTATTTAGCCTTCATAAATACATTTTTAAGGGACTATTTAGCCTTCATGAATACATTTTTGAGGGCATATTTAGTTCTCATAAATACATTTTTGAGGGACTTGATGGTCTTGGAGAATATATTTTTGAAGGGCTAATGCCTTCATTAATATTATTTTTGAGGGGCTATGTGGTCGTCATCAATGCAATTGTGATGGCCAATCTGGATCTCATTTTTGAGGGACTAAAGACCTTCATTAATACATTTTTGAGGGATTACTATAAATGATTTGGTTATTGATTTATTGAATGATTTGTTGAATGTTAATAATTTTAAATGAAAACTTTGTATATATAACCTTAAGCAATATTTTTATAATATTCACATGACATCATAAGAAGATTCAACACCAAAATGACACATAAAAATGTTAAATCACCTCAAACTAATTTCTGTTATTGAAGCAAAATATTATCCATACATTGCGTGCTCAACGTTCATATAAATAAAGAATACATATGGTTCTAAAATTTGAGATTGATGACAATCAACATATCATGCTAGAAACTCTTAAGATCTATAATGTCTCCATATTCCTTCAAATGGTGTGGTTCTCTTCATCAATGTCAGGCCTCATACGGTTGGGTACTTTGAGTATTCTTCTCCTAAAAATGACAAATCATTATATTAATAGAATTTAAAGTTTATACATAAATCATAGTACAACAAACAACTTACCCTTATATTTTTGTTCTGGTTTACTCCAAGGTGCATTCTCAGTCGAAATCCATCATTAAAAGCAATTCTACCCTATCAATATAAATACAAAAAGGAATCAGAGTGAGTGTGAAGTCGAGATCAATGTGAGTGAACCAACATAGCAGCCACCACCAACACCTACACATCAGCACTCCCACCCACCAGCCAACACCACCACCACCAACCAACATCCACCACCACCAACCAGCACGCCACCATCCACAAAATAGCACCAACAGTAGCAAATTGCTGCTCCATACATCCTCCACACACCAACACACCATACATCAACCACCATCAACCAACAACACCAACAGCTACCACCAACCAACACCCAACAGCTACCACCTCACTCCTCCACCAAACAACTATCCAACATGACAGCCACAGAACTACCAGCACTCACAGCACCACCACAAACCTCCACCATTCAACACCAAGCACAGTAGCAAGTTGCTGCTTCCACCACCTGCACATAACAAAATCCTCCACCAAACTATCCATCACGACAGCCATAGTACCACCATCAACTACAGCACCACCAAAACACAACCACAAACACCACCAACAGCACCTCACTCCTCCACAGTAGCAGCTGCCAGCAAATAGCAGCACAAATAGCAAATAGCAGCAATCGAATATACAATGAGCAATTCTCCATTGAAACAGAGATAACAATAGAAGAATTGAACTAGATAAACAAAATTTCAAGGCAGTAGGAAATCAACAACCGTTCAACACCATTGATAAACATGACAGCTAAAACTGTTACAGACTTCATAGGGTTCTATGGCAAAGTTTTGAACTAAAGAAATATATATAACACTAAAGATGGACAACTCTTAACAACATAGATAAGGGGTGAGGCAGAGAAAAGAAATATATATAACACAAAGAAACATGGTGGCAACCTTGAGGAAAAAGCCAGAGTGGAGGGGAACACAGAACTAAAAATATTGGAAGAAAGATTTTGAAGAGAGGAAGAGGTGTCCTTACAGTGGAATATGGGAGCAAAGAAGCACATGTATATGCACTGGAGCAAAAGAAGCCAGATACAAGCTTTGAACTAAAGCACAAGGAGACTATTTTGGTAGTTAGTGGTAGTGAAGCAGGTGAGGTTGGGAGTGATAATATGTGGAAGCTATACCTCAACCTCAACCTCTCAAATGGATCTCTTTGAAGAAAGTAACCCTAGGAAAGGCTATAGAAATTTGAGATGGCATAAAGACCCACCTAACTCTGAACATATAATATTGGTAAAAGGCGGTAAAGAAGACACATAGAAAAGTAGAGAATATACTAATAATATGATTCATAGAACTACATACATGACTACAAATAAATCTAAAGCCTCAATCCCTATAATTTTGAAGTTGACTCACTTACAGTAGATGGTTCCATTACACCCTAAGTCTTTTAATATGTTTGGCACCATCTTCCAACTATTTCCCAGTAAAAACCAACATGTTTTGATCTTGAATGGAATTTGAATATAGAGAAATAGTACACTCATTTCAAGTAGAACCAACCATACAAAATATGGAAGAGACCTATAACAAGATATAATTGTTATGAGCATTCTAAGCAAGAGAAGCAATATTACAACTTCTGAGTTGTTCTTTAGTAAAGCATGACTAACATGTAGAAGGTGAGTCTGAGAAAAAGTCTAAGGAAACTAACATTTTTTATGTTGTGCCCCCTGCAGAACAATCAAATAAAGATACCCCAAAGAAAAATAGAAAGTTGGCCTAACCAATCAGACTAATAGAGATAACAATAGATAAGTAGAGTGAGTTGAAAGAGGATAACAATAACTACATACATAACCATGATACCCAAAGTGTCTGGAAATATAGAACCACATAGGCATTAACCATTAAGTAGATTCGTGCCTTATATATTTGATTTGGCCTTATATATCAGATTTGGTATAAGTACAAGATATATGCATGGATACCCTAGGTATACAAATTTGGTATAAGTACAAAAGATCCCTCGGTATCTCTCCTTGTCCAAGACACATGATTAGTTACACCACCATCAATAGCTTCAAATTGTAAACCAGTCGAACAATTCTCAATAAGAGGTACTTCAGAATAATCTTTAAGAGGATGCTTTAGCACTGTGCACCAATCATCAACATTAGGATCCCTCACATAAAAGCATTGCAATGCTAGAGAAGCCAGGATAAAGGGTTCCTCCTTTTTTTTCCTTGAAGTGTTGATTTGTGTGAACCCATATTCATCAATTCGCAACCCGTTAGAAGTGCTTTTATCGTACCAAGAACATCTGAACAACGGAACTTTGATTTCTGGACCATAAGTTGGCTCAATAACCTCCTCTAAGTAGTCATAGTACATGACTTGAGCATTTATAGGATTTCTATCTCTACCACTTGAATAACTTGAAGTGTCAGCACACAAGTACGCTCCATTATTTTGTGTAGTACATGTACTTTCAATGTGTTTTGAACGGAAACGATATCCATTGACCAAAAAACCTTCATAAGACATTCCCTCAGCATAAGGGCCTTGGGATAACCATCTCAACTCCTCGCTAATACTGTTCGGCCTAATCTCTCACATTTGCATTACCTTCATTAAAAAAGTAAAACATTAATGTAATTTACACTAACTTGAACATTAAGAGTGACAACAATATTTATGTTTGAGACTTGCATGCTCTTTCAACCACTTAGAAAACTCTTTTGCATGTTTTGTTTCTAGAGTCCGTGGGGCAATGTTGGGTTCCATATCTTGAAGAATAAACATGTGTTCACTTCTTTGTAAGAAGTGTCTAAATTAATGTACAACAAATATAACATAGTTTAGCAAGAATTATATGACGTAAATCTTACCTTATGTAAACATCCAATTCCTCTTTATTGAAAAGGACACAACGATGGGCTTGTTCTAAAGTGTGGATGTCAAAATTCCTTGACACTCCAACTCTAATTGGAGATCCATCAACATTATGAGGAGTGCGGTTGAGTTTTGTCTCAAAATTAGGCAAGTACCTAGCACAAAATGTCAAACTTTCTTCAGCTAAATAGCCACTAGCAATAGAACCAGCCGGTTTAGCTTTGTTTCTGACATACTTCTTCAATTTCTTCAAGTATCTCTCTATTGGGTACATCCACCTAGTTCGGACAGATCCAGCAAGCATGGCTTCATAAGCTAAATGAATGGGAAAATGCATCATGATGGTGAAGAAAGAAGGAGGGAAGATTCTCTCCAATTGGAAAAGAGTGACAGCAATTTCTTGTTCCAATTCTTTGAATTCATCCACATCAATAACGTTAGAGCAAAGCTTGTTGAAAAATGAGCAAAAATTAGCAATAGGCTTGTACACATCTAAGATTATTTAATGTCTCAAGGAAACAAGTAGAAGTTGATGCATAAGAACATGGCAATCATGACTTTTCAGCCCAATAAGTTTTCTATCAGATTTGCTAACACACCTAGATATGTTAGAAGAATATCCATCAGGAACTTTTAGCTTTTCTAACACAGATAGAAACTTATCTTTCTGCACATTAGTCGTAGTGTAAGATGCTGGAGGCAAGTAATATCAATCATCTGCATCTAGCGGCCATAAATCTCTTCGAATGCGCATTTTCTTCATATCTTGATGAGCTTGTAAGTTGTCTTTACTTTTCTTAGAATCGCCCAGTAATGTGTTTAAAATGTTCTCGCACACATTCTTTTCTATGTGCATCACATCTAGATTGTGTCTAATCGATAAATACTTCCAATAAGGTAGCTGAAAAAAGATGCTTATCTTATTCCAACCTGGAGGTAATGGTGGAATTTGATATCCATGCCCTTGCGCTTATTTGTTTTACCAAATGTGATATTTTCATATCCATCAAATTTCCTCAATATATCTTCTCCAGATAGTGTCTTAGGTGGAAGGCAAAAATCTTTATCGGCATAAATTTTTTTCCTATCACGTCTATATGAATGATTCATTGGAAGAAAACATCGATGGCAACCATAGCATTGATTTTTCCCAAACTTCAACCATTTTGATACAGTCTCCACATTACAACAAGGACATCCCAAATCTTTCTTACCTTTAGTGCTCCAACCAGATAAGTCACCATATGCTGGAAAATCGTTAATGGTCCATAAAATCATTGCCTGCATAGTGAAATTTCTTTTGCTATATGCATCATAAAATTTGACTCCAAGCTCCCAAAGTAGTTACAGCTCCTCAATTAATGGCTCCAAGTATACGCCAAGGTCATTGCCAACCATATGTGGACTTGGAATTAATAGGGACATCATAATACATTGTTCTTTCATAAGAAGCCAGGGCGGAAGATTGATAGGTGTCACCAACACAGGCCAGATGCTATGTGATGCACTCATATTGCCAAATGCATTAAAATCATCAGTTGCTAATTACAGTCTAATATTGCGGGGTTTAGCAGCAAAGTCTGGGTACGTGGCATCAATAGACAACCATTCTGGTGTGTCTGAAGGATGATGGACATGACCATCCTTTCCTTTTCCTTCTAATGGACAAATCATATCTTTAGCAACAGATGAATACATATACAACCTCTCTTATCGAGGTATCAAAGGGAAGTGATACATGAACTTCATAGCTACTTTCTTTCCCTTTTGTTTGTATTGCTTTTCGTTCCATCGTGAAGCACCACAAGTATCACAATTTTCTTTTAAAGCTGCTTCTTTGCGATAAAGCATGCAATTATTTGTACATACATCTATAGTAGTATGATCAAGTCGTAAATCCTTCACGATCGCATTTGCTTCATAGAACGTCTCCGGGAATAGACAATTTTCTTCTAGAAATCCTGAAATAATCAGCTGTAACAACTTCGTGAAAGAATTGTTGGACCATCCAGATTCCTCCTTCAGATATAGCAAGGCAACCAAATAGGATAGCTTAGAATGACTTGTGCAGCCTCTATAGAGTGGTTGATCAGCCTCTTTTAATAGCTTGTAAAATCTTTGTGCGTATAAATTTGTAGGTTCCTCTGTAGCTTCAGTAGAATGGTCGTTTGTTGTGTCATCCATACCAAACAAATCCCCCAGCATCTTATGCATATTTTTGGTGCTAGGAATGTTTGGTGCCAAAACAGGATTGCTCCTACCAATCACCTCCCCATGAAACGTCCAAACATCATAGCTATGCACAAATCCTTTTTGTAATACATGTGAGAATACCTCATCCTCTGTTTTAAGGTATTTGTTTAAACATACCTTGCAGGGACATATTAATTTCCCCTATCTAGATGGTCTCTGATGGAGAAGAGCAAACTCAATGAACTTCTGTAACCCTACCTTGAATACATCACTTCGCGCTCTATTCCCAATATACATCCAACTCCGATCTATTAGAAAATCCATGGAAAATATAAAATAAGTTAAGCACACATTATAAGAAATACACACACACACACAAATATATATATATATGTGCAATTCAAATACTTGTCAAAATTGAAGCAATAGCAGACATGATTGTGGAACTGATAGTGAAGCCACATTAGAGAGCCAATAATAATAGAAAAAACTATTGGTTTTTGGTCGGGTGAAGGAATAAGAGACTTGGTTCTACAATGATAACCAAGAGGAAAGTATTTGACATGCAAGTTTGGAGAGTACCCATCAATACCATTACAACTTGGCTATTCCTTCTTTATTGTGTTCAATACATTTTTATTTTCTATTGGGAAGGTACTACTGTGGGATGGGATGGGATGGGATGAGCTATTCGACTTTACTCAAATTATGTATATTTGTTTGTCCAGTTGAGAAGTTGTTGAGCTTAATGCTAGATACAACTGATTATTTATTTTATTTTTTTGCAAGCGAAAGCTTTATTAACTTGCAGTCAGATTACAGAGCAAAATATCCGGCAAATGCCAAGGAGATTTGAAAATCAAGTCTTCAGCCAAACCATTTGACATAACATGCTTAGCTACTGCATCCGCTACTAGGGTATACTTCCTAGGAAGGTACTGAAAAGAAAAGGTGGATAGCTGGTCTTTGGAACATTGCCTGAGAATGGGTTTCAGGCTGGGCGGCGCCTCCTCCATGTTCTTGAAGATGGTGATGCCGGATGCAGAGTCGGATAGGATCAGAGGCCTCGAAAGACCATCCAACCGACAAGTGTTTACAGCGTGCAAGATGGCTTTGATTTCTACCTCGACCGCACTCGAAGCATAACCTGGGGCGCCGAAGCCTCGTACAAGAACCCCTGCTCTGTTTGTGATGTAAACGCCCAAGGCGCACTGAAGAGAGTTGCTGTTAAAGGATGCGTCGACAAAGACCAGGAAGTCCCTATCAGCCAGAGAGATCAAGGGCTCAGCGACGGGGAAGTGATTACAAGTGAGGTTCGGAAGATTCACAATTGAGCTCGCCCGCTCTTTAATGAACTTTATCTGGACCTGCATGGGAGTAGTTTTGAGTGAATGGGCGTATTCATTTCTAACCCTCCATAGATGCCAACAAGAAACAGCATAGATGGGGTTATTGCTAGCAGACGAGATGATATGTGAGGACCAGGAAGGAATATCCATGTTGAAGAAGTTGTTGTGTACGTCTAGGCCTTCCCAAACAACCTTTCTGAAGCGGCAATCTCGTAGACAATTAAGGATGGTTTCCTCAGCCTCATTACACTGGGGGCAAAGGCTGGTCGTGTCCATATGTCTCCTGCCCTTTTCCACGTTTGTGAGCAGAGCATTGTGCATAAAGAGCCAAAGGAACAGCTTGATACGATTAGGTAGCTTGGACTTCCATAGGATAGGCCAGTTACCGTTGCAGATGGTTTCTTTCTGGCGCCTGGTCCAGGTATATGCGGATGCTGAAGAGAACCTCCCTAGGGAGTCCTCATTCCAAGCCCAACTATCAGGTCCTGCCGACGGGACCGGAGGAGGGATGCTGTGAATTTGTGCCCATGTATCTGTTGGGAAGAAGTTTCAAATAAAATCCCAGTCCCATGAATCATCAATGGAAACCATGGATTCAGCCTTGAGGTCGCTAATGTCGTCTGGGATGTACTGAGCAGGGTGAGAAACCACTAGGCTTGCCTTGCTGAACCAAGCGTCGGTCCACACATTGATGTCAGCACCATCGTTACAATTCTTCTGCAGTTAGCCTTCATGACATCAATGGTGGATCGGATAAACGACCAAGCATGCGAGCATGACCCCGATTTGGGCACTCCTTTAGGGAAATACTTGTTCTGCATGACCTGGACCCAAGGCTTTCCAGGACACGTCAGGAACAACCAGGTGTTTTTCAACATAAGGGCGACATTCTGGTCAGCTGTGTCATGGATGCCAAGGCCTCCATTATCCTTGCGGGAGGTCATTTTCTTCCAGAAAACTAACGACATCTTGCGTTGCTCATTGGTTCCTTGCCAGATGAATCTCCGTATATGTTGATTAAGAGCATCGCATACACCCTGTGGGAGACGCACCATTTGCATGATGTAGGCGGGAATGGATTGCAGAGAAGACTTCGCCAGTGAAACACGACATGTAAGGGATAGGTGCCGCTGGGTCCATCCATTCATTTTTGCTCTAACAGAATCAATAATAGAGGCGTGCGTGGCCTTGTTTATTCTCTTATGGAGAATGGGCACCCCAAGGTATTTGCCCAAGTCTTCAGTAGAAGAGATGTGTAAGCATCGACTGATGCGATTCCTGGACGCCATCGGGGTGTTTGTGGAAAAGAAGCACTTCGATTTACCGGTGGAGATTTCTTGTCCAGAAGCTGCTGAGAAATCCTGAAGGATGCGATTGATGCAGCATGCTTGCTTCACAAAAGCTTCCGCAAGCAGGATGATGTCGTCGCCAAAAAAAGCATGAGAGACGGGTGGCCCATCCCTGCTCATAACTAGCGGCTTCCAATCACCACAGTCGACTGCCTTCGTGATGGCCTGATGAAAGCGCTCCATACATAGTACGAAGATGTAAGGGCTAAGAGGATCTCCCTGCCTAACACCCCGGAGAGTCTTGATGGAAGGAAGAGGAGAACCATTCCAGAGAATAGAAGTATGCCCGGAGGTGATGATGTTCATAGTTAGCTTTACAATGTTGTCCGGAAGGCCCACTCTAGTGAGTGTGTCCTCTATGAATGACCAACTCATTTTGTCGAATGCTTTGGAAAGATACAACTGATTATTAGTATTATATCTCTATAAATCCTCGTACTAGATTCACAATTAGTATATTAGTATAGTGATAGAGTTTTGTATTTGTATATCCACTTATTAGATTTACATTATGTGGGTGCATGTTTTTTGAGCCATACAAACTCCTGATGAAGATGGGTCCATCCAAATTTTAACGATTGGATTTACTCTTAACAAGCTGAATAAATAGAAAATAAATAAATTGTGGGGATCAATTCACTACGTGCACTCACAACCATGTATATAGATATATGTATGTGCATATCTATATATTTGTATGTTTGTTTGTTAACAACTATGGATATTTGACTACTTTTATCATTATATGCTATACGTATGTACACATTCCCTTGTGTATGTGTATATATATGCATCTGTGTATAATTATAACTATATTTATATGTATAGATATGTATCTATATATACATGTGTATTTGTAATGGTATATATATCTAAACATATATATTTTTTTGTTTCAGAGATATGTAAATCTGTATAGTTATATATGTAAATTTGTATAGTTATATATGTAAATCTGTATAGTATAAAACAGATATATGTCTATATAGTAATAGTATTTTTATATATATCTATTATATATATGTCAATCTGTATAGTATAAAATAGAAATATGTCTGTATAGTATATACATGTATGCATATGTAAATCTGTATCATAGGAAGCCAATTACTTAGAATGCTTCCAATGCATATGTAAATCTGTATCATAGGAAGCAAATATGTATATACATGTATGCATATGTAAATCTGTATAGTATAAAACATAAATCTATCTATATAGTAATAGTATATTTATATATATATATATATCTATTATATATATGTCAATCTTTATAGTATAAAATAGAAATTTGTCTGTATAGTATATACATGTATGCTTCCAATGCATATGTAAATCTGTATAGTATTGCTTCCAATGCTTCGTGGGTATGGAAGAAAATTGTTTACAACAGGGATATCGTTCTCAAAATATCAATTTCACTATTGGTAATGGGAACAATATCCTTCTTTGGAGGGATCCGTGGATTAAAAGGAATACTTTCCTAGATTATATTATTGGTCATGACTCAATCCTTAAACTTGGTAAAGGCAAATTGGTTAATTTGAGTTGTCTGTTTGATGAAGGAAACTGGATTAATTCTAAATCCAAAAGAATCAACTCTATTATTGATTCGGTGAAAGAGATTTGCTCTCCTGATTTTGCTAGGGAGGATACAAGAAATAACTAATATTTACATCTATGTGAGGTATTTGTATTAGTCTTTAATATGTCTTAATTTGACCATTTACTTCTATTTTAGTCCCACACTATATAACAAGGATTAGACCATTTACCTCAACCTATACAAATAAATGGTATTGTTGTTAATAATATGCAAGAAATTATTATATCCTGCAAGGTTTTGCATAGTATCAGAGCAAAAACCTAAAGATCCATCTCTCCCTTCTTCCCTCCCCATCCCTCCCTCTCCTTGCTACTGCCACCGGCCTCTACATAAGAATATATTCATCTCTAAATTATACCAACTTGCATAATCACACCACATACAACTCTGTATGGTTGAGGGATTCAACCTCACTAGAAACACTCTTGATCAAGTCACACCTCATGCTATTCATGCATACTCTCACCACCATGAAGATAGATGGTTTGGTTCATTCATACAAGAAGACCTAGAAGTAGACCACTCCCCAATGAATACTAACTTCACATGGATGAGGTCACATCTGAGCTATACTAGATATATTCCTTTGTTCACAATAGTAGGATGCCAAGTTCCCCCTCTCACAAGTTATGACACGGCATAGACCTATGTCTAACCACTTCCCTATATCCCTTAGTAATGAGATTACCTCTTGGGGTCCCAAACCTTTTCATTACAAAATCTTGTAGACCAAGCATCCTTCTTACACTAACTTCATTAAACATCTATAGAACAACCACCCTGATTTAGATTCTCTACAGTTACTACTACACTATAACCTGAAAAACATTAGACATCATTTGACCCAGTGAAACAAAATATATTTCGAGAATATATAAAACAATGACAGAGATATAAGAAAGATTTCTCTTAGCATAGAGATGCAAATATACTAATTCATCGCAATTACTTGCCCAGAGAGAACAATGAGACATACTCCTTAATGATATGATGTGTAAGCAACGTGTCAAGATCAGACAGACTAAATATAGGGATAAAAATACTTACTTATTCTATCTCTGAAAGGCATTTAAATATTTAAATTTTGTCTCAGTTACTTCAAGAGTTTGCATGATCTCTAATTTTGTTTTGTTTCTAGAGTACCTTCATATCCCACATCCGTGTGATATTCTTACCGAAAAATGATAACAACAAAATCTCTATTTTATGGGTGTATGACATGATTGATTTCTAATTGTACTTGCAAGAGATGAACATGCATTCTTATCTTTGTGTATTTTGTATATGTTGTGGTATTTTTATAAAAATAGATCATATAGTACTTGGACATTGGTTTATAGGATATTTTACTTAGATTTTTCTGTGATTCAGAAACAAATTGGGGAACATATGAATTTGCATGTAAAGAAGAAATATTCTTAGAGGGGCCTAGTTACTACCGTCCTCAATGGACTCAAGCAAAAATAGAGGAAGTTTATAAATGCATATCAAGGTGTGACTACATGGGGTACAACTTAGAGGGGTCCAAGGAAGTCATAAACAATATGGATGCTCTGCAAGCGGGTTGGAAATATGAAAGAGGACCGTATGGGAATGTTTCTACCATGGGCGATACTTCTAATTGTAAAGCCCTAAAATCCCTTACAACTAAGCTCGACAAGATTGCCACATATGTTTGCCTTTTTAAAGAAAACCATGTTAAGCAAAGCATTAATGTGGTGACTATAATGAACTATGTTACTTGTGGGAAAGAGGACATAGCTCCAACAAATACATATACACCCCATAAAGAGGAAGACAACCAAGATGTATCAGTAGAAAACATCTTCTATATCAACTAAAAAGATACTGAATCATCTGTGCTTTTCCTATGGGAACAAGTCTATGGTAGATAACCCTCATATTCTAAATTCATCCTAACAATACACACTATAAACCACCTAGAATTGGGAGAGGCAGTGGACCATCTATTTTACTTTGTAACACTAACTTCCAACACAATAAGAACAAATTCTAGAACTAGAGTCAGAACTAGACAAAGATAACTCTTATGCATGACATGTTTTCCTGTACAAAATGACGAGTTCAGATTAATGACAAGCTGAACAAATGTACTATTAAAAACAACAACATATTACACATGATGCAAGATCAAATGGGAAGCATTACTAGGTGGCTAGGTACATATTTTATCTACAACAACACCTTAAAATGATCAATCAATAGCTTAGGAATCTATCTCATCTTATAAAGAAACCAGGTCAAAGAATTCTATCTAAAATAGAAATGGACCCAGGTGGTCAAGAAATTGTTATGATGGCCACTTTAAAGTTAGGAAATGTTCTACAATTGCTTAAGATCAATAAGAGAGTGCCTCAATTTCTAACCATCAACCAAAAACAATTAAGGTTGAGCAAGTTAAAACCCCTTCTTTTATTCTTGAGAAGACTACATCAAAGAAGCAAGACATGGGAAAGAAGCCATCTAAGAATAAAAGACTATAATCAACTGAAGAAGCTATTGCCAATGATACCCAAAAGCTCATAGGATCCCTTTTGCATATACATTGATCAAGGCTTGTATGAAGAAATTATATGTGGAATTTATAGAAGTTGTAAAGAAATTGCAGCCCAACATCTCATTTCTTGATTGTAATGAAGAAATGCCAACTTACTCCAAGTTCTTAAAGGACCTTATAAAAAAATAAGGCAATGATGTAAGGTAGAAATAGAAAGACTATGTCATCCTTGAATAGACCTAGAATGTGGAGATGCAATTGATGCAGAAGTGGAACTGAAATAAAAATAAATAAATCAGCGAAGTCTTGATCAACATCATCCTTTTCCACACACTGCAATGGGTAATGATAAATTGGAGAAACAAAGGCCAACAAAGCCGAAATGGTTGCGGAAGTATGAGAAAGAGGGTGACCGGCCACCGGAGGATACATGCACAGTTCAAGAGCTCCTAGTTCCATACGGAGAAAGTTGCGAGATGAAGAAGTGGGGAAGGACGAAGAAGAACTGACCCGAGATTGTGTCAGTACCTTCAATTTGTCAGAGATCAACCACTGTGGCATTCCTGCTCGAGGCTCGCTTGACACGATATTGGTTGTAGGCTCGCTTCAGCAGCATTTGGGAGGAATTGACCTGAGGGCGTCGGGCTTGTGAGCGAGGGCGTCGAAGTGCCGGTCGAGGGCTTGTGTGTGGAGCAACGGAGGGCGGAGAGGGGAGGACCGACCGGACGTGCACGGTGTGAGAGGGAGACGCTCACGGCACGAGAGGGGAAAGAACAGAGCGATGAAACAGTTCTCGCACAGAGGAACGAGGGGGGAGGGTTTTTTATTTACAAATGTTGTGTTTTAGAATGGAGGGATGGGTTATGAGATGGAGGGAAACATTTGGCATGGTATTTTTCACGAGGTGATTAGTGAGTAATGCATTTGTGAGGGATTATTGTTCACATAAAAGGTCTAAGGATGTTAAAAACACGATTGAGGGATTTGATCCCATATTTGAAGGATGAGCCCTCACAAATAGACATCATTATTCACGATTTTTGGTTCCTCACAAATGTTCTTCAACAAAGGCCAAATTTTTTGTAGTGTGAGTGAATAAATCAATATATACTTACAGTTGATGAATGAAAAATGTGGAAAAGGAAACTAGGGTTTCCATGTGTGTGAATATTCCTAATGAACCCATGTGTACCATGATGAGATTATTGAATGATATGATACTTGTGATGCTTTGAACTAATATGACTTCTTGAAAACCCTAGAAGTATATTCTTAAGACGAGTATGACTAATATAGCTAGAACTTGTATATAATGTTGTAAATGTGATGAAATGTTGAAGTGTAGACATTAATACTTCAATTGAAGATGATGGGTCTATTAATATGATCTAATACTAATGCATATATTTTCGTATGAATTATGAAATAATCAGTAAACCCTCACATGAATGTGGTTCCTTTTATACAAGCTACATAACAATGAATGGGAGGGATGGGTAGAGATTATGATGTAAGAAGATGTAATCTAATCCATTCTTTTAAGCTAAAGATAGTAGTATTATAAGATACATAAGATGTTTGTAAATTACAAGAATGACATTGGAAGTCAATGACACAGTACACTCAACTAGCTATAAGAAAGGAGAAGGACAAGAATGATTAAATGGTGATGACAAGTTAAAAATGAAATTAATGAAATGTGTATGATGAAGTGTGTAGCCTATATATTTTGATTGCATGTACGTTGACCTAAATTGAATGAAATACATTAAAATCTAATTATGAAGGATATCAATTAGAGAGAAACTTTATATATTAAGTAAATTTAAAATGATTTGTTCCTAGAGTAGCAGTCAACATGAAATGAAAGAACTTAAAACTAATGAATATGAAATTAAGGGAAAATAATGAAAATTAGTAGATGGGTGTAAGAATCTAAACCTAACCCTAAAATAATGAGCTATGTGATGCTAATGAATAATGATCTCAAATGGGGTATTAAGGAATGCATATTAGTATCATTTAATTCAATTTCAGGATGAGGTTCAAGGATATGAATTGGTTTATAAGAATGTGCTCGTTGATTGTAATTGTATGTTAGGATACTTGTATTCTGAGAATGGCCTGCTCTGATGAATTTCTAATGAGATCACTTATGCTTTGAATAGAATCCTACCTAAAAAATGGTAAATGGTAAATGAGGAGTATTAAGTGTGTTATGCACCTTTATGCTGGAGATTTGTTCATAGTTATAGAAATTGGATGGAATAAGTATTTTTTTCATGATAAGTCTATTTTGAGCCTTATGAATATAACATAAGATGTCTATATACATATAATGTTGTTGTTTCAAATATCTCTATAAATATTTGATGAGAATTATAGTATAGCATGAACTGATAAGAAATTTGTTGAGGTTGAATTAGCATGCATTGATTACATTTGAGAAACCTTGATGAGTATAAATGTTGGATAATGAAATCATGTCTCAGGCTAAAAGCCCGCTGAGGATGATTGTTATGAAAAGATATGGAAATGGAAAGAATCATATGTGTTGCAAAAGTACATATTATTATGATTTTTATTCTAGTCATTGTCTCTCTTGATAAGCCTAATCTATTTTATGTCATTCTAGTTATGCGAAAACATACACATATGATAGATGATGATTGAGTCTTCTTTAAGATAAGTAAAAAGGATTAATAATAAGTGGAACAATGATACATCTTGTTAGGTTCCTTGAACATCGTGAGTTTCCCCCGAGTGCCACATTGGGGAAATGAAACAGATCTTCTTGTAGTAATTAGAGTATTATGAGAAGGATTTCTAGAGTGTGGATCGATACCTTAAAGGTTAAACAACCAGGATTTAGGAGTGAGTCACCTAGAGTGACTCTAACCATAAATCCTTGTTGTGAAAGTATATGTCCATGAGGAATAGACTATGATGATATGAAAATTGTAAAACATGTGAATATGATGATATGTGATATGCAATGATGATATGTGATATACTGTTTTGTTGGTTCCTGTCTCGTGTACCTAAGATGAGGACGTGAGCCTCTTTAGGCAACCTTGTGGTGGACTAGGGTCCATTGTTGGTATCTTAGGGTGGTCAGCTAAACCCTAAGATAGTGACGATGAGTCTTTGACACGAGAATCAGGCTTGGGGACTTCTACTTGGTGAGGTACAATCCAAGTAGTTTTAGGTCAAATGAATAAAAGATGACAAGACATGTAGAATACGAGTTATATGTTTTACATGCCTTTTTCTGCCAGTTGATGGATCTACTATTGTTGAATATGATTATTGTTGTTGAAATTAATTTTTTTTATAAAGGATTTCTATTTCTACATCCTTAATTGTCTGGTTTAAAATCTAATCATTGATGTTGACATGTGGTTGATGCTAAAATTTGATATCCACTCTGAATATGATTTAGATTTACTTCTCATTTGAATAGTTTTGTTTGGTACACATATCTTATATGTACTTCAGCTTCAGGACTACAGGGTGTGTTATTGGTCTAGTTGATGGAGTGTCACAAACATGATGTTACTGTTATGTATTGATTCTAAATGTTTAGATCTTAACGTGTTACTCATACTAATGGATTGTTATTCTGAATTAAGCAACATCTGCTGGTTTGTTCATAGACATGCTCTAAAAGATGTTTAAAAGTTGGTTACGGTCTAAGTGTTTACTTTATTTGATTAATCAGATAATTATCATAAATTGAACTATTTACTAGACTTTTTAGTGTATGTAAGTTTCTTTGGAGTTCATCATACTTAGTCTGATGTTGATGCATGTACTCAGCTAGAGTGGGAGGTATCCACTCACTGGGGCTCTATATGAGTCTCATGAGGTTGTTTTGATGATTTTAGGTATAATGTTATCCAGTGGAGAGGTCATGACAAACAATACATAAATAGAATGTCCTCGTACTCTTTTATTCCTGGGATGGGTAGCATTGAGTTTGTTCATTAATGTACTTGTATTTGATGTAAACTGAAGTACATGTGAGCAACATGATTTGATTCTAATTTTAATGGATTTGAATGAGAATTGTGATATCTTAATGTGATATCCTTGATCTAACATTGGTTTATGAAAATTGTGGAGAAAGAAAAAGTCAAAATTTATCTGTGATTTCATATACTATTTTAATCACCTCTGTTGAGAATTTGTTGTTTTGTCCCAATCTGGGTTTAGGTTTATGGATTCTCTCTAATGGTTGGTAGTTATGCAAATCAAAAGGATAGGTCCCAATAGTACCAATTGTGATAGGTGGAATCCATTTGTCCCATTTGAGAAGAGGAGTTACAGGGGCATTAAAGACAAAGAGTACTAGCAAGGCAGTCAGCAAGCAAAAGGTAGACTACAATTGAGATACCATTAAAAAAGTCATTTTAATTGTTGTTGTATCACATATAGCATAAAGAAGATGTTGTGCATGGAGGTTGTCACTTCCGCATGCAACCTCATTCTAGAAGGATAAGATTACCGCTTCAACCATAACAAAGGAAGTAACAAAGGAAGAGCAAGAAATATTTAACATGGGCATGCACCATAAGAGGGAGGAGTAGGGAGTGTTTTGCTTCAAGGACCAAATGAGTAGTGGAGTTAGAGGAGAAATATTGTTAGATAAGAAAACTCAAATGGCAATAGAAAATTGGCCATCCTTGATCTTTGACTTAGAGCTGAAAACTCTGGTCTCATTAGATTGTTCATGTTCAAAAGGATGTTGGTGGATGAGGACTCAAGTGAATTGTTGGATATTGTGACGTTAGAATTCAAAGTGTACATGTCCTTAAGAATCATAAGGTGTTCAAGCAAGGCATGCCTTCTTACTAAATGTTCTTGAATAGACTCGAGAGAGTAGCGATAGAGAATGAACGTAGGGAGCAACAAAAGACAAACTCAATCATCGATGGAGGTGGGACAAGAAGCCACTTGTAGGACAATACGTAGCGTGTCGGCAAAGGGCAAATGACAAAGGAGCAGGATGCTCTTTATCATAAACACCCACATGAAAGACATTGTAAATAAGATCCAACACTTTACATATGTCCCCAATTCAAGTCTGCTAAGACAAATGTATGGCTCAAAGATGGATGACAAAACTACCTGAAGCAAACAACATACCACAACATGAGTGGAAACTCCGTAAGGAACATGTGATGTGGACGTATGTATTTGTAAACTTCACATCAGCTATAGAGGAATTATCAACTTTGAGGCTCCCTAATACTGTTGTGATTGTTACTGATGGTTAAAGGATATGGATTAGGAGGATGCAACAGGGACCGACGTCATGGTGAAAGGACATGGGCAATTCATTCCTTCATTTGTTTTGATACATGGAAATATGATTGCATACTCTTAAAGTTATAATACCTATAGAACATAGTTGAAAATGAAAGTTATACTAACAAAGATTACAACGTTTCACAAAGTTAATTATAATCTTTTACCACCATCAACATTATGCAAACACAAAATGATAGAAAGATGGCAATCTTTTTTTGGAGACGAAGAGTTGAAATGCCCTAAGATTATGTACATGTAGATAAGAGTAAATCAGAATGAAACCACTATGAAGTTGGCCTTCAACCATTGACACACAATTCTCTCAATCAATAGAAAGGTCAAAAACTAATTTATAACTTGAGAAGGCTGATAAGATATGGGTGGATACGGAGGATGCAACATGGACCAATGCCATGGCAAAAGGATGCCCTTAAAGTTACAATACCTATAGAACATAGTTGAAAACACATATACCGACAAACATAGCAATGTTTACAAAGATAATTATGATCTTCTACCACCATGAACCGAATACGCAAACACATAAATGATAGAAAAATTGTAGTCTTTTTGTTAGAGACGGAGTTGGGGTACCCTAAGATTGTGTACATGTACACTAGTAAATCAGAATGATACCACTATGCCAACAAATAAATTGGCCTTTAACTATTCACACACATTTCCATCTGTCAATAGAAAAGTCAAAAACTGACTTATAACTTGAAACATCCAGTAAGATGATTATTGTTGTAAAATGAAATCACTTTGTTTTGATGATCTCATGCATAAATGTTGTAATTTCAAAGCAAACGTCGCGGGTACACTAGAACAAGTGAACTTAAAACAATATGCATATTGGTTAGAAAATACTGCTTCTTTCATCATAGAGGTTTTCCGGATGAAGTGTTGAATAAATTTTAACAAAAAAAGTTTCCTTCACTCCATGAGAGGCCTACCGCAAGCCTTTGACCCAAACACATGGAGGCCCCAACTCATTCCGTCGGTTACCTTGTCACTCACTATGAGCCAACGTCGACTAGTTCACGACAAAACTGGAGTCGTGTCTAAAGTAGCGCCTGATGTACATCATATATGCATTGACATCACCGAGAGAGCTTAAGCTTTCCATGCAACAAGACTCCGTGATTAACTTAAGATTTGAAGTCGCCTCATGTGCAACAATGCAATAAGAGATTATTCTATATTCACTAGGGGCCTGTTTGCTGGGATGTAATACGCTGCAGTTGGCTGAATCAGAAAACAGATCAAAAGAAAACATGCCTTTTACTTGTATTTACTTTTGTTTGGTATTAGCAAGGACAGAACTCGGGCCGCTTGCGTGATTATTTGGTTTGCAGCAGCGGGCAACTTTTTGCTCAGCAATAGTGCATAACCACGAGTTTCAGACTGTACAGGAAGCAAACTACACCCGACCACGCCCAATCCCATTTTGAGCGTGGTAACAGCCCCGGGAGTTTCCGCCAGATAAGCTCTGTTTTGCAAGTTAGAAAACATCGTTTTTATTTTTCCATTTGCTAACCAAATAAAAAGCACATCTTAATTCCCAGAGTTCAAGTAAGGAACTGGTTTTACTCCCTACCAAACAGGGCCTAAAGGCTATTAAGTGAGGTTGTCCAACGTTGTGCAAACGTCCTCAACGTTACGAACGGCGACTCTTCGACTTGGTTTCCGGACATACAATGGATGGATCTAGTACAACTTTTTCACATCAAAAGAGGCAGTCGACTTGCAAAATTGTTTCTACTATTAGGCTGCTGTTATCAGAGCGTCAGGGGATAAGATCCCCTAACCAGCAAACATATTCTTGAAAGAGAAACGTACCAGTTGATTACCGCAGTTCGGTACTACTGAGGTAGTACGTTATATTGTTCATAAGGACCAGAAATAAATATTAACCAGAAGATTGACATATTACAAACAAATCGCTTCTAAATAAATTAACAAACATCCTTACAAAACTTTACCAGCTGGTAATTCTCTCATACAGCCACTAAGATGGGAGAGAAAACACTACAAGAATGACACATTTAAGCCCCTACGACCTCAGGCTCTGGTTCAGCAACCTCTTCTGCGGGGTGATCCACCTTGACGCCAGCGTCTTCAGAATAATCACCATGCACCTAAATCATGTCGAAACCAATCCCACGCTAAGAACCATGGTAAATTAGATTTACTTGTGTTAATTCTAACTCTCAACATTTGTTAGACAGTCAGCGAGTACCTCCATTAGTTTCCCAAGGTCAAACTTTGGGGCCTTCAAGATCTTTACTTTGCGGATGAAGACATTTTGAAGAGGGTAGATGCCAGACGTTGCCTTCTCAATTTCTTTGCCAATAACCTCCGGGATGAACTTCAAGACAAGCTCCTTAAGATCACAAGAACTTGCTTGGTTGACCATGATCTCAGTCATCTTTTTACGGATCTGAAACGAGGAAGTAATTATATTATCATATTTTGCTCAGAGGAGACAAATGTTTATTGACTTGTGAACTGAAGGATAATGAAAGAAATACCTGTCTAATTTGACTAGACTGAGCATAAGAGGTTCTCTTTACTTGATTAGGCCTTCTCCTGGTGAAACCTATGCAGAACAACCTGAGGGTGTAATTATCAGTAGTCTTGACGTCTACATGGGCCTCAATAAGAGTCTGCCACTTGCGGACTAGAGATCTGAGCTTGTCAGTGGTAAAATCCATGCCCTAAAGCCAGATACAGAATACATAAGATACCAACCACATCACACCAAAATATCAAACTATAAATTAACTTAGATTTCCAAAAAAATGGCATATACCCAGAAATTGGTGAGAACATTTTTCCCTTGGACATCCTCGGCCCTTAGACGGATCTTCCTGTATGACTGATCTTCATCCTGCTGCAGATCAGCTAGAGAAACCTCAAAGACTCGGTGTTTCAGTCCCTCAGAAGCAATCTGGAAAAAGGTAAACACCAGATTATAACTAGAAAAAATGTCAAACAAAGCAATAATGTGTGATCAAATCATTTACCCTTGAGATTTACAGAGCATCATAAGTACAGAGACAGAAAAAAAGACAAACCCAAATACAATATACGTGAATAAACTAAACGTTTGAAGACAGTCGCAAAAACATGCACATGCCACAGGTTGGTCTACAGACGTGCCAGCACAATAAAATTTCATTAGCTTCACAAGGGAAAAAAACACACAAATTGATCATAGAACTGGGAAGGCAATAATTAAGGTAGCTATGGACATAAACGTTACTATCTAGAAAGGTAAGGTAGCAGACAAAATGCTTCTAGAGACAATTTTTTTTGTATTTAACAAAATACCCGTAAGACAAACATAAATCCTATCAACACAACACAGTAAAAGGAAGTGGCCTGGAATAAGGGCACATTCTATAGCATAATTTCTACTGCACAGCACAAATACGTAGAGAAACATGCAACACGGTATTTCGTCCTGTGCACTATGAGCGCTCCACTTTTTCCATTGGTAGTGAGCACTTTTCCATTTAATTCATTGTTCCTCTTCTCTTTGGTGTACTTCACTACTTTGCCTCTAGACTGTCCTTAAAGATCTTTGGACATCTAAATGTTACTGGGTAGGAAGGTAAGGTAGCAGACAGAAAGCTGCTACAGACACAATTCCTTTTGCATTTAACAAAATACACATAAGCAAACATGAAATGCTATCAACACAACACAATAAAATGAGGAAGTCTAGAATAAGGGGACATTTTTTAGCAGAATTCCCACTGCACAACACATACATAGAGAAAAATGCAATTTAGTAGTTCATCCTGTGTACTGAGTGCTCCACCTTTTCCATTGGTTTCAGTGAGCACTTTTCCGTTTAGTTCATTGTTCCTCTCCTTTTTTGTGTACTTCACTACTTTGCTTCTAAACAGTTCTTAAAGATCTTTGCTGCGCAGATGAAAGCAAAAAGTAGGGTCCTTGCTATAAGGACTGAGCAAAAATTTTGAAAAGAATAATTCCAGTGGTTCCTTTGCCCATGCCAAATGTATGTGCATATATGGAAATGATAAAGGGCAATATAGATGGCGATGGTGCATTAGATAGACAAAAAAACACAATCTGTAAGATATCTTGAGAATTCCCTCCTGAATTGGGAAAAGTTGAAGCGATACAAAAAACACTCATGTCGTGAAAGCATTACAATACAAGAAATATCGTACATGACAAATTTGATTTCTCATCAAATTGAACCTACGAAGCATGGACACTTCCCATATGTTGTTGTGTCCGTCTCCGACACGAGTTCAACATGGACACCGTGGACAAACACGGACATGTGGTGGACACGGCCCAGACGTGTCCAAGTCCTCCATTTTTTAATCAAGAGTTCAACATGTAGTAGACATCGCTTGGACACACTAGGACACAACATATTAATTAAGAAGGGGAAACATCTTGTTGCACATTAATTCCTCCTTACCGCTCCCGATACACGTCTCCCCTTCCTCATCACATAGCTACACAGGTAACTATTCTTCCTCTACCTATAGATTCTAGTCTATCATCTCTCCACTTGTTGCCAACCTATATCCTCATCCTCGGTCTTCTCTTCTTCCTCCACCTCCAATACCTATGTTCAATTTGTCCACCACCATCACCAACAAAACAACATCCTCTTTTTCCCAATTCTAAATGCATATCAATGTTTCACTCTCTTCTACAAATAACAACATACCTCCTCTTTTTTCTTTGTTGTCCACCACCATCACTATCTTGTTACTGTGCCAAATTTAGATGTGCAAATATTTTACTGTAAGTTCAAACTTATAGTGTTTAACTTGTTACTATTTGTATATAAAAATTTTGTTACATTATCAAGTACAATGTGGGCTTGTTTGATAGTGTGCCTTTGATGGTTTAATTTCATGATGTGTGAAATGTGTTTGAATGAACATATGAAATCGAATATAGCTTCAATGAAATTATCTTTATGTTTAAATAGGCTTGTTCTTTTTGTGTTTGGACATAAAAATAATACACACGTATATGTATACTTTTTATGTGTCCTATATTTTTTAAAATTGACGTGTCATGTGTCGGTGTCTGTACTTGTGCTTTCTAGAATTGATCAACAGTAGAATTGTTGTGCTTCATGCAATGTTTTGCCATTGTCAAAAGCCCTTCATGTGACTCACAAGGAAGTGAAATTGTGAAAATTTAATTTTTTTAGTGATTAAGGTTATACATTGTCCCTTTACACAAAAACCACGGATCTCGGAATGTAGTACTAATTGGCTACAGTCAGGCAACAAAACAATCATGTTGGACTGTGGATAGCCTATGTCACCAATCAAACAATATAAGGTTATCCCGGCTTCCTCTTGTCAATAGGAAAGAGCTTATGCTACCCCCTTTGAGGATCTATCAGGTGCTCAATCATATCCTAAGACCTAACAAATCTTTTTTTTGTTATAAGGTGGGTACATACTAATTGTTTTTTTGTTCATACGCTATTGAAACTAAAACAATGAATATCCTTAAACAGTGGATTGCACCTGAAAGCAGAGAAAAGGTTGATGACTGAAGGGACAATACCTGATATGATTGAAGATCTTGGTTCAATACAACTTTTACACTTGAAATGGAAACAAAAGTCGATCTTCATAGCTGACACAATTACAGGACAACGAAATGTATACCACAGATTAGACTTCCAATATTTGCCAAGTAGATTTAAGAAACATTAAAGAGGGTTATGGTGGATCGTATGACCAATTTTGCATGCCAATATGCTGGGTGATTTTCTGTAACCCCGCTGCTAAGATAACAAGCCTGCAGTGAGGCGTTATGGTCAGGCAATACTTCTTTAACAAATCAGTCTAATGGTGCAAACCGGTGAGAGTCAGTAAGATGGGAGTAAATTGCAAATTTGTTGCTGATGATTAGCTTGGAATGGTGCCTATAAGAACAAGGTTTTTAGATCCAACCCAGAGTTTAAACGGAAAAACTTCTAGGTGACGATTCTCCAGTTCAACCATCAAGCAAGTTGATTCAATGAGGTCAGCATAACACCTTATATATAATATCATTATATCTGCAGAAATGTATATGCAGGTGTATATATGTGATTATATAGTTAACTATGTTTGTATATATATGTATGAGTATAGAATGTACTATATGTAAGTATGTGATGCTGGAAACTTGAAATGTCAAGCATAAAAAAAACAATCAAACATCCATTTGTGTGAGTGTGTGTGTGTGTATATCCAACGTATTATGTAGATGTCCATCTGTATTTGTATATCTAATCTGCAATCCATTAGACGTAAACATCAAACATAAAAAAAGCATCAAGTTTGTTAATATCCAAACTAATGGCGTTTCAATGGGGCAAAGCAAATTACAAATAACTTCATAAGTATGCATTTCAAAACAAAAAATATTGGGGTGGAGCAGAATAGGATAAAAATTTAGTCAAATGACTATCAAGGGAGGGAAAATGAAACCAGAAAAATGGTTGAACGGGTTGGGTGATCTCCGCAAACCCAAAATCTTGACAACAAATGGGTTACATCTCCAGCCGACCTGCTAAACCTACCAGATGGCAAGCCAACCAATTCAGACAACTTGGTTGGCTACTTGGCTGGGACTTCAAAACCATGTGTACAGATAAACATAGCTGGACCCTTAATCATTGCAAATATTAATGGCTTTATAAATTACACATGTTCCAAATTCTTAGTGACAATTATCAATTTCTAGCAATGGGTCATACAGCACTTGTTCCAAATTGTATTTTTGTTCTCTCTATGGTCATGCAATATCTCAAACTGCCATCACCTTCTTTAAATTAGACTTCACAAGAGAACACAGATGTGACATTGGATTCTCCCTTTCTCCTTTGGATCAGCCGTGTTTTATATTTTGTTTTATGGATGTGCGTGTAAATATAACAGGTAAAAGAAATTGCTTTTGTCTCCTGAAGAAGCAAAGATGATGTGATCCTACAACAATTTGATTGGCAATAAGGCTTCAAACGTATCCCAGATGATGGATCCTATTCTCAATACCCTTCATGAAAGCACGTTCACGTTGTTTCCTTGACTTTATCACTGCCATTCTAAAGGGTAATTGATGTTGTTGGTTTTAGAGCATATAACACGTAAAAACAAAGCTTTACTTCATTAGAAATAATATATTATAAATTTGAAAGTAAGCTTCGTTTGTGACTTGACTGTGTACAGAGATCACAGTTCCACATGCACTACCAATCGAGCACAGTCCTCTGAATTCATATCTGAATAGCCAATTAATAAACTCGCATATGAACATTACGATCTGTATTCATGTTCAAATAATTTATAAATACAACACAAAATCAGAGCTAGTTTAAAATAGGAACCATGTAGCTAAATCCTAACATAGGTGGGATTGAGACTCAGACTATCCGGCAAAATGAAAACTAAATTTGATGCAGGTTCCCATGTAGTAAAAAAATTTATACTTCTAGGCTCTTATGCAAGAGATTTTTCTGATAGAGACAGCATCCTGAAACATCACAATTTAAGTCCTCTCGTGTAGAGAGATCACAGTTCCACATGCACTACAATCGAGCACAGTACTCTGAATTCATATCTGAATAGCCAATTAATAAACTCGCATATGAACATTACGATCTGTATTCATGTTCAAATAATTTATAAATACAACACAAAATCAGAGCTAGTTTGAAATAGGAACCATGTAGCCAAATCCTAACATGGTTGGGATTGAGACTCAGACTAGCCGGCAAAATGAAAACTAAATTTGATACAGGTTCCCATGTAGTAAAAAAATTCATACTTCTAGGCTCTTATGCAAGAGATTTTTCTGGTAGAGACAGCATCCTGAAACATCACAATTTAAGTCCTCTCGTGTAGAGAGATCACAGTTCCACATGCACTACCAATCGAGCACAGTTCTCTGAATTCATATCTGAATAGCCAATTAATAAACTCGCATATGAACATTACGATCTGTATTCATGTTCAAATAATTCATGAATACAACACAAAATCAGAGCTAGTTTGAAATAGGAACCATGTAGCCAAATCCTAACATGGTTGGGATTGAGACTCAGACTAGCCGGAAAAATGAAAACTAAATTTGATACAGGTTCCCATGCAGTAAAAAATTCCATACTTATAAGCTCTTATGCAAGAGATTTTTCTGATAGAGACAGCATCCTGAAACATAACAATTTCAGTCCTCTCGTGACTGTTGGGTAGCTCTAGTAGAGAGTACCAACCGTACAGTACTCCCCCAGGATGTGCCGCATCCTACTGTTCCAATATTACTATGATGTGCTAGTTACGTACAATTCAGGTAGAGACTGGGAAATGGCACAAAAACTACGGAACTGAACTAAATATATCGAAAATTGGTAACTGCTGTGAAATAAGAAGAAATCGAAGTAGTGAATCACACGGGAAAACCGTCATGGTCATTGGTAAGGTTACTTGTAAAATGTAAAAAAAAAATAAGGAACTGGTAAACGCATACTGACGATTGATGATTCTTCCAGTTATCTATTGCAAACAGCCTAACCTTGGTTCCCTGCGTCCTAGACACAAGTGTCTTCCCGATGTTCCTCGTGGTGAAAGCAGACGGCACCTTGATGTCGTACCAGTCCTTCTTTGAGAAAGGATCGACCCTGGAAGAATGGAACATGCATCAACATGAGCAAAATCAAGTACGGGAACTGGATAAAGCCAGTGAGATAAGAGCGCGTACGTCTTCTTCTTCCCTCCCTTCTTTCCTTTTGAGATCCGCTTGTTCTTCCTGATAAAAAATGATGTTGATTAGCTGTTTCCGCAATCAGCTGCGTATTGGGATTATAGGAAACTGTAGGATACTCACCCGACGGCCATTGCTGCTGGAACCGGCGGCGGCGCCCCTCGCGCGGGTGGAGAGTGGGATTGGAAGGGAGGGGAGGGGAAGTGGCAACCTAAAGTGAAGGGCCACGCGATCTGAAAACCCTCGCTAGTTGGTTGTTTCCGGGTCGGAGCAAATGCCAAATGACCCGTTGGGCCTAACTGAACTGCAAATTTAGTGGGATAAGCACGAAAACGGAATAGACCGCCATACTCCAAATTTAATTAAGGGCTTGTTTAGTAGAGCTGCGTGTTTGTAAACTCACTAAATTATACCTTATTATACCTAACCAAACTAATTCTAGACAAAAAACACCATACTAGTTTGGTTGAAAAAATTATTTGTCTCATCTAGTCCAAATATTTTCAGAATAAATTTAGTGATCTGGTCCTAATTCGAGAGATAGGGCTGGTTGGTCACTCAAACCAATATCTCATTATAATATAAGTACATGTGGTGTGTTTTGGATTGAAGTGAGCAGGATCCACGAATTTCCAAAATATCAATCTTGAAACAGACTCACATATTCTCGTAAGGGCCTTAGTATCCAAGGAGGAAAGAAGAGATCAATCTGTGTTGTCGTTACTCGTTAGATGGCATTAAAGATCTTAGATGTCATTTTTCAAATTCTCAACTCGGCCAAGTAGGTAGAAAGGCCAATAGAATAGCCCATGAGATAGGTAATCAATGTTGTATAAGCATATGCAGTGTATTTTGGATTCAACTGAGCAAGATTCGTGAACTTCCAAAATACCAATCTTGAAATATACTCAAATTCTCGTGAAGTCCTTGGTATCCAAAGAAAAAAGAAGAGATCTTTTGGTGTTTTTAATCAATGGCAGTAAGTATCTTAGATGTCAGTTTTCAAATGCTCAACCCAGCCAAGTAGGTGCAAATGCTAATAGAGTATCCCATGAGATAGCTAACCATTGTTGTACAAGTAGTGATAGTCTCTTCTACGGTTATCTTTTTGCAATCTTTCTTTCAAATTTGACTATGTTTGTAACACCCCACTTGTATATTTATCCACATTAGAGTGTGGAAGCATAAAAATTCACATTTTTCAAGGGGAATGTCACAATTATGATATACATTGCAAATATATAGTTTAAATAAACCAACACAGGATAACATTTACAATTTCTCATTCTCAAATCCGTAATAAGGTTCACATATACAAATCTAGCAAAATCAAAGGATCTAACACTATAGTTGGTACCCCACCGATGCTTTTCTCCTTGGTAGTTATTGATCTAGGTTTTTCTCCTTAGATGGCCTTCTAGCTCCTAAGCTTGCTCCTACCTGCGGGCATCACACCCCCATCCATGCAATAAAACCAACGGTAAGTGGATTGAACATAATCTAAAGAAAACTTGAAACTGAAATAAACATATAACATTATACATTTGAACATTTAAAAGACATACATTTTCTTTTAGATCAATTTCTTTTATCTTAACCTATATAAGTAACCTCGAGTTGCACAAATGTACCTCTTCTCTTATGCACCGAAGTGCCTCTTCTCTTATGCACCGAAGTGCCTCTTCTCTTATGAGGAACTTATATAAGTTTTATTTTATCATTCTCTTTCTCATAAGGCTCTTATCTTTACATTAGACTTTATTGGTAACATTATCATTAAGATTCATGAAGGTGATACCATACATCATAAACAACTCAATACATCTTACTCTTATTGAATTTAACAATTAAAAACAGTAAATAACATAAACATGACATTCATTGAAATTCATACATGCATATTAATTCAAAACAAATTAACTATATGTTCAATTGCATGGACCACTTACCTTTTTCACTTGGAGAGTATCTTCTCTCTCTTCCTAGGTTGAGTAAAACCCTAATCATGATCTTGGGGATCTGGTAACCCTAATTACCATGTTTACAATATGTTTCACATTATTATACATTTTATTCACCAAATTAAACCCTAATTTCCATTTTTCATAAAACCAAGGTTTGATGATTTAAAATCAAACTCTGAAAACTACATATTCTGATTCCTCTTGAAAAACCATTTCCAAAACATATTTTTTCTCATTTTTCTGAGCATCGAGTGATTTACTATGAATTAATGAAAATGGACCTATCAAAATTTAGAAAAAATGCCACATGGGCCAATGAGAACCCGCCATATAGGCGCGGGTCTCGCCCAGGTGGATAAGTGGTCAACAAAAAGCAAAATCTTGAAAACCTAAAAATACCCATAGGCAATTAATCACCGAATTGAAACAGTGAGAACATCTTGGTCATTGCGGGGCCTGGATTGTTTCTGCTCCAGGCCCTGGCTCACGAGCAACAGCCGCAGGTGATCCCTGCAGGCGATCCCATGGGGCAACGTGGCTCAGGCCAAAAGGAGAGGAGCATTAGCTCTATTTTGTTCTCACAAAGCCAAAGACCCTTTACTGGGTCGAACTGTGGTTGGTGCGGCGAGCTCGGCTCACCGGAAAGGCCAACAGACCTTGGCATTGGCGAAGGAAAATGAGGTGAGAGGAAAGGGGAAACTCAGGTCCCTGACGCTCGCGAGGCCAACATGAAGGACGAGGTTCAGTCGGGTGGGAGAGGGGGTCCGTTGGATGCACTGCTCCACCTGTACCACCAAAAACAGGGGACGCGGTCAGAGACCAAGAGCTGAGGTACCGAAGGCGGAAAGGTACCCAAAAGAGTCTGAAAATAACCGCCAAGGCGCGGCAAGGCGAGAGGCGAAGATATCACAGTCAGAGGTACACTGAAGTGGTGAGACACAGAAATGTCGGAGGGCCTTACAGAGTTCCTATAGGGTATAACGTTTGGAGGCACGGAGAGCCAAAGTGATGGAAAAAAGGCAAAGAACATAGGTCGAGGATGCTTACTGTGTGTTTAATCGAGCTGAGGTGCTCGTACCAACGTGCACTGATCCACCATAGCTGGAGAAGGAGGAGGTGTAGGTCATGGAGTTCGGGAGCACTACAAGTTAAATCAAAGGTGGGGGAGTACCCCTTCAGGATAGGCGGTGCTCTTGGGGTCTTGATCGGCCAGTGGGGAAGGCAGAGACGGCGGCTACGTCTTTCAGCGGAGAGAGCAGTCCAAGCCCTAATGGGTGTTTTATGTATATAGCACGAGAGCCTACAAGCAAGGGCTCGTTTGGTGCACGAGAGAGCGATGAATCTGGGAGAGAAAGAATCGTGAGGAGAGAGCGAGTACAGAGAGAGAAATTTGTCATGAAATAATAAGCTGTCGACGCCCCACCTGCCTTAAGTGGCGGGAGGTAGGGGATGACGTCGACGCCGTCACATCTTGATCTGATGGTCAGAAAAGGTGCGTATATAAGGAAAAGAAAGGAAATGCATGACAAGGAAATAAATCCCGGAACCATAGGGAAAACAAAGACATTAAATGTAAATCATATTAAAGCTATATATAAACTTTTCCTAATTTAATTGAGTGGTCAAACAAAGTTCAAATGAGTCCAAATTTGGACCATTGACTCATTAAAGGGTCTAGAATATTCCTAGCCAATCAGATTTAGGTTTCTTCAACGTTAAGTCTGTGATTTCTATTTTTTCACTCTTTCTTAATTTAAATGCATAAACTAATTAAATAATTGATATAAAGGTTTCCATTATGAGTTCTTGCTCTAAATTATGAGATAAGCATCATTGACTCTTTGAAAGACATTCCATGCCTCTTTCTTGCCCTCTGGAATATTTTATTTGAAGGAAAGAGAAAACAAGAGCAAAATCACTTCCTTCATATGCTTTTATAAAAATAAAAGGGAAAGTGGCGTAATGATGCCAAGAGAGTATATTTTCTCACATTTTCGAAATAAAAGAATAAGGGGAACATTATTATTTATTTTTGTCAAATTCCTGAAGAGGAGAGAGAAAATGAACATTAGGGGTTTTATTTTGGAATATATATAAAGGAAAAAGCTTATTGCCCAAGTCTCTAATATTTCGAATTTCTTGCTTCTTTATCTTTCTCTTTCTCTTTCAAAGCTTTTAAACTTATTTCATAAAAGAAAAGGGAAAACACATTGCCATTATTACACAAATATTTACAACGCATCATATATTAGTGTTTGACTAGCATACACTCAAGTACCACATCTTAATGTGATTTAACTAGTATACAAATACGTTATAGTGTCAGCCAATTAAGATCTACAACATCATATATAAAGTGATGACAATGTGGGTGAAGCTTCATTACCAAGGTTACAACATCACTTCTACCAGTTCATGAGAAATTATACAAAAAACACAGTGTTACATGTAAAAATCAATGAAGTTGAGGCTACTAACTAAACACAAAGTGATTCTAAAACAAAGAGAGACGCTATAATCTCCATTTCATTGGTATTTTTGGGGAGTTTTCGTGAATATATTTAGCATTAGTTTCTAAAATAGAAAATGATGTAGTGATACTGTTAGATCTGATCTTTAACTGCATCGATACTACAAACTCCAACTTATCAGTAGTTTTCAACATAGGTTGCTAATGGGTTTTGTTCATAAAAAATAAATCTACTATATTGTATCCTCGGTTCTTTAGCGCACCTACATTGAAGACTCCATCTTATCGATAATTATTTGCATAAGGTTGTAGAGTCACTTTCCTATAAGAAAATCAATGTCATATATTTATAGTCTCATTTTCTTGTTACATAACTGATGTTATAGCTATTTTTTTACAATGAAACAACTAGTGAGATACCTTTATAGCCTCATTTTCTAATATATAAAAAAAACCAATGCTATAACTATGTTCTTGTAGCTGAATAGCAGGTTAGAGACTTGTTATTCATCGGACCACTTGCAATTTTGCGAAACATGCAATAAAACACAGGTACAAATTGAAATCACTTGCATTCAAATTCCATTTCAGCTTCATTTTCATTCACATGAACTGACAAAACCATAGACGTACCCATTGGCATTTACATGATACATTCACCAAATCATACACACATTCATATCTATTCTCATGGTTTGCTTTTTGAGTCATACACATATTCACAAATACATTTTATTCACATATCATACATGTATCCACACATATCCACATCATTCCCTAAAGAAAATTGTATTAACCAAACTTGACATAAAATAGAGTTTTCACATATTAATCAGACACAAAAGAAAATTTGTAGCCCAAAGTTTTGAACAACATAATCAGTCTAATATGAAAATAACTTCTTCTAAAAAAGAACTTACCCACTCCTCTCATATGGTTTAGAGCCTCTAATGCATAAGGTTGAGTGTTAAAGACCTACAAAAGGAATATGTATAATTATAAATATAATGTTTATAGAAAATGATTACAATTCAAATGAAATTATGAAGTTATGATTCTAGCTTTATTAGAAGTTGTGTATTTTGAATATCTTATGACATTGTCTTGAAAATGAAATCCATATACTTGATAGCGTGATATTTACATGCCTAATCGTTGTTTTTTATATATGACACTAAAAGTTGAGCTATGTGAAACATTCATAGATTATAATAAGCAACAATTGATAAAATATTTCAAGCCATTGAACTACCTTGAAATTCTTCCAAGTTATTATTTTCAATCTTTACATATATCTCCTCATCCTTCACAAAATTTTTATATACCCCTATAAGCTAAATGAATAAGATAGTTGACTGAGCAGACATAATATGGTTAAGACATATAATCAATGTGTTGGTGATTGAAGATTTATACTTACTCCATAAATGGGAATTTTAGTGCATGTCCCCTTGATGTTTTGCCCAATAGGTCATGATTAAATACACAATTGATAAGCTTAAGGTGAAATACCAATGATTCTCAATTCTTGACTCTGATCAAGAACAAGGCAATTTTAGAATATGCATAATCTCTAGACTTACTTATGCTTTTTTGTTAGAGTTAGTATTATTCTTTCCTTCCCATGAGTTTGTTAAATAATAGGAGAATCAGAAGGTCAGATATACAGCGATCTATGTTAAACACCCTTCTAATAAGAGGTTTTGGTGTAAATTAATAAACTTATGTTAAGTAAGGGGTTATAGTGCAAATGAACTATCTAATATGTCTAGTACTAAACAATAAGTCTAGATAATTCTTGGGCCTAGTATATTAGAAAAAAAATAATGAATATAAATTTTTATCACTTACCAATATCTATAAGAAATTATATTAGTACAAATAATAACCTCAAGCATTACGTTGGGAAATAATACAACTAATAGACTTTGAAAAGGAAAATTGACATAAAGTAATAATAATAAAAGTAGTATGTATAATTATGGAAAGAGTTTCCATCAAAGAAGACTCTAAACCAAATAACTACTAAAATGTTTGAGAGAAATATCAGTTGTGATAATAGATATACTATTTATGGCATAAAATCCTAAATGCCAAATAGTATGAGGGATAGTTTTAATGGGGGATTCTAATAATCAAAATTGAGATCTAAACCTTATAAATTGCTCAAGGGTGAAGTTTTATTATGCTTGAACACTCCTAGATACCTAAACTATTCGAGGAAATATAATATCAAAACAAAATCCTAAAAATATCACTACGAAAAATATGGTCTTTAACTACAAAAAAATTGTAGTGAAAACTCCAAAATTTGTAGCTAAAAGCTTTGGCTACATTTATCCTTACATTTAGAATATGAAGCTAATACTCGTGTAGCTAATTGTTTAGGCTACATTTTTCAAAGTTGTAGTTAGTTATTCCTCTGGCAACAAATTCATATGTAACCCTAATTGTAGGTAAAAAATGTCCTTACATATAAAAATGTAGTTTCCATTGTAGCTAAATATATTACTACAATTCAATTTGTAGCTAGATATGTAGGGAGAGATGACATTGGTTACAATTTCTATATGTAGTTCATGTATAGCAAAAATTAGCACTTACTACACATGTAATTATAGCTAGTATGTAATGAAAGACACCATGTACTACACATACATATGTAGTAAGAGATATTATGTATCCAGTCAGTCGCTTGCCAATATAGAGGGGTTTTCAAAAAGAAAAAAGATGAATGTTAATCAAGATCGAGTTGTGCTTACAATGTCAACAATGATACTTTTATTTATATCTAAACAATGAGTACACGTGGGGAGGACATTAACCTGGCCCCTATTTTACAATATGCATGGAAAAAAGATACATGTATACAATATCTTCTTCTGACTGCCTCTATCCACTGCAGACTCTATATGCCACATGATCACGTGCATCTTCTTCTATCTTGATTTTTATTTTGTATTAATTCTACCACTTGTATTGTCAACGAATATGATAACATTGATAAACTCATAAGAAGAGAAAGACTGCTAAGGTATTGCTCTTCTTGATTGAAAATAGAGAACTTCTTTGTGCTCTGCTTCCGATTGGCCATTGGAAGCTCATGTAGTTGATATGGATATTCATGGAGATTTTTGAAAGACAAATCATTCTTATCAATAACTGGAAGTTCCACCCGGTCCCCAAGTTTGAGGTTTCCATATATCTCAACACATATTTTGTGAATCTGAGACTATATATTGGATAATTCATTTGTCCTCTCTTCCTTTTGCTATGGTAGTTGTTCATGTACAAGAGATATGTCAGCCACTATAACTTAACATGCAGTAACATAATTTGGGTTATGAAGGTGAAAGTTAGAGAGTATGACACTAATTTTGAGAAAATGACATGTACTGGACCAAACCAATGAAATTATTGCATAGTTTACCTTTCACATGTACATGAACACCAGTCTATGGTACTCCCATCAAGGTTATGCAATGGGTTATTTTGTCTAGGATGAAGATGTGATACGAAGACCTTCTCTACAATCATTCTTGGCATCAAATAACCTGACCTACAAACAACACAGAATCTAATGCTCAAATAGCTTAACTATGAACTAGCAATTAATTTTAATTGTCCAACTTTTAGATGCAACTTGACCTCAAGAAAGTAATTAAGATGTATGTTTAAATTTGTGGCATTGTTAACTTTTTGTTACTTTTGAATATATAGTTTGACTATTTGTGATTTTTAATATATAGTTTGACTCAACTTCATAAGATGTATGACATGATGTCTTCATTCTCAAACTTCTGAAAATGAGGATAGTTGGACATACAAGGGTCCAAAGTTAGCTCAGTCTATCCTTTCTTATGTTCCAACTAGAAGGGGGAAGAGAGTTCAAATCAAATGAACCAAAGATAAAACTTGTTATGTATGTCGAGCCTCGGTTTTCCAATATATTGGGCGGTCATCTGGTACTATCAAAGTTTCAGAATAAAGTTTACTTGTCTGATGTGGTTCTCAAGTCATTTAAGTAAAGAACTTGCAGGCTCCTGAGTTACTTGCTATCCTTCCAGAGTCCAGACATTTATGGATATTCAACCATTTTAATTAATGACCTTTTACATTCATTACGTAACTATATAGCTTCCAAATTGCTTACCAGTTCAGGGTGACTTGTAGCAAAATCAATTGACATAGAGGCACCCAGGCTAGGCCCAACCAATGTCATGGGTCTTCTGATATGAGACCTCCAAAGCTACAAAATAGAGTATACCATGTTACAGTATCACACGAGAAGAATAAAAAAAATAAGGAAGATGATTGGTAAGACATATACTAGAATACAAAAATTAAAGAACTAAAAAAGAAAAGAAAGGGGTTAAGAACATATGACCAACAATTTACTTACCCCATATAAGACAGATACATGGAATATGCCAAGCAAAATTGGTGCAAGTAATACACATTGGTGATACTATCACCAAAGATCTACGAGGGGCGCAAATGGTCAGAGAACAAAAATATTAGGCCATCTAAAGGTGGATAACATTGAACATATCTATCCATCAATATTCCCAATCAAAATATAGAACGCTAACAAGTTTTGATGACCCAAGGCACTAAAGCAAATAAAATAAGTCCACCTACAAGATTCAACAAATTAAACATCAAGAAAAATGAGTATATAATCTGCACAATACAAATAATAGATAAATATAAAAAGAATAAATGATGCATTATGCATACAAACCTCATCAATCTTACACAAATTTGTTCACCTCTAACAAAAGTGTACTTTTATTCACATGTATTCAAACATATTCCTTACTGAGTGTCTCCAGCTCCCTAAAAATGGCATGCGAAAGGGACTTAATGCTGAGATCCATGTCATAGCAGCTCACCAAGGAACAATATTGTCTCAGGACAAAAGAACATAAAATATTCCTCCTTGAGATTGTCCAATATATATATGACCACATTTAGCCTGAGAATGCGAGGATGTGTCGAAGTAGCTGACAATTTGCCAAACAACGAAGCAATGCTATTTCTTACAAAGTCAAAAAATAGTGGTGATGCTTCGATAAAGACCAAAAACACTGAACAAAGGACGAGAAACACGTGAGCTCCACTCTCAAGCCTGAGATCCAATCTCTAAAACCAAAACCAACAAATTGGATACAACCTGTACATAATTTATGGATTTAAGAGGAAACAAAGTACCTGATACATTTTATCTTTATATATCAGCAGAAGTGGAGATTAAGCATGCCTGGTTGATGTACTAGTTGTTGAGAGCCCAATCATCACACACGGAAGAAAACTTCTTAAATTGGGAACCTACAAGATCATGTCTGTGAATAACATTGAAAGAAACATAATGTAATCAGAATGGATAAGAAAAAGATAAGACTGCCCAAAGCACCCAAACAGGATATGAGTACCTTATAGCTTCATTATTGCCTTTTTTATTACTGGCTTGTACTTTCCTATTAACATAGAAACTCCGTTATTTGTAGGAAAGCTACATCACCCTTCATATCTAAGTGATAAGAAAATCATGATCAAGCAGGAGCTATTCTTGTAAATCATGAAAATATGTATATGTACATCAGCTAACTGGCCAAAGAAGTGAGATTGTCACTTAAACTTCCCTTTGTACTTATCTTCATGTTTTCTTTTCTCCAACTCAATTTCCACCATAGAGATGGGCATCTTCTCAGTTTCAACTTTAGCAACCTACTCAGTAAAATAAAGAGTAAGAGCTTCAGGAAAGTTAAAAATGTACAACATTAAGAGTGAGTAACAAGAATAGTAAACAATAAACATAGTCATGTTATCTATTTCAAGAATTAGTGGGTAAAATGTGACCTACATTCACAGTAAGCATAGTCCTACTATCAACTAATTCTTGCTTGAAAAGCAATAGTGCAAAGCACTATACACGGTGTGCACGAATTTTCAAGGATGCGCTAAAGTGGGCTACTGATCAACTTTCCTAGAAAAGGTCTGAAGGTGGGGATCATATTCCTCCTGTTCACCACCCATGTTCTTTGAAGTCAGTCTGTAGGTTCATGAAAAAAGCAATATGGATTGTCCCTGATGTGGTTTCTTTTGGGAACTGGTATAAACCAAAGAAAGTATGCCTTGAGAAAGATATTATTCTTTCATATGTACCAAACTTAGATGTTTGTGATGTAAAATGCTTACTCGAGAGCAGGCCTCAGAGAAAAACAATGTGATTCTTCCATGGAAGACTGAAAAGAAATGTCAGATGTAAAACTTGTAGAAAACTTGTAGCTGAACTATAAGGTACTGAGGGAGTTATTATGGAAGAGGGAACTTTAGGTGAATCTTGGAAAGCTGTAGCTCAAGCACTATTGTCCTATGGAGGGGTGTGGATAGGACAACATTCATGGATAACCACTCAGTCTCCTCTAAGAGACAAGGCTGAACCATGTCAGTGCATGTCATGTCCTATTTGAATGCAGCCTATAGTATTAGTCTTCATAGGACTGTAGTAAAAGACAATGATCAATGATATGATGACATAGTAGATTTAGTAACTAAGGTATGGATTCAACAAAATATATTGTGGTGCTCTTTATGATCCACAAATGGGGCCCCAACCACTTGATAATGTGTATTACATGAGCAAAAAGGTGATATATTTAGGTATGACAGTGTGTCTAACAAATCATGTTTCGGCTGCTTCCATTGGATGTGATTGTTGCATGTTGTTGTTTCTGGAGTCTCTGAATCTGGTGGAGAGAAAATCAATAAGAATGGTATATGGTGAACTGCAATTTTGAATAATGTAATGTGGGAATCTCAATTAAGGTTATGAAGGCATCTCTTAATTCTGAATTGGCCTTACCAATTTTAGTAAGTTTCTTCTGTGGGGACTATATCTGCAGTTACAAATGGATCTTTATGGTTGACTTGTCACCATCTGGGTGGTTGGAGTTACTATCTTCCCCCTAGGAGTCATTCTTCTTTTTCGAGCTCCTGTAGATGATGTCAATGTGATTGATTTTGGACCCATCATGACCCCGATTGAGACATATCTTTGATGGTGGGGAGAACTACGGTTCACGACTGGAGACTTCTAGATTGGATGAGTCCTTAGAGTAGGCTTGGAGTGTGCATAAGATACACCATTTTTGTCACAAAGCATATGAAGGAAGCACTAGAGAAGCTCAACAAGGTCACCAGAATTATTTGTGATTAACATTGATCTAGCATTTCTAATACATGCAAAAGGTTTGTGTTATATGAAAATTGGAGACTCACTAATGATTTTAAAAATAAATGACTGAACCAACTTGATTCTAAAACCATAAAATATGTATTATTAAAAATCCATATGACAAGTCCTATACATAAAGACAAGAGTGGATATCCCTTTAAATTGGTTTGGCATATAATCAGTGATAATATCATAAAATCCTTATTCGATTTCTTATCCAGTGAAAAGGTAATATGAGAACTGGATAAAAATTCCATTGTCCTAATATGAGAAATAGTGAAAAGGGAAATAATGTATTTCTCTCTGAAATAAATAATGTATAGTTTATGTCTCAATGTTATAATGTAAACGGAAAGCCTTACATGGCTATCAACATGCAACAATTTGAAATTTTAGACTACATGGAGCTATATAGGGTAGTGCATTAGTTCTTGTGCGAGTCCTACATAACTTCCCTTTTTCTACGAGTCCTACGTAACTTCCCTTTTTCTTTCTTTCAGGCATCTTAATTTACATGAGTGTGGCATTTGCAGTAGTTTCTTACTGCCTTATATATACATAGGAAAGTACATCTTGGAACATGTTTTAATAATGTATTTCACATAACACTTGTAGGTGTACATTTTGTATTCATCATGTCCTTAAGTCAGGATGCATCCTTTACACATGATACACACCGGATCTTGTTATCATCAGCTAGAAGACTAACATTTCTTTACTGATAATGTCATCACATCTGCAAATAATGGTATACACCAAATATATTAATGAGCAGGCTTTTCAAAATTCACTACTTTAACTACTAGTACCATGCACCAAACATATTACTTTTCTTTTGTAGTTTAATTAGACCTTTCATTGTGAGATTGGCACTAAAAGGAAATAGAATCAATTTGCTAATTCAATAAAACAAAGTACAAGGATAAGACAATATGCAACTACAAAAGGCATTCATTCATGTTACCAATATCTGCTAAGGCTAGGTGAGATAATATGTAGATCTATCTAGCAGAAGATATCAAGTCGCAATTTGGAAGATGAAAGATTACACCTTTATTCAATTTTTAGCAAATTGCTTTATTTGATTTTCTACATATAGCTTTATTTCACTAAGACTGAAGAGTATAAGGGATTTGATACACTAGATTCTAATTATATAAAAGTACTATTCTGAAATGAAAAATATCATTTGGTCTTAAGTTAGTGTAACATTTCAGGTAGTAAAAGACAATAATTCAATTCTATCGTTCATCTTACTATGGTGAACCATGTAGTTAACTTCTAAGGAAGAATCTGATATGAGTTGGAAGTTTATAAGATGAAGTATATTATTTGATTGAATGTGGGATTAGACAACAACTAGATGGAGTGATAAATCCTAAAAAAGGACTACCTATTTAGTCGGTAATGACATTTCTGATACCTTGTTGGGTCGATAATGACATTTCTGATATCTTGGGATGGGCATTTCCTGTACATTCAATGTATTTGACAGAAACAACATATATGAAAAAATGCACTACTTGTTTAGGTTCCTTGATCTTCCATGTGATGAAACCGTAAAGAGTAGAGAATACTATTGTTTGTATTTTAATATTCCTTTTATTCATTTGGATTGTTGATTACGTATTTCCAGTTTCTGTCTATATGTGAGTATAGCCTTTAGTTGTACCGGTCTGCTCGTTGTAGATGCCAGTTGGGCTTCTCATTAGCATTGTTGTAGGATCATGGATCACTTGCTATACATTAAAGCAGATTCGTAGAAGATTATCAGCCTTCAAGCGAGCAACTGCACAGTAACATATGAGTTTATATACTGGATGTCAACTTCAACAAAGTTAAAGGGTGTTCTAACAACAACATCATGTGGCCTGCTGGAGAAGCTCATGTCTATACATCCTAGATCTTCATGACTCCATATCACCATCTTCCGAATGTCCCAGTCCAACTGGAAGTATGGCTGCTCTATGCTCCTAAACAAAACTTATCGTGTAGCTGTTACATAAGGTCTATCATTTGCAGGTTGTAGCATAAAAACATGTTCTGGCTTCAAGACAAATCATGAACTTGGTCCAATGTTATTTACATCTAGAGGAGTAACTTGCATCAAATCCAAGAGATAGTGTCTAAACAATAAATAAAGATATGAAATTAGTGTAGAGATTTCAACTATGAATAAGTAGAATCAGGGAGGTGAGCAATAGTTACACATATAGCACAATATAATGAATGTATACTCCAAATTCCACAAAATTTGACATGATTAACTAACCTCTTCTTCCAGCTCTTTGAGGTCTAGAAAAGTTCTTAATGAAGCTAAATCAGGACAACTTGAGGTGGTAATCTCAAAATGCTACCCTCAAGCATTCTACAACGCTCCTTCCTTCTCCTCTGTCTCAAATATTCAAAAACTTAGTTGCATGGGTTTCCTACAAAATCTAAAAAATGTAGTTTTTCTAGATATGATCCTTAAGAGTTACAAATCAAATTTCTTTGGAAAAGAGGACTGCAGTCATTGGTGTGAACTGTGATACTAGAATAACAACTATGACTATCTACTCTGGACATTGTTTGCTTCTCATTTCCAAACTCAAGTATTTCTTTCCTTGCCATATTCATACTCCTCACAATCAAACAAATTCTCAAAGTCATTAGCAAAACAGAGCCATATGGCAAGCATATGGGTAACAATTGTAGAAATCTTGAAATGAACAACCCAATTTCAGCCTAGCTCCATGAAAAAGACAAGTGTAATGCTTACGAGAAACAATGAAGATACAAGTATGAAAGAAGCCTCCAAAATTACTAGCCTCATGCAGGAAGGAGCATCATTAGTTCCATCCCCAGTAACAACCACATCATTGCCCTTTCCTCTTAATGCTTGCACGAGAAGTTTTTCATTGGAGGAGGATGTTCCCATTACCTTCAATTAACACACAAAAAGGATAATTGAAATAACAAGAAGGAAAATGCAACAATGCCTGTAACGCCCGAGCCCACTGCCCAAGGCTCTAGAAGAGTTTCAGGAATGACGACTGGCCCCACAGACCACCACTAGCCTTAACTGCATGCTTTTCCCCCACTCACGTACAAGCCATGGTCAACTTTCCGATTGGTCACCCATCCTAGTACTACTCCAAGCTGAGCACGCTTAAATATAGAGCTCTTTAGTGATGGGCTCCCGGAAAAGGAGGTGTACCTTGGTGATATGGGTAGTCCAATCGTTCCTTTTAAGATCATTATATCTGAGGCCTCAAATCCTGGGATGTTACAATCTCCCCCACAGACCACCACTAGCCTTAATTGCGTGCTTTTTCCTCACTCACACGCAAGCTGGGGTCAACTTCCTGACTAGTCACCCATCCTAGTATTACTCCAAGTTGAGTACGATTAACTATGGAGTTCTTTAGTGAAGGGCTCCAGAAAAAGGAGGTGCACCTTGGTGATATGGGTAGTCCAATCGTTCCTTTTAAGATCATTATATCTGAGGCCTCAAATCCAGGAATGTTACAATCTCCCCCACTTAGACTCTTGACGTCCTCGTAAAGGCTCAACTATATGGCCTCATAATATCACCCCATTTCAGTGCAGACCCAGAATGGCCCATGGACACCCAACTCCCGATCACGGAATACCAACGCAAGGGTGGCTACATCAACCATGGATAACCATTTCCAACATGCCTGGACCGCACGACTCAAGACTGGCATGTCGCATGCCCATGTGGGCCCCACCTAATGGAGGGGTTATGGCGCTGATACCATTTGTGATGCCCGAGCCCACTACCCAAGTGTAACATCCCAATTTCAGAGTAAATTCAAACCTTAATGTGATTCTCCTGATAAGAGTCCACTAAAGGACCAAATAAACCTAATCGTAGTTTAATATATAAATGAGCTCAGAAAAGACGTATGTCACCTTTCTTAACAATGCACACATAATCTCGTAAATATGTAATGTTAGTAATAGGATGCATATGAATATGAATGATTGTTTCATATGGACAATAATAGACATAGTGTGATAATAATTGGATGTTTAACATGTGTGAAGATAACTGATGTGCTTTATGTAAGTTCATATATAATTGATCAACATAATGAGTAAAATATCATAAATGATATAGAATAATGTTATGTAGATTTTATAAAAAAAGTGATGCTAATTAGACTCAGAATCCTAAATATTGATAATTAATGTAATATACAGGTCTCAATTAGCTTGCTATGAATCTTGAGATGATTTGGATAATCCTAGATAGCACATTATTATTGGAGAATATGATGTCTAGGTATTATGTTGTGATTGATAATTCAATTTGTTGAGCTAGATATTGGGACATGTGAAATCACACACACTATAATGGTGTAGTCTAGTTAGTGAATTAGGTTGTGATAATTTTGTACAAGAAGATTATAGTTATAAGAGGTGTTGATCAAATTTTGGGACCTATCTGAATTAAAGAGTAGTCTATAGAAATTATGTAAGGAATATATCAATTTAATGCCTTTTTAAACAATGAGCCAAGGATATGGAGGGATGAACCGATGGTTCATGACCAAACCTTCAGTTCATTTGAGATGGGTTAGTTCCTTGAATAACGCCAATATCAGGGAGACATCTCGTGACTCTCACAGGGAAGTGATTAGAGTCCATACTGAATCTGGTCTCTTTGAGAGAATAAGAAGCAAGGGCCTATAAAAGTATTAGACCTTAGCGCCACAAAGGAGGACATTCCTTAGGGTTTTCAGCGGCAGAAAGAGATAGATGAAGAAACCGTAGAGAAGAAAGGGAGGAAGAGGAGAGTTGCGGCGGCTGACGCCCCAGCCCTCTCCAACTAGACGCCCTCCTTAAGAAACAAGAAGAGCAAATCTCAGACGTTGAGGTTGTGGACACCATGACCCGAGGTGCCAAGAAGCTTCGTAGTCGGTGTGGAACTCACATACAGGAGGATCGAGAAAGACCTGTGCGGTCTGCCCTGTTCTGGCTGCGGAAACAGAGGAGGCGACATCAGGTCGTATAGGTGAGGTCGCAACTGGGTCAAGCCTGGGACTGCCTCTATCCGTGCCACATCATGGGGTTGGAAGCTCGGTGGTAGCATGACCCAAGAAGGTTACGTGATCGATCCCAGATGGCCGATCTTCGCTGGAAAGGAGACCGAGAGGCGGCGCCCTATTTCTGCGGAAGAACAAGGGAAGCGCGAGCCCCCGATCACGCCCCTGCGAGCAAAGAGGGAGAGTCCCTCCTTGCTGGGCCGCCGGGTCATGAGGCCCAATTAGGCTGAAATGTGCAGGAAAATAAGGTAATGAGTATGATTCGATTTCAATTTGTTATGAAACTTAGGGATTCATAGATATCATTATGGTTGTCAGAATTGGGTGTATGAGGACTCGTTGGAAAGCTAGGGATATGAAGAACATATTGAAGCAGGTTACAGACTCTTAAATTATCTGGATAAGGTAATTTAATTTAAGAAAAGTTAGATATGTGAATTAAGTGCATATATGATGGTGATTTATTAAAATAATGTTATAGGTGTGGACCTCATCATTGAACTTCAAGCAAATGTTGCACCACAATCTTAATAGGTATGATGAAATGACCACTCGTGATTTAGAGGTTTTGTTGATCCTATATGATGTATTGGGTATGCATGCATGCATGCCATAAGATTGTGTAGGATATGATTTAAAGATGAAGATGCGAGTAGACAGATATTTGAGATTTAAAAGAAATGTCTTTTAAAGGATTTAGACCCGACTAGAGGAATTCAAGATGAAGATTTTATCCTCTATAACACAGGTAAGTGGTCCATGCCCATGAGTATTTATGTTTATCAAACCAAGTACATTTACATGCTTCTTATATATGACCTTCATGTCCTACATTCTAAGTTAAATATGTAAGAAAGATTTTATGTGCTTATGATTGTAGAATTTCATATGCTCAATACCTTAAGTAGTGATGTGTCATGGAATGATTCTAGATCATGAAGTTAAGTTCATAAGAAGGATAAGAAAATATAGTTCTATCATATCTCTTAAATATAGATGTAACCATGTATTGAGATTTCAAATAGGAACATGTCATCAAGATTTCTTATATATGTAGCGATCTAAGAAATTAAGAAGTGAAATAGATTCATTAATAAGGTTGATGTTTAAAAGTTAAGTATTATGTGAGAATATGGGTGTTGCACATGGTAGACCATGGCCCAATTTCCAAGATAAATATACTATTGGGATTAGAATATATTGTAACTTGAGTTTATGATGATAATACCAAATTATGACAAATTAAGTTATGATTAGGTTGCAAGACGATATTTTATAAGATTTTTATTTTGATATTTAAGGTTTAATATGTAAGTTCATATGCAAAGTTTTAGGGTAACATCATATTTTATAAGAAGGATTGAACCATCTTGTCAGAATTGATATTTTTAGATATGTTGTACTTATGATACTTTCATAAGCTTGACTTAAGATACTTTATATACTTAGCATTTCTATATTCATTTCAGATCCTTTCTCATAAAACATTAGACTCATTTATGATATAATTGGTATAATGAAGTAATCTTACCAAATTAGAGTTTTAGAATAAAGTTTACCAAGATAATGAGATACATGTTCAAATACAATAACAGATTCAGTTTAGAACTCAAGAATAAGAGATTTAGATTCATACTTAGACCAGATTTTGAATAAAGATACATGATAAGGGTTTTAGACCCAATCTCAATTATGAAGTAATTGAGATCCATATTCACATTCAGTTTTAGATTAAGTTTATCATTAAGAATAAAAGACTCAGATTCAGATTCAGATTTAGAATTCAGTACATGCTCAGTACTCAGTAATCAGTTTCAAATAAGTTCAATTATCAGTATTCAGTTTAATATAAGATGAGTTCAGATTCAGTATTCAGTAAAGCTATCAGTATACAACTTCAGTTCAGATTAAGAATTAAGTAAGTTTAGACTTAAGATAATTAAGTTGAAACCTTCACATAAGACATTATATGATAAGTCCTCATTCAGTTAGTCCCGGGACGATTCAGAGGCATCTGTTGCCAATTCAGAGGAGTGTTACTCCAATTCAGAGGTGTTGCGACACCAATTCAGGGCGTAGTCACGCCAATTCAGAGACACCTCGGTGTCATTCAGGGCATGTAGTGCCATTTCAGGGTACTTTGGTACCAATTCAGGGCGTAGATACGCCAATTCAGGAGGACTTATTGTATAATGGTGGCCACAGTCAGATAAAAATCGTAAGTAAAAGATACCTTAGATTAGAGATGCCCATAACCTCATCCATGAGTGATGAGAGGGAATTAGATAAGATAAGTATGACCCATGCACGGTAGTGCAAGTCTTGAGGTCCATGTACTAGGGTACATGTCTCCAGAGAGAGAAAATGTAGAAAGATAAGAATTCAGATAAACTAAAAAGAGAGAATATGTTACAGACTTTACTCAGAGTTTGATGTTAGTTTCATGTTTATAAAATCTAATTTCAGTTCTTTAGCAATGTTTAATTTAGAATACTCATGCCACTTACTCTAACGACTGTTTTTCCCGATGCATGGCTGGGGACGCGGTGTCCGCAGGTTTTGGAGCAATTGAAGAACAAAGGGACCAACAAAGGCTTAAGAGACTTTCAAGCTTGCCTAGTGGGGTGCCATCTACCTAGATGATCCTGAGTATTGACATCTTTTTACTATGAACTTATGCATAAATATGATGTAGTTTTATGTTGACAAAAATCTATGTATGAATCAGTTTTACTAGTTTTGCAAAGTGTTTCATTTACTTTTATTGCAATGGTTATCATGTTTGTGACACTCCCAGATGAAAAAAAAAAGTTTATTGCTTTCGCTCATGTGTTATGAAAATTTGGGTGTTACACCAAGGCTCTAGCAGAGTTTTAAGAATGATGACTGGCCCCACAGACCACCACTAGCCTTAACTGTGTACTTTTTCCTCACTCACGCGCAAGTCAACATCAACTTTCTGACAGGTCACCCATCCTAGTACTACTCCAAGATGAGCACACTTAAATATGAAGTTCTTTAGTGATGGGCTCCCGGAAAAGGAGGTGCACCTTGGTGATATGGGTAGTCCAATCGTTCCTTTTAAGATCATTATATCTGAGGCCTCAAATCCTAGAATGTTACAATGCCAATTTAACAAAAAGCAATCCAATAAAGGTATGCCAGGAATCTTTCAAATGTTAATATGTACATCTAACCAATTATTATTATACAATGTGTCTAGAAAAACCCTGTTATTCACATTAAAAACCAATTGGGTGGTATATAAAGTAATGGGTTTTGTTGCATTCTTACATCACCATTCACGTATCTTGTATATTATAGCTTTTCAGAGATGCAATTTGCACTTCCTTGATTGCTGCCTACTCATGATTCATATTAATGAAATGCTTCATGGGTCCTAGATATGAGGTATCAAAAGAAATATTCAATGTTCTCTTCAAGGTAAGAGACACTACAAGAACATTGATTCCATCTCGTACTCAAGTTTGCCCAGATAAAGAAAAAGGAGACCTTATTGTCCTTTTGCATGAATTAGAGATATAACTTCTCCTGGAGAACAATAAATCAACCCAAAGACTGAAAAGATTGTCTCGTACAAAGCTCAAAAGAAATAGATATTAGCACTCTAATGAATTTGAACTTAGTTGTCTAACTACACCATTTCAAAGCTCTTTGAGGGGGATGAAGAAAGTGTCTCTATAGGAGAGCCTCTAGATTATGGAAATCTAGTTTTACTAACAAGAGAACCTAAGACATTTTAATGTACTCAAAGATGCAATGGAAGCCTAAGAATGAACTAATTTCCTCTTTAAGCTACCTAGGCAAGCATTATTCTTCTGATCTTATTGAGAAACATTTTCAAAATCTACATAAGATAATAAATTCAAGTGATAATGAATAGGCTAAGAGAATGCACAAGCAGATCAAGACTCCAGAACAACTCCCTCTATAAATGGCACCATGAAATTTTACTAGCATTATTGTCTGCTATTGCCAATTATAAGTTTGTTCTTACAACCTAAGCATGTCGCCTACCTAAATCATATCATATAAAAGGAATGGTGTGGACAACTAGTATGCATTGATAAAAACACGTTGCTCTCTACATAAACACCTAGAAAGATCACTCAAGCAATGATATACCATCAAAAGGACAGATACTAAAAAATAATCACTACCTAAAAGCCATAATTCATCAAACAAATTATCAACTAAGTAGATGTTGTGGTGTCCCCTGGATGCTTATTGAGGACTTCAACGTAGTAACTAGTAGCAAGTAGCAACTAGTTCTTAAAAGGCAGGGCTCTAAAACTTTCAATTACACATATACCAAAGTTTTTGTTGATTATACAGATTGCACCATCCGGATTACAAGTTTTGAGGAGCCAAAGTCCTCTTGGAAAAGAAGTAACCGCTTGAAATACATGTTAGAGGTCTCAGTCACTCAGTCAAATACATTAGATGTGTGAGAAATATTTAGATAAAGGATATCCAACTCACAAACGATAGATATTAAGTTGACACACAACAAAGCGTTGGAAGGAACGACCTCCTTATCCATGAGAGTGTAAATGTATTACAACATTTAAATGAACATCTACATATGAGCAAAAGAACAAACTTGATATTGTAGAGCATACAGGAAACACAACAATAAATAACTAAATAATGAGAATAAAATCGCCATCCAAGAGTAAAAGGTCACAAATAATTTCCTTAAAAAACAAGGTCACAAATACGACAACTATGTGAATAATAAATAAACAAATCCTACTAGACCAGATATGTATATGGGCACCATATTAAAAGAGATACAAAGCATACCTATCTGTCTAATGACGCAACAATACAGACCGTATGTGGTAGCCGAAACAGCAACGAGAGCAACTGACTTAACCAAATCTATCTCATCTGGTTGTATATAAATAGATCATAGTACAAACCATTCTTTTTTTTTAAGATTCTGGAAGCTCAATGTGTGTAAGCTGTAAGCATGTGATGATCTGCAAATATGTTGGACTCACTGACATATGATCATCTTGGTCTACCTTTGAAACTGGTCTAGGAACTGCAAAAATTTTACCTTCCAATGAAACGTTGGTCATATTGCCATGAGCTCTTTTTGGAAGACCGGAAAAGGGAGCATTGTATTCAGCCGAAGTCTGTTTTCCAATGCCCTTTGAATCTATTTGGGGCAATTAAAATGATTTTACTTTTTGCTGTCTCATGACAACCCCGTGATGTCTTCCTGTGTGTTGGTCAAAGATAATAAAAAAACAAATAAGCATAGAGATAATGAGACCACATCATAATAATCATACCCTTTTGTACCGACATAATCAACATCTACAAAACGTAATACCCAAGCCACCATCATCAAAGCTGTTCTCGGTCCTTGTATCTAGAGGAGCTACTTCCGGTGTTGCAGCTTCGCAATCAAACCCCATAGCAAGCACCTCAAGGGCACCCAAATGTTGCCTCCTATTGCTGTCACATATATTGACTTTGGAAGAGCATTCCCACAAGAATCAGCCATCTCCTATGCAACACTCATCGCCCACTTGATTCATACCACCACCAAGATTCCATTTTTAGGTATCACCCCATAATAGTTCCATGTAATTACATGTCTTCATCTAATAAACACTGCTAGCCGCAAATCCTTCATGTGGGATTGCTAATGGTAATAGTTTATTTGAAAATATATTGTTTTTGTCAGGCTTGAATAGAAAGATTTAATAACAGATAACAACAACAGACTTGTTGCTTTACGAAGCTACGGAGATGTAGCTACATTAAAAAATCATAAATAAACATAATTAACATTATGGAAGTCTAGCGATCAGCTATTGTAGGGAGTCAATGAGAACGGAGACCATTAGTGAGTTATGATAAAATGTCAGATCAAACAAACAAGACTTGATAGATGCAAAATAGACTTTTACTTGGTGCCCGTTCGAATTGTTCACCTGTACATATTTGGTTAGCATGAGTAATAATGGCCGCTGTCCATTTTCATCACTAGACAAAAAAAACCCACAAAATAACCTTGTTTTACGGTTGTCTTTACTTTCACTTGCCAGATCCCAAATTAGTTGTGCCATCAACGGAGACAAATATGAGTTGTCACTGATACCTAGAATACTGATATCTAGAATACCGCAAGCCGGAGTGCTTACCTCTTGTAACCTTCCGGTGTGCATAGAGCATCACGGCCTTCCCAAGCACACTGCTCGTTGGAGCACTGCGTCGTATAAACCCCTGTGCTTCATTCACTATCAATATAGTCTGCTTCTGAGATGTTGTAATGCATCCATCGCTTAGGGAAGGCATGAGAGGATACAGAGTAGAGAAGCATCCAGAGGGGCATATCCAGAGTAGAGAAGCATCCAGAGGGGCATATCCAGAGTAGAGAAGCATCTTCTTTGAAGTGATTCTCATTTGAGAAGGCGGAAGGGGATCGAATGTGTGCGAAGTTGGGATTTTGATTCAGGAGAAATGGGGATTTGGTAAGTGGGAAGGGACGTGAAAAACAAATCATTTTTGAAGGTGAATCTTGGCGGGAGTAGCAGGACAGCCAAAAAAAATTTGCTGGGTCTAGTTCGGATGTTTCTCAAAATCAATGGCTCTTCCAATAACTTAAAATGTTAGAATATATATATTTAGGCAAACAAGTGGGTAGGGTGTCAAAATATAAGTGATGCATCCATTCTATGTCAGACAAGTCTACGATTCTATGTGCTCAAGTCATAAATGCCTTAGGCGAAAACATTTGATAGATTGCTAAACTCATAATGAGTGTCTAAGCCAGAGTCAAAACCAAATATTATATATTCCTAAACATTTCAAATAATAATTATACTAATCTAAAGGTACATGACTTATATTTTTATTTATGATCTCATATGATAATTGGAAGTATAGAAATGTGTATAACAATATGTATCATTAAATTTGTTTAATTTCATACTTGTTAAAACTGCCTATATTTGTAAACGTACAAATAGATCCGATTTTAATTCAAACATCAACTCCTAAACTTAAAATTCACTTCACCAAAATCAAAACCCATAACCACTTTTTTATGGGTTTGACCGAGTCAAATTCAAAGGTTTTGTTGTATTTCATTTTGACACCCATATGGTTGGGCATATTCTGTTTTGATGTACTTACATTTGTTTTCATTACACTGTCAAATAATGTAAAGAAAACAATTTTTAACTACATGTAAAGTAATTGTAGCCATGGAAAATGTAGTCAATACCTACTTTTCTTGTAGTTTATAATATATCAACCTAAATAGTACTTGCCTAAAGTTTCTCATTTCATTAATTTTCACGTGTCTTTTTTTGGCTCCCCTTCCATGTTTGGCCCGCTCATTGAATGACCAAGAGTTCTTCCTTATTTTTTGTAGAGTCATGACTTACTGATGGTATTTAGCATGTCTCCTACCTTAAAACCTTTAAATACAAAAGAAATTATAGCAAAAACCTTGAATTTGTAGTTAAAAGCTCTAGCTACATTTATCCTTGCATATAATATATGAAGCTAATACATGTGTAGCTAAGTGTATTTGCTACATCTTCAAATATGTAGTTCGATATTCATTTAGCTAAAAACTCACATGTAACCCAAAATGTAGCTCAAAATTTTCTTTACACATACAAATGTAGTTGTAATTGCAGCTAAATATATGACTACAAGATTATATGCAGCTATGATATGTAGGGGGAAATGGCATTTACTACGATTGCATATGTAGTTCTTGTGTAGCAACAAATGGCACTTAATACTATTATAAATGTAGTTGATGTGTAAATAAAAGACATCATATACTGCAGATACACATGTAGTCAGATTATGTATCGAGATAGTATCTTGCGAATACAAAAGTATTCTTCATAATGAAGATAAAATCAATACTGATCCAAATCAAGTTATGTTTGTAATGTCAGTAATAGTACTTTTATCATTATTAAAACAATGAGTACACATGGGGAGGACATTAACATTGCCCCTAGTTTGCAATATGCATGGAAAGTGTAAAGAAGTGAAACCACCTCTCTACTAAAAATTTGAACAATAGAACCTCCAGTCCAAACACACTTCAAAGGTATGCTTGGAGTGGGTGTAAAATTTTCAAATCTTATATATAGTATTCAAAACAACCAAAGTGTAGCAGTGGAATAAAAACATGACTATATTCAATTATAAAACAAGGGAACATCTTAAACTTACATCATAAGGATCCATGTAGAGGCAAATCTAAACCACCTTAAGATTGTCTCCAAGCTTTCACTTTTCAATCTAAGTCCAAGCCAACATGCCTTGTCATCCAAGTCCTCCACCTAGGGTTGGAAGCATACCCTAGCAAGAAGAGAAGAAAAGAAAACATCAACAAAGGCTGGTATGTGCATACTAAAAAGCAAATTGAGCAATTCATAAAGAATAAGGGACATCAAAATAAAAGTCTTCTCACGCAAGAGATAAGGACTACCCAAGGAGGGCATAAACGATAAATATCATCAACATATATAAAAAGATGTTACTTGCCATAATCAAAACCATAAAGTAGTGCCACATAAGCACATATCAAGATTTGGCCACATAACCCATTAAGATTTTTAGCCACATAACCCATCATCAATTTGGGCACATAACCCACCATAAACATCATCAACCTACATCCATGTCAAATAAGCATAGCCCTAGAACAATATAAATAACAATGGTGTCCAAGCCTCATAAACTTGAAACCTGATAGAGAAAGGAATACTGCCAATCTCCCAAAAATATATAAAATGGGCCAACCCTCATAAAGTTGAAAACCCTGGGTACAAGGTTCCTTTCCGTTCCAAAAGAGTAGGAAATATCACATCTGCTCAGCGGGAAATAACACATCTACCATAAACAAAACCAATGCAATTACACTACTCTAGTGCTACTGAATCACATAGCATGTTAAATGTAGAGGCAAGTAGAAAGTATAGTCAGATTATACAAACTAGTCACCACATCAGTGACCAAAATATACATCCACCTCATAAGTAGGAAAAAGACATCACATGTCATAGTATAGGGTTCCATCATGTACAAAGTATATTAAAAGAGTTCAAGAGAATATCCATGATCACAAGATCAGTAACAAGTAGGGTACTTCACATGAAGCATAATTTCAAAAGAAAAAAGACATTGTGTATAGACTAATGTCCATAGGACCAAGAGAAAGAAGAATATAGGATAATTGCTCAATAAGAATAATGTGGTTTGTAAACATACCTCAACTTCAGAATCCAAAGACCAAAGTCACTTCTAGGTCCAAGCCTAGGCTTCCAAAGAGCCTATTAAGCACATATGTAGATTTTGTGTCAATTTCATATTCATTATACAAACCCTAAAAATACCTTTTTATCATCATATGAATTAGGTTATGAAAACTTTAACATATTTTAGTTTATGTTAATAGGAGTCCAAGACATATTTTATTATATTTTTCTGACATATAAATATTTACTTATGAATTTTTACAAGTTAACTCCTAATTAATTAGATCCTATTGAAAACACATGTTATTAATTATTGGATTTAGCCATCAAAACTTATACCATTATATAGGTCTTATTTTTCTAATTCCAACGAGTATTTTTACATATTTTTCTTACCAATAGATAATTAGTTATCATTTTTGCAATCTTGACTAATAGGAAATTCGATAAAAGCCATGTCAAAAAATCACGTGGATCAAACAGGCTTACCTGGCCCAACCAAGGTTGGCCAATAGACTGGGTCCACATCCAGCAAGATGTCAAAGCCAAGCACAGAGAAGCCAACCCAACAGAGGAGAAAAAGACTAGAAAGCTAGGGAGAAAACGATCAAGGCCGAATTCTGGGCGGAGGGTAAAAACGTAAAATGACATGGTCTCATCTTCTTTGTAAGAACAAAATAACAAACCAGAACTCCACAGGTCTGATTTAAAGATCATTTCTCATCCACCAATGAGGATCTCATGCAACCAAACCCTCAGTCGAATTCCTGAGGTCATACTGAACCCAAACACCCCAGACTCGATGAGCTGGGTGGTGGCCAGATGCGAGAAATCGCCATTGCAATGGATATCAAACTCGAAAGGGGGAAAACCAATTTACCTAGAATTGGAGAAAAATGAGAGCACGGAAACCATCGGGGCAAACTTCTGAGTGAGTTTGGGTACTTAGAGGGGTCAGAGAAAACCCCAACCCAGCTGTCGGTGTCGCAAAGCATCCTGCCAGAGCGGTGGGCATCGAGAAAAGATCTGTAGGGAAGTAGCACCCCAATGCGCACCACAAAACAATTCCCACAGATAACTCGAAGGTTTTGAGAGGGCTATGCCGACGTCTGATAGACTGAGGAGGTGGAGGAAAGATCCACAGGGGTGAGACAGAATAGAAACAGAGTAATGGGGCGGCCAAGAACCAACGAATGACTGAACCGCGAGGTACCTGACTTTATAGGGTCAATGAGTTTGGGAGGCAGAAGGGAAGGTGAAGGAGAAGAAAATTGAGGGAAAGGAGGAGATCAGAGTCAGAGAAGGGAAGTTCTGCTGGCACTGTAGTTGCGTGAAGCAGAAAGAAAACGGTAGGTAGGAGAAAGAATCTGGGCCGTCCAAAACCGAATATGACAATAAAAAAACAAATCTGAATTTTAAGTGAGAACCTCGTGTAAAACAAGTGAACTGGAAATTAAATGCATGTCACATAAATTCCAATATCAATCCGATTAGAGTAAAGTGATATGAATTTTTATTTCTTTTTTTTCTCTCTCTCTTCAATTGAGGGCTCAAACATTACCCAAACTAGATGAAATTTTTCACAGAGATCAATTAATGCATTTAGATTCTGATTATGAAATTAGATTTTTCCTTTTGAGGACTTTTAATGTGTTAGGCATACCAAATCCTATTTTCTCTTTCCTCATGCATTAATGACTTTAATATTCTCCAAATTAGGTGAAACTTCATCCACAAGTTAACTTAAGCATATTGAATATGAATTTGGCATTATATTAATATTTTGAAGACATATATCACATTATTGAGCATTAATGCCTTTTATTATCTTTCTCTCTCAGAAACTTACCTTATTATATCAAGGTTGTCCAAATTAGATGAAAATTGACATGTAGGCTTATTATGATATGTAGATTACGAATTTGAAGTCTATTTTCACTTTTGAGACTTTCTTACATGAGTCACAGGACGGCCCACTCTCTCTCTCTATTTTAAATGATTTTTGGATTTTTCCTATTGGTCAATTTTCAAAAATTGATAACTAATTATTTACTGATCAGAAAAATATAAATAAATAGTCGTTGGATTCAGAAAAAGAATGTCTTTCTTATGGTATATGTTTTGACAAATAAATCTAATTATTAATAATAGGTGTTTTAATGGATCTAATTAATGATGAATTAACTTGTAAAAATCATAACTAATTATTTATAAGTCAGAAAAATATAATAAAATATGTTTTGAACTCCTAATGACATATAATAAAATATGGCATGTCTTTGAAAAACTAATTCACATAATAATAAAAAGGTGGTTTTTAGGGTTTTGTATAATTGATGGAAACCTAACCCGAATTCCACATATATGATAATAGGTGCTCTGGAAGCCTAGGATTGGACCTAGAAGTGACTTTGGATCGTTGACTTTGTATTTGAGGTATGATTGCATCCCACATTAATTATGTATTGAGCAATTTCTTGTTCATCTCTCTTGATGTATGTTTGCATCCTCGATTATTCTTCTTGAGCAATTATCCTATTTTTGTCTTACTCTTGGTCCTATGGACATTAGCCTACACATTGTCTTGTTATTTTGAAATCATGCTTCATGTGAAGTATCTTAATTGTTACTAATCTTATGATCATAATATCTTCATGACTTTCTTTTGGAATCTTTATTATGCCTTTTCATTGTGGAACTCAATTTGTTGTTATATGCCCACTATGATGTGGATGTTTATATGTTTGTGTTGTCCATTGTGTGATGACAACCTTGATAATTCTAACTATACTTTCTACTTGCCTCCATATTAAACATGCTATGTGATTCAGTAGCACTAGAGTAGTGTAAATTGCATTGGTTTTGTTTATAGCAGATGTGATATTTCCTGCTCTTTTTGGGACTGCAAGGAACCTCATACCCAGGGCAAGATGTGTATCTTGACCCGTTTTATATATATTTGGGAGTTTGGTGGTGAGTCATTCTCTATCAGGTTTGCAAGGATGTGAAGCCTTGCCCGCCAATTGTATTTATATTGTTCTAGGGCTATGTTTATCTCACATGCATGCAGGATATTAATTGTGGGGTGTGTGCCCTACTTGTGCTTGTTTTCCACTATGTAGTGGAAGTATTTATGGCACAATCCTTTTTATGTTGTTTTATGGCAAGTATCCCTTTTGTTATGATTCCTTTCTCTTGATACCCATTTGGGTGGTACTTATCTCTTGCATGGGAAGCCTTTTGTTATGATGTCCCTTATTCTTTATAAACTGCTCAATTTTCTTTTTAGTATGCATATACCAACTTTTGCTGATGTCTTTCATTTTCCTCTTCTTGCTGGGGTATGCTTCCAACCCTAGGTGGAGGACTTGGATGATAAGGCTTGATGACCTAGACTTAGATTGTGAAGTTAAAGCTTGGAGACAATCTTGAGGTGGTTTAGATTTCCTCTACATGGATCCTTGAGATGTAAGTTTGTAACCCTTTGTTTTATAATTGAATATAGTCAAGTTTTTATTCCGCTGCTATACTTTGGTCTTTTGATTACCATTATATAAAGATTTGAAAATTTTAAACCCACTCCATCATACCTTCTGAGTGTGTTTGGACTGGAGGTTCTATTGTTCAAATTTTTAGTAGAGAGGTGGTTTCACTTCTTTACAGCATGGTATCAGAGCCCATGTTAGTCAGAATCTGACTATTTCAATTTTGTCTCCCCTATAGAACCCTTAACTTTGTTAGTTAGCTCTAAGTGATATGTTGACCCTAGATTTGATCAATGATGATCTTATTATGCAATAAGGTTTGTTTTGAGGATGAGATTAGGTCATGATAAGGTTCTAATATGGAAATATTGTGACTTGGTTTTGCATTGAATTTTGGCCAACTTGTTGGTTTTACTTCGACATGTTTCTCATCTACAAAAATTATTTTCATTATACTACTATATGTACAAAAAAAATCTGGATTTCATCGAAGTTTTCTAAAGTAAGTCACAATGAAGTGATATGAGAAGTTTTGGTAGTAAAACCCTAAACCTAATTTTGAGTTTGGAAGTTGTGACTAGAAATAATATCAAGGTGTAGTTGACCTACCCTATGACTTTTTGGAAGTTCATGTAGGGTTGATAGGTTAGAGACACGAGGACCTAAAACTCAACCCTAGATGGTGACTTTAGTTGGATACACGAGAAATATTAATCTCTAAAAACTTTCATAATTAAGTGATGTGGGTAGCTCTAAAAAGTTATTTAGTTTGACTTGTTAGGTTGAACCCTTTAAGGGGTGGAGAGTAGTTAATTGTTTATGTTTAGATCAATAGAATTTGAGGATGAAATCCTTTTAAGGGGTGGAGTGTTGTAACATATCAGATCTTGGACCCTACCTTAGAACTGTGACCTTTTGGGTTTGACCAAACAAGGTTGAGGTTAGTGTGACCCTAATAATATAATGTATGAATAATGTAATATAATACGTCATATAACTCATTTGGATGGTAATAAGATGATAAAGAACTTAATTGAATGAGTAATTGATCTAATGGGCCTGTAATGGGCCTAATGGCATAACCCATGTAATAAAGCCTCAAATTAAAGAATAAACTTCAAATTCGTAATCTACACATTAAAATAAGCCTACATGTCAATTTTCATTTAATTTGGACTCCTCAAAATAATATGGTAAGTTAGGAGAGAGAATTTGCCTAAAAGGTGTAATTAATAAATAAATATAATTCATGACTCCAAAATAGGAAAATAATCTTAGATTCGTAATATACATAATAAATATAGCCTTTGGGTGAATTTTCATCCAATTTGGAGAAAGTTTTCTTAAAAGATGAAATCAGGAGAGAGAAAGTATGAAGAAAAAGGAGAGAACAAAAACCTTTGGGGTGAACTTCTGAGTGAGTTTGGGTACTCAAAGGGGTTAGAGAAAACCCCAACCCAGCCGTCGGAGTCCCAAAGCATCCCGCCAGAGCGGTGGACATCGAGGAAAGGTCTGTAGGGAAGTAGCACCCCAGCACACACCATAAAACAACTCACGTAGATAACTCAAAGGTTTCAAGAGGGCCATGTTGATATCTAATAGAGAGGAGGCGGAGGAAAGATCCACAGGGGTGAGACAAAATAGAAACAGAGTAATGGGATATCCAAGAACCAATGAACGACTGAGCCGCGGGTTACCCGACTTTATAGGGTCAATGAGTTTGGGAGGTAGAAGGGAAGGCGAAGGAGGAGAAAATGGAGGGAAATGAAGAAAGGAAAGGAGGAGATCAAAGTCGGAGAAGGGAAGTTCTGCGGCAACATTGTAGCTGCGTGAAGCTAAAAGAAAACGGCAGGTAGGAGAAAGAATTTGGGCCGTCCAAAACTGAATACGACGATAAACAAATCTAAATTTTAAGTGAGAATTGCATGTAAAACAAGTGAACCAGAAATTAAATGTGTGACACATAAATTCCAATATCAATCTGATTTGAGTAAAGTGATATGAATTTTTTTTTTCTTTCTCTCTTCAATTAAGGGCTCAAACACTACCCAAATTAGATGAAATTTTGCACAAAGATCAATTAATGCATTTAGATTCTGATTATGAAATTGGATTTGAATTTTGAGGACTTTTAATGTGTTAGGTATACCACATCCTATTTTCTCTTTCCTCATGCATTAATGACTTTAATATTCTCCAAATTAGGTGAAACTTCATCCACAAGTTAACTTCATCATGTTGAATATGAATTTGGCATTATATTAATATTTTGAAGAATATATCACATTATTGAGCATTAATGCCTTTTAATATCTTTCTCACTCCTAAACTTACCTTATTATATCAAGGTTGTCCAAATTAGATGAAAATTGACATGTAGTACCTTATTATATCAAGGTTGTCCAAATTAGATGAAAATTGACATGTAGGATTATTTTGATATGTAGATTACAAATTTGAAGTCTATTTTCACTTCTGAGACTTTCTTGCATGTGTTTTGTCTTGTGGCCCATTCGAGGCCCATTACTTCATTATTACTCATTCAATTAAGTTCTTATCATCTTATTATCACTAAATGAATTATTTGATATATAGGATTATATTATTCATGAATTAGATTATTAGGATCATTCTAACCTCAACCTTGTTTGGTCAAACTCAAAAGGTTAAAGTTCTAAGGTAGGATCCAAGATCTGGTATGTTACATAAAGAATGTAAACAATGACCCCATGAGAATACAAGTTTGCATCATTCTCAAAGTTTCACTACAAAAAGATGGTCTTTAACTATAAAAAGAATTATAGCAAAACCCCCTATTTTTGTAGCTAAAAGTTTTAGATGCATTTATCGTTACATATAAAATATGAAACTAGTACTTGGTTATCTAATTATTTTTGCTACATTTTTTAAAATATGTAGTTCCATAATCATTGTGCTACAATTTCATATGCAACCCTAGATGTAGCTAAAAATGTCCTTATACATACACATGTAGTTGTAGCTAAATATATGACTACAACTATACATGTTATGATATGTAGGGGAAATGACATCTTTTACATTTTTATATGTAGTTTGTGTGTAGCCAAAAAAGTGGCACTTAGTACAATTATAAACGTAGTTAGTGAGTAGTGAAGACATCATGTACATATATATGTAGTCGGATTATGTATCTGTTCAGTAACTTGCCAATGCAGAAGAAGAAGAAGAAGAAGAAGAAGAAGAAATCAATATTTATCAAGATCAAGTTGTGCTGCTAATGTCAATAATCCATACTTCTATTTATATTGAAACAAGTACACAATGGAAGGACATTGACCTTGCACCCATTTTACAATATGTAAAAAAGGTACATGTAAACAATAGCCTCTATACTCCTCATGATCATGTATGTTATTATGAGGTCCTCTTCCAACTATCTCTAGTTATTTTAGCCTCTCAAGATCTTGTGCGTCTTATGCTATCATGATTTTACTTATGCACGATTACATCACTTATATTAAACCAATATTATAAGGTTGATAAACTCAAAAAAAGACAAAGACTATTGAATTATTTCTCTTCCTGGTTTAAAATTGAAAACTGAACCCTGCTATGCTTCTTTCTGACCATAGAAGATCCACTCAATGTATGTTAGTGGTAGGGTCCCATGTCCAACACATTGGAATTCATAATTTCCTAAGCAATATATGGTCACAAAGATGTGTCCTTTTGCTATTAATTTCCTAAGCAAGATTCATCAATAGGAGTAAAAAGAAGAAATCTTGAGCATGATAAAATTTGTAAACATTTGAAAAAAACTTTAGGTCTAATGGTCATGTCAAACTTAATATCCATGTACTTAACAATTTTGCTGAAAAGGGCACCAAGAGTCATCAATAGGAGTAGAAAGAAGAAATCTTGAGCATGATCAACTTGTAAACATTCGAAAACAACTTTAGGTCTAATGGTCATGTCAAACTCAATATCCATCTCCTTAATGATTCTGCTAAAAAGGGCACTCGCCTAGCATGTTATTAGGCTTTAGGGGGGATGGTGTCCTTGTTAGCAAAACAACTAAAATCAAAAGATGGAATTGTGACATGAAGAGGATCCAAAGCACAGTTGAAATCAGAGTCCATACCACATATTTCGCTACCTTGCAAAATATGATCTTGGAGCACCCAAGATTGAGCCCTAGAGACCACAAAAGAGTATGAAGATGCTTCTGTTGCTGAATACATACCCAAACCACTAAGTCTAATGGGTAGTGAAGCCCCTCATCATTGAAGGTACCCAAAGAAAGAACCCTTGCATACCACAATATCCTTAATAGACTCTTGTATCCCATTGTCAAACCATGTGTTGCTTCCTCCTTTTGTACAGGTTGGCACGTCCTTAAGCCTAACATCAACTTAGAGATGCCCATATAAGATTGAAGTACTCATTTTGTGGATCATGCAACTGTCGGAGAAGACGCATCAAGTTAACATCCTTGGTAGCCCTCCTCAAGGCCAACTCCTTAATAAAATATGTGTCCTTGCTAAAAAATCCTCCAAGTAACTTCACTCCTAATAAAGGTCTTTCAATGTCCATTGGAAACAACCCCATGTGAAGTTTTCTATCATCACAAGTAGGCCAATAAAGCTTTGTTTTACGGATATTTAAATCAAGACCCAACGTTGGACATGTGCACTGAATGACGTCAAGCACCTTGGACACCTCCAATGTGTCCCCTATGATGGCCCCATCATCAAAGTACCACACATAGATAAGAAGTTGCAACTATCTCTCATCTCATGAATAAGTTGATGCGGTACAAGTAAAAAAATAATTGCCCCATGGGGTCACCTTGCTGTACTCCAGTGGCTGACAAGATATAATTATCTCCAACATGCAACCTAGTTGCTTATCCATATAGAAATTTTTTTTATTTGTAAAAGAAAGGATACAAGATATTTTGTCATAAGTACAATGCATCAAAGATCATATAAGTTATATACAACTACTTACTTTGATGTAATCCCACGTCCTACTCTAGCTCTCATTACAAGATCCACACATCCTGCGTGCCACGATCTAGGTTCATAGTGTCAAAGGAAGAATACATTTGAAAGATATAACACCTGTCTTAGATCTTGCACTCGCACATCTATTCACTCTAGTACTATAGATTGAGAAGGAGATAAAATTTGTAACGCTTGAAGGATATTTTTCATCCACATCATGACGGGAGTATGTGTTGCATGTGCCAATTAATTGATTTCATAAGTTATGAGCATTGGAGTGAAGTATCAATATGATGACCTAAGAATTTGTCTCTAGAGATTAACTAAGCTACAACAAACCAAAAACACAAAGTTACCAACTAATTGTATAACAAGTCCATCTCAATGCAGGAAAAAAATTGTTATCTTTGTTGGTATGTATGCCCAAAGAACCAATCATATGATGACTGTATTGGGGCGATAGATACCTAATTTGATAATGATAAAAGTAATTCTATCTATTATGTTTGTTTCAATCATGAGATGATGACACAAATATAATAAATGTCTAAAGAATATGATGTTACTCAGTGACATATGTCTTTCGGTTGAGGACCTAAATAATGAGATCATATGTACGATAATAGTACATACATTCTTGTTACGCACGTAGTCGGATATTGTTGTGGAAGCAAAATAAACAACGAGTAATACATAAGACTAGAGTGTGTGTTGACTAATGACAAAGTCTCATTAGTCATGATATGTGATATCAAGTAAAACACATAGGTACATGTTAGAGAACAGTGTATCAGACAGACCCACCTTGAGAGTGATACATTGAAACCATGGAATGGTAGTTAGAATCAACCTCAATGATAGTGGTGATTGTGGTTCTTAGACCCAAAGTCAACTACACTCATCACATGACATTAGATGTACTTAGACATCATTCAACATGACCTTGAATAAAGTTGCCACAAAGGTGATTGTAATATCCTCAATTTTAGTAAAATTGAATGATACAGATTGATAAGTAAATTCCTCAATGGTATTATCCATGGAATAATAATGTCCACGTGGCACAAGAGATAAAGAAATAAAGGACATTACGTTGCAATAATCCATAATAACGAAGGACAAAAGAAAGAATGAAAAAATCCAATAATAAATGGATTTTTTAAGTAATGGATGATTGATATTGTTAAATATGAAATTATGTAGAATACTCTAGAAAAGAGAGTTTTTGTGCATAGCTTGATGGTTTAATAAATAATTGAAATATTAAACAATATGCAAGTTGCCAAAAGAAAATAAGATATGTGGAGTTTTAAATAATTAAAAGAATAGTTATCCAACCGGTTTGGCAACACATGTTTAAGATATTAATTAGTATTATTTTGATCTAACTTTTGGTATACTGAAAAATAATAAAGAAAAGAAGAGAATTCAAGAAAATGGGATTGAATTTCGTATTCAGTCAATTATAGATAATCAAATGGTTATATTGAATGAGTGAATCCTTGTTTTGTAGTATGAAAAGAAAAGGCCACATTTCAAGAGAATCCCAATTAATTGAATGATCAACTAACGTGTTATGTTGTGATTGCTCGCACATAAATCTTATAGCAACCAACCTTCTTAATTGGACTCAAGACTTAGGGAAACATGAGTGTTGTTATAAGAAAAGATAAATTAAAAACCGGAAAGGGAACAATGATTAATTGTAATTGGTAATACATTATGGGATTCCTTAGAATGTAAGAAAAAATATTAACCAATTCCTCTTCATATAAAAGTTTCCAAATCCAAGTTGGTTTCCTTTGTGTGACATTTGGGGGTCTATAGAGTAAAGCATATGAGGTTTTGTTTTATGCGAAGGAGGAAGGAATTGTATTTAATCATTGCCTTGCTTTACGTATGCATTACAAATTATGTACGAATATTAGGAAAACCAGAACCACGTCAGTTCACAAACCATAGGTTCTACTACTTATATATACTGGGGTATACGATCAGATGAACCACCCCTCGATCCCCTCCTTAACAAATGTGCATCCTCCCAATTAATCCAGTAACAAAACTCTCTTCCCTCGACATAGCAATGCTCTTTCTCGCTCATGGTGCTTTTGTTGTAACTTGTTACATGATCATTGCCACTATGGTGCATGAGAGTTCGGGATCTTCTCGATTACTTCATCCTTTGTCCCTTGCTTTTTAGTCTATGAGAGAAGAGTCCGCACCAGAGGAGCCAGGGCAGAGGTACCATGGAACCGATGTAGCAACGGTGCAGCTTGGACAAGAAACCAGTGGTGGATCTAGAAATCTACCATAGGGGGGGCTGAATTACTATGAGTAGTGACGATGAGAAAAATAAAAAGAAAAATACACCTAATAAGTGTCCCATTGTCTCCAACATATAAAATAAGCTATTTGTAAAAAAATCTAACATAAATGAAATGATAAAATTCACTATTCAAAATAATGAATTTGTTTAAATGTCTAAGGTCATAACTAACACATTATTTGATATGTCTTTCAGATTAAACAACTAGATGATCAACAATATAATCATAATTCATAATCACTTGATCAGTGCAATGCGCATACAATTGACAATGCGTAAGAAAAATAATAGTTATATTAAAAATGAGAACAAAATCATCTTTTAAGTGGAGAACAAGTATTAAAATATAATATGACATCGTTTAGTGGATGATGTCATACTTGGAAGACCCAATAAATTATAGCAGTCAAATCTTATACTATAAAGGATATAAATATAATGTACTTGGTATATTATAAGATTTTGACACAATGATCAGTTGAAGGAAACTTCAGAAAGAAAGAAGAAGGAAAATATTTAATGTGGTTGTATGAACAACATATGATGGAGAAGCACATTGGGAAATAAAAAGTGAAGAGAATGAAGAGGAAAATTCCATGCGTATTTTTTATTTAAAAGTTGAAGAAGAGAGATATGAAAGAAAAAATTATATATTTTTATTAACTTCCATTCTACATGTCATCCTCATTTTTCTCTCTCCATTTGATTAAAGTTATATTTACTACAAGGATTTTCTCACATTTTCTTCTCCTTCTTATCCCACGATTTATATATTTTTCTCTACTCTTTTTTTACCTGATGCCAATTCAATCATCTTCTTTTCTTTTATATATAGAAATATTGTCATTATCTTCTCAAGTTCTTGCAAATTTGTAATAATTGTTATTTGTCTTAAAACTTATAATATCGAAATCTTATGTAACTTAAAAAGTTTATGAAATGCCATGTAACAATAAATATTATTTGGATCTATTTCTATATAGTAATATAGATCTTTTCTTAATTTGAGGGTGATTGATTATTAAAAGTTTGAAAGAAAAATATATAAATAGAAGGTGATAGTTTTGCATGTATGGTCATTATTTTTCCCAATACTGTATAATTATAATTGAGTGAACTTACTCAATTTATAGCTAATAATATTTGTTAATTAATAAGTCAACTATATTACATCAAATTTCAGTTAATAGGTCAACATGATGCATGATATATTTTTATAAACTTTATTTTGTATAATTACTTTCATCTTTTAAAGGTACATACCCCCTAGTCTTATAGAGATTCACATTCAAGCAGTGGAGACAATTTGTGTAAGTCTTACCACAATTAATATGAAACTATTAAAAAAATAGTAGGATAGAAACTAAATATATGATTTCTTAAATTCATAATTGATGACATACATATTAGGACGATAAATTTTATAATTTGTGAGCATATAAGACACATAATCTATAAATATATTAAGTTTAACCATTACGTAGTTCATACAAAGAAGTATGATAGGATTGACTAAAATCATAAAATTAAAAGTTTCATTTTGTACGGTGTAATAATTTTTTAACAAAATACAAATCTGTACATAGTATCAAAGTAATAATAAAAATATTTTTTGAAGGGGGGGCTTCAGCCCCGGCAGCCCCCCTCTGGCTACGCCCCTGCAAGAAACCCTAGTAGTTCTGTGGGGTAATATGGTGGCCGACGAAGTTGTGAGCACCTGTGCATGGCGAGAGGGAAACTAGGTGGTCGACCTCTCACTGGAGAAACTAGGAGCCCATCAGTGTACTCACACGGAAGGAAGAAAACAAAACTTTTGGTCTACAGGTGAAGGACCGAGAGAGAAAGAGAGAGGAAGAGAGAGAGAGAGTGTGTCTGCGTGAGAGAGGAGGAGCTGTGTTTTGAGACACTACAGCAACAAGAGGATGAATGGTGACTCGATCACCACAGGGTGAGTGTCGGGGCAGCGACTGTTAGATAATTTAGGTGTAAATGTGGTTACATGCAACAACAAATAGTTACAAATAATTAACAATTGCAGGTAGATCAAGATAAGATATACAAGAATAAAACATTGTAGGAGAACATAAATAAAAGAGTAAGAAACTCTTGACCGAATCATCCTGTTGAGAAACAAGACATGTATATTTACATATAAATATATATACTTAAAGAAATCATTGCCTTACAATCCTTCAAATAAGCGATGTTCTTCCAGTCCATCCAGTCATTAAGAATGCAACAAAGTTTATATCCTTGGCTCGTCTTGCTAACGCTTGATGCCAAGTCACTCCACATGTCTGCTTGCGTTTAACGTCGCTCTTCCGGCACGTCAATTTGACGACGAAATATTTGCACCACCAGTGTAGCCCAGCGATCGCAGGTACCACCACCCGGACAGATCGTGTCAAAGGAATAGAAGGACAACATGGTTCGTCTCATTCAGGAGAAGGATCTCCATGAGACAACTTTTCTGAATACTCACTTCGTTCTGAAGATAAGTCTCCACAAAGTAGCAATTCAGATGGGAGAAGAGAAAGAAGAGAAAAACTCCGTCAAGAGGACACATCTCTCGTCTCTTGCAAACGGCGGCTGACGGCTGTGCGTTATGTAGAGAGAGACTGAATTCATTGTGTGTCCAACCCTATTGACATGTTTCCCTTTTTATAACCCTTTCACGCCCTACGTCCTAATCCAAGACGGACACGATCACTCGATCACTCTTCTACACAAAACGTACATGTCTTTACCATTAAGGAAAGGAGACCATTAATTATATATAAATAATTAACTTCATCTCTTATTCACATAATGGAAAGTTGTTGAACCGTTTCAGAATTGTACATGAAACGTACATATCTTAATCGTTAAGGAAAGGAGACCATTAATTATATAAATAATTAACTTCATCTCTTATTCACATAATAGAAAGATGTTAAAAAGTTTCGGAAAGATACAATTAATTAAATCAATAATTAATAACGTGATTATCCTTTTATACAAAAGGAGTAACTTACGTTCCTTTCCATTATGTACTGGCTACGCTACATTGGGCTTAACCCATGCTAAATAATAACTACAAAGTTATATATCCAACAATCCCCCACAAAGTCCAATGTGTAGTGTCCTGCCAAACAGTCATCCATACTATGCTTTCAGTAGATACCTTTCGGTTTGAATCTACCTGAGTTATCCAACGTAGACTCCCACATGAACTAAGTGAACTAAAGTCTTGAACTTGAACCTTGGTTGTAAGAGTATCGGTTGGTAACAACATAATAAAGACATGACAGCAAAGAAGTAAAACGATGCATTAAAGGCCATGCATCCAAATTAGGGAATCGTGATTGATATAGGAAGTAACCATATTCCTTGTTGTGGCCCACACAACATAAATCACTTAGTTGAAGTCTCCAAGGATGTACTGCTAGCATCCTGTCCTAGGACTTGACTCCATTCAGAGACTAATCTCTTACTAACTTGCAGCTTATGACACTAAACAGGTTTTCAAGGGAGAGACACACAGATGCATGAAGCATCAAAGATAAATTTACATAGTGTCATCAATTCACCCGACAGCTTGTTATTACCACATTGAACCCAATTCGTGGGATCTCCACTCTTTTGGGTTGGGTTGTCACTGCCTATGAATAAGAAGGGGTTTCAGTCCCATCCCCAACCTGAAATTCTCAACTAATGCCATATTAAGACAAATAGTCAAAGGATTGGCTTTATAAGAAAAAGGTACCTACGTAGTCAAGCCTTGACCCCACAAGACACTAACTCCCTTACAGAGATAAGTCTGACTTGGATGTATCAATGTTGTTTTAATTATACTTGTCAATCTTTATATCTTTTATAGTTGTATTGTTATTAATATGAAATGAAATTGCAGGAATCATATTTATTTTCAATAGCTAACTTAGATTAAAATCTATGCAGCCATTCAACTTCCAATTCAATTTCATATATAAAACACCCAACTAAGCTTCAGAAGAAGACCAAGACAAACCATAAAACAACACATTTTCTTATTAGGAAAATACATCACAAGACACCATTACTCCTAGAGTTCATGACAAATTGGCATGCATTATTATATCCTTCTACTACCAAAGGATATTTGTCATAATGAAGTCAAGGTAACACATTCCCTTTACAGACCTCAATACTCTATCAAGAGATTTCTAAATGGGTCTTAGCATGATCATTGGTGTATCTACTCAACTTGCACATAACAAACATAATGTATGTACATGTGTGGTTCTTAATATACATCAAACTTCCAATATCCAAAAAGTATCGTAATTAATTCATTAGAACTCTAGTCACATTCTTATACAAGACATTTTGATGAGTTCATATCGAGTCTTAACATAGTTGCATGATGTGTACTCAAACTTCTCTAGTATCCTCTCAACATAATGAGACTTTTAGAGAGTTATACCATTAGTAAATCTCATGATTTTAGGCCTTAAAATAATGTAAATGACTCTCATCTATATTTCATCTAAAACTTGTTACATAAGAATGAAAGTCTAATTTATTACTTTTATATTGGAAACAAAACATCATCTATGTATAACAACATGAATCAAGCATTGACGATTTTTTTACAGTAGATACATATATCAAAATTATTAGAAATGAAGCATTTCATTGATATTACTCTATCAAACATCTCATATCATTGCTTAGGAGCTCGTTTCAAGCCATGTAATAGCTTTAATAAATTTACACACTTTTATGCTCATTCCTACAATACACAAATCCATCAGGTTGTTCAACACATATATATCTTCTCGTGAATATTACCGTGTAAGAATATAGAATTCTAATTCATTTATTGAATATGAGATTCTATGTGACAACCAATGCCTTAAGCATTTAGATTGTGTTCATGTAGGAAACATATAATATGTATCAAAATACTTTATTCCTTTGGAGTGTAAAATCCTTAGCAACTAGCCTAGCAAAGTACATTATTGATTATCCAGTCTGAATTTATTTTCATCTTAAGGATCCATTTACTAACAACTTTAGAACAACTAGAAGACAAATCTATAAATTCCCACAATTGATTTGAGAGAATTCATAAGATTTCTTTGTTAACAAATTCTTTCAAAACTAAGCTTCTAGAGAATCCAGAACATGTTTTGAAAGGAACAAGATCATCTTTGATATTATCAGTGAAAAACTCACTTCTATCATCCTTGAAAATCTTAGTACGTTAGCTTCTCCTTTGTTCAGCCATTTCATCAGAATCAATAAATTCAGAAATAGTAAATTCTAAGTTGCCCCCACATTTCTCATTCTCTCTTTGTTCTCGAGAAAAGACCATGTGTATAATGAATCATTATGAGACATTTATTTAGATACACCCATTTTTCATGAGAAACACATTATCATAGAATGCCGTACGTAATATCACAATTGTATAAACCTTATAGCCTAAGATTTCAGATTTTACAATCATAAATCTAAAGGCATAACTTGTTTTTACATGACCCAATAAAATGGCGTCAACCATTTTTCTAATTTCTTTTCTTTTGTGTTCAGAGACATATACCTTAGTAAAAATGCCCCCACATTTAAAGATATTAGAGAAACAATTCTTTCTTAATCAGTTTACTCTTACTATGTCTACGGAAAACTTTATTCAAAAAATGGCAAGCCATAGTCAAAGTTTCTTCCACATATGTATGAGTAAACTTGAGGTCTGGAGAAAGTTATTAGCCATTTAAATAAGAAATTAGATTTTACATTCTACAATCTCAATAAACCATGGTTTATAAGGAGAAACAACCTTCATGAACTACATAGTGGAGTTGTTAAAAATTCCAATAAACAAGTTCAAGGTATGTTCTTCTCCCCATCAGACCTTAATCATTTAAGTACCTTACTAGTTTGAGTTTTAGCTTCCATCTAAAATATTTTGAATTTTCTAATGTCTCAATTTTACTTTTAAGTAAAATGACATAACAATATCTACACAAATCATCCACATATGTTATAAAATAACAATTTCCAGTTCCTATAAGTAACTTCATTGAATTCACAGATGTTATGGTGAACTAAATCTAGAATTTCAGAATTCTTATTATAAAAAGAAATTCTTCTAGGCAATTTAGTTTACATATATATTTTACATCTTTCAGAATTAATGTTGAATTTTGGAACCAATTCATGATTCATCATTTGTTACATTGAGACAAAAAAATATGTCTCAAACAATAATGTTATATATTAGATGAAATAAGATTCATGCATACAGAACTATATTCATTCAAATATTAAATTATAATTTGAAATATATTCAATAAGAATCTTAAACTAGTTCTCCACGTTACACAAATATCACTTGTTAAAGAACATAGTATCACGAAGGTATGTAATAATAACTTATTACATTTTACAGTCTATTACAAAACCATCTCATTTACTAATCCATATTTCAGGTTTTAAAGACACATACCCATCATTAAGGTTCAAGAAAATAATTATCTAATTAAAATCTCCTTAATTTCAGATGTGGCAACCTTCTATCCTTTGTATATAAAGGACATACTTTATTCTTAGCCATAGATATATGTATTAAACTTTAATTTCTTATCTTTGGTCTTAGCACTGAAATTAACTGCCGAGTAAGAACTAACATGTAACTTGACATTTGTATCTTTTAGGTGTACGTCTTGTTTATTAATGTCTAACATGAGACCGCTCATTGACATTCTCTTTTATATTTGAGATATATGTCAAACGACTTCCTAAAATATTAGGAATATCTCAACTATAGACATAACAATAAAATTATCAAGTGTACATCTTATTTATTAATGTCTAACATGAGACCGCTCATTGACATTCTCCTTTATATTTGAGATATATGTCAAACGACTTCCTAAAATGTTAGGAATATCTCAACTATAGACATAACAATAAAATTAGTTAGTGTACATCTTGTTTATTAATGTCTAACATGAGACCACTCATTGATATTCTCCTTCATATTTGAGATATATGTCAAACGACTTCCTAAAATATTAGAAATATCTCAACTATAGACATAACAACAAAATTTTCAAGCATTTAATGCATGCATCCAAAATTTTGTACACCAAGAATTAAAACATTAATTACTTGTTCAAGAATAGATTTACCTCTACTAAATAAAACATTTAGAAATATTATAAACTTTGAAACACAACACTGTTCAGTACCCTTATTCTCAATTTTATATTTTATTTCTACCATCCCTATACAATGTCATGGAAATAAGCAATACTTGCTAAGAGTATAAATTATACAGTTTGTTTTTTTAACACAAACAAAATTAACTCTTGGCATCTCGTATCAGCCTTTTTCCAACTAGAAATAATACTCACATTGTTGGGATCAATTTTATTTAGTTCCGGTTGTTCCTATTCTTCATACCCATATATTATGTCAATTATATATTCAACATTGCTAATATACAACGTTCAAAACAATAAATTTCAGGCATATGTTTATTGTTAATTCTAGCGCACACACCATGATCTACATTGTTAATTAACGACAAAGAATGATTTCTTTAAGATTGTTAGATAATTTAGGTGTAAATGTCGTTACATGCAACAATAAATAGTTGCAAATAATTAACAATTGTAGGTAGATCAAGATAAGATATACAAGAATAAAACATTGTAGGAGAACATAAATAAAAGAGTAAGAAACTCCTGACCGGATCATCCTATTGAGAAACAAGACATGTATATTTACATATACATATATATACTTAAAGAAATCATTGCCTTGCAATCCTTCGAATAAGCGATGTTCTTCCAGTCCATCCAGTCATTAAGAATGCAGCAAAGTTTATATCCTTGGCTCGTCTTGCTAACGATTGATGCCAAGTCGCTCTGCATGTCTGCTTGCGTTTAACGTCGCTCTTCCGACACGTCAATTTGACGCCGAAATATTTGCACCACCAGTGCAGCCCAGCGATCGCAGGTACCACCACCCAGACAGATCGTGTCAAAGGAATAGAAGGACAACATGGTTCATCTCATTCAGGAGAAGGATCTCCATGAGACAACTTTTCTGAATACTCACTTCGTTCCGAAGACAAGTCTCCACAAAGTAGCAATTCAGATGGGCGAAGAGAAAGAAGAGAAAAACTCCGTCAAGAGGACACATCTCTTGTCTCTTGCAAACGGCGGCTGACGGCTGTGCGTTATGTAGAGAGAGACTGAATTCATTGTGTGTCCAACCCTATTGACATGTTTCCCTTTTTATAACCCTTTCACGCCCCACGTCCTAATCCAAGATGGACACGATCACTCGATCAATCTTGTACACAAAACGTACATGTCTTTACCATTAAGGAAAGGAGGCCATTAATTATATATAAATAATTAACTTCATCTCTTATTCACATAACGGAAAGTTGCTGAACCGTTTCAGAATTGTACATAAAACGTACATATCTTAATTGTTAAGGAAAGGAGACCATTAATTATATAAATAATTAACTTCATCTCTTATTCACATAATAGAAAGATGTTAAAACGTTTCGAAAAGATACAATTAATTAAATTAATAATTAATAATGTGATTATCCTTTATAAAAAATGAGTAACTTACGTTCCTTTCCATTATGTACTGGCTACGCTACATTGGGCTTAACCCATGCTAAATAATAACTACAAAGGTTATATATCCAACAGCGACAACCGCGTGCATCGTGTGTTTGTGACCGCAGAGATGCCTTCACACAGAGAAGAGAAAGCAAAGCCAGAGAGAGTAAGAACGTAAGGTCTTGTTGCAGTAGAGGAAGATCACATGAAGAAGATTTGGACTTTGAAGACGAGGAGGTGTGAGGCAGCGAGAGGCAAAACCTCGGTGGTGCCTCCAACTTTGACAAAAGCACCTAACTCAGTAGGAGTGCGGACGCGTGAGGGAGGAAGAGTGCTCGATACAACCCCACCCAGTCAGCCATACCGCCTGGTCTAGGGGCGGGATTAAAGATGGGACGTGGTTCACTAACCCAGCTGGCACCCATGACATAGGTGGCGTGGCCCAATGAGAGGCTGCCACGTCACCCATGGTCTATGTAAATACTATTATCTTCCAAAAATGATAGTAAATGTTAGGATTGTCCAAAAAAGCAATATTATATACTATTTTGATCATAAAAATGAGAAAAACACAAATAAAATATCTTTGATATCTAATTATGTTCCCTATTTTAAAAATAAGGCTAATACATGTTTAAGTGGTGATTTGTACATAAAAATCCTAGTTTTAGTGTTTATGATGCTTAACATAGTCGATTATTTTGAGTTGTTAACTGTTATTTATGAGTATGATGCTAATCTAACATGATCATAATCATAATGGTAATGATTGGGGTTTCAAAGATGAACAATCATGCATATGAATCATTATGATTAAAAATCATATCTTGCAACTTTGTTAAGGAACATAGTTGAATCTAGTGCTTATGATAGAAAAATATGGTAGATTTGATGATCATGGCTACACATAATATGAATTAGGATCATTAAGTCATCAAACTAATGAACACATGAAGTGGTGGAGTATCAAACAAGACCCTAGTGATAACTCGATGTCAAGGAAGCCTAAACCCTATATTAGGATCGAGTAAGGTTTAATGTGATTAATATGATGGTGAAACTACATGATTTATATACATGCAGATTAACTGTTGTAGTTCTTAGATCTATTGATTGTATTGATTGAATATGCTTGAAGTACAATTGCATAACCTACATGGCTCACCATCGAGGTACGTGGTTACGCTTATTACTAGCCACATTAATTTGCCGGTATTTTCCAAAGATTTTCTCGAGGAATGAACAACTTAATTGTTCGATGTTTATTTACGTTATGTCCAATTATAATGACACTATGAGTATCACTGTAATGACCCCGCCTCCCGGTAACCCCCACTTAAGGGAGACCAAGTGGTCAGAGTCGTTATCCCAATAAATCAGATCTAAGGTTCGACAAATAATCAATAATAATTATGCCATTCTACTATCTAAACTGAAATCTGTTATTAAAATAAAACTTTACATACCTTTTTAAAACTTTAGTAAACTACTCTATCCACAGCCTGGATTTATTCTATCTAATCATCCTTGCACTTTATTTCTTATTTCCACAATGTGTCACTTTACTGTTTGTTCTTTCAATTATTGTACCTAAAATTCCGACAAACAAAACGTCAGTCAGCATATAGGAATATGCTGGTGTGTGGGGACAACTAAAAAATCTCACAAATATGTTTAACAATCTAATTATCACAATCAAGTTAATTAACAAGCCAATTTACGCTTTTCATTATGACATTCTCCACCACTTTTGCCCTAACCCTGGCATACCCACCTTAGGGTTTCTTTTGCCAATGACTTAAGGCCACCTTCTTAATCCCGAGCTTGGTGCCTGGGGTCACCCTTCATAGTGCCCATTAGTCATTCTTTAAAGACCACCTTCTCAATCCCGAGCTTGGTGTCTGGGGTCACCACTCATGGTGCCCATTGGTCTACCCTCCTGGGCTTGACCTTTGGCATCATCCATCATGGTGGCATGTAGGTGCGAGAATACACACTTCTATTTTTATTGTGATAATCATAGTTACTTTATGATTTGCAAGTATGAACATCCAAACTGATAAGTTGCACTCATTGCGATGAATCATTCGAGAAACTCTTCAGGAAACTAATGCGATTAACCATAATTAACCACATACCTGTCAAGCTGTCTTGAATGTAGAAATAATTCAACCAATTAAGAAATCAAGCAAGCACACACAAGTTGATCCTGAAATAGGCATCAAATTTTATCATTAATCATGTCATCATGACCTATTAATCCTAGTTGTTTCCTAGGGTTATTAGTCCTTTTTAGGGTTTGGATCACAATTTAGGGTTCCACTTCATTTTTATTACTTTAAACCCTAATTATTTCATCTTTCTTTCATAAAAGATCCTAATATCATCTTTTAGCAACATGAAGCCCTATTTTTAGATTATAATTACTTTTCCTTCCTTTTTCTCCTATTTAGGATTTCTAAGCATATTAATCATCATATTAGGTTTAAAACCCTAATTCTTGCAATTTTATCTTCAAAACAGATCAAGATTCATCTTTATCATTAAATAAGTTAATAATGATGGAATCAACTTATTCGCAAGATTTAATCTATCCTTTATCAATAATTAGGGTTTCTAACCACAAATTAATACTTTTTCCATCAAAATTATACACTTTTACAAAAATATACTGATTTAGGCTTCCAAACCATTTTTAACTTATTCTTCGTATTTTTCTGATCAATTTACATGTATAAACTTTTCTCATCCGAGTTTTCTAGCACAAGATATGATTTTAGCAAAGAAAATCCTTTTATTGATTTATTAGCAAATTCCAGAAAATAAGGATCATTAGATCTATGGTCTGCTGGTCCACTCAGGATCCAACGACCAGGGACGCGTGCGCCTATCTATTATGATTAGAAGCAAGTGATGCACCAAACTAACCTTGATCCAACAGAAGGAGGCGAGGGGCACTTTGGTAATTCTGCGTGGCACCTTCTTCAACCTCGCGCCTTTCCTTCAACGTTCACGATGGTCAACCTTGGGGTTGCCTCCTTGATCCAGTCGACCTGTGAGCACGCCAAGGGGCCATGAGGCTTCATCTTCCTCCGTTGAACTTGCCTACGGGCTCAATTGCTCGCCCAGAACTCGCCAAGACCTCCCCCTACTCGCCGGACTCTGGTGAGGTTTGCTGAGGTGTCGAGAGTGTAGGTCAGGGTGATCGGGGGAAATTGAAGGCACGAAGACAATCCTTGCGCTCTGCCGCAGAGGTTGGGGTAGCAATTTGTCATGCTGGTGCCCTCACGCACCCTCCCCTATATATAGGGTAGAGACATATGCGTGAGAATTGGGAACTTCCCCAATAGGCAGCCAAACCTTGACAAAGTAGGGATGAACCTCTGCGGTTTCCTCTCCTGAGTCTAAAGGAATCAACAATGGGTTTGCACACTCTCTGGATCATGAGAAATTTGAGAGGGAAAATCCCTCTGTAACTCACAGAGTCCCAGTCCCTGTGGGACTTAGACGATGAGCGCCAGGCATTGGATCGAGATCCAACGACCCTCGTTACACGTGATCAACCAAAAGGAAATACATTTTCGTATTTGTCAAATTAATGCTAGATTTTGGAGATAATTTGAGAAATTCATATCTCCTAAACCATAACTCCTCTTTATCCCAAAATTTAAGGGGAAGTTCGTCTTGACATTATCTAGCTATTTATGAAGTTTGGGAAATAAATTCCAATGGATGAGAAGGCTTCCTTCTCTCCCAAGTTATCCATTAATTAATTCAAAATTAATTAGTATTTCTTTTACCTTTGCCATTATCTTGTTATTTTGGGTCCCTTGGACCTCAAGAAGTCCTAAAGGTACAGATTCCCATATTGGGAAATACCTATTTGCCTTTATCTTTTATTTATGTCTATTTCACATATTCTCCTTATCCTTTTTATTTCTTCATTAAAATATCTCTTTTTGAGGATTTCTCTTTATCTCTCTTTTTATTTTCCTTATTGGAATTCCTTTTAATATTAGAAACCTCATGGATATGAAAATCCATTAAAGATAACTCAATTATACCTCTTTCCACTTATTTCCCATTTATCATTGTTTTCAATTTCTTTCTTAATAAAGAAACATTTAATTGATCTTTTCTTGTTGCATTATCTTTGCAACTTTGGACTCCTTGGAACCCAAGGAACCCAAGAGGCACGAAATCCACTTGTGTATTACATTCCTTTGCCTTCTAGAGGTTTCTACATCTTTCTTTTCTCCATTTCTCTAATAATGGAGTTTCTTTTGTCTTTTCCTTGTTATTGGGCCCAATAGCTAATAAAGCCCACCAAACAACTAACAAGGCTATTGTAAACGAAATCCTTTTATTCAAAACAAATTATATCATTATTTGATCAAATATCTTTAATAGGAGAAATTACATTTCTCACCAAAAGAACCCAAAAATTGGGGTTGTAACATCCTTCCCCTCTTATAGGAATTTTGCCCTCAAAATTCCACCAGGCACACAAGCAAACAAGATAAGCCTTTCTTATGTCCATCAAGGCTCCCATGTGGTCTCACCCTTTCCATGGTGCTTCCCAAGAACCCTCATTATCTCATATTCTTCCATCTGAGTTCTTTCTTACCTTGGTATATCGTACCCTCTTAAGTGACTCAGGACATTTCAACTTCTCATAAAGCTGAATAGGTTCAGGGCTCATCACATGGCTTGGGTACCTCACATAGTGCTCCAGATCGGACTCATGGAACACATTATACATCATGTTATCCTGAGGGGTAAGGCTAAACACAACCATCTCCACCAATCCATCTCAAATGGACCCATATATCGGGGACTCAGCTTTCTCAGCTGTAGCTTAGAGGGGTCGGATTTTCACATCACATACTCTCCCACAGTGAACTGCATGTCAGTCTGCTTTGCATCAGCTCACAACTCATGTCGCCCTTGGGCCCTCTTTTAGCCATTGCATGATCAAAGCGACTTCATCTGCATACACTGTGGTTCTATCTTGACCTTCATGAGGTCCCTTCACCAACATCATCTCAGTGAAGTGGTGCCCGACACAACCTCCCTTACAAAGCTCCTTTTCACCCCGATACTGGCTATGGTGGTTATCATCACATCTTATAGAAGACAAGAACTATCTCTAGATATCACCCTGAATGAGCATACATGCTCTCATAAGACCCTCTAGTCTGGATTACACTAACCATTAATTAGGGGTGATAAACTGTACTATTATTGAGTTCTTCATGTACCTACTTCCACCACATGGAAGTGAACCTTCAGGTTATACTCAAGAACTTTTGAACTCGCATCATGGTGTAGTTGAACCATCTTTATCTCTTACAAGTAGTTCAACCGGATCTGTCCCTTGACAATACTTTTTTTTCTCATGTCATCTAGGTAAGGCGATTTACCATAACCCATATTGCATCTTGACCTTCCTTGGTTCAGGGAGACTCACCACAACATCTATAATGATGAACTCCCATTCCCTCTCGGGGACTCTTTATCTTTTATATCAAAATACTAGGTTACTAGTGTTCGTCCTTCACCTCCTGTCATGCATGGCAACATACCACATGTAACTTCATCTTAGGCATCCAAAGTGCTACTGTCACTTACTATCTTTGTAGTACCACGGTGTATGGTGATCTTAAATCATGATCTCCTGTATGTCATGATTCCTCAAGATTGATTCCTCAGAAACCCTAAACCACTCTAGTCAGGGTTTCATCACCTTCCTTACCAGAGAAGTGCATCTGAGGTTCTACCACCATCCTTTCATTGCATCAAGGCCTAGGCTGGCTAAGCAAACAATCATTAACTTAGTCAACCAATATCGTTACATCTGAGTGTTAGCCAAACTCATCTCTTATTCAAACTTAGGGTTAACCTAACAACCCCTTCTAGCATCTGGCTAAACTAGGCAGCTACATCTCATCCAGATCAGCCATTACCACCTCACATCCTTAGGTGTTAGGTAATGTTGAAGACATACACCTCCATGTATTCAACTTATGATCTCATCTCAACTCTAAGTCTATCTTCATCAAGAAAACTCTAAACTCATCCTCTTGGTTTTCGAACTCAACCCTGTATAACATGCAAATCCCACATAGCTCATGTTAAAAACATCCTTATAAGATGACTACCTTATTTCTCTTAATGTTTGTAAACTATCCATGTATCGTTCACTCCACCAGGGTATGTTATCATCTCTGTCCTCATACCTCGTAGCAACGTTCCAACTCACATCATCTTTATCCTTGGTGTATGGCATGCGTACTGTCCTATCTCTCACTCCCATAACAAGAGGAAATAAGCATTTGGCTGCAGTCCAAATACAGAGTTCTTCATGTTCCAAGAGTAGAGATGGTACATCCCACCTTCCCAGTACACCTTTAAATCTAAGTTGAAATGTGCCACATATGTCTCTACTTCACAATCATCTCGATATCAAAGTTACTTCCATGGAAAACTGGTCTCGAACCTACTTGGTCACCACACAATCCTTGGTCATCTCCTCTAGGTCTGTAGGGTGCCGTCACTTTTGGGGTCATCCCTCTTCCCTTATGCATCCAGAGAGTGCCCTACTCATCTGCCCTTTGGGTCCCATGAGTTCATGAAGGTGATCAATCTCCTAACCCATGGCCCTCAGACAATGATAGTTGTTACCTCCCGACCCTATGGTCATGTGCAACTAGGGAATTAGGCAACTCCTACTTCCATCGGTCTTATCCCTACCTGACCCTAGGATAGACTTATGATTCTAACATAGTACATATCCAACTTAGGACCTTACCCAAGTCTCCATCATATCTCTCTGTGTTCATGGGATGACTTGCATCCTTTCACAGGGGTCATGGCGACCTGCCTACCTTGGTCAGGCCCCATACGAGTTACCTCCATGGTAATACATCCACATGCACTTAGAGATGGTTATCTATGGGTCTACAGGTTCATACTCTTACCATGTACTCTTCACTTAGCTTCTCAAGATCCTATGAGACCTTCTTAGGTTTCCTCAAAACCCACAAAACTGGTATACACCCTTATGTCTAGGGTTTACATCCACATGAGCATGCCTAACCCTAGCAAGCTACTAAGGCACAAGCAGACCACCTACTAAACCATGCTAGGTCATATTGGTTCTCATTCCTCAACATTGGACCAAGAACAAACCTTCTCATGCCACCACCTTGGATGTGAGGGATTCATCAACCATATCTTCGACTTAAAGGGGTTTCCCTTTCCTCTTAACATGAGGTGTTCCATGCTCGAATCTATAGAAACTCAAATCTCATCATGAGAATTAGGTACACCACTTCCCTTCTTAGGCCTAGGAATCCTAGGTTCGCTTTTTGGATATCCAACTGCATGCTCAACCTTTTATCCACAAACCAAACATGTACGAGGTATGACATGCACTTCCTGTCATCCTTCTACTCGAGCAACATCTCAGAGTGGAGTCCTCCTCAAGGACAACCAACGAGGTATAAGGCCTCACATCCTGTTACTAAACCTCTTTAGGGTCTAAGGAACTCTTCTTCCAATCTCAGAAGGTGAACACCTATACCATGGTACATAGGTACCATCAACCTCATCCTCTCTCTAGGGTTTGGTTCTTCTAAAGGAAACCAAGATATCATCGGCCTCCAGGGATGAGGCAACCACTATCATCCACTTAGGTTGCATCATCCTCAAATCCCACTTTTCCTCATATCTCGGAGTCTAGGCTTCCAACATTCTTGCATGGATCCTACTCTCTCTCTAGAGCTAACCCTACAAACAACCTTACTACCCGAGGTCCTCTCTCCATGAAGGTGGATCAAGCTTACAAGCATACCCATACATGGTGAAGACTATGCTCAAGCTTATGTTTGTTCAAGGTTATCCATAACTCTTTATGCTTATCTCATAAGCTATCCCTCTTACTCTCCTGGCTAGGGTTTTAGCCTACTGTCAGCACTACTGACGTACTCTAGGTGCATACTATGCCATGCTCATATAGCCCATAGGGTTTCCATAGGTTCTTCTCTAACCTCATCAAAGAAGGAGATATCCTTTGCTCTAACATGCACGGCCCTTCCCAGGGTTGGGTCGCCAAAGGTGCTAGGTCATCCAACCTCTCATGGCTCATATGGGCATCCAAAAGCACATGACATCTAACTCCTCATGTCATCTCTCTCTATAACCTTCACTTAGGGTTAGGGTTAACATCATTCTCTGAGGATGTGCCAGGTCTCCACTTATAATGGAGGTCTTTACCTCCATGACTAACTCTCTTTACTTATCCTCCTAACAAGAAGGTCTAGCCTTAGGTCTCTCCTGAAGGCATGACAACTTATGTCATACGACCTAAGCATGTATCTATTCTTTTACACTTAATCTATTAAGCTTATGTCCATGACATCTTATTTACATGCTTTTTATTAATTTGGTGGATGATTCCTTAAACCTTATCAACCTTACCCATACCTCAAGAGGGTGAGGAAAAGAGAGAAAACCCTAATCCTTTTAATCCTTAACAACATTTGAGTTGAGAAGGGATGAACAAGATGAGAGAGTCCTAAAGGTATCTTATTTCGAGTCCAATCCTGAGACATTGGCCAGACAGTCACACTAATCCGGGAGTCCTCATATTCTGACTAGCGGTGCGGAGGAAAATCTTGCCAGCCCCCAGACGTGATCCTTTTCTAGACACCTCTGTCTTTCAGAAATTCCTCTAATAACTCCCTTGGGTTCTACAGAGTTTGTAAAATTTAATAATTATTAAAGATTAAATGAGGAACATATGCTCTGATACCAAATGTAACGACCCCACCTCCCGATAACCCTTACTTAGGGGAGACCAAGAGGTCAGAGTCATTATCCCAATAAAGTGGATCAAAGGTTCGACAAATAATCAATAATAATTATGAAATTCTACTATCTAAACTGAAATCTGGTATTAAAATAAAACTTTGCATCCTTTTTAAAACTTTGGTAAACTACTCTATCCACAGCCTGGATTTATTCTATCTAATCCTCCTTGCACTTTATTTCTTATTTCCACAATGTGTCACTTTACTGTTTGTTCTTTCAATTGTTGTACCTAAAATGCCAAAAAACAAAACATCGGTCAGCATATCGGAATATGCTGGTATGTAGGGACAACTAAAAAATCTCACAAATATGGCTAACAATCTAATTATCACAATCAAGTTAATTAACAAGCCAATTTATGCTTTTCAGTATGACATTCTCCACTACTTTTGCCCTAACCCTGGCATACCCACCTTAGGGTTTCTTTTGCCAATGACTTAAGGCCACCTTCTCAATCCCGAGCTTGGTTCCTGGGGTCACCCTTCATAGTGCCCATTAGTCATTCTTTAAAGACCACCTTCTCAATCCCAAGCTTGGTGTCTGGGGTCACCACTCATGGTGCCCATTGGTCTACCCAGCTGGGCCTGACCTTTGGCATCATCCATCAGGGTGGCATGTAGGTGAGAGAATACACACTTCTATTTTTATTGTGATAATCATAGTGACTTTATGATATGCAAGTATGAACATCCAAACTGATAAGTTGCACTCATTGTGATGAATCATTCAGGAAACTCTTCGGGAAACTAATGTGATTAACCATAATTAACCACATACCTGTCAAGCTATCTTGAATGCAGAAATTATTCAACCAATTAAGAAATCAAGCAAGCACACACAAGTTGATCCTGAAATAGGCATCAAATTTTGTATCGTTAATCATGTCATCATGACCTATTAATCCTAGTTGTTTCCTAGGGTTATTAGTCCTTTTTAGGGTTCTGATCACAATTTAGGGTTCCACTTCATTTTTATTACTTCAAACCCTAATTATTTCATCTTTCTTTCATAAAAGATCCTAAGATAATCTTTTATAAACATGAAACCCTATTTTCGGATTATAATTACTTTTCCTTCCTTTTTCTCCTATTTGGGATTTCTAAGCATATTAATCATCATATTAGGTTTAAAACCCTAATTCTTGTAATTTTATCTTCAAAACAGATCAAGATTCATCTTTATCATTAAATAAGTTAATAATGATCGAATCAACTTATTCACAAGATTTAATCTATCCTTTATCAACAATTAGGGTTTCTAACCACAAATTAATACTTTTTCCATCAAAATTATACACTTTTACAAAAAGATACTGATTTAGGCTTCCAAACCATATTTAACTTATTCCTCATATTTTTATGATCAATTTACATGTATAAACGTTTCTCATCCATTTTTTCTAGCACAAGATATGTTTTAGCAAAGAAAGTCTTTTTTATTGATTTATTGGCAAATTCCAGAAAATAAGGATCGTTAGATCTATGGTCCGCTGGTCCACTCAGGATCCAATGACCAGGGACGCACGTGCCTATCTTTTGCAATTAGAAGCAAGCGATGGACCAAACTAACCTTGATCCAACAGAAGGAGGCGAGGGGCACTTTGGTAATTCCACGGGGCACCTTCTTCAACCTCGCGTCTTTCCTTCAACGTTCACGATGGTCAACCTTGGGGTTGACTCCTTGATCCAGTCGACCTGCGAGCGCACCAAGGGGCCAGGAGGCTTCATCTTCCTCTGTCGAACTTGCCTGTGGGCTCAATTGCTCACCCGGAACTCGCCAAGACCTCCCCCTACTCACCGAACTCCAGCGAGGTTTGCTGAGGTGTCGAGAGTGTAGGTCAGGGTGATCGGGGAAATTGAAGGCACAAAGACAATCCTTATGCTCTGTCGTAGAGGTTGGGGTAGCAATTTGTCATGCTGGTGCCCTCACGCACCCTCCCCTATATATAGGGTAGAGACAGATGGACGAGAATTGGGAACTTCCCCAATAGGCGGCCAAACCTCGACAAAGTAGGGATGAATCTCTACGGTTTCCTCTCCTGAGTCCAAAGGAATCAACAATGGGTTTGCACACTCTCTGGATCGTGAGAAATCCGAGAGGGAAAAATCCCTCTGTAACTCGTAGTCCCAGTCCCTGTGGGACTTAGATGATGAGCGCCAGGCATTGGATCAAGATCCAACGACCCTCGTTGCACGCGATCAACCAAAAGGAAATACATTTTCCTATTTGGCAAATTAATGCTAGATTTTGGAGATAATTTGAGAAATTCATATCTCCTAAACCATAACTCCTATTTATCTCAAATTTTAAGGGAAAGTTCGTCTTGACATTATCTAGCTATTTCTGAAGTTTAGGAAACAAATTCCAATGGATGAGAAGGCTTCCTTCTCTCCCAAGTTATCCATTAATAAATTCAAAATTAATTAGTATTTCTTTTCCCTTTGCCATTATCTTGTTATTTTGGGTCCCTTGGACCTCAAGAAATCCTAAAGGCATGGATTCCCATATTGGGAAATACATATTTGCCTTTTATATTTTATTTATGTCTATTTCACATATTCTCCTTATCCTTTTTATTTCTTCATTAAAATATCTCTTTTTGAGGATTTCTCTTTATCTCTCTTTTTATTTTACTTATTGGAATTCCTTTTAATATTAGAAACCTCATGGATACGAAAATCCATCAAAGATAACTCAATTATACCTCTTTCCACTTATTTCCCATTTATCATTGTTTTCAATTTCTTTCTTAATAAAGAAACATTTTATTGATCTTTTCTTGTTGCATTATCTTTGCAACTTTGGACTCCTTGGAACCCAAGGAACCCACGAGGCATGAAATCCACCTGTTGATTACATTCCTTTGCCTTCTAGAGGTTTCTACATCTTTCTTTTCTCCATTTCTCTAATAATGGAGTTTCTTTTGTCTTTTCCTTGTTATTGGGCCCAATAGCCAATAAAGCCCACCAAACAACCAACAAGGCTATTGTAAATGAAATCCTTTTATTCAAAACAAATTATATCATTATTTGAACGAATATCTTTAATAGGAGAAATTACATTTCTCACCAAAAGAACCCAAAAATTGGGGTTGTAACAATCACATAAGCAAAGATTATGTGAATAAAATAACCGTTCTTATTCACAAGTATTTGCTGCAATATATTTTGTTAGTTTACTTGTACACTTTTACATGCACCCCACGTACACAATATAACTTGTTATACTAATACGTGCTTTTGGTTTTACCGCGTTTTAGGTACATGCTAATTAAGATGATATCAAAATGTGATGGACATATGAAAGCACTAGAAGACATTAAAGCTAACTAGTAAGGAGGATTAGCTAGTTACTTCTTCTCATGTATTGAAATTCTCATGGGTGAAAGTTAATGTAAGCATTTTGTAAACGATAATTGTGAAATAATGAAATTATTTTCTATTACTTGTTATTTGATTAAAATATGGATCCTTGGTAAAATTTAGGTAATGGATCTTTTTTGGCCTTACTTAATTGGGGGTTATTGAAAAGTGAGGTTGTTACATTTGGTATCAGAACCCCAGATTTTTTTTCAAATAATATTTAATAATTTATAATTCCAAGTAATCTGTAGAAATATGAGGGAATTATTAGGACATTCTATAAAGACAATGGTGTCTAGAAGGGACCACAAGTTGGGCATGGCAATATTTTCCTTTGTCCTGCTAGTCGGCTTACAAGGACTCCTGGGCCCGTGCATCCTGCCTGGCCAAAGTTGGATGATTTTGCCCAAAGTAAAATACCTTTAGGTTCTTTTCTCATCTTGATTCATCCATTTATCATCCTTTTGCTTAATAAACCCTAAAAGGAACTTCCCTCCTCATCTCAAGTTAGGGTTTTGAGAAGAAGTAGGATTAAGGCATCCTCCGCCAAATCAATGTACATATAATCTTGAAAAAAATAATGGAAATGTAAATGTGGAAATAATAATCTACATATAAATGTGGAAGTAATAATGTGCATGTAAGAGAAAAATGGTTTAATGACTTGCAAGGGTAAACTCTAGATGGGGCTAAGGTCAGTTTAGAAGAACCCCGGGGGGTTAAGGGGCACATAAAACCTTTTTTATTTGAAGGAGTTTGTAAAGAAGCAAAAATACATCCTTACTAAAAATTTGAAGAATAGAACCTCCAGTCCAAACACACTCAAAAGGTATGATGGAGTGGGTGTAAAATTTTCAAATCTTTAAATAATGGTAATCAGAAGACCAAAGTATAACATCAGAATAAAAACATGACTATATTCAATTATAAAACAAAGGGTTACAAACTTACATCACAAGGATCTATGTAGACGAAATCTAAACCACCTCAAGATTGTCTCCAAGCTTTAACTTTTCTATCTTAGTCAAGGTCATCACGTCTTGTCATCCAAGTCCTCCACCTAGGGTTGGAAGCATACCCCAGCAAAAGAGAACAATAGGAGACATAAGCAAAAGCTGGTATGTGCATACTAAAAAGCAAATTGAGCAATTTATAAAGAATAAGGGACATCAAAATAAAAGGCTTCCCATGCAAGAGATAAGTACTACCCAATCGGGCATAAAAGAAAAGAATCATCATCATCATAGAAGAAGATACTTGGCATAATCAAAACAATAAAGTAGTGCCATATAAGCACATATTAAGATTTTGGGCACATAACCCATCATAAACATCATCAACCTGCATGCATGTGAGATAAGCATAGCCCTAGAACAATATAAACACAATTGGCGGCCAACCCTCATAAAGTTGAAAACTGATAGAGAAAGGAATACTTCCAATCTCCCAAATATATATAAAACATGGGCCAAGAATCACACATCTTGCCCTGGGTATGAGGTTCCTTGCCATCCCAAAAGAGCAGGAAGAATCACATCTTCTATAAACAAAACCAATGCAATTACACTACTCTAGTGCTACTGAATCACATAACATGTTTAATGTAGAGGCAAGTAGAAAGTATAGTCAGAATAAAAAATGTTGCCATCACACAATGGACAACTCAAACATATAAACAAATCCACTTCAAAGTGGGCATATATCACCAAGTAAAAATCTACATCACAATGGGTATATATCTTCAAACGTTCAACTTGCACCAAGGCATAAGAAATAGAGTCAAGAGAATATCCATGATCACAAGATCTATAACAAAATGAGGTACTTCACATGAAGCATGATTTAAAAAGAACAAGATAATGTGTAGGCTAATGTCCATAGGACCAAGAGTAAGAAAAAAATATGATAATTGCTCAAGAAGAATAATCGGGGATGCAAACATACCTCAACTTCAGAGTTCAAAGTCCAAAGTCACATCTAGGTCCAAGCCTAGACATCCAAAGAACCTATTAAGCACATATGTGGGATTAGGGTTAGATTTACATAGATTTCACAAACCCTAAAAACCACCTTTTTATCTTCATGCAAATTGGGTTATGAAAACGATGCCACTTTTTAGTATATATCATTAGGACTCCAAAACATATTTTATTATATTTTTCTGATTTATAATTAATTAGTTATGGATTTTCCAAGTTAATTCATCATTAATCACATCCATTGAAAACACTTGTTATTAATCCTTATATTTAGTTAGCAAAACATGTACCATTAGATAGGTCTTATTTTTCTGATTCCAACGAGTTTTTATTTGTAATTTTTGGCTATACAGATAATTAGTTATGTATTTTGGAAATCCTGACCAATCGAAATTCGAGGAAATATCAAATAAGCGAGAGAGGGGCCGCCTGACTTGGCCTAGTAATGAACTGCCAAGTCATGTGTCAAGCCCACATGGCAGCAGTCAAAGGCAATGAGATTTGCACCAAAAAGAAATAAAACAGTCAGTGAAATTACGAAAGTACCCACACACGAGAATCAAAGTATGCAAGGAGAGTGAGGGTAAAAAGGTAAAACATTCAGGTGTCATCTTCTTCATAAGAAAAAAAGTAAACAGGACTCTACAAGTTCGATTCGAAGTCAGATTCTCACCACCATAGTAGATCCCATAAAACTAAACCCTCAGTCAATCTCATGAGGTCAAACCAAACTCAATCACCCCAGACTCGAGTTGGGTGGTGGCCGGATGCGGGGAAAACCACCTCTGCTATCATCAGACAACAGACACCTAACTCAAAAGGAGAAAATGTAATACCTATCTCGATGAACCAATCAAACATAGAAGACTCTTCACAAGGGAAAAAGGGAGCATTCTGAGTCCTCTACATCGATCCTGATGGTTGGGGCATCAACATGGACTCAAAACAGCTGCCGGTGAAGGATGGAGTAGGGGGGACATAGACGGAGTCCAAAGTAGCCAAACTAAAGCACATGATATATAGCTAGAACCTCGGCAGAGATCAGGAGACTGACCCTTCGTGGTCTGATGGCCAGAGACGACAAGGAGATGGCCTCGAAGCGGAAAGTCGGGGCGTGAACAAAGGATAGGAGCGGCGAGCGTGGATTTGAGCAAGAAACGTGAGGAACCACAGGGTATTTATGCCCATTGGGTTCGCAAGAGGGTGAGGAAAGAGAGTGAGAAGAAATTGGAAGTTGAGAAGAGGCAGAAAGAGAGAAATCCATGATTAACTGGGACTCCAGCCTGGTGTACTGTTCACAGGAGGGCACTCCTACCTGAGGTAGGAGATAAGTCCCCAGCCATCTGATCGAGAATGAGGGGCCGAGATCGATCGCTACAGAATACATAACTCAAACAGGCACGTGACAGAATAAAAGTTAGAAACTATACTCAGACAATGATTTTGATTAAAGTGATATATAAATTATTTACCTTTTTCTCTTTCTTTAAAAGAGGGTCCAAACATTATCCAAATTAAGTGAAATTTGGCACAGAGGCCAATTAAGGCATGTAGATTCTGATTATGCACTTAGTTTTTCCCTTTAGAAACTTTTAATGGGTTAAATAAATCAAATCTTATTTTCTCTTTCCTCCTTCATTAATGGAATTAGGATTATCCAATTTTGATGAAACTTGACCCACAAGTCATATTTAATGTGTTGGATATGATTTTTCCATCAATTTTACATATTGGAGTTGTTTGAACATTTATTTAATATTTTAAAGGTTCTACACTTTCTCTCTCCTGATTTCACCTTTTAAGCAAACTTTCTCCAAATTGGATGAAAATTCACCCAAAGGCTATATTTATTATGTAGATTACAAATCTAAGATTATTTTCCTCTTTTGGAGTCATATATTATTTTATTTGATATTTTTAGGGAAAACTCACATCTTCTTTTCTAATTTGAGTTAAATGAATTATTATTAGGTGAATAATGTGAAACTTGACTCCCAAGGTAATTTGGACCCAAGGAACATGATTTTAAACTTAGATTTCACTTTTGGAATTTTTTTATGAGATATGTCATATGACCCATTAGTGGCCCATTAGCTATATTACTTAACCAATTAAGTCCTTTATCATCCAAATGAATTATGTGGCATATTAGATTACATTATTCATGTATTAGTTTATTAAGGTCATTCTAACCTCAACCTTGTTTGGTCAAACCCAAAAGGTCAAACTTCCAGGGTAGGGTCTAAGATCTGATATGTTAGAAAGTCTTTTCATTCACTCCACACTCCATGTGGACATCACAACTAATTACATCATATGCTACTAAACCAGTACGCTAAGAAGTAGGGTGTAGTCTCTGAACTAAACCTTAGATCCTAATCCTAGAAAATAGTCACTTTTTGCATGTTTTTCAAGGCACTTTTGCATACATTGGATACAAAAGGAGACAGATGGGTTTAAATCTTCCCTAAGCATGCCTTGGATGTACAAGAATTGATCCGGAGCAAAAAGAAGTCATTTGAAGAAGTTTGGATCCAAGATCAATAGCTTGGGCCCCTACCTCAGCCATGCTACATCACCACGACCGTGGTGAAATGGCTCTAAAAATCAAAGTGAAGTCACAAGTTTTGTACATGAATGCCCATGGTCGTAGAGAACCAAGACGGTTGTGGTCACTGAAGACACCATGGTCGTGGGTAGCAAAATGACTATGGTCAAAGTCCTCCATCACCCCCGTGGAGTCAAGCCACGAATGTGGTGAAATGACCTTAAATCCAACAAAGATCCAACACAAAATACACGTGAATGCCTACGGCCGTGGCCATCAGCACAACCGTGGCCCATGAAGACCACCTCACTCGTGATGTCAGTCACAACCGTGGCAAGATGAAGACAGAACAGGCACACCTTCCTCCCCTATACTTTACAGCATACCTCTACATGACCATCTCATCCCCCACGACCGTGACACCCAACCACCACCATGACCGTGGAACCTCGCCACAGCCATGGTGACCACCTTACCCTACCCAAACTTCTCCACTGCATTTCTATTTCTACCCCCATTTAACCTAGTGCTTTCCCACCTCCTATATATATATATATATATATATATATATATATATATATATATATATATATATATATATATATATATATATATATATATATATATATATATATATATATATATATATATATATATATATATATATATATATATATATATATATATATAGGTGGCGGCCACAACACAAGGTTAGCATCCTAACCTACTCCTTAGCCACTCACTGGCATTCATTACTCCCTTTCTTGCATTCAAGCCATTCACCCACCTCCCACCTTCCATTTCCACTCCATTTCCACCCAAAAATCATAGTTTCTAGAGTTTTCCATCAGAATACCCTACCTTCTCATGCCATTTCCATCTTTGGAGGGAGGTGCCACATTCTACAACAGCTAGGAGGTGAAGGAGAAGGTTCATTCGTGAGCTCCATGGATTTATACCTCATTTTTTCTCTTTTCTTTTCTCTTTTGTTTAGTCATGTGTAGCTAAGCCCCTTGTGCCGGTTGTTTGGGGGTAAAAATGATACTTTGATGCCATGTTGGGGGAAGATAATTTGTAAACTCTATGATTTCATTCTATGATGGTTGCTTGCTATTGAGTGTCTTGAAGATCCAACTGAACATTTTCAAGTCTTCTTTTAAGGCTGAGGTGATAAGTGCTATTGAGGAAGATTGTTATCTTATTGAGTGTCTTGATGAGATTTTAGAGGAATGCCTACCTACATGGATTCAGACTGCCACTCAGGGTAGATGTATAGAGCATATTGTGGAATTCCCTGATGATGATGATGATAAGAATGAGGAAGATGAGCTAGCCTTATTGGCTACAAGTGAGGACCTCCCATCCATTTCTGAACCGTTGAAGGACTCCCTTGAAGAACCTCCAGTCCTTGAGCTCAAGTCTCTTTCTAAAGGGATGAAGTATGCTTTCCTAGGTTCCAATGACACCCCCCGATGATCATTTCCTCTATCCTTTCTCTGAAACAAGAAGATGCCTTGATGGCGGTTTTGAAGAAAAATATTCAAGCCATTGGATGGTCCATTGCTGACTTGAGGGGTATTGACCCCTCCATTTGCGTCCATATGATCTATATTGAGGATGATGCAAGATCGACCCATCAAATGAAAAGACAGTTGAATCCAAAGTTGAAAGAGGTTGTATCACATGAAGTAGTAAAGTTCCTAGATGCTGGGATTATCTACCCCATTTCTGATAGCCCTTGGGTGAGTCCCAACCAAGTTGTGCCCAAGAAGGGTGGGATCACAGTAGCTGAGAATGAGGATGCAGAGTTGATGCTAGTGAGAGAGCAGTCAAGGTGGAGGATGTGTGTAGATTATTATAGAAAGCCGAATAAAAAACCAAGAAGGACCGCTTTACTCTCCCATTTATTGATCAAATCTTGGAAAGACTTGTAGGGCAAAGCTTCTTTTGTTTTCTTGATGGATACTCATGTTACTTCGAGACAACATTTCATCTTGCAAATCAAGAGAAGACAACATTCACTCATCCAAGCAGTACTTTTGTTTACAAGAGAATGCCATTTGGGTTATGCAATGCTCCTTCTACCTTTCAAAGATGTGTGACATCCATATTTTCTGACATGCTTGATTCATCTCTGGAGGTCTTCATGGATGATTTTTCAATGTTTGGCAAGACATTTGATGACTGTTTGCTCCATCTAGAAGTCATTCATGAAAGATGTGTCAAGGTTCATTTGGTGTTATCTTGGGAAAAGAGTCACTTCATGGTTCCCGAAGGTATTATTCTGGGTCACGAGTTCCTAAGGCCGGAATTGAGGTTGATAAGGCCAAAGTGGGTCTAATTTCCACTCTTAATATTCCTTATACCGTAAGACATGTCTGATCTTTTTGGGACATGCAGGTTTCAACTGCCGATTCATCAAAGACTTGAGTAAAATTTTGAGGCCATTTTGCCACTTGCTTGAAAAGGATGTGGAATTCAACTTTGATGACAAGTGTGTTGAAGCCTTCAACTTCTTAAAGCACAAGTTAGTCTCTTCTCATATTATGCAGCCCCCAGATTTCTATTTGCCATTTGAGATCATGATTGATGCATCAGATATCACAATGGAGGCTATGTTGGTCCAATGAGTTGGCTAGGTTCCACATGCCATTTACTACACGCGCAAGACTCTTAATGCAATGCAAAGAAACTATACTACCATGGAAAAATAGTTGCTTGCCATGATTTTTTCTCTTGATAAGTTCCACCCTTACCTTTTGAAAAACAAGGTTGTGGTGTACACAAATCATGCAACCTTAAAATATCTCATGGTGAAGAAAGATTCTAAGCCCAGACTAATCCGCTGGATCCTTTTGCTCCAAGAGTTTTATTTAGAGATTGTTGATAAGAAGGGAGTCAAAAATTCTACAGCTGACCATCTCTCCCGCATTGAGCAACTTTTCTTACTTTCATCCACCCAAAGGCCATGGTACATGCACATAGCTAACTTCTTATCTAGAGGGAGGATACCAAGTACTTGGACAAGGGAAGAGAGCAAGATGTTGTTTGCTATGGTGAAGAAATATATTTGGGATGACCCACATCTATTCAAATATTGTCCCTACCAACTCATTAGAAGGTGTGTCCCTAAAATTGAGCAGCAAGAGATCCTCTCCATGTGCCACTTCAGTGTGTATGGAGGTTAATTCAGCAGAAAGTGTACAACCACAAAAATTCTTTAAAGTGGTTTCTACTGGCCTACGTTGTTCAAGGATTCTAATGAATATTGCAAGTGTTGTTTGAAGTTCCAAAAGGTGGGCATTATATCCAAGAGGGACATGGTGCCTTTATCACCCATTCTAGTGGTTGAGGTATTTGATGTCTGGGGAATTGACTTCATGGGTCCGTTTCCTCCCTCCTTCGGATAAGTGTACATCTTGTTGGCCGTTAATTATGTATCCAAGTGGATTGAAGTAGTTTCCACAAGGATAAATGATCAAAAAGTGGTTTGCAATTTTGTCAAGTCGAACATCTTCAACCGATTCCATGTACCACGAGCAATGATTAGTGATGGCGGAAGCCATTTCATCCATAGGACTTTTGAAGGACTATTAAAAAGACATGGTGTGAATCATCACGTGGCTACTCCTTATCACCCTCAAACTAGTGGTCAAATTGAGTTGGCCAATTGGGAGATAAAGCTTATTCTTGAGAAGATGGTGAGGCCGGACCGCAAGGATCGATTTTTATGTCTTAATGAAACTTTATGGGCGTATAGGATAGCATTCAAGGCCCTGATTGGCACCCTACTGTGTAAACTTGTATATGAAAAGACCATTTACTGGAAATGCAACACAAGGCACTATGGGCATTGAAATCCATGGACATGGATGGAGACACTATCGGAGTGAGAAGAAAATTGCATCTACATGAGCTAGAAGAAATGAGACATGAGGCATATGAGATGTCAAAAAGCTACAAGGAAAGGACCAAGTTTTTACATGATAAGATGATCAAGAAGAAGAACTTTGAGCCCAGAGAATGGGTATGGCTGTACTATTCTAGGATGAAGTTCTTTCTTGAAAAGATTATGTCTAGATGGAAAGGACCTTATCTAATCAAACAGGTATACCCATCTGGGGCTATTATGATATGTGAAAAGGAAGGATCAAAAGAGTTCCCCATCAATGGACAAAGGTTGAAAGTTGTTGTTGAAGTTGGTCTAGACAAAGCAAATCAAAGTTTTGATATTGTGATGCTAGTTGAGGAACACCTGGTTGATGAAGAGATGTGCTTGAATGCAAATAAAAGAGATATCTATTACAAAGATGTGTTAAAGATTCCACAAGGATGATTGAATCAAGAATCAATAAGCCCAACTGAAGGCGTAAAATTTAGCACTAGTGGGAGGAAACCCACCTAGGTTTGGGAACTTTTGCACCTTAACCTTCACTTTTTGACACTTTTGCTTTGTTTTTATATGGTTACAAGAAAAACACACACACACACACACTTGTGTTTAATAATTTTTGTTTAGTTTTTGAAGATATGGCAGGTGATAGGTTGAAGAGAGAGTAAAGATGAGTGCAAACATGACTGTGTGAAGAGAATGTGGCATCCATGCAATAAAATTTGAAAATGTGAAGGTTTATGAAGTTTTCAATGACAAACCACTCTTGAAAAACTCACCACAGCCGTGGTGATGCAAAATGGCCGTAGAGGAATTGATGAAAATGTTACAAAGAAGTGTTTGTGAAGGAATGGCCACGACCGTGGCAAGCACCACGACCGAGGCACTTGAAGGCCACCATGACCATGGGCACCGCCACGTGCGTGGTAAGAGAAGCACAACACGACCGTGGTGACCACCATGGATGAGGCAATTTAATGAAAAATTTACAGAGAAATGGGGAGATTTGTGAAGGAAGGATCACGGCTGTGGCAACCACCATAGCCGAGGCATAAGAAGATCACCATGACTGTGGTAGCCACTACAGGCGTGGTGAGGGTCATTCAGCAGCCGCCAACACCACCAAAATGGCTATGGAACCTACCATGATCATTCCACCTGTGTGCCACCTTAGCTATGGTGGGGGCCGATCCCACCAAAAAAATTCACTTAACTTATCTATTTTACCATGACCACCCATTCTAACCCACATTTCACAAACTCCCTCACCCATGGCAGAAGTCCAGCGACCCGCTGCTCCTTCAATCTCCCTCCTATAGCCTCAATCCACCACCAATCCACCTCCCAATCACTTCCTACACCTTCGCCTACTCCTCCTCTTCCTTTTTCACCACCCAATCTCCACCGAATCAACCCCTATCTTCACTTTTTCCACCACTAGCGCTTCCACTTCCATCACCCAGAAAATCCCCAAAATTTGACCCCTCCTCCAAATCAACTTCACATCCATCCATTGCCACAACTACACCTTTGTGGGTTGATTCCACCCCATTCTCACCTACATTTAACCCCTCTACTACCAACATCCAAAAATCATAGCCCTCACCTCCACTACCATCACCACACAATGAAGGGGATAGGAAAGGCTATGAATGAGGGGGCTCAAAAGAGCCTTGAGATGATCACATGAGGCAAGGTGCAGACCAAGAAAGCTTCATACAACATCTCCATCCCATCACACACACCATCACCTTCAAATTCCATTTCCACGTAGCTTTGTCGCTCGACGTCCATGAGTGCTTCTCAAACCTGATCATGAAATAGTCTCCACATCACTGACACCACCTATGAGGAATAGAAAGAAGAGGCATCAGAAATAAATGTGGATGCCATGATCGACTCCTAGAGGCCACCACTCACCAAAAGCAAGGCAAGGGGATTGCTGCCCCGTCATTTTCACACGCTCCGCCTCAACCTACACCAACTCACCATTCCACCTCTTCAACAATGGAGAGGCTGCAACAACAACCATGAGCCCATAGATAGTTGGTGATAGAGGAAGAAGAGGACTCTCAAGAGGAGCAACCCGAGCAAAGAATAACACTCAATATATATATATATATATATATATATATATATATATATATATATATATATATATATATATATATATATATATATATATGATCTTGGGGTCACAAACATACTACACTAATGAGGAGGATGATAATAGTGATGAGGAGGAGCTTGTTTCAGAGCCAGAGGACAAGTTGGCCTATCTAGAGGTCGACAAACTAAAGGGGCTTGGTAAGTATCCTGAGGGAATATCTTATGGGAGAGGTAGCCAAAGAAAAATAAAAATCACCCCTTTATCCCGAGTGCATGACCAGTAGGGTCATATCAACAAGGTATAGATGCAAAAAGGTGATGAGTGACTTGGGCATCAAAGAAGTAGTAGAGGACTGATAACACCCAAATTCAGGCATTTATGCTAAGCATTCATTTATGATTTTGTGCCATTATAGCCTTAATATACCCAAAATAACCCTAGATTCTTATCTTTTAGTAATTTATATCTTTTCATAGATAGAATTTCTCAAGTATCCAATTTTGGGACTTATAGGTACCAAACCTGAAAAGACATCTATTCTCTAATATTTCTCCCCAACACATAGTTTTTGTAGTAGATAGGCTTCCATATATCGCGATCGTGACACCTAACGTGACTGAGAAGCCCATCCCAACAGTGTCAAGCCTGGCACAGCCGTGCTGAGGATAAGGGTCAGCTGCACCTGCCTCAATCACAGCACATGTCATGATGGCGACATCTGTCTCGACAACTACACTTGTTTCACCCATGACAACCGTCTCGACCGCGAAACTTATCTCGACCGTGACATCTATATCAACCGCTACAAGCTCTATGACCGTTCCACCTATTTCACCTATGACATCTACCTCAACCGCGACTCCCAGCACGGTCGTGCCCAGCCCGACATGGTCAGGCCAAGGTCTACTCATCGCGACTGCAATATGACTTCATGACCACAACCACGAAAAGAGTGTCACAACCGTGACAGTGGTCATGACCACTACATCCTCTCAACCAAAACATAGATATCAACCATGGCATTAGCATTAATTGTGACCCTAGCACGGTCATGCCGAGCATGCCACGATTGGGCTGAGACTGGTGTAGCAACCGAGACATGTGTCACAACCACTTGTTACATACAGTCCGTCTTCACCTATAAATACCCACCCCTCGCTACTTGGAGAGGGGTTCAGAACATTGGAGGTTCCGTTCCCAACCCATTTAGGTTCCCAGAGCCCCGTGGGAGAGTTCTAAGGTCTAAAAGGGTTGAAGTGCTCATCCTACACCCGCCTCTTCAGTTTGCTTCCATCCACCATCATTTTCCACCACCATTCACCATATCCTACTATTCCCAACCATCTTCTGCCTCCATACACCCACCAAGCTGTTGTTTGGGGTGGAATCAAAGAGAAAGGAGGCCAAGGAGTCTAGAAGATCAAGAAGGACGAACCGAAGATGAGATCTAGCCTATACATAGGCTAAGGAGCAAGAGACACCTCTCCTCTATGGGCTAAATCTCTTCTTCTTCTCCTTTCTTCTACTGTTATCCTTTGTTTATGTACAAATGATGTCCTTCCATCTTTATTCAGTGCAAATGCTTGTCCATGGCTAGTTGAGCTCCTTCTTAGTTATGTAGCCCGTTTCAGGCATATTTATTTACTTTTACCTTAAGCAAGTAGTTTTATTTCAGATCTAGTACATTTTCTATTCTATCTTCTCTTTATGGTTATAATTGCTAGTTTGGTTAATCTCTTTCTTGCTTGAACTTCTATTTCTTCCTATATCGATAGATTCATTATAGAAATAGATAAGAGAAAGTAGTTTGGATCAAAATATGAAAAGAGGATGGTTCAAGGTGATCTGTGCAGAACCGTAGACCTGGTCCCAACGCGGCATGGTCAGGCCCACTACCAGGTTCGGCGTAGATCACATCTGTTCCTAGCATCTCAGAATATTCTATACCTGAGAGGGTATCTAGAATATTCTAGGGTGTTGATTTGTCATCCTTGAGAGAGGTTTCATATCATTGATGGGTTTTAGTCACGCTTTGCGAAAGCGAGTGGGATGACCCCACATGAACATATACCACAATACTGACCATGTTTGGATGTAGGTTGCTTGTTGGGGTGTTTGAGGGTTGTCTACGCCCAAGAACGGGTGCATAGACTGCCAAACTTGCGGTTACATAACTATGAACTCCTTCTCTTTGATTAGTAGAATCCTACATACTCTGTTTTGTTTTCTTTACTTTGTTTTATTTTATTTCATGACACTTTGCTAGACTAGTTCTAGTTCCATACTTATACTAGTATCAGATTGGCTTAAGTGACTTAAAAGCAAGATCTTAAGCATCCTAAATGTCCCCACATCCCTGTGTTCGACCCTGTATATCTACTACGATCCCGTAATAAAGTTGCGGGGGTCCTTGAAGGTTTCAGGTTATAAATTTAAAGTTAACCCTTCTGATTCCGCCTCCTTTCAGACGCACAATTTTGGCTATATCAACTTTTTTGGCACCATTGTCGGGGACATGGTTTTCCACATTTACACACCCAAAGATTTTGTTCTGAAACCCATAATCCTGTATATATATGCATAGTTTTTCTTTTGCTTTGAACATACTTGTCCATATATGTGACGACCCGACATCGAATCAAGCCAAATCACCACTAGTAATAATTGCGGAATAATCATAAGCAGCGGATTAACAAAATCACTAAAAATTAAAACCATTTTGCAAAGAGATCCATTTTCAGGAAACTTATAAAGAAAAGAACCAAAGTAATATATACATCATGATTCACATTATACACACATTGTATCATCTCATCTCAAGGATAACATATACTAGTTGCTTTGTCAAAACATATACTAAAGCAACATAAAACCTCGATGCATACAAGCCAAAATCTCAGATCATTTATATAACCATTACGTACTGATTCCAAGGACTTGAGAGTACAGAGATGACACATAAGACTTCTAACTACAAGACACAACAGACAATACACTCAACTTGAGCTGTTACTGCTACCCCTATTATTGTTGTTGTCCTTCCTCTGTTGTACGGTCTCTACCTCCTCATACTCATCCACCTAAAAATTGTGGATCCCATGGGGTGAGACACAAGTCCCAGTGAGAGATATAACTCTCTGCCAATAGTGTTATTGTCATAGGTAAACAATATAAAATTGAGAAGAGGTTCTTTTATATTAATAAGCAAGATTAATCATTGTTGATAAGCGAAATAGAACAATCTCATATGTTAAAGCATTGTAGCTGTCTATGATAGAGCAGTAAATCATCTATTCTCTTTATAAGGAATATGAAGAACATGTATATCATTTACCAATCATGCTATACCAACGTCTCAAGCTTATCCTGTGATAATATTATCATGTTATGATATTAGTGAATCATTCACATTACCAATTGTTGGCCCCAGTCAATCCTACATCCAGGTATTAGACTCTACCAATCCTGTGAATTTGACACGTAGGTATTGACCTCAATCAATCCTGCATCCAGGTATTAGACTCTACCAATCCTATGAATTTGACATGTAGGTATTGACCTCAGTCAATCCTGCATCTGGGTATTAGACTCTACCAATCCTGTGAATTTGACACGTAGGTATTGACCTTAGTCAATCCTACATCTAGGTATTGGACTCTACCAATCCTGTGAATTTGACATGTAGGTATTGACCTCAGTCAATCCTACATCCAGGTATTGGACTCTACCAATCCTATGAATTTGACACGTAGGTATTGACCTCAGTCAATCCTGCATCCAAGTGTTGGACTACCAATCCTGTAAATTTGACACGTAGGTATTGACCTCAGTCAATCCTACATCCAGGTATTGGACTCTACCAATCCTATGAATTTGTCTAGGTGATGGGTAAAATGCATTGTAACAACCTATGGCATCATTCAAGTTACAAATATGAAATATAAATCATATTGCTAAGGATTACGTAGTAGTTGGGATACCTTTATGTTTCCCTTTCACTTTCATTATGGGATCTCAATCCCTTAAACTCATCATTGAATACCATATCACCTTACTAGGAATTATACCTTGGCCAGATCATCATACCCTTTCACATCCTTACAAGTATTCCTCATGTCTCTTTTAGCACATTCAAAACACTATAGCCCTCATCTGGCTATAACCATAATGCATGTATGACCAAGATTTCATTATTATCATTATAACCATTAATTATTATTATTATGTTATGGGGTTTCCATATCCTTAGTTTATTCTGAGCATTTCCATCTCTTATAACAATCTCTAAATCATGAGACTTATATAAACACCTTGTCACCTCTCACTAGGCAACAACCATCTCTAGGTTATAAGACCTATATAAACATTATACTTGTTGTACAAGTATTTCACATGGCTCACAAGGCCCATTTAAATTTGTATTATATGAAACATCATAGCTCATACATTTCTATGCTCATTATTTCACATGGATAGCACTTCATGATAAAAATAATAGCAAGTACATAACATCACCATGCAATACAAGAGAAATGCATCCTTCCCATTATTAGGGTTAGGGTTTCCCTTTCTAACCGATTAGGGTTTTAGATTCATATCATTACTATGTGATATAAGAGAAATGCATCCTTCCCATTATAAGGGTTAGGGTTTCCCATTTTAACCGATTAGGGTTTCAAATCATATCATCACCGTTCATTAGGGTTAGGGTTTCCCTTTATTAATCGATTGGGGTTTCAAGAAGATCAAATCATCAAGGATCAAACCATAATTCATACTCCACTCATATTAGAAGTATCAATGTATGCTCATTGCATGATTAACACATAGAGTATGAGTTTATCTCTCATCCTTTCTAGGATAATGATTACATCATACTTTATTAAGTTGGTTCAATCCTTCTCTCAAGGTACATTGGCCTATATTTATCAAAATGCATTAGACTCTTTACATCTTAATGTATCATTTGACATAACACACTACATGTGTCACTCAATAAAGTATATTAGATTGAGGTGCTTCCACCATATCAGGCATCCATATCATGATTGAGGTGTATCCTTATCAGCATATCGTGCATCCATATCGGGTTACTCAACATTAGGGTTTGCATATCAGGATAGACCCTTATGCTCATTTCTTTTCAAACCTTCATGGTATCAGCCTACCCTTCACCATGTGATAAGTGATAGGTTAGATATCAAGTTAGTCTAAACCAACTCAAGTGTACCAACCAATAAGGGTTTGGGGTTCCAATGTATATCGGGTTTCACATTACCATATTGGGTTTCAACACCATATCAGGTTAGGGTATATGCTTAACACCATATCGTGTATCAGGTGAGTACTTGACCCCATATCATGCACAAGGTGTGTATATTTGTCACTCATATCGCCCATGAGGTATAAAATCATCACTATATCATGCTTGAGATGAGTACTTGATCACTTATATTGGGTTGCTCATAATTTAGGGTTTATCATCATCTCGCGTCAGAGGTGCTTCAACCCGATTTTGGGTTGGGCCATGATGATGTCATCATAATCAAGATCAAGACCTTAGTTGTTACTGTTATAGTTTATGCACATCAGTCCTAAACAACTTTTAGAACTCATAGGATCATCAATTATTCAAGAGAATTTGAAATTGAAAGTAGATCAATAAGTATAACAAAATTGAAGGTGAATAATAACATAATTGGGTTCAAGTTATATAACCCACCTCAAGAACAAATTCAAAGCTCCAAGCTCCAAAACTTCACATTCCCAAGGTTGAATTTGAGTTTCACAACTCCTCTATATTCAAGGAATCACCATGGATAAGTATTTGGTGAAGAAGAAAAGAAAGGAAGATCACAACCCTAGATCCATGCTTTAATCCAAGGTTGAAGATGATCATGGCTTCACCTTAGGGTTAAGACTTGAGCTCTTTGTTGCTCCTTAGAACCATGCATGATACCTCACCACTCATACATGATATCCCCTCACTTGTGGCTAATATCCCTTCACTTGTGGCCGATATCACTTCACTTGGCCGATATCACTTCACTTGGACGATATCACCTTGCTATGGCCGATATTAAGGCTCTATGAACGATACCCCTTCACCTATGCATGATACCAAGACTCTATGCACGATATCTAAGAGAAAAAGGGTGGTAAGTTTCGAAAATTTTCACTAGTAGGTGAAAGGAATGATATATGTATAATTGTGGTTCATGAAAAAGAGTGTATATGAATTGTCATCATTTTACACTACTAGGTGCCACGTATCCATGCATGGTTGAGATGTGTCCATGCATGCATATTAATATTGACATGAAAAAAACTTGAGGATAATCTGGAAATGAAATTTCGGCTATCACTTATCTTGTTGGATAAGATATTTCAACTCAATCATCACTTTATTCACAACCCAATACACTTTTTCTAAGGAAGATTGCAAGCCGATATCCATCACCTCCTTGAGGTGATTAACCCGTCATGGAAAAGGTCAAGAGTTCAAAAACCAATATGAGACTCCCTCTATGGCTCCTTGGCCGATATCCACTCTCATATGAACTCTACAACCTGATACAACTCAAATAAGGGTTTCACATACAACCCTTTCTTGGTCTTTTCATCACCAAGAGTACCATCACTTAAAATATGATTCAAACATGGTGTATTATTATTTATTTATCCTCTAAATGATACATAGAGGGAGTAGGTATAATTTAGAAGTGGTTATTTGCACATCAACCCTACATTTTGGGTAAATTATAATTTGTACCAAAATTGGTGCACACAACACTAGCATTATTCAAACAAGTTTCATATTGAAATTTAGGCTTTTCACAAGCCTCCCCTTAGCATAATTATCTCTCTTATGATGCTAAAACACATGAGGTACATTCAAAATGTGACATATTGCAATATAACCCCTCATATTGGGTAAATTGCATTTTGGTCCAAAATAAGAGAACATTGCTCAAACATCATTCAAACATGACCAAACTTGAAACATAAGTTTGTCACCTGATAACAAAACACTTTAGAAAATTATACTAAAGTTCTAAACAACTTATTTAAGCCAAACAAATATGGTTAGCCCTAAACCCAGGTCAGGGATGTTACAATATATACTGAATAGTTTCTCTTTTTCTTATACTTTTGTAGCCATGGATCTTGCCTCTGTAAGATAAGTTATCTTGTCCACCTATCCTCTCAAATTTTCCCACAGTTCTGACTATTGGAAAATAATTGAAATTTGTGCACTCCAACTCGTCGAGCTATATTCACCCCCACTGTCATTATATGTAGATGCCTCCACAAAGGAGATGGACGATCAGCAGCCCTCGACTTCCGCGTTAATGTGGGATCAAGAAATGATTAGACTAGTAGAGCTAGCTGGAGAAAGTGTCTATGCACTAAACTCCTACTTATCTCCTCAAATCCAAGAACAAGTCAATCCAATTCAAAAGCTACTAGAAAATCAAGATCATCATCTCCAAGTAGCCACTGATATCGCGGACCATAGTAGAGGTATACTTCAGACTGTTAAAAGAGGATTCATCCAAGTGCATCAGTTTGATACAGCGGATTCCCAACAAAAGTGTATGGCAAAATCGACAGATCTTGAAAGCATTGCTACTCAAGTACAACAACTTCCTGATAAGGATGTTGAATAGGGCAGGAGGCTTCAAGAGCTCATTGATTTAGTTACCACATGATTGCAAGAACCATCACACGACGTTGAATATTACAGACATTAAGACCATTCCATTGGGCCTGAAATGGAGATTTCCTCATCATCCTATTCATACCATCAACTGGATTCACTAGGATTTTTTTTGTGAAGATCGACCCGTCTGGGGAAGCCCTTCATTCTATCTAGATGATTCAGTTGATCAACTAATGGAAGATACAAGCCATAATGGAAGATACAAGCCATACACATGAATGGTTATATGATGATGATGACGACTCCTATCCTCACCAGGATAGTCAAACAACTTTGCAATAGGGAGGTCAGTTTGAGGAGCCTGAATCAGACATTGATCCAGATAGGGTGATATTCCTCATGTATTGAGACATGTCACTTTGCTTTGAGAAGTACGTCGATCATGGTTTGGAACAATTTGTTTGATGAGGATGACAATAATAGCTGCTCAAATTGGAGCAGTGAGTATACTAACAATGATGAATTAGAGCAACATGAGTCGACATTGTCCAGTATTCCTTTTCAAGGAAAAGTTGACATCGACGGAGTAGGATGGACAATCCACTACAACACGACTGTTGAACATGGAGATACCCCAGACCCCATGGAATGTGACAAGTTTGGGGTAGTAGAACTAGAAATAGAATCACTTGGGGATACTTCATGGTCATAAGATGATTGGACGACTTAGACTGTACATAAAAATATGTCCGAGCATCCACCCTCATGTTCAAAGGTGGAGGGAGAAGAAAGGAGTCCTACAGATGTCTCTCAATCTCCTCCCTCCATCTCATCATGTGTCGACATCCTAGGGCCTGCCTATTAAGATTTATACCTTGATGGGTATCTTGAGGATGCTCTACCAAAGAATTCATTTCAATGCAGTTCAAATCAAATCCAGCACAAGGATCACTTCACCGAGTCACTAGATTCTATTACCTTACTCTAGACTCAGAAGGGCCCGCATCTCTGCCTATTCTACTCCTATTATGTGGTGGAACCCGTCGGTGAGGCACAGGTGACACTGGTCCCAAAAGTTAGGATTTGGGATCCCAGTGTCGGTATTGTGGGGCAGTCACCCCCTTTATCTTACACCTTTCTTTTCTCCTTTTATTAAAATAAATTCTTTTTTTTCTTGGATAGTTTCTTTCCTCTAAATAATTTTACATATCCTTGCATACATGCATAATATAAGGACTTCAATAAATTTCTTTCATACCTTCCCTACCATATCAAGTTTAGGTCTTGCTTGAGGATGAGCAAAGTTTTAAGCTTGGGGTGGTAGGGCTATTCGCCCTTCTATCTCTTCATTTTTCATGCATGCATGTTTACTTCTTGAACTTGGCATAAATTTTAATTTAGCCTTATTGTTTTATAGGACGTTGTTCTGTAATTTGTAGCTTTGCAATTAAGGCTATATGATGTGAATCTTATACTTAAATGCTAATCCATGTGCCTAAATGGACAATTTTCATCTTAAAAAATTGCTTGATCTTTTGCTTGACTTGCTCATTGACTCTTTCCTTAAGTTTGGAAATTTATCTAAGGTTTTGTACCTTTGTCATAGCTTAAAACATTATTTCCTTGATCTATGTTGTGAATGGTAAACCCATGATTTAGAACCATTAAAAAGAGTTCAAGTTTGATCAAACTCCAAGCTGCATTATTCACAAACTTGCCCTTACTCTAAGGACCCTTGAATCATAATTACTACTTTTCACACACATATTAAGTGAATAACGATTAGTTTTGAGCTATAATCAAGTTGAAGTGTTTTCCTTGATGGACTATGCACCCTTTCACCCTAGATTGAGTCAAAAAGATGAAAAATTAAATTTTTTTCAAAAGAGGATTGGCCTCCCACAGAATCCCCAAAAACTTATCAAAATAGTTCTCACCCAAGCCTATAAACTAGAATTCAAAGAATAAAAGCTTGAATGTGAATAAATGAGCATTGTTTTCTCTTTTAGGAGAGTTGAGGATGGTGCCCAGCCGGTGTATGACTGTGCTCATGAACACATGTATGTCGTGCCTAGTAGTGCCACCCTAAGGCTCATTAGAGAGTCACTAGGAACCCCTAGGCGACATATGAGATCATCCTATTAGCATGGTTGGTTCAAGAGCAGTACGAGGAGTTTGTCTCACTACTTTGGGCCAACTGGCTCAGACTGCAGGGACTGTTGCTTGTTACACAAACCAACTTGATGCAGATCGGGATCCTCAAAAGTCATTAGAGTCTTCTTCTTTTTGTTGCTTCTTAGGACATGAATAAGTGGGATGCGCGTTGTTCCTCATTGGAATATATGAATAAATGATGATGGCTCATTGCTCATCACCACCAAATCACCTATGTGACAATGCTCTAATGTTGTATAATTATGATTCAAACCCGGATGAGTACTGATAGGTTGTAGTGAATTCACTTAATCTTGCCTGGATTCTCTTTGATCACACTTTAGCAGGATTGTGCTCGATTAGTGGGAGTTTGTTTTGAAATGACATAAGGAGAATTAATGTTTTAAACTATTTTTATTAACCTTAGCATTTATCACCATGCTTAATTTGGATGTTATCTTTGTGTTCTTTGAGCACAGTCTTGCTTGAGGACATGCAAATGTTTAAGCTTGGGTGGTTGATAACACCCAAATTTAGGCATTTATGCTAAGCATTCGTTTATGGTTTTGTGTTGTTATAGCCTTAATATGCCTAAAATAGCCCTAGATTCTTATCTTTTAGTAATTCATATCTTTTCATAGATAAAGTTTCTCAACTAGACAATTTTGGAACTTGCATGCACCAAACCTGAAAAGACATCTATTCTCTAAGATTGCTCCCCAACACATCATTTTTGCAGCAACTAGGCTTCCATCCATTGTGATCGTGACACCTGACGTGACCGAGATGCCCAACATGGCCGTATCGAGCCCGTCATGGTCGTGCCCAGGACAAGGGTCAGCTACACCGGCCTCGATCGCGACACCTGTTGCGATCACAACACCTATATCAACAGCTGCACATGTTTCACCCTCAACAACTGTCTCGACCACAACAACTATCTTGACTGTGGCATCTATCTTGACCGCTACAAGCTCTATGACCTCTCCACCTATTTCACCCATGAGGCCTACCTCAACTGTGACTCTTGATACGGTCAGGCCGAGGTCTACTCGTCACGACTGCAATAGGACTTTGCGACCGCAACCGCGAAAAAACTGTCACGACTGTGAATCTGGTCACGAACACTACATCATTTGGACTGCGACATAAATATTGACCGTGACATCAAAATCGATCACGACCTGACACGGTCATGCCGAGCCTGACACAGTTGGGCTGAGACCAGTGTAGCGACCGAGATATGTATCGCGGCCACTTATTACATATAGTCCACCTTCGCCTATAAATACCCGCCCCTCGCTACCTGGAGAGGGGTTCAGAACATTGGATGTTATGTTCTACAGTTCTGACCCATTTTGGTTCCCAGAGCCCCGTAGGAGAGTTCTAAGGTTTGAAAGGGCTAAAGTGCTCATCCTACGCATGTCTCTTCAATTTGCTTCCATCCACCATCATTTTCCACCACCATTCACCATATCCTACCATTCTCAGCCATCTTCCACCTACTTATACCCACCAAGTTGTTTTTTGGGGCAGAATAAAAGAGAAAGGAGGCCAAGGAGTCCAGAAGACCAAGGAGGATGACCCAAAAGATGAGATCCGTCCTATACAGAGGCTAAGGAGTGAGAGCCACCTCGCCTCTACATGCTAAATCTCTTCTTCATCTTCTTTCTTCTACTGTTCTTCTTTGTTTATGTACAAATGATGTCCTTCCATCTTTGTTCAGTACTAACTATGCTTGTCCATGGCTAGTTGAGTTCCTTCTTGGCTATATAGCCCATTTTGGGAATGTTAATGTACTTTTACCTTAAGCAAGTAGTTTTATTTCAGATCTAGTACGTTTTTTGTTCTATCTTCTCTTTATGGTTATGATTACTAGTTTGGTTGATCTCTTTCTTGCTTGAACTTCTATTTCTACCTATATCAAAAGATTCATTGTAGAAATAGATAAGAGAAGGTAGTTTGGATCACAATCTGAAAAGAGAACGGTTCAAGGTGATCTATGCAGAACCATAGATCTGGGAACGGTCAGGCCCACTACTAGGTTCTACCCAGATCACACCTGTTCCTAGCATCTTAGAATATTCTAGACTTGAGAGGGTATCTAGAATATTCTAGGGTGTTGATTTGTCATCCTCGAGAGAGGTTTCATATCATTGATGGGTTTTAGTCATGCTTTGTGAAAGCGAGTGGGATTACCCCACAGGAACAAATACCACAGTATGTACCATGTTTGGGTGTAGGTTTCTTACTGGGGGTGTTTGAGGGTTGTCTATGCCCAAGAACGGGTTCATAGACTGCCCAACTTGCAGTTACATATCCAGGAACTCCTTCTCTTTGGTTAATAGAATCCTACTGACTCCATTTTGTTTTCTTTACTTTGTTTTGTTTTATTTTATGACATTTTGCTAGACTAGTTCTAGTTCCATACTTTTATCAACTGTTGGATTGGCTTAACTAACTTAAGAGCGAGATCTTAAGCATCCTAAACATCCCCACGTCCCTATGTTTGACCCCATGTATATATTATGATCCCGTAATAAAATTGCAGGGGTCCTTTAAGGTTTTAGGTTCTAAATTTAAAGTTCGATCCTTCTGAGTCCGCCTCCTTTAGGACATGTGATTTTGGCCATATAAAGGACAAGCTGTTTAATGTTGGGTTGTGGAAAGTGCTATTCACAGCACAAACCACATACGTGGAGTTGGCACAATTGTTCTTTCCTACTCTTAAAAAGGTCAAGATTAGAGGCAAAGAAGCTATCAAATTTTGAATGCTTAATAAGATTCACACACTTACTGTGTCTCAATTGAATTGCATTTTTGCCGTGGATGCTGAGGAGGCCAGGAAACTAAATGAAGGCCTAATTGAGAAGGAGACGGACATTGAATATTATGACTTTTGGTATGAACTGACCGGGACTCAAGGATACACAACTGGAAAGTAAAAAACCATGTCAATTAGCAACCCTTTGATGAGGTATGTGCAAAAGGTCATTACTAATACAATTGTGGGAAGATATGACAATCAAGGGAGCATCTCACAGAAAGACCTCTTTGTTTTACATGGGATTATCAAAAGAAAATATATCAACCTAGGGGAACTTTTAATAGACCATATGAGATCAATTCCTTCCAAGAGCAAAACTCCATTTGTCATGGGAGGAATTGTAACCTCAATTGCACTGGCCCTAGGATGTGATATCTCAGGTCTCATAGAGGCTGAGGGAGCTTAGTTTGTTGATATAATCATCATAAAAAATAAAAGGTTGAAGTATAATGTGTGGCCCGGATTAATGGCAACAAACGTTGAGCTGACCTACCATGTTGTCCCACTCCTCGCCTCTAGTGGTGTTGTTGACAATTTGGATATACAGTTGAGGGAATGGGAGAAAAGAAACCCCAGGGAGAACTACAAAGCCACTATTGTACATGAAGGAGTGGGAGTGTCAAATGTGTAGGGGAATCAAGAAGAAGAAGAGTGGTGAAGACAAGCCCACAGGGTGAGAATAAGGGATGAGGCAACATCCCAACTGCAACAACCTTCAACAAGTGCCTATGATATGTCATCCATACATGCACAACTTCAAGGCATTCAAAAGACACAACAAGATATGTAGCTCATCCAACAATACATGTGGTATGACCAACAACAAATGCACTACCAGGTCAACCAAATGTATCATTACCATCATGCACAAGCTCAAAGGAACCCCGAATGGGATGAAGATTTCTGGAGTGGTATCTCGAGCTATGAAGAGACATATTCACCACCTCAAGATGCCTACTGGGGTCACTTCTACCAGTTCCCTCTGGCCCACCTAGGTCCTCCACCTCCTCTAGTAAGCCCTCATAAGAACCAGTAGGACCAGCCACAACAGGGAGACCTACCACCTGATTAGTCGTACTGACATTGATTCTTACCCACCTTCCCTAAGCTTTAGTTTAATGTTGAGGACATCATGATTCAAAAGTTTGGGGTGGTAGGGCGGTATGCACCACCCTATCTGTCTCATTTTTTTGACTTGCTCAACTGAATGATAGATTGTTTGATGCCACCATATCTAGCATAAAGTTCCCTTTGGTTGCATTCATGCATACATGTAGTTTAATTTCATGCATATTTGAGTATTTTTTCAAAAAAATTGCTCTTTTTGCTCTTCCATGACATGCATTGCATTCTCATGTAGTTTTGCTAATTTTTTGTGTTTTTAGCTAGAATTTGCTACTTTATGCTCTAATTTCCCTAAAGTAGGTTTAGATGTGATTAAAGTGCAAATTGGCACCATTTTGGCCAATTTTGCCCAAATTTGGAACTCTTTGTCCAAAAACATGTTTCAACTTAAATCTCCAATTTTTGAACTAAAAGTTGTTGATCTTTGACAAATATGCGCCATATTCTTAGGGTTCATTGCTATATGGTCTTGATTGTTGACTTTTGACATGTGCGTCACCTCTCTTATGTTTGTGACTTTTTTGGTTGAATTGTGAATTGAGCAAGCTATGAATGCTTAGACCCAATGGAATCACATGATAAAAATATGAATCTCCAGGTTGTTCAATCATGTGGTGTAATATTAATTGATGAAATATTGGATTAGTTTTCATGTAGGAAATTTTGTGTTGAGAACCACACTAGTGACCCCTCTTTGACCCGACTCTTCTTTCACCATCTTCATACCCCTCTGCATGCCTTAGTGCACATATTTAGCCTTGGCCACCTCTAAAAGTTTGGAGTGGCCATATCTACATCTCCCCGCTTCACTATTTCTACCATATGCCCTATCTACACCAAGGGAAAAGAAAAAGAAAATAAAAGATGCTCCTATTTAAGAGAATCTAAATAAAGATGAGTGTTAAAGCACTCCAATCTATTACCGTAATCCTTTCTTCCATTTTCATACCCATCGAGTTAAGAAACATCAAACCTAGCTCAATGTACCCTTTTCTATAGCCACGTGGGTCACTTAGTGTGGTTTGAAGTATACGATTGTATACATGAAAGTGAAACAACACTCCTGGTCATCATTGATTAACACCATCATGAAACGGTTTACCCGGAATGATATGAAGGACATATGGAAAGCTTGTGTGTTCTATTCTCTATATTCAAAGTTTGTATGCTTAGTGCTCTTTTCATTATTGTATTGTGAAACTGGAGAGGAGAGAGATGGAACACACACACTTGGTCACTTTTGAGACCATTTAATCAATAAGTTTTGCAATGTTATCATTCTTGTTTGATTGAAAGACAATGAAGAGAGAGATTATGTTGGAGCATACTTGAGGACAAGTATGTTTTAAGTTTAGGATGGTGATGTAGCCCTATTTTAGGTCTTCATCTTGTGTCTTTTTGCATTATAATCACATCTAAACAACATAGATTGCAAGTCATTTACCCCAATATGAACTATCTATCAAATGCACTTATGGCCACTTTTTGCATGTTTTTTAGGGAACTTGTGCATACATTGGATGCAAAGGAGAGAGATGGATATAAATCTTCCCTGAGCATGCCTTGAATGTATAAGAATTGATATGGAGCAAAAAGAAGTGATTTGAAGAAGTTTGGAGCCAAGATCAATAGCTTGAGCCCCTACCTCGTTCGTGCTACATCACCACGGTCATGGTGAAATGGCTCCAAAAGTTGCAATGAAGTAACAAGTTTTGTACATGAATGCCCACGGCCGTGGAGCACCAAGATGGTCATGGCCACTGAAGACACCATGGTCGTGGATAGAAAAATAACTGTGGCCAAAGTCCTCCATCACCCACGTGGAGTTACACCACGACCGTGGTGAAACGGACCAAAAACCAATAGAGATCCAACACAAAATACACATGAATGCCCACGGTCATGGCCATCGGCACAACCATGGCCCATTAAGACCACCTCACCCATGGTATCTACCACAACCGTGGCAAGCTAAAGATAGAATGAGGATACCTTTCTCCAACACGGTTGTGCTACCTAGCACGGTCGTGGTACCGTCTACCCAACACGACCATGGCACACCCACCATGACCGTGGCCACTCCATGTATCCCCCTCTAACTCACAACATACCTCCACTATGACCATATCATCCCCCACAATTGTGACACTCAACCACCACCACGTTCATGTCACCTCACCACGGCCGTGGTGACCACCTAAACCTACCCAACTTTTCCACTGCATTTTCACTTCTACCCCCACTTAACCTAGTGCTTCCCCACCACCTATATATAAATAGGTGGTGGCCACAACACAAGGTTAGCATCCTAACCTACTGCTTAGCCACTCCCTAGCATTCATTACTCCCTTCCTTGCAATCAAGCCATTCACCTACCTCCCACCTTCCATTTCCACCAAAAACCATAGTTCTAGAGTTTTCCACCATAATCCCCTACCTTCTCATGCCATTTCCATCCTTAGAGGGAGGTTCCACGTTCTACAATAGCTACGCAGTCAAGGAAAGGATTCATCCACGAGCTCTATGGATTTCTACCTCTTTTTCTCTTTTCTTTGCTCTTTTGTTTAGTCATGTGTAGCTAAGCCCCTTGTGCCGACTGTTTGGGATAAATATGATACTTTGATACCATGTTGGGGGAAGATAATTTGTAAACTCTATGATTTCATTCTATGATGGTTGCTTGCTATTTATATCTCATTTCCCATGCCTCTACTTGTTGTTTGTATCCAAAAATATGTATTGCATGTGTTTGTGTGCTTGAAACCACCTAAGTCTAGGAGAAGATAGCATATGTAGGTCCATCTTGGGATTTGCTCCTAGGTCCAACTAGTGGATCCCTAGCTAGCACCCCATCTCCCCTTGCATATGGTCCTTCCCCTACTCCTAGGTGTGTGATCTAAGTAGCTAGTATAGGGTTAAGTGGTGTAATTACCGAGGAGTATGCTAAAATCTAGGTGGTGAGTAATGTGGTGAAACACCCCCACCTCTACTTACCACTTCTACCTTTAGCTCCAATTACATTAAGCAATCCTATCCTAGAAACCTAGATTAATCAAATCCTAGAGAAATCTCACCTATACCTTAGGCTCTAATATTGTAGGGTGATTTCTTTGCATTTGACTAGTTGTTTGGTTTGGAAATCTTGAATGAATGAAGAACTTGCTTGTTTTATCTTTCCCCAAATTGGAATCTTAGTGTCATTTCCAAACGACCCACCTACCTTTATCATTACTAAAACCCATCTTGTTAACTTAGCTTGCTCATGCTCTCCCTAGTTGCTTGCTTTTAATTTCCTCTTAGTCTTTTGCTCACTTCTTGCTAGTTAGATTTTGCTTGAGTAGTTAGTGCTTTTTTGAGCTTGCTAGTTTTGATCTTGCTAGTTAGTTGTAATTTGGTCATTAATTGTTCTAGATCCTTAATTGCTAGTGCAGTGTAGTCTCTTGCTCTTGCTTAGTTAATTGTATTTTCTCGCTTCTTAGACTTAACTTGTTTAGGATAATTTAGGGTTTTTGATAATCTAGTTTTCTTCTTGCCTTTAATTTCTTGCCTCCTTAGTTTAATCAAACAAACCATCAACAAACCCTAAAAACCTTACTCTATGCATTAGGAAGGTAGGTATCCTGACTTAGCTCTAATGCACCCCTCCCTCCCTACAGATCGACTCCTCTACTTGCCTCTCACCTATACTACGATACGATCCCATGCACTTGCGGGCGAAATATTTTGGTTTCTGTGATTATGTTAGTTTAGCCCCCCTATAAATATCTAAAGATCCCAAGTGTGTTTGTCTTTTTTGGTTGCATCTGGTCACCAGTTGATTAGTGTGTGACCTTAGGGAGGACACATCAGGTAAGCTATTGAGACTACCCCCAGTGAGTGGGTATGTAATTGGAAGTACCCCCAGCGAGTGGGTATGTAATCGAATTCCCCCTAACGAGTGGGTATGTTACTGAGATTACCTCTAGAGAATAAGCATGCTACCCCCAACGAGTGGGTATAGTATGGAAACACCCAAATAGTGGGTATGTGGGTGACATACTCCCAGAGAGTGAGTATGATATTATGGATATCCCCAACAAATGGGTATGGTTGGAGATTACCCCAGTGAGTGGGTACATCATTGAAATACTCCCAACAAGTGAGTATGAATACCCCCAACGAGTGGGTATACCACAGATATTGGGAAAATAAAGGTCGAGAAGATATAATACAAAATGTATGTTCAACATATTATAGTTTCATATAAATGAGTTAGGTGACTCAGTCTTCCATGCATATGGCATGCAAGATAAGGCATTAATGAGAAAAGTTATAATAAAATAAGCAACCTATGAATAATGTATTTATGGATGTAACCTGCTCAAACCTTGTATCGACTCTGGTGAGTTAAAGAGCATGGGGTGAATAAAAGTCATCATGGAGATGGTTGGTGATCAGGATTACAAAGGAAAGCCTATGTATGATTATGAAATCACCTTGGGCCAAGAGAGGAAGGCCTATGTATGAAATGTCCACTATAGGGACCAAACCCTTAGAGAGGATTCCCCATAAAGAGGCTCCCCTTAGAGAGGGAACACCATTGAGAAAATAGGATAAGGGAGGCAAGGTTAACACAAGAAATGCTTATTTAGGTTGCATAAAAAAGATGATGACATGAAACCCTTAATTCAACTGTTAGGGTTGGTGTCCTAGCCTAGGGTGGGTCAAACAAGAATGGGAAAGGACCTATGGGGGAGGCAAAATCCTAGACCTTTAGGGCTGGGTTACGGTCGAAGATCCTAACCTCCTCCTATGAGCCAAGAGTCCACCCTCGGTTAGGACCTTCCTTAGAAAGGTAAGTTGACTAAAGCAATTTAAATATTGAGGTAACCTTAAATGTCACCTAAAGTGTAAAGAAGTAAGTATACAAAATATGAAAGCACATATATTGAGTATTATTCTTTGAACCCATGTATACCATCTTTGATGAACATGAGAAAAAGTCACAACGGAAGTGGCTGACTGTATGAGATCGAGCCTAGAAAAGAAATGTTTCCATGAGTCCAATGAGGGGATATAAAATGAATGAGCATCATTAGAGATGGAGGGAATCTAGTTTAAAGAATTACATATGAAAATAATGTGCTTGAAAATGGTTAGAGTTGTGACATCTCAAGAAAAACCTTAGAAGGGTAGAGCCCTAAGTCAATCCTAAGGTCAAGTAGGGGGTATTAAAGGTACATGTGACCAATGGGATTAGGAGTTGATTGTTCCCTAAATGCACAAGACCATATGGTCGGGAGGTAACAACTATGATTGCCTGAGGCCCATGTCTCAGAAGATAGGCTGCCTTCATGAGTTCATTGAGTCTAATGGGTGAATGTGAGAGGCACTACCTAGATGCATAAGGATGAGATTGCTTCAAAAAGTACTTGTACCCTCGAGACCTCCAGGAAATGGCTAAGGCTCATAATACATGAGATGTAAATGGAGAAGAGATCCTAAAAAAGGTGTAGTGCATTTCAAAATGGAGAAGAAATCCTGATGACGCGACATGTTATGTCGTACTGATGGAGCTTTTCAATGAAGATATACCCCAATTTGTTTCAATCTCCTTGTTAGCACAGTCTTCTAAAGCTTTTAAAGGTGCCTACAACTGTCATGACACCTGAGGGTATTAAAACTAAAAGAACAGAGCCTGGAAATGAGATGTAGTTCCCATATGAAGCTTTCCAATGTACCCTCTTAGATGATGTTGTGCTTGAGACTATGCCAACAGCTCCATCGTTGATGATTCAAGCCTCCATTTGCATGCATAATACTAATAATGGAGTGGAAGAAGATGACACCTACTGCAATAGGAGAAGAGGTAGATCCCTTGATCAATATGTTCATGATTAAGATGGAAATAGAAGACCGCTGAGTTAGAGTCAGCTAAGTGATTTCATCCCACACAGTCATTTACAACATTACAAGAGAAGAGTCAGTAGGGGCCAGCCCAGAACATGTAACAACTTTGGTAAACAATCAATTAGTTGCAAAAGAAATCCCTCTGACAGAGATCAGCCTCTTGCCTGATATGAACAATCTTTTGAGGATTGGGAAGAGATAACCTGGGACCTTTAATATGATGAAGACTGTTTTAGTGATGATCATAGATTCTTGAATGATAGAGACAAAGGTGTAAAAACTCGTTGATTGATGCTTATGTTGTGAGTTTTTGGTGTTTTTAAGACCCATGACTATGTTAAAACATCTTTTTTTGGAATCTGAGAGGAGATGGTAATAACAAAATGAGGAAAGTTCTTAGAAGAATCTACCAAAAGCACATGCTTATTGTCATAGATAATTTTGAACCCCTTATACATTCTACTAGAGATGAAGAGCTTTTTGATACAGTGGGGATGGATTGGGCCAACGATAATGCTAATGCTGGAGGTAAGGTTTGGGATTTTCTTGATGAATTTGTGAAGCAATATGTTTTCCTATCTCATCGTTAACACCTAACTATCCGGTTGGAAGATAGTTTTGGTGGATTCTCTTATATCATGATGGTGTATGCTCAATGTACCTCTTCGGAAAGGAGAGATTTATGGAGATCCCTTGTCACCTATATGGGATGATTGGTGACAACATGCAGTAAATTGGTGGTGATTTCAACATTATCAAAACAATTGAGGAAAAATGAGGCCCGGGTGACTATGACTGTGTCGGGATGAGGGATTTTAATGATTTGATTATTGATATTGACATTTCTAAAGTTACATTTAATGGAAGTAAATTTACTTGGGTTGACAAACAAAAGCACACCTCTTCCACCTGGGAAAGATTGGATAGATGTTTTGTTAATCAGTGTGTGGTCAACCAGTGCCCATCACACTCTTGCTTACCACTTTACAAGGTTTAGAGTCTCAAATCATTTCCATGTTCTAGTTTCATTTGGTGACTCTAAGGATGATGTGATTAGGTAGCCTACCCTTCTTAGTTTCTCTAGATGTGGCTCTCACATGAGGAATGGTTAAACACTATCCAAGACAGATGGGACATCACTATGTGGGGGTGATCCATCTTTCATATTTTTCTCGAAGCTCAAAAACCTTAGGTTGCTAATAAAGAAATAGAGCAAACTCAATTTTGGTGACATGGCGCAAAAGAAAATGGGCATGGATGATATTATGCATACCTTGCTTTTGATGAATCTACTGATAGAAACGCGAAGACTCCTTTGATTGATGCTGAAAAGGAGCTTGATAAGATTTTGGACCTTGAAGAGTGTACTCTTAGAACTAAGGCTAATATTAGTTGGCTGGATGATGGGGAAAAGATTCAAAATTTCATAATGTGGTGATTAAATGTAAAAGAAAGAGAAGGTACAGTACGTCCATTTGTGTAAAGGGAGGTGCTCAGATTATGGGTTAGCATGAGATGGCTGAAGCAACAACAAGTTTCTTCACTGACTTCTATCATGAGCCTCCTCCTAGAGACATTTCTTTAGCTACGTACTTCATAGATGATATTCTCGCTCTCCTTTCTGGTGATGATAACTTCACCTTCATGGCCTCCCCCTCTACGGATGAGATCCTACACACCATGAAACAGATGGAGTGTGAAACATTGCCAGGTACCTATGGCTTCACTCTAAGATTTTACTTTGCGGCCTAGAGCATTATTCAGTAAGATTTCGTTAACATGGCTGATTTTTTCTTCAATGGCAACATCTATCATTGCATCTTATTTTGTTGTAGAATTGCACTCATCCCCAAAGTCTATCCCCCCAGTGGAGTTAACCAAAGACATTAGGCCCATTTCTATCGAGAGTGTTTCTTTGGGAATCCTAGCTAGAATTATCTCTAATCGGTTGGTGCCCATGCTACCTCATTTAATCTCGGATGAACAAGGGGCATATGTGAAAGGAAAAGACATCATTCATAACATCAGATTGACCAAAGAGTTAAAGAATGATCTTGACAAAGGGTGACAAATGCAGTCCCAACTTGATCATTAAGTTTGACATGACAAAGGCCTATGACCTCGTCGATTGATCTTTCCTCAGAGCTATTCTTGAGAAGTTTGGAATGATGGATGATCTTATTAATCTTTGCATCAACTTCTTCTCTAACACATGGATGAGTGTTACCCTTAACAACTATACAACATGCTTCTTCCAGATGCATAGAGGGATGAAACAAGGCAACCCCCTTTCACTGTTTCTATTTATCTTATTTGAAGAAACTTTATGTCATAAGATTATGAAGGCAACTATTATTGGTGAGTAACCCGGCCACTGTGGCGCGGATGGTTTGGCTCGTCTTGGCCCCCCCGGGGGTCCCGAGTTCGAATCCTACCATTGCGCAGCATATTTACCACCTCTTGGGTCATCCGGGCTCTGACACCTGTTTGGAGAGGGGGGCTTTGGCCCCTGTAGATAAAAAAAACTATTATTGGTGAGTTGGATTGCTTTAAGATGAGAGGAAAAGGTGATGCTCCTGTGTTCTCCTTTATGCAGATGATGTTATTATATTCTCTCAAGCTTCTCAGAGGTCTCTCCTTTGTATAGATGACATTATTGGTGCTTATGAAGTGACTTCTGGTCAATTGGTAAACAAGATGAAATCAAGATTCATGTGTGGTGGGTCTCATCTAGAGGTGATGAGGACCATTTCTGACCTCCTTAGTATTAACCCTATAGGTGAGTGTTTTTCCTACCTATGGATTCCTATTATTAGAGGTCATATGAGATTGATGCATTTTGACACCTTGATAGAAAAGGTAAAAGCAAAAGTTGCAGATTGGAAGGAGAATCTTCTCTCCTTCGTTGGGTGCAAAATTTTGATTGAGAACACTCTTTTTGCGGTTAGCCTCTATAGCATGGCTACAACAGATATGTTAATGGGAGTTATTGCTAAGATTAACCACATGTTAGATAACTGATTACGATAGTTGTTAGTTACTGTAGCTGCTGTAGCTATTAGTTAGTTACTGTAGCAACTCTTTACTATAGCTAGACTATTGTTATAATCACTTATTTAGCATGGGTTAAGCCCAATGTAGTGCAGCAAGTACATGTGAGAATGTAGTGTTGTTTCTAGTGCAAATGGCAAAGAAGTTTTATCCCATATTGCTCACACCTAGAACTTTTGTGGTCCTCATATGTAGGATCACATGGGGCACTAGTATCCAAAGGAGTCCTAGGAAGGAGGTATGCTCACCTCCTTGGTGGGTGGGTTTGCCACATCACAACGCACGCACGCACGCGCGTGCGCGCGCCACACCATGCCTCCTCTCCAACCCTCCCTCCTTGGGCTTGTGGATTATGGATTGTGGATTGTGAGAATGTCTTCCGTCTTCCGTCTTCTTTTTGCACTAGGATACAACTACATAATTAATTACTCATGTAATTAATTGTTACTTTCTTATTCGGATTTCTTAAATCCTAATTAGAAAGTGTTTCTCTTTTACGGATTATTCCGTTTTGTGTACGAGAGCAACCGAGTGTTGCGTCTAACTGGGAATAGGATTAGGGACGTGCATGACTATTTATATGACTCCGATCATTAGGGTTAAACACACTGAAAATAGTTTTCTGCCGCCGTGTGTTTTGTGAGCCCTAATCCCGAGTGCGAGAGTCGTCGTCCCCGGAGTTGCTTTGCGGAGTTGTCCTCCTGTGCGAAGCGAGACTCGTCCTTCCCTTTAGACACAGTTGTCAGGCGGTGGTACCTGCGGTGGCTGTGCTACACTGGTAGCAGTGCGACGTGCGCGAGCAAGACGTGCAACTTCCAGGTTTGTGCAGGGTCGAGACTGGGAGAACGGTGCCTATCGGCGAGGATTGCCGGGCACTGGTTTCTTTAAGTAACACGTTCGTTTCTCAACGAACGATCTGGTTTGCGAATCTAACTCCTGTTTTCTATTCTCCTGCTTTGTTTGTTCTTTGCTTCTTATCTTGGATCTTCCTGCACTGTTAATTAATTTTGCACCTGTCGCTGTTGCATGAACGACAATAACCAACATTAACAACAGTCTTAAAGAAACCATTTTCTGTCGTTAATTAACATGGCCGGTCAGGGTAGTTCGGGATGTAAGATTGATACAACCAATATGCCTGAAAAGTTTACCGGTACGAACTTTGCCCGTTGGCAGAGTCGTATGGAAATTTGGCTGAATATTGCGGGGTATGATCTGTATTTAATTGAAACTGAACCTGTATCTGATGAAACAATTCCTGATAATGCAACTATAATTGCTAATGGGAAGAAGGGTGATAAAACGTGCCGCGGGTTGATTCTGTTTGGTTTAAATAACAAACTGTATGATTCTTACTCAAAGCCGCCAGTCACTACGTCCAAGGTTTTATGGGAATTGTTAATTAAGAATTTTAGCACTGAAAATCAGGGTGTTGAAAAATACTGTGTGTCTAAATTTCTTAAGTTTCAGATGGTTGAGGGTAAGTCAGTTTCTGATCAAACACACGATCTACAACTCCTAGTTCATGAACTCTTAGATGCCAAGATGGTGTTGCCTGAGAAATTTGTTGTTATGTCTATCATAGAAAAATTTCCTAAGTCATGGGAGTCATTTGGTATGTCTCTGAAGCATCGCAAAGGGACACACACCATGGATGAATTAATGATGGATATTAATATACAAGAAGAACACTTAAAGGAGAAAGGGGTCAAGGTGCCTACTGATGCTAATCCAACTGTTAATCTTACTTCTACGAAAAACACCAAAGATAAGAAATCTAAGAATGCACATAAACCCAAGGCAAAGATCCAAAAGAAACCGAAGAACAAACCTTGTTGGACTTGTGGACATGTTGGCCACTAGAACAAGGATTGTCCTACTAAGAAGGCAAAGAAAGCTACCGCATCTGCAACTGAGGAGGCTGTGGTCAACATGATGACTGCACCCTTGAACCTCAATGATGGGTACGTGTCTATTAAACCTGAAATTCTCTCTATATTTGAACCACTTTATTGGATAATTGACACTGGGGCTAATGTACATGTGTGTGTGCTGATAAATCCCTGTTTGTGTCTTATCAGGCCTCTCGAGGTCGGTCCGTGACTTTGGGAAATTCTAGCTCTGCAGAAGTCAAAGGCGAAGGACAGGTGGACTTGAAGTTCCCTTCGGGGAAGGTTTTGACTCTTAACAAGGTCAGACATGTTCCAACCATTCGACGCAATATCCTTAGTGGCGTCATATTAGTTAGAGAAGGTTATAGAGTAGACTGTAAATGTAATAAGGCTATTATTACACGTCTTCGTGATTCTTTGTTTTTTGGCAAGGGGTACTTATGTGACGTGGAGAACTTGTTTAAGATTCATGTTGAACCTGTTTCAAATTCCGTTTTAAATTTGAATGATTATAGTTCTGTTTGCATGAATCTTGTTTCATTCGATGTATGGCATTCACGTTTGGGACATGTTAATGTTGCCTCAATGAAGCGTATGATGAATCTAGATTTGATCCCTAAATCTGAAGTTAGCAACAATAAATGTGAAATCTGTGTACAAGCTAAATTGCCTAGGAAGCCTTTTCATTCTGTGAATAGGAATTCGGAAATTTTGGATTTAGTTCATACAAATATATGTGAATTTAATGGTGTTGCTACGAGAGATCAAAAACGTTATTTTATAACTTTTATTGATGATGCGAGTAGATACTGTTATGTCTTTTTACTTAGAAGTAAAGATGAGGCATTGGATAAATTTCAAATTTATAAGAAAGAAGCTGAAACTCAAACTGGTAAAGTACTTAAGCGATTAAGGTCTGATAGGGGAGGAGAGTATACCTCAAATTTGTTTTTGGAATTTTGCCAATTACATGGTATAGTTCATGAGGTAACTGCTCCTTATTCACCACAATCAAATGGAATAGCTGAACGTAAAAACCGAACCTTAATAGATATGGTAAATACCTTACTCCAAACATCTGGATTACCTAACTTTATGTGGGGGGAAGCTTTGAATACGGCTTGCCATATTCTGAATAGAGTTCCTCATAAACATTCAGAAAGTAGTCCGTTTGAGTTATGGAGAGGAAGGAAACCGAGTCTTAAATATCTTTGAGTGTGGGGTGCCTTGCTAAGGTACTTCTCCCTGAACACAAAAGGAAGAAATTAGGACCGAAAATAGTTGATGCCATATTCCTAGGTTATGTAGAGACAAGTTATGCTTATAGATTCCTGATTGTAAAATCAGATATCTCTGGCATTGAGGTCAATACAATTGTGGAATTACGTGATGCAACATTTTTTGAGGATGTGTTTCCTATGAAAACTGGTGTGCCCAATGAAGTTTCTCAAGAAGATTCATTTACCACTGGTTCCATTCCCGAGCACGTGGAAAGGATGACAAATGTGGGGGGCGACTCAGAACAAGCTATTTCTGAATCTGATGATTCTGAAGAAATAGTTGAACCAAGGAGAAGTAAACGGCCTAGGACATCAAAGGACTTTGGAAGTGACTTTCTCACTTACAATGTTGAGGATGATCCTGTTACTTTCAAACAAGCTATGGAATCTCCAGAAGCTAAGTTTTGGAAAGAAGCCGTTAATGATGAAATCCAATCAATTCTCTCAAATGGAACTTGGGAATTGGTGGATTTGCCTCCTGGTTGTTCTGCAGTTGGTTGCAAATGGATTTTTAAGAAGAAACTTAATGCAGACGGGACAATCAATAAGTATAAGGCTAGGTTAGTTGCTAAGGGTTACACACAAAGGGAAGGAATAGACTATTTTGATACCTATTCACCTGTTTCCCCCATGACCACAATCCGAGTGCTACTAGCATTGGCTTTCATTTATAATCTCTATATCCATCAGATGGATGTGAAGACCGCGTTCTTACACGGTGATCTTCAAGAAGAGATATATATGGAACAACCTGAGGGATTTGTGGGTCGTGGGAACGAGTCCAAAATCGTAAACTTGTTAAGTCATTATATGGCTTGAAACAAGCCCCTAAGCAATGGAATGAGAAGTTTGATTCTGTGATATCATCGTTTGGCTTTATTTCTAATGAATTTGATAAGTGTCTCTACTGCAAGATTGTCGATAATGGATTCATTTTGTTATGCTTATACGTCGATGATATCCTTCTTTTTGGTTCTGATATGAAAGTAGTAAAAGAGACAAAGTCATTCTTGTGTAGCAAGTTTGAGATGAAGGATATGAGTGTCGCTGATGTGATTTTAGGGCTTAAAATCATAAGGTCTACTGATGGTATAACTCTCTCTCAGTCTCACTATGTTGAGAAGATAGTGGAGAGGTTTGATTACACATCACATAAACCTGTTAAGACTCCATATGATTCATCCAAACCCTTGTTCAAGAATGAGATTGGGGTTCCAGTGTCTCAATTACGATACTCTCAGATTATCAGAAGTTTGATGTATCTTATCAACTGTACACGTCCAGACATTGCGTTTGTCGTGAACAAGTTAAGTAGATACACCAGTTGTCCCGACAAGACCCATTGGGAAGCTCTTGACAGAGTTCTGAGGTATATCAAGGGAACACGTTCCCTTGGGCTGCATTATGGTAAACATCCTTCCATAGTCGAAGGATATAGTGATGCAAGCTGGATTGCCGTGAATTCTGGGAGTAATGGTGTCTCAGGATATGTATTCCTGTTGGGAGGAGGAGCTATTTCCTGGAGGTCTAAGAAACAGACCATATTGTCTCGGTCCACTTTTGAGGCATAGTTGTGTGCTTTAGATGAAACTGGATTGGAAGCTGAATGGCTACATGGACTTATGTCTAGTTTACCTGTGGTAATGAAGCCACTTCCTGCAATTTCAGTTCACTGTGACAACACTGCAACTATTGCTAAGATAAAGAGTTCCAAGTACAATCAAAAATAGCGTAGACACATCCAAGTCAGATTGAAATCTGTAAGGGAGTTAGTGTCTAATGGGGTCGTGGCTGTGGACTATGTCGGTACCAAAGATAATACAACTGATCCTTTCACTAAGGGTCTTACCTTGGCTTTAGTGGAGAAATCCAGGTTGGGGATGGGACTAAAACCCCTATAGATTTGCAGGCAGTAGCAACCCAACCCAAAAGAGTGGAGATCCCACAAATTGGGTTCAATGTGGTAATAACAAGCTGTCGGGTAAATCGGATGACACTATGTATTCTTGTTTGATGCTTCTTGCATCTGTGTGTCTATCTCCTGGAAACCTGTTAGTGTCATGACTGCAAGTTAGTAAGAGAGTAGTCTCTTAATGGTGTCAAGTCTTAGGACAGGATGTTAGCAGTACATCCTTGGAGACTCCAGCTAAGTGATTGATGTTGTGTAGGCCGCAACTGGAGAATTGGGTTGTTCTCTGTTATCAATCATGATATAAAATTTTGTATGCATGGCCTTAATGCATTGTTTTCCTTTACTACCATGTCTTTATTGTGTTGTTACCAACCTATACTCTTGTACCCAAGGTTCAGGTTCAAGACTTTTGTTCACCTAGTTCCTACAGGGGTCACAGTTGGATAACTCAGGTAGATTCAAACCGAAAGGTATCTGCTGAAAGCACAATATGGAGGACTGAATGGTAGAGCACACTACACATTGGACTTTGTGGGGAATTGTTAGATAATTGATTACGGTAGTTGTTAGTTACTGTAGCTGCTGTAGCTATTAGTTAGTTACTGTAACAGCTCGTTACTGTAGCTAGGCTATTGTTGTAATCACTTATTTAGCATGGGTTAAGCCCAATGTAGTGCAGCAAGTACATGTGAGAATGTAGTGTTGTTTCTAGTGCAAATGGCAAAGAAGTTTTATCCCATATTGCTCACACCTAGAACTTTTGTGGTCCTCATATGTAGGATCATATGGGGCACTAGTGTCCAAAGGAGTCCTAGGAAGGAGGTATGATCACCTCCTTGGTGGGTGGGTTTGTCACATCACAACGCACGCACGCACGCACGCACGCGCGCGCCACGCCACGCCACGCCTCGCCTGACTGGGCTCGGGCTCGGGCTTGGGCTTGTGGATTGTGGATTGTGGAGAATGTCTTCCGTCTTCTTTTTGCACTAGGATACAACTACATAATTAATTACTCGTGTAATTAATTGTTGTTTTCTTATTCGGATTTCTTAAATCCTAATTAGAAAGTGTTTCTCTTTTACGGATTATTCCGTATTGTGTACGAGAGCAACCGAGTGTTGCGTCTAACTGGGAATAGGATTAGGGACGTGCGTGACTATTTATATGACTCCGGTCATTAGGGTTAAACACACCGAAAACAGTTTTCTGCCGCCGTGTGTTTTGTGAGCCCTAATCCCGAGTGCGAGAGTCGTCGTCCCCGGAGTTGCTTTGCGGAGTTGTCCTCCTGTGCGAAGCGAGACTCGTCCTTCCCTTCAGACGCAGCTGTCAGGCGGTGGTACCTGCGGTGGCTGTGCTGCACTGGTAGCAGTGCGACGTGCGCGAGCAAGACATACAACTTCCAGGTTCGTGCCGGGTCGAGACTGGGAGAACGGTGCCTATCGGCGAGGATTGCCGGGCACTGGTTTCTTTAAGTAACACGTTCGTTTTCTCAACGAACGATCTGGTTTGCGAATCTAACTCATGTTTTATGTTTCCTGCTTTGTTTGTTCTTTGCTTCTTATCTTAGATCTGCATGCACTGTTAATTAATTTTGCATCCGTCGACAATAACCAACATTAACAACACCACATTCTTTCAGGTTTCCTCTGGAGTGCCCATGATAGACAATGCACAAGAGAGTGGGTTTCATGAGACATAGTGGCGATTCCTAAATCCATGGGTGGTTTGGGTTTACACTCTCTGCACGTCACTAGTATGCGTTTAGAATTGCTGGGAAATTCTTACAGGGGATTCCCTTTGGGCAAAGTTCTATAGAGAAAATTATCGTACCTGCTACATAAATAACAGTGATGTCCCCCCGCATCAACTAAATAGAAGTTATTTTGCTTCCCCATACTGAAAAAAATGAGTGTGGAGGTTTCCTCTCCATCGCGTGGATGCCGACGACCTATGTCCAGCAGGTTGTGGTGGTGCAAGGCAAAGGTAACATGGAGTCTCCCTGGATCTGATCTGAGTGGTGCTCTTCCATCAGTGGGACATGGCTCCCCTTCTTCAACACCTCCTCTCCCCACCTCCCTGTGATTCTCCATCGATATTCGCTTTCCGTGCAAGCTTCCTATCTTGGAGGCTCCAGGGTGCTGCGGGGGTCACCGGGTCCCATCCCCTAGGTGGAATGTCATATTCTCCCACAACGACAGAGAAGACAGGCTGTGACTCCACCTTCTTGCAGGTGGGGGTATTGTCGGGCGATGTGGATGATGGTGGTGGATACATGGACATCTCCCTTTCTAGTGGGGTTGGTGGTGATGGGAGCCGTGACTCTCCGTGTGCTGCTGTGGTGCTGGACAAGGGAGTTTCTGTTGAGGGTAGGTGTGAGGTTTTTGGTGGGGGGAACCTGGATGCCGTGGAGGTTGCTGGCCTTGAACAACACCTCCCTGATCAGGTGGGACAGTGGTGTTGGGGGGGGGGGGGGGAAGAGGGAGAGGTGGATGTCGTACGAGGTGGCAAGGGTGATGAGGACAAGGGGGTTCTTTGGGTGGAGAACTGGGTGGCTCTGCTGTCATTGGGGGCAACTTATTCCTATTTGGGGATATTTGTGTTCCTTTTGCGGTAGAGGCACTGGAGGAAGGGTAGTGTCGATGGGGCATCATCGTCTTTATATCTTTCCAGAGAGGATGATGGTCAGGAGGCATCGAGTTGGGTTTCTCCTCCGCCTGATATCCTTTCTATGACAGTTGTCAGGTCCCAAAAGATACATGTATTTGTTGCTTAAGGCATGGACATTGGCAACAAACATGCTCAGCTCTGAGGATTTGCTTTCGTTGTGGATCCCCAGAGCACTTGGCTAGAGGTTGCCAACTTTCGCGGGAGTAGGGTGGTAACACCTCCTTCTTTGGTGTTCCCAAAGACACCTGTTTTAGATGCTTGTGGCATGGGCATTGGCCACGTCATTGCCCGTCTCCAAGGGTTTGCTTCAAGTGTAGAACACCAGTCCATCTAGCTTGCTCTTGTCGAACTAGGCAGGTGACGGTCTCACGATGTGATGACGAGAAGACTGGGCAGGCTTCCCCGGTGGCTCTTTCTGGGACAACCTACAGAGAAGAAATGTCCAATAGAGATGTTGACGCCAGAGCAGGTCAAACAGATCGTTGGTGCATGAATCTACTGGAACTCGTAAATGCCTTCATCGAAGATGCCTAGGGGACTTCCTTGAGTCTTGACTAGGTGATGGGTGTGGTGTTGGTAGATCTAGTGCTTCATCCAGCTCAAAAATCGTTGGGGATCCTAATGATGATATGGTGTCAGCATGCAGAGTTGATGTTTACGATGGCCTCAATCTTTTCCTGGTCACTACCGATGGTAGGAAAAGTCAGGGTGGTGCTACTAATGGGGGTTTTGCTCAGTCAGTGAGGTCTGCTTGGGTTCTTGTTGGAGTCGCTGTGGCGTGTACGGGGTGCGTGATAGGTTAGATTGGGGTGTCTGTGGGTAGATGGCTTTTTGATGATTTCCTTTGATGTCTTAATGTATCTTTTTTGATGATCCTTTTGAGACTGCTGGAGGGGCAGGATGAATATGATTGATCTCATTAAAAAAATATTGGAGAAAAATTTGGAGCTGCTTCCCTGTTGTGATCCCACATGCCTTCTGGATGGTTTATCATTTTGGTAGGATCATTGGTGTGAACATACTTTGTCTAGACACCTTGTTAACCAAGGGGATATTGTGACAGACTTCAAGGTTTCTGATTTCTAGATTGATAACTGTGGATGGGATTCGGATCTGCTATCACATTTTATCACACATGATAGTTTGAAGATGATTGCTAATTCCCTCGTAGATGTAAGAAATGTGGATGACTTATTGATTTGGCACCACACCAATTCTGGTGATTTTAGTTTGAAATATGCTAAAAGATCAATTCTGGATGATGATGTAACAAACCATGCCCCCATGCATTGGATCTGGTCTTTGGCTGCTACTCCAAATGCTATCTTTTTTGTTTGGAAGATGATACGCCTCACTGTCCCTACAGATAAAAATGTTGCTCGATGCAACATTTAGTTGGCTTCCTCCTACAATTGCTGTTGGGTCCCTGATATAGAATCAATGGACCATTTGTTTCTTAAAAGTGAGGTGGTTGTTTCCCTCTAGAAGTGCGCCAGTAAGATTTTACAGGTGGACGAGCTATTGAACTTTACTAACTTGCATTCCTTTTTTCAGATTGTTGAAGATTATCCATGATATGTCTGAATTTATTGGGTGGTTTTGTTCTTGCTTAATACCTCATGTTTTCTAGGTATTTGGAAATTGGAAGTATCAATGTGTTAGTAGATTTGATGGAAAGTTTCTAAATACAGAGTCCATTTAGGATAACATCTTTATGGCGGTCAATCACAAGCTTACCCATAAGGTGTTTAATAAACTGGATATGCCTGCTCTATTTAACTTGCTAGAAATACACGGTTTTGTAGTACATAGAAACAAGATCCAACACATAAGTGTGTTGAAATGGAAAACACCAGACGTTGCTAATCTGAAGTTGAATATCACAGTGGGCATAGCATATCGCCTTGATGGATCCACTAGATTTTGGATCGCTGATTGTGTGAGAAACTACTACGACTACATCAGGCTTCCGTTCAGGTGTTGGGTTAAGGGCAGAAAATCTTAATGAAGCTTTCATGTAGGGATGCATCATCTCATTGAAGATTGTTGATGATCATAACCTTAATTTGTCCATTATGGAAATTGACGACCACGACACAATAAACGTTATTTGGGGGGATGGCATATGTCCATGGCGCTTAGTTGTCTGGGCCTCATGAGATTAAGCTTCTGGAGAATGATTTTTCCATCATTGGAAGAGTTTGTCATTCTGTTCTAAATTTGGTCCCAAGAGAGTTGGGCTGTTGGGGCACTGACAGAGTTGATATGTACATAGTTAGTGAGCCGAGCCTGCTACCCTTGCGGGTTAAAGGCCTTGCAATTTTGGAGAAAAGAGGTATACCTTCCATAGTTAAATACTAGATAGATAACTAATGATTTCTTATGATAGATGGTGTTTGTGGTTTTTTTGTTAATGTCCTGTTGATGGGCTGGGATGACTGCTTCTAGTGCGGATTTTGTACATCTTTGTATTAATTAGAAACAAATAAGGAAAGTCAATGGGATGAACTTTGTTTTTGGGCTACAACCAAATGCTCATTTCATCTTATTATGAGGGGGAGAGACTGGGTAGGCACATGTTGTGCTTAAAAATTGACATATGAGAATGAATACCATAAGTTGAACTTAATGGCATGACCTAGAGTTTGAGGTATTATCACCCTTATGTGGACATAAATGTATATCATGTTGGAAATATAGGTGAAATGGGTAATTACCAAGTAAAGTTGAAATCACAAATGAAAAATGTAATCACTAAGAGATTGGTATCATGTAATACCAAGGATGTGGATATACATTGCATTAGATTCAAGGACCAACCTTAGTAATAATGTGAGAAAATTATATATCAATAAATGATGTTAAAAATATATATGTAGGGTTGCTAACCCTTAGATTTGAAATGAAGATGAGTTATCATCCACCTTAACCTTACTAAGTTTGAATTTTGGGGACAAAATTCCTTTTAAGAAGGGGTGAATGTATATCCTCAATTTTGGTAAAATTAAAGATATGGATTGATAAGTAAATCCCCCAATGATGTTATTCATGGAATAATAATGTCCTTGTGGCACAAGATAAAGAAATATAAGAGATTATGCTGCAATAATCCATTAATAATGGTAGACAAAAGAAAGAATGAGAAAATCCAATAATAAAGGGATTTCTAAAGTAATGTATAATTGATATTTTTAAATATGAAATTATGTGGAATACTCTAGAAAAGAGAGTTTTTGCACATATATTTATGATTTATTAAATAACTTAAATATTAAATTATATGCAAGTTGACAAAAGAAAATAAGATTTGTGGAGTTTTAGATAATTAAAAGAATAGCTATCCGGCCAGTTTGGCAACACATGTTTGAAACATCTATTGGTATAGTATGCCCAGAGAGCCAATCATGTGATGATTGCAATGAGACATATGATACTTGATTTGATAATGATAAAGGTAATTCTATTTATTATGTTTGTCTCACTCATGAGATGATGACACATACATGATAGATGTCTAAAGAATGATGTGACTCAATGACATATGTCTTTAGGTTGAGGACCTGAACAATGAGACCATATGTATGATAAGAGTACATACATTCTAAAGGGATTTCTAAAGTAATGTATAATTGATATTTTTAAATATGAAATTATGTGGAATACTCTAGAAAAGAGATTTTTTGCACATATCTTTATGATTTATTAAATAACTTAAATATTAAATTATATGCAAGTTGACAAAAGAAAATAAGATTTGTGGAGTTTTAGATAATTAAAAGAATAGCTATCCGGCCAGTTTGGCAACACATGTTTGAAACATCTGTTGGTATAGTATGCCCAGAGAGCCAATGATGTTATTCATGGAATAATAATGTCCTTGTGGCACAAGATAAAGAAATATAAGAGATTATGCTGCAATAATCCATTAATATTGGTAGACAAAAGAACGAATGAGAAAATCCAATAATAAAGGGATTTCTAAAGTAATGTATAATTGATATTTTTAAATATGAAATTATGTGGAATACCCTAGAAAAGAGAGTTTTTGCACATATCTTTATGTTTTATTAAATAATTTAAATATTAAATTATATGCAAGTTGACAAAAGAAAATAAGATTTGTGGAGTTTTAGATAATTAAAAGAATAGCTATCCGGCCAGTTTGGCAACACATGTTTGAAACATCTGTTGGTATAGTATGCCCAGAGAGCCAATCATGTGATGATTGCAATGAGACATATGATACTTGATTTGATAATGATAAAGGTAATTCTATCTATTATGTTTGTCTCAGTCATGAGATGATGACACATACATGATAGATGTCTAAAGAATGATGTGACTCAATGATATATGTCTTTAGGTTGAGTACCTGAACAATGAGACCATATCTATGATAAGAGTACATACATTCTTGTTATGTCCCTAGTCCGATGTTACTGTGGAAGCAAAATAAACAATAGTAATACATAAGACTAGAGTGTGTTGACTGATGACTGAGTCTCATTAGTCATGATATATGATATCAAATCAAGCACACAAATATATGCTAGAGAACAATATATTAAACATACCCACGATGAGAGTGATACATGGATACCAAGGAATGGTAGTCACAATCATGTCTCATAGTGATAATGGTTCTTAGACCTAAAATCACTACACTCATCACATGTTGTTGGGTACACTTTGAAATCATCAAACACATTCCTGAAACACATGTGTTATAAAGGTGATGATTGGGTGACTTTGACACATGGGGTTTTGACTGTGAGTGATAGATATGAGATTTGTCCCTCCTAGAAGGAGTATGACATCCAGTGCCCCTTAATAAGAGAGAATGAGAAATGTACGTCCATACTCATGTGATTCAATATATGATATGTGAATTCACATGCATCCCAGAAAATCTATTTAGAGGTCAAGGAACATGGATTGAATGTTAAAGAGGATGACGTTCCATGCCTAGAGTTCAATCCGGATGGTCAGTGACAAAGGAACTATACGATCATGGCAACACTAATCACATATTATAGGTTGAAAGTTGTTCTCCAACTTTCCTTTTCACTTGAGTAGCACTGATGTGCGACTAGGCACCACTCTTTGCTTGTGAAGTCATAAGTGAGTTATGGACTTTCACTGCCAACATGAAATGGGACCTATAGGGTCACATACATAGGATTAACCTGGAAGAGCAGTTTATCTATGAATGATGTTTAGATTTATTACTAAAGTGTTTAGGTACTCAATTAAACATTCAATCAATAGACTTGACTTAGAATAATCAAGTTCAATTGTTGAACCAATTGATTAGAGTGTCAGATTGATTGAGAACTGCATTGACTAAGTTCTGCACAACCTGGACCACCAACTGACCGATCGACTCATGGTTAGTGAGATGACCAGTTCACACTGATGAACCGATCAGTTCACATGGACCAACCGAGTAGGTGTTGGGTTTCCCAATTTGTGAGAAAAAGATTTTCGTTTCACTTGTTCAATTTGATTGAGACAAGAATTAATATTTGTATTAATTAGAAACAAACAAGGAAAGTCAATTGTGGGCAAGTTTGGGAAGTGAAATGACCGGTTCACACTCCCAACTGACTGATTCAAAAGTGAACCAATCGGCTCACTTGCCCAAATGACTGGTTGAGTTGTGAAACGACCGGTTCACCTGCCGCAGTACAATCAGTTCATGGAAAATCCAGACCGTTCTACTCCCGCACAGACTGGGAACCCTGACCCTGTCCTCTACTATAAATAGAGGGATACATGGGGCTTCTCAGAACACACAACTCAAAACATAAGTTGCTCTGCAAAGTTGTTGTCCTCTCTGGTTGTGGTAACTGAAAAATCCCAAGCAAGTGCTACCCGACTAAGGAGGCAAAGTGAGAGAAAGACAACTATAAGATGACAAGTGGTGGTGGGAGAGTGTGTCGGTGACTAGTACGCCGACAGAGGGGGATGACTCCTTCTAGTGTCCTTCAGGACATGACGACTAGAGTTCCCAGTGGTCAGTGTGGACTATCTATAGAGGTGGGATGTTTCTACCACTTAGGAGGATGACAATCAACCACAGTTTGGATCAAGGACATGAGCTGCACAGATGCTGTCGAAGACCAGGTGGTTGAAGACCACACTAACTGTGAGGTATTGTCACTGAGCAAGACTCAAGACCAGGTACATCTCGCTAAAACCATCTTTCCTATTGCATAATTGTTGATGCAATCTGCTGGTTATGGGTTTGTGGTGAGAAATTTTTTGTTTCCGCTGCCTGTTCTGTCCCACAAAACCCAACAGTGGTATCAGAGCCCCATTAATGTAATGTGTTTTGGGATAAATTGATATGATCGGATTTTGAATTTTCATCATTTATTTATTGCATACGATGCAAATATTTAAAATGACTAACTTGCATATCCGACTAAATACCACATGCGACCACAAACTAATATACATATATGATATGGTATATATGCAATTGATACACATCACCCTAAAATAGTTTTGATGGTGGATGTGTAGCATGATTATGGCCTATAAACCCCTATGTGTGTGCTTGCTTGGTTGTGGTTGTTTGCATCTCAGTCTGCGTACCAAGTCCTTTCTTCTATCTCGATGTAACTTGAGATAACTTGAGCCTTCTCTTCTAACTTTGCCCCCCCAAATGTAAATCAGGGTTTCCCAAAGAGATATGTAAAGTAGGGTAGTTTATGTCCTATTATGTCGAAGAACGGAGGGCGTCCAGATGAGCGTCTGGTAGATCGAGACGACTGTCTCATGGAGCGAGATGAGCAGCTGGTGGCCTGATGAGGTGCACGACGACCTGATAGACCGATCACTTGGAGGAGCTAGACGATTGGTTGGTGACATCCAACCAACTGACTGGGAGGCGAGCCGATCAGTCATGGGATGAGCTAATCTACCCAGAATGGCTAAAGCACTTGACTTCATCTTCTATAGGTTGCTCCATATGATGTAGACCTAGATGACCGTAATTCCTTCTGGCTCAAGGAATTACAGTAGGATGGCCATAATCATAGCTTTTATCGATATTGCATGTTTTCTCGTTGTGGTTATAACATGTATATGATATGTACTACATATATATGTGGTGATTGGATATGTATATGTAATTATATAAAATCCCTTAGATAAAATATTAAAGTCTAAGATGCCTTCCATAAGTGGCACATATGAAAAGCTTGATCAACCAAGGGTAGGTTATTCCAAAACGTGGTGCACGGTCCATCTCGTGGAAGTGTGATGGTAGACATGTAGGTTCTGCCAAAGTAGGGTGCATGTTTATCGTGTTGGCTTTTGGGTCAGACTTAACTGGTGATTCTTAGAGAGTCCAAGTTCCAGATGCATGCAGATGATCATGGCAAAGAGTTGCGCATGTCATCTATCCAAGAGTTGCATATGATGCAATTGGCATGATGGCCTACCTAAATAGTAAAGTTGTGGGCAATCAGCCAAAGTTAACTCATAATTTGATGATTTATGGATCTTGGCGACTAGAAGATTTGTATGCTGCAATCTTCTGAATTGATACTTGAGGGTTATCAATTTGATCAAAATAGTGGGAGCGTTTGTTAATTTAAGGCCTAATTAATATCATCAAATTTATCAAATCAAACAAATAAAAAATGTTTTGAAAAGTTGCAAAATTCTTTTGTAGAATCCAAATGACAAACACAAATACATTATCATTTCGATCAGTTCATAGATGGGATAAAACTTCAAATCTAGTTTGGGACCTTTGAGAAGTGTTCTCAATAGTGAGTGTAAACGCTAAAGTCCTTGAAAGACCAGAGTCAGTAGAACCACTCCAAATGTGCCTAAGGCTAAAATTGGATGCTTACTCAAAGTATGCCAATAATGCCTAAGACATCAAGAACCTTATGCTGTGCGATATGAACTATGAGTTGCATAAATAGCTTGAAGCATGGACATTCTTGAGATGGTTATACATCTTAAGAATCATGTAAATCATGAAAGGTATAATGTCTTCAAAGTGATGTTTGAGTATAAATAGACAGATGGAGATCGAGTATAATGTCATATTCTCAATGTGATTGTGCATATAGATTAACTGTGATATCTTATAGGTCAAGAGTTGACCAAACATATGATTCTACAAATAGTTATGTGAATCATATAGCCAGTTTATTAAACATGAGAAACTTGGCCAGACCACTGTCTGAAGTGCTTGGCATGTTGATGCCAAAACATGAATGAAAAAAGGACAAAACCTGTGATAATGATCAACAGAGTAAAGTCCATGGACTAAAGCAAGGACAAGAAGTGTTTTGAGGCCAAGTTTGGGTCCAAGTCTTCATCACTCAAGATATGAAGAGGGGTAAGTAGGAAGGGGAAATAAACTCTTTATAGAGGATCTCAGGAAGATGAAAGAGATAGAGATCTCTACTTCAGGACCTGAGAAGAAGTAAGCTAGAAACTGTGTGGAGCAAGAGTTTCTGCCTTTATAGTTACAATATGACATTCATGGGCATATAATAGAATTAGTGAATTGCTATTATACATCTACCATCAATGAAACCATCATACATCTTGTTTGGATAAGAGTGTAATGAACTGAAGGCAATGCCTATGTCTCATCAACTATACTTGATAGTTAAGGAGACAAATGTGTATGAAACATGTAATGAATGACATGATAACTCAAATTTGAATGCCTATAGCATAGTCATTTGCAGTGGATAAATGAGAATTACATTTCTAGAAATCCATATGATGGTTATCCATACTCATTTTGGTTATTGAACCAATCGAGACATGCTAATCTCATTCATTGTGCAATATGACAATGGTTCTTCACTAGATGCAGTGGGAGAACAATTATTTATTAAGGATTATACATATTGATGTATATAGACCTTTTAGAATAAATGCTAAAGGTAATCAATGGTACTTCATTATATTGACTGATGACCTCAGTAGATATGGTAGTTTATATTTAATGAAATACAAACATGAATATCTTGAAGTGTTTAAGGAGATCATAAATGAAGTACATAACAAACTTGGTACAAGTATTAAATTTCGATATGATCAATATGGAAATACTTTGAACCAAGAGTTTGAGAACCTTCTGAAAGATCATGATAATGTATCATGATGGACTTCACCTGAAACACAATGATAGCGTATCATGAGAAGTGTATCAAAAAGAAGGAATCACATCTTGATGAATCAGAATGTGATTACTAGCTAAACTTCAAATTTCCTTTTGAGCACATACTTAACACTAAAAGAGGCACTGGGAATCACCAAATGTTGTGGAATCTCAAAGTTCCTCAAGTAATACACATAACTCATGGTTTTGGTAGAACACGCCTAGAGCTTGAAAGATATATGATATCTTATGGACAAGAAGGTGGTGAGTTGATCATATGATGAGTCAACAATCTACCTAGAAACTAATGAGAGCCAAAAATTGAGGCATGGCTTGAAGCCATGAAATCCAAGATGGACCCCATGTACATCAACAAAGTATGACTTTGGTTGATCCACCTGAGGGGGTAAAACCCATAGGGTACTTTTGGGTCTTCTATAAGAAGACTAACATGGAGGGTAATTTGGCTGCAAAGAGTTTCTAATAAGTTCAAGGCATTGAACATGATGAAATCTTTTCAACAGTTACCAAGGATAAATCCATCGGGACAATGCTTGCTATTGTAGCATAATGTGACTATGATATTTGGCATATGGATGATAAATCCACATTCCTTAAATGGAATATTGTGCAGGATGTGTACGTGACACACCCCTAAAGGTTTTATAAATCCAATAATGCAAATAAAGTCCATAAACCTACATAGATCAATCTTTGGATTGAAGCAGTGACCTCAGAACTAGGATCTTCTATTTGATAAGATAGTCAAAGAGTTTCACTTGAGTTAGAATAAAGAAGTAATATGTGATTACAAGAATTTAGTGGGAGAATATGTATATTCCACATATTGATGGGAAATAATGTCCTTATACTGCAAATATTAAAACCTGGAAACAAAGTGCATTCTGAAGTTTTAAAAGGAAGCATCATAGCATGATAGGAATCAAGATCTATAGAGATAGTTCGAAAGGGATTCTTGACCTAAGAAAGAGAACATACATTGGCAAGATGCTGAAAGGGTTGAATATGATGAGAGAAAACCTGTGTTTATTCCATGGAGTTAGTCTCTCAAGATCCAACTATCCCAATTCTTATGAAGAATAAGGAACACATGGATAGATGCCATATGCATTCACAATTGGGTCTATCACGTATGAACTCATCTCATTATCTTGTATGTATTAGACATGACAAGAACATATGAGCTAATTATCTTGTATGTATTGGACATGACAAGAATATACAATCTTATCATCTTGTATGTATTGGACATGACAAGAAGATATGAAATCATCATCTTGCATGACAAGATGATATAAATATCCAGTTATCTCATATGTATTGGACATGACAAATGGATATCTATCGAACTCCAATAAGAGTTACTGGAATACCATGAAGGACATCTTTGTGTACTTGTGAAGTACTAAAATGATTAGTTCCTTAGTTATGGTAATAATGAAGAGTTGGGTGTAAAGAGTTACACTGGTGCAAGCTTCCAAAATGACAAATTGTGTTTGACCTTAGAATAAGAATTGTTAGTTGGAAATGTTCCAACATAAGAAAATTGATTAATTCTACAATAAGAAGCTGCATACCTTAGTGTTACGAACACTATAAAGGATACTGTATGGATCTAGAAGTTCATATGGATGAACTTATGGAGGTTCTGACCATTGGTGACTCAATTGAAATATTGTGACAACAATGGAGCTACTGGTTAGTCAAAGAAATTTTAGATAGCATACTATGGTACTTCCATCTCATACGAGCTATTGTACAATGAAGGGATGTGAAACATGCAATATACCGACTTGAAGCAAATGTTGCTTACCCTCTATAAAAGCACTTGTATAGAAAAAAACATGATTGAAATGTTAAAATCAGTTGGAATATGATTCGTGGGTGATTGGCTCTAAGTACAAGTGGGAGTTTGTTGGTATAGTATGCCCAGAGAGCCAATCATGTGATGATTGCAATGAGGCATATGATACTTGATTTGATAATGATAAAGGTAATTCCATCTATTATGTTTGTCTCAGTCATGAGATGATGACACATACATGATATATGTCTAAAGAATGATGTGACTTGATGATATATGTCTTCAGGTTGAGGACCCGAACAATGAGACCATATGTATAATAAGAGTACATATATTCTTGTTATGTCCCTAGTCAGATGTTACTATGGAAGCAAAATAGACAACAATAATACATAAGACTAGAGTGTGTGTTGACTGATGACAGAGTCTCATTAGTCATGATATATGATATCAAGTCAAGCACACATATATATGTTAGAGAATAGTATATCAGACAAACCCACCGTGAGAGTGATACATGGATACCATGGAATGGTAGTGACAATCATGTCTCATAGTGATAGTGGTTCTTAGACCTAAAATCACTACACTCATCACATGTCGTTGGGTACACTTTGACATCATCAAACGAATTCCTAAAACACAAGTGTTATAAAGGTGATGATTGGGTGACTTTGACACATGGGGTTTTGACTATGAGTGACAGATATGGAATTTGTCCCTCCTACAAAGAGATGACATCTAGGGCCCCTTGATAAGAGAGACTAAGAAATGTATGGCCATACTCATGTGATTCAATAAATGATATGTGAACTCACATGCATCTCAGATAGTCTACTTAGAGGTCAAGGAACATGGATTGAATGTTGAAGAGGATGGCGTTCCATGCCTAGAGTTCAATCCGGATGGTTAGTGACAAAGGAACTATACAATCACAGTAACACTAATCATAGATTGTAGGTTGAAAGTTGTTCTCGAACTTTCCTTTTCACTTGGGTAGCACTGATGTGTGACTAAGCACTACTCTTTGCTTGTGAAGTCATAAGTGAGTTATGGACTTTCATTGCCAGTGTGAAATGGGACGAATGATATTTAGATTGATTACTAAAGTGTTTAGGCACTCAATTAAACATTCAATCAATAGACTTGACTCATAATAATCAAGTTCAAGTGTTGAAGCAATTGATTAAAGTGCCAGATTGATTGAGAACTACATTGATTGAGTTCTACACAACTTGGACCACCAACTGACCGGTTCACTAGGTGAACCGATCGGCTCATGGTCAGTGAGATGACCAATTCACACTGATGAATCGATCGGTTCACATGGACCAATCGAGTAGGTGTTGGGTTTCCCAGTTTGCGAGAAAAAGATTTTCGTTTCACTTGTTCAATTTGATTGGAACAAGAATTAATCTTTGTATTAATTAGAAACAAATAAGGAATGTCAATTGTGGGAAAGTTTGGGAAGTGAAATGACTGGTTCAATAAGTAAACTGATCGGTTCATACTTTCAACCGATTAGTTCAAAAGTGAACCGATCGGCTCACTTTCCTAAATGACCGGTTGAGTTGTGAAATGACCGGTTCGCCTGCCGCAGTATAATCAGTTCATGAAAAATTCGGACCCTTCTACTCCCACATAGACTGGGAACCCTAACCCTACCCTCTACTATAAATAGAGGGGTACAGGGGGCTTCTCAGAACACACAACTCAGAACATCAGTTGCTCTACAAAGTTGTTGTCCTCTCTGGTTGTGGTAACTGAGAGAGCCCAAGCAAGTGCTACCCGACTAGGGAGGCATAACGAGGGAAAGACAATTGTAGGATGACAAGTGGTGGTGGGAGAGTGTGTCGGTGACCAGTACACTGATAGAGGGGGACAAATCCTTCTAGTGACCTTCAGGAAATGATGACTAGAGTTCCCAATGGTCTGTGTTGACTATCTGTAGAGGCGGGAGGTTTCTGTCACTCAAGAGGATGACGGTCAACCGTAGTCCAAGTCAAGAACAGGAGCTGCACAGATGCTATTGAAGACCAGGCGGTTGAAGACCGCACTAGATGTGAGGTATTGTCACTGAGCAAGCCTCAGGATGAGGTACATCTTGCTAAAACCATCGTTCCTATTGCATAGTTGTTGATGCGATTGCTGGTCATGGGTTTGTGGTGAGAAATTTTTTTTGTTTCTGCTGCTTGTTCTGTCCCACAAAACCCAACAACATCAATTAGTATTATTTTGATCTAACTTTTGGTATATTGGAATAAAATAAAGAAAAGAAGAGAATTCAAGAAAATGGGATTGAATTTTTTATTAAGTCAATTATATAAATTCAATGGTTATATTGAATGAGTGAATCCTTTTTTTGTAATATGAAAAGAAAAGGCCACATTTCTAGAGGATTCCAATTAATTAAATGATCAACTAATGTGCTATATTGTGATTTCTTGCACATAAATTTTGGAGTAACCAACCTTTTTAGTTGGATTCAAGACTTAGAGAAACGTGAGAGTGTTGTTAAGAATACATTATTCAAAACTAGAAAGGGAACAATGATTAGTTGTAATTGGCAATAGATTATGGGATTCCTTAGAATGGAATAAAAACATATTAATTGATTCCTCCTTTATATAAAAGTTTCCAAATCCAAGTTGGTTTCCTTTATGTGACATTTGGGGGTCTATAGAGTAAAACATATGAGCTTTTGTTTTATGGAAAGGAGGAAGGAATTATATTTAATCCTTGCCTTGCTTTATGTATCCAGTACCAATTATGTATGAATATTAGGAAAACTAGACCACATCGATTCACAAACCCTTAGTGCTACATACTTATATATATTGGGGTATGCAGATGAGATGAACCATCCCCTATCCCCTCTTTAATAGATGTGCCTCCCAATCAGTCTAGTAACAAATCTCTCTTCCCTCGACATAACAATGCTCTTTCTCACTCATGGTGCTTTGGTTGTAACTTATAACATGATCATTGCCACTATAGTGCATGAGAGTTCAAGATATTTTGCATTACTTGATCCTTCATCCCTTCCTTTTTACTCTATGAGAGAAGTGGCAACACCAGAGGATTTTGGGTAGAAGTACCATGGAACCTATGTAGCAGCGGTGCAACTTGGACAAGAAACCCTAGTAGTTCTATGGGGTAATATGGTGGCCAATGAAGATGTGAGCACCTACGCAGGGGAAGAGGGATATTGGGTGGTCGACCTCTCACTAGAGAAAAATGAAGAGACCATCAATGTACTCATGTGAAAGGAAGAAAATGGAACTTTTCATATGTAGGTAAAGGGCCAAGAGAGAAAGAGAGAGGGAGAGAGAGAGAGAGTATCTAAGCAAGAGAGGAGGAGATGTGTCTAGAGACACCGTAGTAATAGGAGGATGACCAGTGCCTCATCCGCCACTGGGTGAGGGCCAGGGCTGTGACGATCATGGGCATCATGTGACTACAGCTGTGGAGATGCCTTCATGTGAAGAAGATAACACAAAGCCAGGGAGAGTAAGACTGGTCTTTCCTGAAAAAACACTAGAGGGGGGGGTGAATAGGGTTATATGATTATTTTAAGATAATTTATCTCAAAGCAAGCAACCACAAAAAGATTGGACAAGGGGACAAGGATTTAGAGTGGTTCCAACCTTAGCAAATACTAAGGCAGTCAATCCACTACCCGGTTGCTTACCCAACCGGGATTTTGAAAGAATTAAATTTTATTACCTCGCAAGGATATTACATAAAATTACAATTCTTTCACCAAACCCTTCAGACAACCTTCACCTAGAAGTAGTTGCACCAACCTTGAAGCAACCTTCTTGAAGTAACTTCAAGCTCCCCCTTGAAGTAGCCTTCCTCATGAAGTAGCTTCCCATTGCAACAACCTTCTTGAAGTAGTCCAAACTCCTCCTTCTCCACCGAGAAGAACCTTCTCCAATACACAGCCTCCAACCCTAGGAGTAACAAGGAGAATACAAAAGATAAAAGGAACAAGAAGGAAAAATAGAAATTACAATACCACTTGTAGCTCAAGGCTTGATTTCCTATATCAAGCGTTTTGATCTCCTAACCAATGTATATAGAAGTGTAAGTGCTGTGGATAGGAGATGCTAGCCTATAGGACACAAAATTAGAGCAAATAAAAGAATGTCCAATGCCAGTGTTGCTCAATTGCTCAAAATAGATTGCTAATTGCAAGTGTAAGATCAAGTGTTGCACAAATGTGTCTTGGGTGTCCTATGGCTTGTCCTATTTATAGGAATGGCCTATGAATGCTTAAGGACATTCTAGAAACTTTCTAGGGGGTTCTTAGTGCTCAACTAGCCATTATGTGTCCACTAATTGCATTTACAACGGCTAGTTAATTGACCCTGAAAAGTGCAGACAAAACTCTTCTCGGTCGAAGATTTGTCGACCGAGGGACTTCCTGGAGCAAGTGTTTACAACGTTCATTTCCAACTCCCAACCACCTTGTCTGCTGGGTCTAACGGCTAGTAGGGTCTATTCTCGATCGAAGATTTTGTCGACCGAGAGTTTCTCGGTCGAAGTTTTTGTCGATCGATATTTTCTTGATCGACGATTTGTCGACCGAGAATATTACTGACTCAATGTATTCATTTACTAAGTGTGTGTATCAATGTGCAATTGTGATACTATCTTGGGGAATGACCTATCTAAGTGTTGTGAGTGGATGGGAAGATCTAAACGCTTGATTTACATGATATCTAATTCCTTGTACATTATATACTTGTACAAGCATTTACATTTGATTACAATCACGAAAATAAAGCGATTTTATCAAATTGTTCTTCCAAGTCTTTGTTATCCACCACCTTATATGCTTGTTCCTGAAATACTCAAATAGCACGTTAAAACCACAGGAATGAAATGTTTGTCATCATCAAAATAAAGGGATTATAATAATGTCCAATTTAGCCAACAATCTCCCCCTTTTTGAAGATGACAAACATTTCCTAAATATAAAATAAGGAAATATAAAACATACGAGTTTCATACCTAAAGTTTACCTTTTGTAGTCATTCTCTTGTTTGCAAGTGTGTGCTGGCCCGATATTTATGAAACTCATTTTACTTTATGTTTTTGATTTTATATTATTTCTGCCCCTTTGTCATTTCAAAAAGATATCCAAGATAAACATTTAGCATGACTTTTACTTCTCCCCCTTAATTTTATGCTATGCTCCCCCTAACTATGATATTTAGTTTTTAAAAGCAGGGATTAATATAAATGTAAACATTTTGTTGTCAAATTTAGCCACAATTTGTTTCTCAATCATTTGCAAAGGATGTTAAGCCTTGAAATGATATGAGATCCTTTTAGATCCATGTCATATGTATTTTGATTTCTCATCCATTTTACAAGGGATGTTAAGCCCTGAAATTGACATGAGAATCCTTTAAGCTTATGTATATATCTCTAACCAAATACACGGGATGATAAGCCCTAATTTGTTTAGAGAATTCCATTAAGAACAAGATATATGTCATATTCATGAATATTGTAGATTTCTTTGTTTTCATAACCATAACTACTTTTAAGGATACTAAGGTCATAACAAGCTTCAAATGATGTTTATAAAGTTTTGTAAGCTTCTTAATCTTATAATCAAGATAGTTTGTGTGAGCTCCCCCTTAATCTTATAGTCAAGATAATTTAAGGATTCTAAGGTCACAATCAATATTAGATCATAATAAGTTGACCTTTTATGAGAGTTATGCACTAAAATTATGTTTTCAATATGATAAACACATTTTGAATCAAGATACTAAGATTAAGTGCAGTAAAATGATGTATAAATAAGCATTTTGTCAAGCTTATTTTAGGTCGACCTTGACTTCGACCATAGCGCCCATTGGTCAAATTTGATTTCAACCAAGAGGCAATTTCTGCAGATTTACAGTTTAAGCACTTTCATTGAATTACACATTTATGTTAATATATGTGAAATATAAAGTTTTTATGTAATATGATCAAATGTATATTAATTTGAAGCATTTTGAGTGATACCTATTTTGAAGAAGTTTTATCAATTGAAAGCTTAATATAGGCATCACAATGAAGTCTTTGTCTTTAATTTTCCTAAACTGTATGTTTTACATTCATTTTGAATGATATCTCTTAAGCTTTGCTATAGGTACATAAATATCAGTTCCCATTTCTTCTTGTACCCTCATTTTCAGATTAATCATAAGATTCTTTAGAGACATATATCCTTGAAAGCAAGATTAATATCTTAAAATCAAGATTTTGCTTTTGATTTCTTAGAACAAGCAAATAGATAAAACATTAATATTTTTGTTCTAAGAGACACTGTTTGTCTTGTCATAGCATCATCATTCACAATAATCATTATCTATTATGTCAAGATGCATTTATGCTATGGAATTTTCAATGATCTGAATCACAATGATCATGAATAGTATCCATTCATGGTTGTATATATGCATCACAGATTATTTTAGACAAACCAATGAAACACAATGATCATGGCACAAAAAAATTATGATAGAAAAGTAGAAGCATATCCATAATACAATGATCAGCATATAAATGCAATAATTATGATCATTTAATCTAAATTTCAACACACATGGTTCCTATATAGATATACCAAGGAGTACTTAGGAAAAACCATGTGGATTATGATAAAACAGTAACTTCCTTGATTAAACCCATTCATAATTTTCAGTTTTAAGTCAAACCATGTAGAGGATAATACCAAGATAATCTCATTTATGGTTCATGGATTTTCAAATTTAAGACAAACCATGTAAATGAATATGCTTAATAAACTTTTTCAATAAATGAATAAGGTTTGTTCAAAATCAGTCTTCATATAACACTTTTGCAATATGTTTAAGGATTTCATATAGTGTTATATCTTAATTCATGATGCAAAAGATCAATATGTCTTGTTTCAAAGATGATCTCCAAGATTTATTCTTGATTAAAGCAATTTTTATTATTGCTGAATTGATAGCAAATAAGAAATAATAGAACATATTTTCTAGACTCTTGCTCGGTCGAACAATTTGTCGACCGAATTATTTTCGGTTGAAGTATTTCTCGACCGAGAATGTTTCTGTAGATTTTATTCAGCAATCTGTATGTTCTAGTTTATGTGTTGTAATACTTTGTTATTCAATTGTGTGAAGTTGAGATAGATATAAGGTTACTCAATTCAAGATTATTGATCATATCTCAGACTTAATTAGTGCATATACATATTGATGTCACAATGATATTTATTCTTTTGATTTTCTTAGAACAAATTATCTTTATCATTCTAATGGAAATTTTAAGATAGACTATTTACGCTTAATCATCAAGAAAGTAGCAATTGAAATTTGATAACATTTGAATTTTCAAAGAAGGCATAATCAATTTCAATATGCATACAGCTCATAATTTTACAAGTTTTGGTTTGCATCAAGTTTAATAAAGATGTTATTAACATATATGTAATGATACAAACTACTAATATTCTTGAGAAATTTGTCTTCAAGATATGTGACTTATTTTTCCAATCAAGTATGTCTACTTGCAGTAAGAGTATAGATTTCAGTATCATTTTTCTTTGCAATCAACATTTTTGCAGCAATTTTAGTAAAATCGATCCTTTTATCTTGTATACTTGATAATTTAATCATGAAAAGTATTTTGTTTTGATGCTCATATATTCTTTCTTTTGATTTGGATCATTCAAATATTTAAAGCACAAGAATATATAAAGTTCACTATCTGCTTAAGTTGATTATGAATTAAGTGTATTTTATTTAAATAGTCTTGCTAGAGTTTTACTCGGTCGAAAATGTTTTTGACCAACATTGTCTCGGTCGACAATTTCTCGACCGAAATTGTTACTGTTTCTGTATTGTTTTCTAAATAAAACATATATCACTTCCAATTCAATTATGCAATTTAAAACTCAATTTAGTTGAGATAAAACATATGAATATCAAGGTAACATTTAGATCTAATCTCAACTAATTATATACAATTTTCTAAGTTTTGAGAATCCAAACTAAAACAAGTTAGTTGAAGATGTATATTTGAAAATTTTAATTTCTTGGATTAACTTGGAGTCCTATTATGTTAAGTTGAGATAGACATAGATATACAATTTAGAGTATTTGATCATATCTCAACTTAATCTTATCCATTTAGTTTGGAAATTTTGGAACCCATACTAACTCAACATCCTTTTTCTCGTAGGGACATGAGAAAGAGTAATGTCCAAGACGCAAACAATAATGACAACATATGGAATCAACCTCATATCTCTTTCTATGATTTTGTTCTAGATTGTTCTTGGGTACATATGTATATTTGCCTTTTGGTACATACATAGATTGATTTTCTAGCGCTTGTGTCTTTCTCCAATTAGGTTTTTGATAAGATTTTCCTTTAGGATTATAACCTAGTCCTCTCCTTCCAATTTGATGATAAGAATTATTTAAGATTATATCAAGAGTATCATTGTTATTCAACCTACTAACTTTTTGTTGTAACTTAACAATCTCATCCATTCTTTTATTGATGTCTAACTTTGCTTGATCTAGATTAGATAACAAGGAATCTCTTTCTTTCACAATAGTATCATAATCTAGATGTGTACACAAAATGGGTTGTTTTTGAAGATCATTTACTTGAGTTTTCAAGTTTATCTTTTCTAGGGAAAGAAGATTGCAATCTGCTTCTATTGATTTTAGCTTAATATTATGATCTTCAATGACCTTTTTGAGATCTTCATTTTCAGATGTGAGAGCAAGAAGTTTAGCATGTAGCTCATCATTTTCTTTGTTTGATTTCTTTAATTTCTTCTTGCACTCAATATATTTTTCATGTGTTTCTTGAAGACTAGCAGTTAAATCTTCTTTAGGTAAATCAAAAAGGCTTACCTCTTCTTCTTCTTCACTTGTTGTAGCAATAAAGCACCCTTTATGCACATCTTCCTTCTTTTTCTTCCAAGGGCAGCTAGGTGTTGTGTGGCTTGTTCCTAAGCACCAATTACAACTTGTTGAAGGTTGGTCCAAGCTGCTTCTTTTCTTGTGGTTGTAGGCACCACCACCCTTCATTCTTCAAGACTCGATTAGAGCTCCTTGAAGCCTACTCTGATACCAATTGAAAAACCACTAGAGGGGGGGTGAATAGGGTTATATGATTATTTTAAGATAATTTATCTCAAAGCAAGAAACCACAAAAAGATTGGACATGGGGACAAGGATTTAGAGTGGTTCCAACCTTAGCAAATACTAAGGCAGTCAATCCACTACCCGGTTGTTTACCCAACCGAGATTTTGAAAGAATTAAATTTTATTACCTCACAAGGATATTATATAAAATTACAATTCTTTCACCAAATCCTTCAGATAGCCTTCACCTAGAAGTAGTTGCACCATCCTTGAAGCAGCCTTCTTGAAGTAACTTCAAGCTCCCCCTTGAAGTAGCCTTCCTCTTGAAGTAGCTTCCCGTTGCAACAGCCTTCTTGAAGTAGTCCAAAGTCCACCTTCTCCACCGAGAAGAACCTTCTCCAATTCGCAGCCTCCAACCCTAGGAGTAGCAAGGAGAATACAAAAGATAAAAGGAACAAGAAGGAAAAATAGAAATTACAATACCACTTGTAGCTCAAGGCTTGATTTCCTATATCAAGCATTTTGATCTCCTAACCAATGTATATAGAAGTGTAAGTGTTGTGGATAGGAGATGCTAGCCTATAGGACACAAAATTAGAGAAAATAAAAGAATAGCCAATGCCATTGTTGCTCAATTGCTCAAAATAGATTGCTAATTGCAAGTGTAAGCTCAAGTATTGCACAAGTGTGTCTTGGGTGTCCTATGGCTTGTCCTATTTATAGGAATGGCCTATGAATGCTTAAGGACATTCTAGACACTTTCTAGGGGGTTCTTAGTGCTCAACTAGCCGTTATGTGTCCACTAATTGCATTTACAACGGCTAGTTAATTGACCCTGAAAAGTGCAGACAGAACTCTTCTCGGTCGAAGATTTGTCGACCGAGAGTCCTTTTCGGTCGAAGATTTGTCGACCGAGGGACTTCCTGGAGCAAGTGTTTACAACGTTCATTTCCAACTCCCAACCACCTTGTCTGCTGGGTCTAACGGATAGTAGGGTCTATTCTCGATCGAAGATTTTGTCGACCGAGGGTTTCTCGGTCGAAGTTTTTGTCGACCGATATTTTCTCGATCGACGATTTGTCGACCGGGAATATTACTGACTCAATGTATTCATTTACTAAGTGTGTGTATCAATGTGCAATTGTGATACTATCTTGGGGAATGACCTATCTAAGTGTTGTGAGTGGATAGGGAAGATCTAAATGCTTGATTTACATGATATCTAATTCCTTGTACATTATATACTTGTACAAGCATTTACATTTGATTACAATCATGAAAATAAAGCGATTTTATCAAATTGTTCTTCCAAGTCTTTGTTATCCACCACCTTATATGCTTGTTCCTGAAATACTCAAATAGCACGTTAAAACCACAAGAATGAAATGTTTGTCATCATCAAAATAAAGGGATTAGAATAATGTCCAATTTAGCCAACATTTCCATGGAGGAAGATCACAGGAAGATGACTTGGACTTTAAAGATGAGAAGGTGTGAGGTGGTGAGAGGAAAAACTGCCATGGTGCCTCCAATTTGTTGGAAGTGCTTGATCCAAGTAGTAGGAGTGCGGACGCGTGAGGGAGTGAGAGCATTGGACAAAACCCCATCGAGTCAGCCAACCCATCCGGTCTAGGGGCAGGATAAAAGATGGGACATGGTTCACTAACGCAGCTGGCACCTAGAACATGGGTGGCGTGGCCCAATGAGAGACTGCCACGTCTCCCATGGTCTTGGTAAATTCTGTTATCTTCCAACAATGATAGTAAATGCTAGGATTGTCCAAAAATAGCAATATTGTATGCCATTTTGATCAAAGAAATGAGACGAACACAAATACAATATCTTTGGTACCTAATTATGCCACTTTCTAAAAATAAGGCTAATACTTGTTTAAGCGGTGATAGTACATAAAAATCCTAATTTTAGTGATTATGATGCTTAACACACTGAATCTGATTATTTTGAGTATGATGCTAATCTAACATGGTCATAATCATAATGGTGATGATTGGGGTTTCAAAGGTGAACAATAATGCATATGAATAATTAGGTTTAAATATCATATCTTAGAACTTTGTTAAGGAACATAATTGAATCTAGTACTTATGATACAATAATATGGTAGATTTGATGATCATGGCTACACCTAATATGAATTAGGATCCCAAGTAACCACACTCCCGGTTCCCCTGGCGTCTGACCTAGGTTTGGCATTTTTTTGGGGCGATTCTGGGCGATCTCTCCCCGCTTTTAGCGTGGGTGCTTATCTCCTCCTGGTGGGGTTTGTAAAAGGGGCTTCATCCTCGACCGATGGAAGAGGAGCTGCGGGCTAGATGCAAGGAGCTAAACATCGAAGATGAAGACGACACAATGGATTTCACTGACGGCTCAATGGAGATCGATGACAAATGGGGCGAACTCACAGTGGCGGCCAGGCTTCTAACGGACAAGGAGTTTAATTTATACGCCTTCCAAAGAATAATGATCCAAGTGTGGAATACGGCGAGGAAGGTTACCATCAAAATGGTGGAGCACAAGATAATGCTGATTAGTTTCGAACTAAAGAGGGATAAAGAGAAAGTTATGGAGGGATGTCCATGGAACTTCGACAACAAGCTCCTCCTCATGAGAGGAATTCTACTGGGGGAGCAACCTTCTGACATAAAAATAGAGGAATGGGCCGTCTGGGTCCGTTTCTATAACATTCCCATGGGTTACAGAGCGGACGACACTTTTCTAAAGATAGCTGGGAAGGCGGGAAAGGTGGAGTCGATAGAAAAAGAAAGAAATGACTGGGCTAGAGCCAGAAGGGTGAAGATCATGATAAACATAAACAAGCCGCTGAAGACAGTCCAGAAGATGAAAGATAGAGATGGAGTGGAGTTAAAAATCGACTTAAGGTATGAGAAACTCCCTTACTTTTGCTTCAGATGCAGGCGGCTGGAGCACACCACGAAGGAATGCCCAGAGGAAGATGAGGAATGTCCAGAGCAATGGGGAACGTGGATTAAGGCGTCTCCTAGCAGAGATTTCGAAGCAGAAGATACACCTATATCCTACGAAAAGTCCAAACGTGAGCTATTCAAAACAACTGATGACATCATTGAAGAGAGGAAGACAGCAGAGGAGACTGCAGCTGCCCCAAAAAACACCTACAAAGGGGAATCAGACAAGGAGGCAGAGGAGGGGTCCAGTATGCCCAGTGGACCGACAGATAGGAACCTAGAAGGAAAACACAAAGGTGCTACAGAAGGAAGGGCTGGGCAGGAGCCAGTGAACAACCAAATCTTAAAGAAAGTAGGAGGGGTGGAGGATGCTCGAGAAAATGCCACACCCACAGAGCATGTGCACCCACAGGAAAACATGGGCCCAACAGTTGCTAGCAGCTATGTTACTGAGGGTGGCAGCGAACAACCCATAGAAGGACTTGCTAGCAGCTGCACCGAGACACAGCAACAACCTCTCATCTGTGAGGGAGAAAAGGAGACCCCGAGGAAAGTAGAAAGGAAATACAAAAAGAATCACAGGAATGAGCAGGACCTGGGAAGGACATGGCACGGAAACAGTGAAGGCAAAAGGAAAGCAAATGCAGTAGATAATAGATCAAAGAAAAGAGTAGCAGAAAGGGACAAGGAAACAACAACAGGGTCAGTGGAGACAAGAGAATAGAAACAAAGAAGGGAGGAGGGATACAAAATGGTATGGGAGGCCTACTCTCAAGTAGCGGGCGTTGGCTGTGTCCAGCACCGCGAAGGAATATGAAAAGGCTAACATGGAATTGTCAAGGTGTGGGCAGCCTTGGCACAATAAGAACCCTCCGAAAATATTGTTGGAGGGAACGCCCAGATCTTGTGTTTCTTATGGAAACCAAGATAAGTCATATTGATCTTGAGAAAACTCAAAGGAGATGCGGTTTCAACAACGACCTGTGTTTCAGCAGTTTGGGGAGATCGGGAGGAATGGGGATATGGTGTAAGGACATGGATGTTTCACTCTTATATTATTCTCATCACCATGTACTGGTGGAGGTCAGAAATGAAGGCAAACAATGGCTATTTGAGGGAATACATGGATGGGCTGAAAACAATCTAAAATGGAAAACTTGGGACCTCATGGAAAAGATCAGAAAGGATCATAGCTCCCAACCTATCATCTTCATGGGGGATTTCAATGAAATTTTGTGCAGTAGTGAAAAAGAAGGTGGGTCAGTGAATAGCTACCGCCATACGAAAGATTTCAGAGAAGTAATAGACAAATGCTTGTTGTATGACCTTGGCTTCACAGGGCACCAATTCACTTGGAGGAAGGGGATCTCTGAGGAAACGATGATTAGAGAGCGTCTCGACAGGGCACTGGGTTCGAAGGAGTGGGAAGCTATTTTCCCAGATGCCTGGGTCCTCCACCTCCATTTCTTGAACTCTGACCACACACCCCTTATGCTGGATACCAAGGCGAAGACTCATCACAACAGGAGAGCGAGGGAATTTAAGCTTGAAGCTTTCTGGTTGAAAGATGCTGACTGTAGGGAAATTATTAGCAGGTCGTGGACTAGCAGTAGTGAAACGGACATTAATCACAAACTAAATGAATGCTCCAAAAATCTGAGCTACTGGGCAAAAAACAAATTTGGTGATATCCAAAAAAGACTGAAGAAAAAAGAAGACGAGCTTTGTAGATTACAAAAGATGCTGATGAACAACCAGAACATCAACTACTGCAATACGATCAGCAAGGAGGCGGAGGATCTCCAGGAGCAGTACGAGAGCTACTGGTTCATCAGAGCGAAGGCAAATGAAATGCGGGACGGGGATCACAACACTGCTTATTTCCACAAAAAGGAGAAACAAAGAAGGAAAAAGAATGCCATAACCAAACTGCAAGATGAACAAGGCGTTCTAAAGGAGGAGGAGGACAACATCATTAATGTAATAATAAAATATTATGATAAAATGTTTTCCTCTAACAACATATTTGGAAACGATGCTACAACAGGTATCAATAGAAGAATCAGTGATGTCATGAACTACCATCTCCAAAAAGAGCCTGACAAAGAAGAGATATGGAGGTCCCTTCAACACATGCACCCTATGAAAGCGCCCGGTCTGGATGGCTTTCATGCAGCTTTCTACCAAACCTTCTGGGACGTGGTCGGCGACGATGTCACAGATTTTGTTCAAAAATGGTGGAGAGATGAAAAAGACCTGACCCTGATCAACAAAACAAACCTAGTGCTGATCCCCAAGTGTAATAGTCCTGTGAACATGAAGGAGTTCCGCCCCATAAGTCTTTGCAACACTCTTTATAAGGTGGCGTCCAAGATGATGGCAAACAGACTCAAGCCATACATGGAGGAAATCATCTCGCCAACCAAAGTGCCTTCGTCTCGGGGAGGCTCATCCATGACAACGCGCTTATATCTTTTGAGATGTTCCAAGCCATGAAGAGAAAGAAGAAAGGAAAGAAGGCGGTCATGGGTATAAAGCTTGACATGAGCAAAGCCTACGATAGGCTTGAGTGGAAATTTATCAAAAAGGTCATGACCAACCTGGGCTTCAGAGAGATTTGGTGTAGAAAGGTGAGTGAGTGTATCAGAACTGCTTCTTTCTCTTTCATTGTGAACGGAAGAAAACATGGTTATCTTCAACCACAGAGGGGCATCAGGCAAGGAGACCCTATATCACCGTATCTTTTTATATAGTGTGCGGATGTGTTCTCGAGCATGATTAATAGGGAGGTGGAGAATGGCAATATCCATGGAGTCCGGAATTGCAGGCTGGGCATACCAATGTCCCACTTATTTTTTGCAGACAACAGTGTCATTTTTGCTAGGGCAACTGTGCAGGAGGCTACCAAGATAGCTGAGGTTATCAGCTGCTACGAGAGTGCCTCGGGACAAAAAATTAACTATGATAAGTCAGAGATTGTCTTCAGCAAAAATTCTACCACCGAAATGAGTAACTCTATCACACAGAAACTACATATGAGGAGGGTGGAAAAGCATGACAAATACCTAGGGCTGCCTACGGTGGTGGGTAGATCAAAGAAAGCTATCTTTGAGGGGCTAAAAGACATATTATGGAACAAAGTCAAGGGATGGAAAGAAAAGTACCTCAGCCAGGCTGGTAAAGAAGTGCTCATTAAGTCAGTTATCCAATCTATCCCCACCTTTATGATGGGGATCCTAAAACTTCTAGAAGGTACTATTGATGACATCCATAAAATGATGGCCAATTTCTGGTGGGGAAGTAATAACAACCAAAGGAGGATTCACTGGAGATCATGGGATAAAATGTGTAAACCCAAACATGAAGGTGGCTTGGGGTTCAGAGACCTAAGCTTGTTCAATAATGCCCTTATGGCGAAGCAGTTATGGCGACTGTATACTAAGCCTCTTGCCTTGGTTAGTGTTATCCTCAAGTAGAAATATTATAAGAACAATGAGGTCCTGAATGCTTATAGGAGTTTTGACCCTAGCTTCACTTGGAGAAGTCTTTGGGGTGCCAAATCCCTCCTGCTAGAAGGTTTGAGATGGACTGTCGGGAACGGCTTGAAGGTGAATCTATGGCTGGACAACTGGATTCCTAATGTGAAGGGCTGCTGCTGGACACCAAATTGGATAGCAGCTCACACCGATGTGAATGACTGGAGAGTATCGGATATCATCGACGAGGGGACTGGCTTGTGGCGTTGGGATATTATCGAGGAAAATTTTCTTGAGGAAGATGCTGCAACTATTAGAATACTGCCACTGGCAACCCAATGCTTGTCTGAGAGATACTGGTATCCTTGCCTTGATGGCTGCTTTACGGTTAGCTCTTCCTACTGGTTGGGTATCAATGGTTCTGCCCCCTCTTGGTGCGGGAAATGACAAGACGTATCTTCCCCTTGGAAAATTTTCTAGAACATCAACGTACCCCCGAAGCTGAAGCACTTTCTGTGGAGGGCATGCTCAAATCTCTTACCCACCAAAAAATCTCTTACTCGCCGCCACGTTCTTGATGACGAGGTGTGTAGCATCTGCCAAAAGGAACCTAAAAGTGTGCGACATGCGTTGTTCAATTACAGCAACACCATCACAATATGGAAATCCTACCCCATCTAAGAGCTTTGGCTGGAGCTAACAATATTAGTCTGCTGGCAAGTTTTCTTCTAGTCAAAGAAAAGGAATCAAACGATGATTTTTGGATCTTCTGTACGTTGTGCATGGCTGCTTGGAAGTGCAGGAACACTTTGGTGTTTGACAATGAAATTTCTAACCCATACCTTTCTGTTAATGGGATTCTTCACTGGTCCGAGGCGCACAGTTTTTACCCTGGTAACGGCGATGCTACTCCTAATAGAGAAGCCCAAAGAAGGACGGCTGCTTGGTCCCCACCTACACCAGGCTGCTATAAAGTAAACACTGATGCTGCATTTCTTCCTGGCAATTTAATCAGCCTAGCTGCTGTTATCCGAGACTACAGGGGAAGACTGCTTGCTTCTCGCGCCAAGACCTTCAAAGCTGCGTGGTCTATTTTCTCTGCTGAGGCTGCCTCACTGTTGCTGGGGGTGGAGCTGGCGCGTGAGTTGGGCTTACCTGAAGTGGCGCTAGAGTCAGACTCTTCTGCTGTAATAAGCGCGGTTAACATCAATCATACAGGGAGAGGGCCGAGTATGAGCACCATAACTAATATCCAAAACCTGAGGTCATGCTTTGCAAAACTCACTTTCTGTCATGTGAGAAGAGAGGCAAATTCTGTTGCCCATAACCTTGCCCGTTTGGGCTTAGGTGGTGTATGTGGTCGTACATCCTTTGAGGATGTCCCAAAAATATGTACAAAGACTTTCTGTTAGCTGTTTTAATACAAGGTATTGGTTTCAAAAAAAATATGAATTAAGATCCTTAAGTCATTAAACTAATGAACACATGAAGTGCAGTATTAAACAAGACCCTAGTGATAATTTGACGTTAGGGAAGCCTAAACCCTAGATTAGGACCGAGTAGGGTTTAATGTGATTAATATGATGGCGACACTATGTCATTTATATACATGCAGATTAACTGATGTATTGCTTGGATTTATTGATTGGATTGGTTGAATATGCTTGAAGTATAATTGTATAACCTACATGGCTCACCATCGAGTACATGGCTACACTTATGACTACCCGCATTAGTTTGCCAGTGTTTTCTGAGGATTTTCTCGAGGAATTAACAACTTAGCTGTTGAATGTTTATTTACATTATGTTCAATTATAACGCCACTATGCGTATCAAATAAAGAAAGATTATGTGAAGAAAATGACTATGTTTATTTACAAGTATTTGATGGAATATATGTTGTTACTTTACTTGCACACTTTTGCATGCACCCCACGTACACAAAATGACTTGTTATAATGATCTGTGCTTTTGGTTTTACAACATTTTAGGTACATGCTAGATAAGATGATATCAAGATGTGATGGACATACAAAAGTACTTGAAGACATTAAAGTTAACTTGTAAGGAGGATTAGCTAGTTACTTCTTCTCATGTATTGTAATTCTCATGGGGAAAGTTCATGTAAGCATTTTGTAAACAATAATTGTGAAAAAAATGAAATTATTTTCTATTACTTGTTATTTGATTAAAATCTGGATCCTTGGGAAAATTTTAGGTAATGTCTCTCATCTTTTTGGCCTTGCTTAATTGGGGGTTGCTGAAAAGTGAGGTCGTTACAGTGATGTTCATGTCTGCTGAGACACATGGGGATTGAGTGTGAGTGATGTAGATGGGATTTGTCCCTCCTATAGGAGATTGATATCCATGCCACTTAATAAGCAAGATTGAGAAATGTATGATCATACTCGGGTGACTCCATATGTGATATGTGAGCTCACATGCATCTCAGACAGTCTACTCAAGTTTAGGGAACATGGATTCAACGTTCAAAGGATGATGATTTGATGCCCTGAGTTCAATTCTGATATCAGAAACAAAAGAACTATATGATCATGGTAAAACTGATCATGAATTGTAGGTTGAAATTGTTCTCCAACTTTCCAAATTACTGGGTAGCAATGATATGTTTCTAGATACCATTCATTGCTTGTAATGTCATAAGTTGGTTATGGACATTCACTACCAATGTAACATGGGACCTATAGGTCACACACATAGGATGCACTTGGAATAGGAGTTTATTCATGAATGATGTTTAATTTGATTATGAAAGTGTTTAGGTATTCAATTCATTCAACTGAGGTTGAAAATTGACTAACTAGACTGTGACCCGATCGGTTCAAGTGTTGAACTGATCGATTCAAGTGTCAGGTCAATTCAAATAATATTGGCTGAATATTACCTGAACTTGATGATACAAAATGACCATTTCATAAGTGAAACACCATTTCATGCATGAAACAACCATTTCAAAAGTGAAATGATCGATTCATCATATGGATTGTACGATTCAATGATCGATTTGGATCAAGTATTTATGTTGATGTAATGATTGTGCATTAATTGAATATTGAATGCCAATATGTTTGAAAATAAGAAAGCATATGATCGACTTTTCAAGGGTTGAACCGATGGATTCACACAAGAAGTGATCAGTTCGATAGTGAACTAACATGTTTATCATTCGTAGCTTGTAGAAAATTCATGAAATTCAGTCTCTTTGACTCTTAGATGGACTGGAAACCATGACCCTGTCCCTACTATAAATAAAGGGGTACTGGGGGCTTCTTAAAGACAACAATAAGCTCTAACAATTATTGTCCTATCTAGTTGTGGTAACCAAGAGAGCCTAAGAAAGTCTTATCGTCAAAGGGAGGGACAACAAGGGAGAGCCAATTGGGAGAGTGAATCAATCCTAGAAGATTGACGTTTGAAGGAACAACTATTTGCTATTGGCTCTGGTAGTGCAAAGTGGAGTTCCCAGTGGTTCACGTGCAGTGGCGGCGTCAGGGGGGCAAGCAGGGGCAAGTGCCCCCCTCAAATTTTGGATTAAAAAAAATACATATATATATTTTATACACAACATGGTATCATAATGAATAAGTATTTTTAAATATTCTCTACAAAAGAGATTGGTACATCGACTTTTATAAATTACAGAAAATTTTCAACAAATAATGTCATTGCTTGTGTGTTTTAAGCAACAAAACACAATAGAAACACATAAAAATAACATCAATTTCATATAAAACTGCAATATTTTATAACTTTTAAAAACATATCTTGATTTTTGTGAATTTGTATTTATTTAAATAAATTGATAATTATATTACAAACACAGACATTAATGTCAACTTACTAATTATTAATATTAACATATATAATGTTGAAACAAATAACATAAATTAATAATTAGTTGTATACTTTATTATAATGTTAATTATTTTATATCACCTATATATAATTAAATATATAACAAATATATTTAGTACTTAGTTATATATTGTATAATTTGTATGTGCTAATAATATAGGATAATTGTTTATCTAACGCAGGTGTATATAATGATAAAAGAGGTAAAAATTACTCAATATTAATTGTTTCTTTTAGTTTATAGTATCATAATATATTTGTTAATTAATGATGATAAAACACATTTTTATTATTTATAAAATTCATATATATATTTGGTAAAATAAGGATGCACCATGTACTAATATAAGATAAACCCTTAAAATAACATTAATGTAAATAATATAAAAAAGTTTAGATAATCATTGTATATTACTTTTTATTTATGATATTACTAAAAATGACGTTTTAGATTATTTCATTATGTTAGATTATCTAAATTACAAAACACATCTTAAATGTTAAATCATTAAAGTCTCATTTGTTTAAATATTTGAACTTTTCTAATGGATCAACTATATAGTCATACTTCTATATGTATGTAATCCAAATGTTTTTTTTCTCAAAATTTTATATTTTATTTTTGCTATAATGTCAAACATAATGTATTTGATATTTTCTTTATTTTCAGCATCGAGTAGATATGGGTATATTTGTAATTCAGTAATTAATTATTTACCTTATAATTTGTTTAATATTTAGATAAAATTGGTGATGGATTAATACCACGATGCATGTATTTTTGGACTTCAATTTATTACATTGTTTTCTCTCAACTTATATGATATAATTGTTACATGGTATCGAATATACAAACCTATTTATTAAAATCAATGTTACTTTATAATTATTAGAATTTTCAAAATAATCATATAAGAAATTATATGACAATCTTAAAACATAAATAATAATCCATGATGTTGGACATAAAATGCATGTGGTTTTGCCTGAGTGACCTACATTTATGAAGATCTAATTTAAAATAGTTCATTTCATACAAAAATTATATCTTTTGAATGTTAGCAATTGTGGTTTAGCATGCATTTAATGGTGTGTGGATAGTTATAAGATACATAATTTTATTTAATAATGTCTATAGATAAATGAGTGTTTTAACTGTACATGGGAATTAGGCAATCCACAAAGTGGCGAGCTATGTTGTCAATATTTTTTGTCGCAGTAAGATCCATTGATTTTTCTATACACATCGTAATAACCAGGATAATAATGTCTTTAAGACATGCTAGTCACTCTAATTATCTAATGACAATAGTTAAAGACCTTTTCTTATGTAAATAAAAAATATACATTTCATATGATATTATAATTTTACTTTATGTGTGCCCCCCCTTTGTAAAGAGGCTGGCTCCGCCACTAGACAACCATTTTCTATGGTAATTGACCAGGAAGCCGCTATTGTTGTCGTCCAGGTGCAACTTGAAGAAAGTCACACACTGCTGCAAGGTATTGTCATTGGACTTGCTCCAGGACTAAGTATATCTCTTGCTACCTTCCTTCTTAGATACATCATTGTTAATGAGATCTTTCTCATTAGGGAATTAAGCATTACAATTTTATATCTACTGCCTTATCTGTTGCCCCAATTTCCCAATAGTGATATTAGAGCCATATCAATTTACGACATATCTGTATTTCAATTGATATAATCAGATTTATTTTATTTTTTATTGCATATGACAAGAATATTAAATTGGTTGATGTGCATATCCAATTGAATACCACATACGATTCCACAAACTTTTATATATATATATATATATATATATATATATATATATATATCTGTGTGTGTGTGTGTGTGTGATATGCAATTTACATGTCTCGCCTTAAAAGTTAATTTTGACGGTGTATGTAAAGCATGGTTATGACCAATAACCCTTAGAATTTGTGCTTGGTTGGATGGTTATTTTCTTATTTATATCTCAGTTTGCATACCGAACCTCTCTCTCCTTTCCATATGTTAAAGCATTAACTCTTTCCTTCCTATGATCCCCTTGAATGTAACTTGAGGATTCCCTATTACAATGTAATATGATAAAAAGGATTATGTTAGTTTCTTTTCTTGTTATAGCAAAGGAGGCGTTCTGCACTAGATGAACAGACTGACTCAGATGTCCAACTGATCGACTAGAGGATCACAAAGGACAAATGATAGGAGGAGTCAAACTGACCGGTTGGTGGCCCAACTGAGTGAATGGAGGTGTCCAAACGTCATTTGGACCAGAGGCCAGATGATCGATTTGACAAACCAATCGACCGACCCAGAGACGAGCTGATCAGTTCAAGTGTTGAATCGATCAATCTGAATTGGTTCAAGCACATATCTTCAACAACAACAGGTTGTTGCATGTGATGTAGACCTTATATGGTAGTAATTCCTCATGGCTCCAAGGAATCACAATAGTATGGCCATAATCATCACTTGTATTTTTTAATTACATGTTTTAGTTATGGTTGTAGCATGTATATGATACATACTATGAGATGTGGTGATTGGATATGTACATGTATTTATATAAATCCATCAATCTAATATATTAAATCTTATATGCTTTCAACACACATTAAAGTCATGATTGACTAAGCATGGGCATGCCAAACACGGTGCGCTGTCCATCTCATGGAAGTGTGATGGTAGTAATGTGGGCCTACCAAGTAGGGTGCATTACTATAATGTTGGCTTTTGGGTAAGACTAACTTAGTGACCTTAATGAGATCAAGAGCCTAAAAGCATGCAAATGACTATGGAAAGGAGTTGAACATACCATCTGTCCAAGAATTGCATGAGATGCAATTGGTAAATGTTGTATACATTAATGATTGGTTATGGATGTCGGCGTTGGCCGGGTAATAACTCAATTATTTTGGGTCTTGGTGCACTAGAATATTGTGCGTCACAATCTTATGAATTGATAGGCGAGGGTTATCAATTTCAACAAAATAGTGGGAGCGATTATTAATTACAAGCCTTATTAATGTCATTAACTTATCAAATCAAATCAAAAGTGTTTTGATAAAAGTTGCAATATTTCTTCATAGAATCTAATGGAAATCACAAACACATCCTCGTTGCGACCAGTCCATGAGAAGGACGAGTTGAACATGATAAACTTCCATAACTAGTTCATGATTTTGAGAAGTGTGCTCAATAATGAGCATAAGCTCTATGTCCTTGAAACACTAGTTCTAGAGGAACCCACTCCAAATGCACCTAAGGCTAAACTGGATGCTTACTTGAAGCATGCCAATGATGTTGCAAACATAAAATACCTTGTGCTAAGATGTATGAAATATGAGTTACATGAACATCATGAAAACACGAACATTCTTGAGATGGTAACATATCTTAAGAGTCATGTAAAGAAAGAAAGGTATAATGTATCCAAAGCACTGTTTGAGTGCAAACTGACAAAGGGAGATCTAATAGAGCCCTGTGTGCCCAATATGATTGGGCATGTGGAACATCTAGAAAGACTGGGATTTCCTTCAGGTCAAGAGTTGGACATAGATATGATTCTACAATTGTTGCCTGAATCATATAGCCAATTTATTGAGTGCTATTACTGGAGTAACTTGGCCAAACTACTGTCTGAATTTCTTGACATGAATGCTGAAGCACACATGAAGAAGGACAAACCTGTGACGGTGATAAGCAGAACAAAGTCCAAGGAAAAAAGCAAGGCCATGAACTATTCTAAGGCTAAGCTAAAGTCCAAGTCTTTGCACGCAAGATAAGGAGAAAGGTAAGTGCAAAAGGCATATTCCCTTTTCTGTTAAAGGAATAAAGGAATAAGAAACATATAGAAATCTCTACCTTAGGACCAGATAAGAAGTAAGCCATAACTATACAGAGAAAGAGTTGCTGCCACTACAGTTGGAATATGCCATTCATGGACATGTAATAGAATTAGTGAATTGCTATTATGTATATGTCATTAATGAAAATATCATGTATTGTGTATGGACAAGAGTATTATGAATATTTGATGTTTTGCTTTCAAAGATAAGATCTTTTAAGGTAGTGGATGCATTTCTAGAATCCACGTGATGGTTATATCGACTCTTTTGATTATTGAACCAATAGAGACACACAAGTCTTATTTGTTGGTCAATCTGACAAAAACTCTTTTCAATAAATGTAGTGGGAGAGTGAGTACCCTGTTAAGGCTCATACATATTGATGTATATCGACCTTTTAGAATAAAGGATAGAGGTGGTTAATAGTACCTCATCATATTTGCTGATGTTCTTGGTGAATTTGGAAGATTGTATTTAATAAAATACAAGTCTAAATCTCTTGAAGTGTTCAAGGAGATAATGGATGACATACATAACCGTCTTGGTAAAAGTATTAAAACACTTCAATATGATCGATATGGAAAATATTCAAACCAAGTGTTTGAGGACCTTCTGGAAGACATTGATAATGTATCACAATGAACTCCACCTAAAACATAATGATGTATCAGAAAGAAGGAAGAACACCTTGTTAGTCATCGTTTGATTATCAACAAAATTTAGCTGATCTTCTAATTTCTTTGGGCACATGTTTTACACCAAAACAATGTACCATATAAATTGGTTCGAAAGACACTATATGAGATATGGTGTGGGAGGTATCCTGATATGTCTTTTATAATGATTAGAAATGTAAGTTTATATAAGAAATAGTTTCTTAAAAGGCTTTTTTCACAAATCACATAAATGCTATTTTATTGAATACTACTTTTATATTCCAATTTAACAACAAAGTTGTTTGTTGCCAGGATGGTTGTATTCCTAAAAGGAATTCAATTCCAAAGGAATCAGTGGGACACAAATAGAACTTGAAAAGTTTAAAACCAACAAGAAAACATTAAACCTAAAAGAGGTACTATAGGAACATACAAAATCATAAGATGTTGTGGAATCTCAAGTTCCTTATGTAACAAACAAAACTTGTAGTTCTAGTAGAACATGCTTTGAGCTTGAAAGATTTTGATATCTTATGGTTCAAAAAGGTGGTGAATTGATCATATATGATGAGTCAACAACCTAACTAGAAGCTATTGAGGGACTAGAGTATGAGAAATGTGTTGAGGCCATGAGATCTAAGATGGAGTCCATGTAAACCAACAAGGTATGACTTTGGTGGATCCACCTGAACGGGTAAAACCCATAGGGTGCAAGTAGGTCTTCAAGAATAAGATGGTAATGTACAAACCTATAAGAGCAGATTGGTTGAAAAGGGTTTCAAACAAGTTCAAGATGTTGAGCATGATGAAATCTTTTCACTAGTTACCATGGTTGAATCCATCAGGATCATGCTTGCAGCTTAGTATGACTATGAGATTTGGCAAAATGGAAGCTAAAACCACATTCCTTAACATGAATAATGCAGAGTTTGGTAGGTGACATGACCTAAAGGTTTTATAAATACAAATTTTGCAAATAAAGTCTATAAGCTACAAAGGTCAATATATGGATTGAAGCAAGCATCTCAAGCTAAAATCTTCAATTTGACAAGACAATCAAAGAGTTCGACTTTATTTGTAATGAAGATGAAATCTGTGATTATAAAATATTTAGCGGGAGCATATTATATTCCACATAATGATGGGAAATAACATCCTTATCATGTTACCTTGTATATGATGGGTTTAGGCAAAGCATCCTATGTGATAGGAATTGAGATCTATAGAGATAGATCTGGAAAGATTCTTGACCTAAGAAAGAGCATATACATTAGAAAGATGCTGAAGGGGTTCAGCCTGTAGGACTCAATGAGAGAAAACTTGTCCATGTTCCATGGAGTTATACTCTCAGGAGCCTAGTGTTCCAGTTCTTGTGAAGAACATGAACACATGGATAGATGCCATATGCATTCACAATTGGATCTATCATGTATGAACTTGTCCTGTTATCTTGTATGTATTGGAAACGTCAAGAGGATATATACTAATCCAGTTATCTCATATGTATTGGACATGACGAGTGGATATCTGTCATATTCCAATGAAGGTCATTGGACTATGTAAAGGACATCCTTAAGTGCTTGAGAAGCACTAAAAGGATTGGTTCCTTGGTTATGGTAATAAGGAAGAGTTGGGTGTAAAGGGTTACACTGATGTAAGATTCCAAAATGATAAATAAAATTAATTATCACAAAAAAAATTTGTGTTTGACCTTAAAACAAGAACTGTAAGCTGGAAAAGTTACGAGCAGGAGATAGTTTTTTAAACTCTATAATAGAAGCCGAGTATCTTGGTGTTATGAACACAACAAAGGATACTATATGGATCTAGAAGTTCATATAGATGAACTTGTGGGAGGTTCCAACCATTGATGACACAGTAGAAATACTGTGACCACAATGGAGCTACTAGATAGGCAAGGAATCTCACATAGCATACTATGGCACTTCCATCTCATACGAGAAGTCATAAAACAAGGAGATGTGAAGACTTACAATATACCAACTAGAAGCAATCGTTTTTAACCTGCTCTAAAAACACCATCACAGTAGAAACATGATGGACATGTTAAAATCACTTGGAATAAGATTAATGGGTGATATGCTCTAAGTGCAAGTGGGATTATGTTGGTATGTATGACCAGAGAGCCAATCATATGGTGATTGTATTGGAGGATTAGATACCTGATTTGATAATGATAAACCTAATTCCATTTATTATGTTTGTCTCAATCTTGAGATGATGACACAAATACCATATATGTCTAAAGAATGATGTTACTCGATGACACACCTTTAAGTTGAGGACCTGAACAATTGAAATCATATGGATGATAAGAGTACATACATTCTTGTTATGTCCCTAGTCGGATATTGATGTGGAAGCAAAATAGACAATGGGTAATACATAAGACTTGAGTGTGTGTTGACCGATGATAGAGTCTCATTAGTCATGATATGTGATATCAAGTCAAACACATATGTACATGTTAGAGAATAGTGTATCAGGCAGTCCATCTTGAGAGTGATACATGGAAACCATGGAATGGTAGTCAGAATCAACTCTCATAGTGATAGTGGTGATTGTGGCTCTTATACCTGAAGTCATTACACTCATCACATGTCATTTGATGTACTTATACATCTGTCACAGAACCATTTATTTCCCTAAGGCCAAACTCCTAATGGCTACATAGCCAAAGGCGAGTGGACCTGGTCCCTAGAATAGATCACATAGCATATGCATGAATAAAACTATAATCAAGAGCATGATAAGGGACAACATGGCATAATGGAAACTAAACTAGTACTAGAAATAAGATCTTAGTCCCATATGTCAACCCATAAGAATTCCATTTGCATGTCATTAGATATCACCAGAGTAAGAGCCATAGATTATAACCATAGAGCAGAAGAAATGATCATAACAAGATTCATAGTGTACCTATTACCTAAAATCATAAAAAATGTACACATTAGCACAACTATGGTGAGTACGCTATAAAATACATACACTCACATATTTGAGAGAACATATATGCTTGAAAAAACTTGATATAATGGTAAGAAAGACATAAACAACATTACAGACTTTCTTATTAACATGCAAACATGTTTTATGTGCATTTACATTACAAATAAACAACATTTTATGGCTATTCCTGCTTCCTAAAGGAAGGCATGTGCCCTAACCTCAAGAATTTAGGCAGGTGCACAAAGTTTGTATAATGGACAAGTTCAATTATGTTCAAAGTTTGTCCAATGTATTTTGAGAAAAACAAACATACTAATCATAGGGAACAAGTACCTTAAACAAGTATATAAATCCAAATAATTTCAACATACACACACATACATACATACAAGCAAGTTCAATACCACTAGTCTAGACAATAGGAGGATAAAGTGTACCTTGATTAGAGCACAAGATTAACAACTAGATCTAGAAAACCCTTAAATAGCAAGTGTCACAGGGCTATTTGTTACCCTCATCCTACCCCCACTTAGGGGTGAGCATTGGTCCAGAACTGGACCAGACCGAACCGAATTGGACCGGATTGAGGATCGACTTTGTAAAAATTTATGGATCGCAGACCAGACTCTTTTGAGGTCTGAGCAGACCAGGACCGGACTGCTTTGAGGTAGGATGGATCGGACCAGACCTATTGGACCGTAATTAATCTTTTTAATTTTTTCAGAACTTATTAAATTGTAAAAAGTAGATAACATTAGTTACTTCTAACAATTAAATAACATTAATAGAAAATATTTATGCTACTAGTGCTTATATGTGTACTTTATTTGCACTTGTTACATAATATACCGACAAATATACATGTATTTTACATAAAAGTCGATCTACGATCTGGTCCATAGTTAGACCTTTTTGGACCAGACCGGACCAGACCGAAGAACAAATTCACCAAAATTTACAGACCATGGACCAGACCAAACTCATTATGGACTAGTCTGGACTGGACCAAACTGACCGGTCCGGTCCGATTTTGCAGTCTGGACCATTATTTGCTCACCCCTACCCCCACTGACTACAGAGTCAGTGGAAATAGGTTTTGGGCGCCCGTCCGTGAAATAGCATGAGATCACACACAAGCATATATAAATAGGGAAAACTATAGTTCAACATCATAAATAGAGCCACAATTTTAGTACATCATAGATCCATGCAAAAAAAAAAGATAGGCAAGTTTATGAAATAACAAAACTATTAAAGAGGGAAGGAGTAACCCCTTTAATTACTACTAAAGCCCCATGATAAGATGACGTCCTTTGTTGTTGAAGATACATCATGCAACTGGTTTCACTTTTGATTACCTAAATAGGGAACAAACATGACACAAAAATGTGCGTGCAAAGGTACACCTGAAAATTGAAACAAGCAAGTCTAGAAGGTTAACATAATACATGAAAAAACTATAGGAAAAACAACATTGAAAACATGTAACAACGTTTTAAAAACATGTTTTAAGTTCATTGAACTATTATACTTCATCACATCATCGTAACGTCTTGTATTCTTGTGACAACTTCTGATGGAAGAGTCCATAGGGAAAACTAAGGCACATAGCCAATAGTTGCACACATTTCAACCATGAGGGGCCCAAATGGCCATTGCCATAGGGTCACCCTATATTCTACAAGAGCTGCGATCCCCTCTTGACAACTAAAGGAGGAGAACCGAGACTCGTGCCCAAATCCCATGAATTGGGTAGGGCACAAGGGTTTGTGTACAATGGTTTTCTACTTTATTGTTTGAAGGTTTTGTTCAACATATAATATAGCAAAAGTTGAAAAGATACCATAAGGTCACTTATTTCTAACAATATTCATAGTCAAGCATTTAGACTCTATATATATAAGTAGCAAACAAGCCATAGAAATAGAAATAAATCAAGGAGAGTAGAAAGTGTACCTTGCTAAGTAGGTCGGAATGATAAACCTAGCACAAGATGCTTGAAGAGGAATCCCCTCACAGAAGACCTATGGTATAAGAAGTACAAATAGGTGGGGGGGGTCTTAGATAGTAGAGATTGAAAGCATAATTGGGTTGCAAACCATATGGATTTTCTTGTAGACTTTAGGTCCTACAACAACAATCATGATTCTCTTTTTATATCAACGTATGCACATCATAGTTATCATGGTACTAACATCATAAGGCACCTTAGGTCTAATTAGAACATCCTTATTTACAAGGTATACAAGATGGTTTCAGATCTGATTTCAACTAGATAGATCAGGGAAGCATTAAGTATAATACTTTCATCATATGGTTTCAAGCTTAGATCATATTCATGTACAAAAGTGAGCACTTAAGGTAATATGCGGACCATAAGGCATAATAGTAGGAGATCACGATTCAAGAGTGCATATGACACATTAAGGGTCACTGATTTCAAAGTTAACACATTTTAAAAGGATCACACATGTAAAAAGTCATGCAAACGCTCAAGTTACATCACTTAGCACATGAAAGGCAACTTACAGGTCACGATGAATGAAAAGTACCATTAGAGGACAAGTAAGTGTACTAGATCAGCTTAAACTCAATTCAAGAGAGTTGAAGTCACTGATGTACTTCATAAATAGGGTTACAAGTCATCAGAATCACATAATTAGCAAGGCTTTATACATTTAGATGATTAAGGATCATGAAGTATTATAAAATAGTAAATCAGGAAGGACATGACTGAAACTAGGATTAATAGTCATTACCGACAGTCATCCCTTTGCCTTCACCCTGACACAACAGCAGCAAGGCGGCTGCAAGCTGGTCGCGAAGTGCAGGTCTGGCCCGCATGGATCCGCCATCATGGGCATGAGATGAGGAGCGACCTGAGTGCGGGGAGGGGCGTCGAAGGTGAGGGCATCATCCCTGATGGTCCCTGGAGGAGAGGGGGCACGCTCGTGTTTGCTCCAGATCTACAGCAGGTGCGGCAGCAACCAAAGAAGGTCCTTGTGCATAATGGGCTGTTTTGGTCATGGATTAGGGACGCATCATGTGCGCCAAGGTGCTGCGGATCTGGGGCAGCCTTTGGCGGTGATCCTCGAGCCTTAGGGAGGAAGAACAAGCCACGAGATACAACCATCAGCGGCCTGGATGCGACCGATCGCAGGGTTGAAGACAACCCTGGCATTGGACGGTTTTACCCTCGGCGTAACAAAGGGCGCGCTAGTTAAGTGGAGGGCAATCACGTCTTTTCGAAATATTTCCAAATTGACAACGTTGCATGGAGCGGGGTGACGTGGCGCTCCCATATTGGCTCAAGTAAGTCTAATTTGCAAAATTCATATCTAATAATCGGTAGCTCGGATGGATACGAATAATGCGTTTTGCTTAGAAAAATGAGAGGAATTCAATAAAAATATGTTTAGAAGACCTCTTACAATTCAAAAAGTAGTGTAAGTTATCAACTTTAATGAATAAAAGATTAAGGAACTATACTTTGAGATGATTAATGAAATTAGTAGAGTTTAATGGGTGATTAAAGTTGATATTAACATGTTAATTGTAAAAAAGTACATTAAGATCGAAAAGGATGTACTTTGCATGTAATTAGTTTAATTTAGAGTTTATGTGCATAAATATGTTTGAAATTTGAAAAGTACATAAAGTTATCATCTTTAATGATTTCATTAATGAAAAACCCTTAGATTTGATGATAGATGTATTTAATGATGTTCTTTGGATAATTCAAGCCAATATTAACCTGTTGTTAATAAAAGTGAAAATAGGATACTAAAAAGATGATCTTTTTATATAATTGGCTTAATTTAGGGTTTCGTGCATGAATATGCATTAGTGAGCTTGAAAACCCTAATTTAGGTGAATATGTCTTTTAATTGTTTTAATTGTTCAAATCCAAGAATACATAAGAGTCATGATGATCCTAAGTCAATTTGAGTATAAAAGACCATTAAAATGGATAATTTGAGCAACTAGGGTTTATATGAGTAGAAAGAGTATTTTGGGGTTGTTGACCTAAAAGGAATAAAGTTTGAGAAATTGATCTAAGAAACCCTAATGAATATTAATGAAACCTTAATTCGGATTGGAAACCCTAGAAAGTGAATCCAAGTCAATAAAGTAGATTTTTGATAAAGTATGTAGTAAATAGAGTACATATTCTTTTCAGGAATTATGTGATTGATTGAATTTCTTGCTAGGATTGCTTTCTTGGTTGGAATTGCTTAATGCTTGTGAAATCATCAAATCAGGTATGTGGTTATGCTTATGAATATCTCGAGTTAGTTTTCTGAGGTTTACCGAAGTTTTCATCGATGTCATGAATTAATTGTTGGATGATTTTAATTCATGCAAACTATAATGTGGATATGGCTATCACATAAGATATGTGCCTACTAGCTCAGATCTTGGTCCCCTTTATGGCTTAATAGTTGACCTAGTACATGGCTACCTATGGGGTAGGTCCATCAGGTCATTGGATGATTTAGTACATGGATACCAATGGGGTAGGTCCATCAAGTCACATTGAGTTAGATATTGGGCTACCTTCGGGTAGTGCCATGTGAATCTATTACCCTATGTATTGGCTACCTGTAAGGTAGGACCATGGGGGTAAGAATCTACCTAAAAGAGAGGTAGCATACAAGTCCACTGCAGGGATAGCACATAGTTAGGGGATAGGTAAGGATTGAGTAGTATGGCTTAAAATGTAATCTTGATTGTTAAATGATTAATTGCATGATTACGTTGTTAACATAGTTGCACATTATTTGTTTCCCCCACATACCAGCTTCTGCTGACCGACGTTTTGTTTGTCGGCATTTTAGGTACAAGTGAAAAGAACAAACAGTAAAGTGGCATATGTGGAATTAAATGAGAATTAAAGTGCAAAGGAGGATTAGTTAGATTAGTATCTGTGTGGATAGAAGTTTAGAAATCCAAGTTTTCAAAAGGTATGCAAAGTTTTTATTTTTACCATATTTCAGTATAGTTGGTAGAATTTAATAATTGTTATTGATTATTTGTCAAACCTTTGATCATGTTAATTGGGATAATGGCTCTGACCTTATGGTCTCCCTTAATTGGGGGATACCGGGAGGCGGGGTCGTTACATTTGGTATCAGATCCAAGGTTCCTCACTTAATATTTAATAATTATTAAATTTTACAAATTCTGTAGAACCCAAGGGAGTTATTAGAGGATTATCCGAAAGACAGAGGTGTCTAGAAAAGGATCACGACCGGGGGCTGGCAATATTTTCCTCTGCACTGCTAGTCAGAATACGAGGACTCTTGGATCCGTTTGACTGCCTGGCCAAAGTCTTAGGGTATGATTTGAAATAAGATACCTTTATGATTCTATCATCTTGTTCATCCCTTCTCAACTCAAATGCTATTAAGGACCTTAAGGATTAGGGTTTTGTCTCTTTTCCTCACCCTCTTGATGTATGGGTAAGGTTGATAAGGATTAAGGAATCCTCCACCAAATTAATAAAAAGCATGTAAATAAGATGTCATGGACATAAGCTTAATAGAATAAGCTAAACTAAAGAATAGATACATTCTTAGGTCATATGACATAAGTTGTCATGCCCTCAGGAGAGACCTGAGGCTAGACCTTCTTGTAAGGAGGGTAAGTAAAGAGAGTTAGTCTTGGAGATAGAGATCTCTATTACAAGTAGAGACCTGGCACATCCTCTGAGGATGATTTTAACCCTAACCCTAAGTGAAGGTTAGAGAGAGAGATGGCATGATGAGTTAGACCAGGGTTTGGATGGACATGCCTTGGATGACGTATGAGCCATGAGAGGTTGGATGACCGAGTACCTTTGGCGACCCAACCCTGGGAAGGGTCGTGCATGTTAGAGTGAAGGATAGCTCTTTCATTGATGAGGTTAGAGAAGAACCTATGGAAACCCTATGAGTTTATATAGGCATAATAGGCACCCAAAATGTGTCAGTACTGTGAGCAATAGGTTGAAACCTTGGCCGGGAGAGTTTGATGGATAGCTTATGTGATAAGCATAAGGGGCTATGGATAACCTTGAGCGAACATAAGTTGAACATAGGCTTCACCATGTAGGGGTATGCTTGTGAGCTTGATCCCTCTTAGAGAGAGAGCCTCTCATAGTAAGGTTGTTTGTAGGGTTGGCTCTAGAGAGAGAGAGCAGGAAACCAAGCAAGAAGGTTGGAATCCTAGACTCCAAGATATGAGGAAAAGTAGGGAGTTGAGGATGATGTGACCTAAGTGGATGATAGTGGTCATCACATGCTTGATCCCTAAAGGTTAATGATGTCTTGGTTGCCATGAGAGGAACCAAACCGTAGAGAGAGGATGAGTCTGCTGGTACCTATGTGCCTATGGTATAAGTGTTTACCTTCTGAGAAAGGAAGAAGAAGTCCTATATACCCTGGAGAGGTTTAGTAACAGGTTGTGAGGCCTTGTGCCTTGTTGGTTGTCCTTAAGGAAGATTCGACTCTGGAGTGTTGCTCGAGTAGAAGGATGACAAGAAGTGCGTGTCATGCCTTATACATGCCTGATTTGTGGTTAATAGTTTGAGCATGTAGTTGGTCATCAAAAAGTGAACCTAGGGTTCCTAGACCTAAGAGGGGAAGTGGTGTACCTAATGCTCATGATGAGAATTAAGTTGCTATAGTTTCGAGCATGGTACCCCTCATGTATAGAGGAAAAGGGAAACCCCTTAAGTTTAAAGGTATGTTTGATGAACCCCTCATAGCTAAGTTGATGACATGGGAAGGTATGATCTTGATCCAATATGGAGGATGAGAACAAGTATGACCTAACACAGTTTAGTAGGTGGTCTACTTGTGCCTTGAATAGCTTTCTAGGGTTAAGCATGCTAGACCCAAGGACGTTTGTGACCTTTGTTATCGAGGTGAAGTTTTCCTACCATCCTGGGAGAGGGACCCTTTGGTAGGGTGTATACTAGTTTTGTTGGTTTAAGTTAACCTAAAGAGGTCTCATAGGATCTTGAGAAGCTAAGTGAAAAGTACATGGCATGAGAATGAACCTATAGACCCATAGATAACCATCTCTAAGTGCATGAGGATGTATTACCATGGAGGTAACTAGTATGGGGCCTGACCAAGGTACGCAGGTCACCATGACCCCTATGAAAGGATGAATGTCATCCCATGTATACAAAGAGATAAGATGAAGGCTTGGGTAAGGTTCTAAGTTGGACATGTACTATAAATGGAATCCTAAGTCTATCCTAGGGTCAGGTGGGGATAAGATCGATGAAAGTGGAAGTTGCCTAATTCCCTAGTTGCACATGACCATAGGGTCGGGAGGTAACAACTATCATTGTTTGAGGGCCATGGGTTAGGAGATTGATCACCTTCATGAACTCATGGGACCCAAAGGGCAGATGAGCAGGGCACTCTCATGATGCATAAGGGAAGAGGGATGACCCCAAAAGTGCCGGCAACTAGGGACCTAGAGGAGATGACCAAGGATTGTGTAGTGACCCAAGTAGATTTGAGGTCCGTATTCCATGGAAGTAACTTTGATATCAAGAGGATTGTGATGTAGAGACATATGTGGCACGTTTCAATTTAGATTTAAAAGTGTATTGGCAAGGTGGGATGTACCATCTCTACTCTTGGAACAGGAAGAACTCTGTATTTGGACTGCAGCCAAATGTGTATTTCCTCTTGTTATGGGAGTGAGAGATAGGACATTACGCATGCCATACACCAAGGATAAGAGATGATGTAGGTTGGAACGTTTCCATGAGAAATGGGGACAAAGAAGATAACATACCCTGGTAAAGTGAATGATACATGGATGGTTTGCAAACACTAAGAGGAATGAGAGGGATGGCTGCCATCCCCACCTTGCTGCTGTTGTGTCGGGGTGAAGGCAAAGGGATGACCGTCGAGCTTTACTCCGGCGGTGTGGGAGTATCGTGCTTCCACCAAGACTGCTCCATGTTCCCTGGTTCGCTCCAGGATCTTTCTACCATCTCGCGGTTAGGGTTTTGATGAAGAAGATGAAGAGGAAGAAGAAGAGAGGGATGGCTGCAAGGAACTCCCTCTTAGTTGGTCATCAAAAAGTGAACCTAGGGTTCCTAGGCCTAAGAGGGGAAGTGGTGTAGCTAATGCTCATGACAAGAATTAAGTTGCTATAGTTTCGAGCATGGTACCCCTCATGTATAGAGGAAAAGGGAAACCCCTTAAGTTTAAAGGTATGTTTGATGAACCCCTCATAGCTAAGTTGATGACATGGGAAGGTATGATCTTGATCCAATATGGAGGATGAGAACAAGTATGACCTAACATGGTTTAGTAGGTGGTCTACTTGTGCCTTGAATAGCTTGCTAGGGTTAAGCATGCTAGACCCAAGGACGTTTGTGACATTTGTTATCGAGGTGAAGTTTTCCTACCATCCTGGGAGAGGGACCCTTTGGTAGGGTGTATACTAGTTTTGTTGATTTAAGTGTATTGGCAAGGTGGGATGTACCGTCTCTACTCTTGGAACAGGAAGAAGTCTGTATTTGGACTGCAGCCAAATGCGTATTTCCTCTTATTATGGGAGTGAGAGATAGGACATTACACATGACATACACCAAGGATAAGAGATGATGTAGGTTGGAACGTTGCCATGAGAAATGGGGACAGAGAAGATAACATACCCTGGTAAAGTGAATGATACATGGATGGTTTGCAAACACTAAGAGGAATGAGATAGTCACCTTATGAGGATGTTTTTATCATGAGATATGAGTCATACAATGTTGAGTTTGATCACCAAGAAAGATGAGCTCAAAGTGTTCTCAATGAAGATAAACTTAGAGTTTGAGTTGGAGATGATAAGTGAAATACATGAAAATGTATGTCTTCAGTGTTATATAATACATAAGAAGGTGAAGTAGTAAGGGATGCCCTGGTTGAGATATATCTGCCTAGTTTGGCTAGAAGAGGTTGTTAGACTAACCCTAAGTTTGGAAAAGAAGATATGTTTGGCTAACACTCTGATATAACGAGATCAGTTAATGGTTGTCTGGTTAGCCAGTCTAGTCCTTGATGCAATGAAAGGATGGTGGTAGAACCTCAGATGCACTTCTTTGGAAAAGAAGGTGATGAAACCCCGACTAGAATGGTTTAGGGTTTTTGAGGTATTGATCTTGAGGAATAATGACATACATGAGATCATGATTTTAAGATCACCATACACCGTACTACGAAGATAATAAGTGACAGTAGTACTTTAGATTCCTAAGATAAAGTTGCATGTGGTATATGGCCATGCAAGCCGAGGGAGAAGGACGAACACCAGTTACCCAATGCATTGATATAAAGGATAAAGAGTCCCTACAAGAGAAAGGGAGTTCATCACTATGGATGTTGTAAGTCTCCCCTGGACCTAGGAAGGTCGAGATGCAATATGTGGTATGGTAGATCGTCTTACCCAGATGACATGAGAAAGAAAGAGTTCAGTCCAGGGACATATTTGGTTAAACTACTCATGAGAGATATGATTCAACGACACCATGATGCAAGTTCAAAGGTTCTTGAGTTTGACCTAAAGGTTCCCATCCAAAAGGTGGAAGTAAGTACATGAAGAACTCGATGTTAGTACAGTTTATCACCCCTAACCAGTGGTTAGTATGATCCAGACAAAAGGGTATGATGAGAGCATGTGTGCTCATTCAGGGTGATACCTAGAGATAGTCCTTGTCCTAAGAAAGATGTGATGATGACCACCATAGCCAATATCGGGATTTAAAGAAGCTCTGTAAGGGAGGTTGTGTCGGTCACCACTTCAGTAAGGTGATGTTGGTGAAAGGACCGCGTGATGGTTAGAAAAGGACCACAATGTGTGTAGATGAAGTCACTTTGATCGTACAATGGCTGAAAGGAGCCTAGAGATTACAAGAGTCATGAGCGGATGCAAAGTAGACTGACATGCAGTTCACTGTGGGAAATATGTGACATGAAAAATCTGACCCCTCTGAGCTACAACTAACGAAGCGGGATCCCCGATACATGGGTCCATTTGAGATGGATTGGTGGAGAAGGTTATGGTTGACTTTACCCCTCAGGATAAAGTGATGTGCGATGAGGTCCATGTGTCCAATTTAGAGCACTATGTGAGGTACCCCGACCATGTGCTGAGCAATGAACCTAGTGAGCCCCAAGGGAGGCTGAAATGGCCTGAGTCACCTGTGCAGTTTATAGACGCCAGGATGAAAGAACTCAGAGAAAAGAATATGTGATGATAAAAGTTCTTTGGAAGCACCATGAGTACGGTAAATCCACATAGGGGCCAATGATGGACATGGAAAAGTCTTATCCTCAATTGTTTGTTTGCTTGATAGAATTTTGAGGACAAAATTCCTATAAGAGGGGAAGGATGTTACAACCCCAATTTTTGGGTTCTTTTGGTGAGAAATGTAATTTCTCATTTTAAAGATATTTGAACAAATAATGATATAATTTGATTCGAATAAATGGATTTCGTTTATAATAGCCTTGATGATTGGGTTGTGGGCTTTATTGGCTATTGTGTCCAAATAACAAGAAAATTCAATTAGTAAATGAATAATTGAATATTTGAGAAAAGAAAGAGGTAGAAACCTCTAGAAGGCAAAGAGACATAATCCAAGGATGGATTTTGTGCCTCTTGGGTTCCTTGGGTTCCAAGGAGTCCAAAGTTGCAAAAAGAAAGCAATAAGAAAAGAAAAGATTAATTTAGTATTTCTTTAGTAAGAAAGAAATTGAAAATAATGTTAAAATGTTGGAAATAAGTGGAAAAAGGTATAACTGGGTTATCCTTGGTGGAATTTTGTATCCCAAGGATTACCAATGATAAAAGGAATGCCAATGAGGAAAATAAAAGATAAATAAAGAGAAATCCTCAAAAAGAGATATTTTCATAAGAAATAAACATGATAATGAGAAATAATGCATTTAGATGCATCTAGAAGGATAATGAGTATCCAATAAAAAGGATTTAGAAATAATAGAGTTTCTTGGGGTCCAAGGAGCCCCAATAAAGAGGAAAGAAAGAGAAAATACCAAATATGCAAAATAAAAGAATAATGTGATACATTATTAATGAATTATGAGGTATTGTTAAAAAGAAAGTAATTTCTATTAAAGGAAATAGAATTTTGTGTCTTTTGGTTAGAAGGCAAGTATAAAAGAGATTAAGTAAGAGGATTTTCGAATCCCTAATTATCCAAGAGATATGGTTTATTAAAAGGATGTTGAAGAGAGAGAAGTTTGCTTCTTATTTAAGGGAAATTGCTTCCTATTAGGAAAGGGGCTTGTTTCCCCTTGTATGAGCGTCTTGGGGGTGTGGATACCCTCCCCTATATAAGGGGTAGAGTTTAGGGTCGTGAAAAGGGAGTTCCACGCAACCATCCCTCTCTTCTTCTTCCCAACCTTTTCAAGGATGTCCAATTTTGAGGACAAAATTCCTTATTAAGGAGGGGAGTATGTCATGAACTGGATTTTCTTATTCTTCATGTAGGTACCTTTAAAACCTTACCTCATTCTATGTACATCTGTTTCTTTCAATTTTGTAGCAAGATTCTTGTAGATGCATAATTGGTGAACTTTGAATATATTAAATGCACATAAGGTTCCCAATTTCACTCAAAATATAGTTGCAACCCTAACACACATCACCATTCTTCTCCTTCAATTGGATCTTATCCCAATTCATCAATCACCTTTTTCTCACTCTCATATTGTATATCTCTCTCTCACAATTCCAAAGCATGTCTCCTTAGTCAAATTAGAGCTATAATGAGATATTTATGCCCTTTTATTTTCATACTCTTTTCCTCTCCTTATTCTTCTTTTTCTTCCATTTATCCTGGCCATAGTCCGGCCTTTCCCTCGGCCCAACACGGCCTCAACAACACGAGAGGGTGTGTCACCTTCTCCTTTTTCTTCCCGCTCTCACCTCAATCCACCCCACATTGTTGGGCCATCATCCAACCATTGAACCTTACAAACCACGTATCACCCTTAATCTAACAGTCTCAATTTGTTGTGACCTGCTCTAAGAACGTATGTAACGACCCCACCTCTCGATATCCCCCAAATAAGGGAGACCAGAAGGTCAGAGCCATTATCCCAATTAACAGGATCAAAGGTTCGACAAATAATCAATAACAATTATTAAATTCTACCAACTATACTGAAATATAGTAAAAATAAAAACTTTGCATACCTTTTGAAAACTGGGATTTCTAAACTTCTATCCACACATATACGAATCTAACTAATCCTCCTTTGCACTTTAATTCTCATTTAATTCCACATATGACACTAAACTGTTTGTTCTTTTCACTTGTACCTAAAATGTCGACAAACAAAATGTCGGTTAGTAGAATCTGGTATGTGGGGGAAACAAATAATGTGCAACTATGTTAACAACGTAATAATGCAATTAATCATTTAACAATCAAGATTATATTTTAAGCCATACTACTCAATCCTTACCTATCCCCTAACTCTGTGTTATCCCTGCAGTGGACTTGTATGCTGCCTCTCTTTTAGGTAGATTCTTACCCCCATGGTCCTACCTTACAGGTAGCCAATACACAGGGTAATAGAGTCGCATGACATTACCCGAAGGTAGCCCAATATCTAACTCAATGTGACTTGATGGACCTACCCCATTGGTAGCCATGTACTAAGTAATCCAATGACCTGATGGACCTACCCCATAGGTAGCCATGTACTAGGTCAACTATTAAGCCACAGAGGGGACCAGGATCTGAGCTAGTAGGCACATATCTTATGTGATAGTCATATCCAGATTATAGTTTGCATAAATTAAAATCATCCAACAATTAATTCATGACATCGATGAAAACTTCGGTAAACCTCAGAAAACTAACTCGAGATATTAATAAGTGTCACCACATACCTGATTTGATGATTTCACAAGAATTAAGCAATTCCAACCAAGAAAGCAATCCAAGCAAGAAATTCAATCAATCACATAATTCCTGAAAAGAATATGTACTCTATTTACTACACACTTTATCAAAAAACTACTGTATTGACTTGGATTCACTTTCTAAGTTTTCCAATACGAATTAAGGTTTCATTAATATTCATTAGGGTTTCTTAGATCAATTTCTCAAACTTTATTCCTTTTAGGTCAACAACCCCAAAATACTCTTTCTACTCATATAAACCCTAGTTGCTCAAATTATCCATTTTAATGGTCTTTTATACTCAAATTGACTTAGGATCATCATATCTCTTATTTATTCATGGATTTGAACAATTAAAACAATTAAAAGACATATTCACCTAAATTAGGGGTTTCAAGCTCATTAATGCATATTAATGCACAAAACCCTAAATTAAGCCAATTATATAAAAAGATCATCTATTTAGTATCCTATTTTCACTTTTATTAACAACAGGTTAATATTGGCTTGAATTATCCAAAGCACATCATTAAATCCATCTATCATCAAATCTAAGGGTTTTTCATTAATTAAATCATTAAAGATGATAACTTTATGTACTTTTCAAATTTCAAACATATTTATGCACATAAACTCTAAATTAAACTAATTACGTGCAAAGTTCATCCTTTTTTATCTTAATGTACCTTTTTACAAGTAACAAGTTAATATCAACTTTAATCACCCATTAAACTCTACTAATTTCATTAATCATCTCAAAGTAGAGTTCCTTAATCTTTTATTCATTAAAGTTGATAACTTACACTACCTTTTGAATTGTAAGAGGAATTAGCTTCTAAACATATTTTTATTGAATTCTTCTCATTTTTTGAGCAAAATGCATATATTATTCGTATCCATCCGAGCTACCGATTATTAGATATGAATTTTGCAAATTAGACTTACTTGAGCCAATTTGGGAGCACCATGTCACCCCGCTCCATGCAACGTTATCAATTAGGAAATATTTCAAAAAGACGTGATTGCCCTCCACTTAACTAATGCACCCTTTGTTACACTGAGGGTAAAACCGTCCAATGCCAGGGTTGTCTTCAACCTTACGATTGGCCGCGTCCATGCCGCCAATGGCTGCGTCCCGTGGCTTGTTCTTCCCCCCTGAGGCTCGAGGATCACCGCCAAAGGCTGCCCTAGATCCGCAGCACCTTGGTGCACATGATGTGCCCCTAATCCATGACCAAAACGACCCATTATGCACGAGGTCCTTCTTTGGTTGCTGCCGCACCTGTTGTAGATCTGCAGCAAACATGAGCGTGCCCCCTCTCCTCCAGGGTCCGACAACCATCATGGATGATGCCCTCACCTTCGACGCCCCTCCCCACGCTCAGGTCGCTCCTCATCTCATGCCCATGATGGAGGATCCATGCGGGCCAGACTTGCACTTCGTGGCCAGCTTGCAGCCGCCTTGCTGCTGTTGTGTCAGGGTGAAGGCAAAGGGATGACCGTCGAGCTTTACTCCGGCGGTGTGGGAGTATCGTGCTTCCACCAAGACCGCTCCATGTTCCCTGGTTCGCTCCAGGATCTTTCTACCATCTCGCGGTTAGGGTTTTGACGAAGAAGATGAAGAGGAAGAAGAAGAGAGGGATGGCTACGTGGAACTCCCGCTTAGTTGGTCATCAAAAAGTGAACCTAGGGTTCCTAGGCCTAAGAGGGGAAGTAGTGTACCTAATGCTCATGACGAGAATTAAGTTACTATAGTTTCGAGCATGGTACCCCTCATGTATAGAGGAAAAGGGAAACCCCTTAAGTTTAAAGGTATGTTTGATGAACCCCTCATAGCTAAGTTGATGACATGGGAAGGTATGATCTTGATCCAATGTGGAGGATGAGAACAAGTATGACCTAACATGGTTTAGTAGGTGGTCTACTTGTGCCTTGAATAGCTTGCTAGGGTTAAGCATGCTAGACTCAAGGACGTTTGTGACCTTTGTTATCGAGGTGAAGTTTTCCTCCCATCCTGGGAGAGGGATCCTTTAGTAGGGTGTATACTAGTTTTCATGACCCTATAATTCTCATCATGAGCATTAGGTACACCACTTCCCCTCTTAGGCATAGGAACCCTAGGTTCACTTTTTGATGACCAACTAAGAGGGAGTTCCATGCAGCCATCCCTCTCTTCTTCTTCCTCTTCATCTTCTTCGTCAAAACCCTAACCGCGAGATGGTAGAAAGATCCTAGAGCGAACCAGGGAACATGGAGCGGTCTTGGTGGAATCACGATACTCCCACATCGTCGGAGTAAAGCTCGACGGTCATCCCTTTGCCTTCACCCTGACACAACAGCAGCAAGGTGGGGATGGCAGCCATCCCTCCCATTCCTCTTAGTGTTTGCAAACCATCCATGTATCATTCAGTTTACCAGGGTATGTTATCTTCTCTGTCCCCATTTCTCATGGCAACGTTCCAACCTACATCATCTCTTATCCTTGGTGTATGGCATGCATAACGTTCATGGTTTAAAATATAGGCTTGGATGCTTCACATGTCTCTTTAGGTTGGAAACATGGAAGTGGTTATGCATCATTCTATACTATGGAGGTAGGGACAATATGTAAGCACATTCTCCAACACGAGACAAGATTTTGAAAGGACCCACATATCTAGGGCTCAACGTTTCCTTGTTCTTTGCAATGGCCCATGTTATCCATTTCTTCTAGAACACATGCTCTCCAACTTTGAAAGATAAGTCTGTTGGGTTTTGTGGAGAAAAAAGTGCATGGCGGAAGCAACAAAAAAATCCACACAACCCGACACAGGATCTCGTCGACAACAACGTATTCGGAAGGAGTGTTTGCAGGATATACCTTATCGCGGAGCAAGTCCGACGATGTCCCACTGCACAAAGGTTTGCAATGACGCTGGCCTACACAAACAGAACTTCTCTCCCATTCACTGTCGCAGGAAGATCCGACGGCGATCCTTTCATGCGATGATGTACACCTCTCATAATGCGCATGGATGGTCGTCGATGTCCTCCGAACGCAGGCGTCTCAGCGTCTGCGTCTCTACTTCGTCCATGCGGATGGACTGGAATTCCACGTCATGCTTCCTAAGCCGGTGGGAAGGAGTCGTGTCTGTACGTCAGCGTGCTAGCAGCACGTTGCTCTCCTTTCTCTCCTAAGGACGGTGACGACTAGGGTTTATGTACATGAGCGTAAACTAAAAAGGCTCTCTCAATATCTTATATAGATATCGACCGTCAATCCTCCTTTAAATAGGAGACGTAGGGAAGTAGGGTTTCCTAAACCCATCGGTAAACAGAAACACTGCGTTAATTAAAACACTCGTGGATTAATTAGAATATTCTAGAATTCATTAATTAACCAAATAATCACATTAATTGACTAATTAATATCTGACTCCATGCAATCTCTAGGCATGGCTCTATGGACATATATACCAACAGACTCCCACTTGCACTTAGAGCCAGTCACTCCAATATTATTCTAATCCATTACATAAACATTTTAGTAATCAATGTGATTCAGAGCAATTCCAATCAAATCCACAATTATACTCCTATTCCAACACACTCCAAATTACGTTGGCAGTGATATCCATAATCATGTTATGATTTCATAAGCAATGATTGGTATCTAGCAAGACTTCATTGCCACCCAAGTAATTGGAGAAGTTGGAGAACAACTTAACCTATCATTCATGACTGGTGTTACAGTGATTGTATAGTTCCTTTGTCGCTGATATCCAGATTGAACTCGAGTCATGGAATTGTTATCCTTTTCAACATTCAATCCATGTTCCTTGAACTAGAGAAGACTGTCTGGGATATATGTAAGCTAAATATCACATATTGACTCACATCAACATGGCCATTCATTTCTCAGTCTCACTTATCAAGTGGCCGGAATATCGAACTCCCGTAGGAAGGACAAATTCCATCTACATCACTCACAGTCATCCCCATGTGTCACAGTGCACCCAAGCACCATCTTTATGGCAATCCTTATTCAGGACCACGATAGATGATGTCAAAGTACGCTGAACGACATGTGACAAGTGTAGCGACTTCAGGTCTAAGAACCACAATCACCACCATCATTATGAGATGTGACTCTAACTACCAATCATGGTATCCATGCATCACTCTCAAGGTGGGTCTATCCGACACACTGTTCTCTGACAAGTATCTATGTATTTTGTTTGATATCTCCATATCATGGATAATGAGATTCTTCCATCAACCAACATACATTCTAATCTTATGTGTTATTGATGTCTATGGATATTTCCACAATAACAACCGATTAGGGATAAAACAAGAATACATACTCTTAGCATACATATGATCTCACTACTCAAGTCATCAACCCGAAGACATATGTCATTGAGTATATTATTCTATAGACATCTATAAGTTTTATGGTCATCTCACAATATAAAACACAAACATATAGATTGGAAACTTGCCTTTATTGATATGATCAATGTAGTATTACAAATCGTTTACATAGTATCCCATTACAATCATTGAATGATAGTCTCTATGTGCATACATACCAACAAATTCCCACTTGCACTTATACCCAATCACTCATGAATCTCAATCCAAGTGATCGAACATGTCCGTCATGTTTCTGCTGTGAAAGTGCTTTTGTGAGCGGGTCAACCACATTGCTTTCTGTAGGTACTCTGCAAATCTTCACATCTCCTCGTTGTACAATCTCTCGTATGAGATGGAACCGCCATAGAATATGTTTGGAACATTGGTGTGATCTTGGTTCTTTAGCTTGTATAATTACTCTGTTGTTGTCACAAAATAGCTCAATTGCATCACCAACGTTTGGAACCACTCCAAGTTTAGAAATGAACTTGTTGATCCACACAGCTTCCTTTGTAGCATTAGATGTGGCAATATATTCAACCTCTATTGTAGAATCTGCAACCGTCTCTTGCTTGGAACTCTTCTAGCTCACAACTTTGTTGTTCAGGCAAAACACAAATCTAGATTACGATCTTTAGTCATATTTGTCAGTTTGGAAGCTGGCATCGGTGTAACCCTTTACCACGAGCTCTTCCTCACCACCGTATACCAAGAATTGATCCTTAGTCCTTCTCAAGTACTTTAGGATGTTCTTTACGACTGTCCAGTGACATTCACCTGGATCTGACTGATACCGGCTCGTCATGCTCAAAGCATACGACACATTAGGACGAGTACATAACAATGCGTACATGATAGATCCAATTGCTGATGCATATGGAATCTTACTCATGCATGCCCGTTCATCACATGAACTAGGACACCGGGCTTTAGAGATTGTAACCCCATGGGACATGGTCAAGTTACCTCTCTTAGAACCCTCCATGCTAAACCTCTTTAGCACCTTGTCAATGTATGTGCTCTGGATTAGGCCTAGAAGCCTTTTAGATCTATCTCTATATATCTTGATCCCTAGTATATATGATGCTTCACCTAAATCCTTCATAGAGAAGGTCTTCCCTAGCCAACCTTTTACTGTCTGAAGAGTAGGGATGTCATTTCCCATCAATAGTATGTCATCCACATACAATATGAGAAATACGATTGTGCTCCCACTAACCCTTTTGTAAACACAAGGTTCATCTTCATTTTGACTAAAGCCAAAAATTTTGACTACTTCATCAAAACATAGATTCCAACTCCGAAATGCTTGCTTCAATCCATAGATTGACCTTTGTAGCTTACAAACTTTATTGGCTTCCTTTGGATCAATAAAACCCTCAGGTTGTGTCATGTACACATCCTCGAGTAAATTCCCATTAAGGAATGATGTTTTAACATCCATCTGCCAAATCTCATAGTCATGATAAGCTGCAATGGCAAGCATGATCCTGATAGATTTAACCATGGAAACTGGTGAGAAGGTCTCGTCATAATCAACACCTTGAATTTGACAGAATCCTTTCGCAACCAATCTACCTTTATAGGTTTGAACATTTCCATCCATGTCAGTCTTCTTCTTGAATACCCACTTGCATCCTATGGGTTTTACCCCTACAGGTGGATCCACCAAGGTCCATACCTTGTTGATGTACATGGATTCCATCTCATATCTCATGGCTTCGAGCCATTTCTCAGATTCTGGTCCCTTAGTAGCTTCTAGATAGGAAGTTGGCTCATCTACTATGCCCAATTCGTCACTGTCTTGAGTCACGAGAAATCCAAATCTCTCAGGATCAAGTCGTGTCCTACTAGACCTATGAGGTTCCTGTGTTACATTTGGAACTTGAAATTCCACAACAATTTGTGAGTCTTCGTGTTCCTTATGTACCTCCTCAGGTTCTCTGCTTTCTTGTTGGTCTCGAACTTCTTCGAGCTCTACATTCCTCCCACTAATTCCTTTGGAAATAAATTCCTTTTCAAGAAATACAACAGTCCTAGCAACAAACACTTTGTTGTCAGTTGGTGTGTAGAAGTAGTATCCCCGAGTTTCCTTGGGGTATCCAACAAAATAGCAATTTTCCAATTTGGGTCCAAGCTTTTTTAGGAAATTGTTTCCTAACATAAGCTTCACATGCCCAAATATTTAACATAGACAAATTGAGACGATTCCCATTCCATATCTCATATGGTGTCTTTTGAACCAATTTGGAAGGTACACAGTTAAGTGTAAATGCTGCAGTTTCAAGAGCATATCCCCAGAATGATATTGGAAGTTTGGCTGAACTCATCATTGATCGTACCATGTCTAATAATGTACAATTCCTTCTTTATGACACACCATTATGTTGTGGTGTACCAGGTGGAGTCCATTGTGATACAATACCACGGTCTCTCATAAGGTCCTCAAACTCTTGGCTTAAGTATTCGCCACCTCGATCTGAACAGAGTGCTTTAATAATCTTACCAAGTTGCTTCTCTACTTCATTAATGAAAGTCTTGAACATTTCAAGAGTTTCTGACTTGTGTTTCATAAGATATACATAGCCATACCTACTGAGGTCATCAGTGAAGGTAATGAAGTATTGATAGCCTCCTCTAGTATTTGATCTAAAAGGTCCACATACATCAGTATGTATGAGCCCCAACAGATCACTGGCTCTCTCACTATGTCCAGTGAAAGGAGTCTTGGTCATCTTCCCTAATAAACATGCCTCACATGTCTCTAATGATTCAAAATCAAAAGAGTCTAGATAACCATCCTTATGGAGTCTAGATATGCGCTTCTCGTTTATGTACCCAAGACGACAATGCCATAAGAATGTTTTGTTTGAGCTGTCAAGTTTTAACCTTTTAGTATTTACGTTGTATATGCTAGTCTCAAGTTCTAACAAGTAGATACCATAAGACATAGGGGCATTGCCATAAAAGATCTCATCTTTAGATATATAAATAATTCCATTCTTAATGTGAAATTCAAATCCACTCTTGTCCATACAAGATACAGAAATAATATTTCTATTAATGGCAGGTACATAATAGCAATTCTCTAATTCTATTACAAGGCCCATAGGAAAAGATAAACTAATAGCTCCAGCTGTGTTGGCAACAACTCTTGCTCCATTAGCAGCCCGCAGCTCTACTTGGCCCTTTCGTAAAGGCTTACTTCTTATTAGATCCTGCATATTAGAACATATGTGAGATCCACATCCGATATCCAGTACCCATGATGAAGAAGTATTTAAGTTTATCTCAATAACATATATACTTGAAGTGGAGATCTCTATCCCCTGTTTCTTCTTCCTCAGTTCCTCCAGGTAGAGAGGACAGTTTCTTTTCCAATGTCTAGGCTGGTGACAATGGTGACAACTACCTTCTTTGGAGATCCCACCTTTAGCTTTGAGTGCGGATGACTTTGGATTCTACCTGGCTTTAGAACTTTTCTTAGCCTTGCCTTTGCCTTTTGAATTTCCCTTTGTCTTGTTGATCATCATCACAGACTTGGGCTTGTCTTTCTTCATCTGTGCTTCAGCTATCCTCAACATGCCCAACAATTCTGACAACGACTTATCAAAATTGTTCATGTTGTAGTTCATGACAAAATGACTATATGATTCAGGCAACAATTGTAGAATCACATCAGTGGCCAACTCTTGACCTAGGGGAAATCCCAGCTTGGATAGGCTTTCCACATACCCAATCAAAGTGAGTATATGGGTGCCAACTGAGTCTCCCTCTTTCATCTTGCTTTTGAACAATGCCTTTGAGACATCATATCTCTCCTATCTTGCTTGATGTTGATACATGTTCTTGAGATGTGTTACCATCTCCATGACATTCATGTTTTCATGCTGTTCTTGCAACTCATAGTTCATTGAGCACAACATCAGGCACTTGACATCCAAAACATCACCAAGGTGCTTCTTGTAAGCATCCTTTTCAGCCTTGGGTGCATTTACAACGGGTTCCGCTAGCTCTGGTGTTTCAAGGACATAGAGCTTACACTCATGTGTGAGAACAATTCTCAGCGTCCTAAACTAGTTTTGAAAGTTGGTTCCGGTAAGTTTGTCCTTCTCAAGGACTGATCGCAATGAGAAAGTGTGAGTGTTGGTTGCCATTTGTTTGCTACAAAAGAAAAATTTGCATTTAGTCCAAAACATTTTGACTTGTAAAGATTTGATAAATGAGATTAATTAGGCCTTTAATTAATTATGCTCCCACTATTTTATTCAAATTGATAGCCCTCACTATCAACTCGGAAGATTGCAATGCACAACCTTCTAGTGAGCCAAGACCCAAAATAATTGGATCAATGCCCAGCCAATGCCGACGTCAAAGACCAAATACTAAGGTAGGCAACTTTTGCCAATTGCATCATATGCAACTCTTGGATAGATGATCAAGCACAAATCCTTTCCATGATGCATCTGTGTGCCTCTAGGTACTTGATCCTATCAAGGTTCCCTAGTTAAGTCCAACCCATAAGCCAACACGATGAGTGTGCACCCTGTGGAGACAAACCCACACACCCACCTCTAGGTACTTGATACTATCAAGGTACTTGATCCTATCAAGGTTCCCTAGTTAAGTCCAACCCATAAGCCAACACGATGAGTGTGCACTCTGCGGAGACAAACCCACACACCCACCATCACACTTCCACGAGATAGACAGTGTACCACGCGGAGGCGTGCCCACACATAGTCGATCAAGCTTTTCATGTGTGTTGCTTTATGGAAGGAAACTAAAACTTAATATTATTAATTGAGGCATTTTATTAATACATATACATATCCAAACACCACATACTTATAGTACGTATCATATACTACTATATCCACAACCACAAATGATAGACATGCAATCACAAACACAAATACATAGGTTATGGCCATACTATTGTAATCCTTTAGAGTAACAAAGAATTACGGTCCATCTATGGTCTTATGCATCTCATGCAACACCTGTGAATCAACCTGTAAGCCTGTAATGATCGACATTATAATGAACAACTTCATGGATGCTTCGTGAGGTTGGAACTTCAAGTTGCTTCTTAGAATTGGATCTTCTTGTTGCTTCTCCATGGATGCTCCTTTGAGTTGGATCTTCAGGTTGCTTCTTAGAATTAGATCTTCATGGTGCTTCTCCATGGACACTCCTTGGAGTTGGATCTTCAAGTGGCCTCCTTACATCAAGTTTACAAAGACTAAAACTAATCCTACCTCTATTACATCATATGAGTACAAATATAAAAGAAAAGAATTAATTACACTTTGAAATAAGAGATAAGGCTTGGCATGCAAGCCGAATACTTTATACAAAGGATCCATATGCAACCATTATACATCCATAGCATTCACATATCCACAAGATTGACATCCACATTCATTCACAACATTCACAAAAGGGGATACTAGGCCATAACCGTGCATGCATTCACCACATAATGGCGACGTGTATGTTATCATAGGTATATCTACATATACATATATACATATTAAAATTGTAGTACTTTTAATGCGGGACATTCCCCATTAAATAAATTTTTGACTCCCACACAGACTATGCGGGGTACACAGGGGCATAGCCCCTGAAAGGTCTACGGAATTTTACTATGGAAAATCAATATTTTCCATAGTCGACCCCGTCCAAAATGTCAAAAATAGAAGTCTGCAGCGTATGTGGAATTAGGTTTAGATTTGCACATTAGCAGTTTTAAACCGCATCGTATGCAACATAAATATAGTATACAACGATTCGATCATATCGAAATGAATCCAAATACGTCGTAGATCGACGCTGCTCTGATACCACTGTTGGGTTTTGTGGAGAAAAACGTGCGTGGCGGAAGCAAGAAAAAAATCCACACAACCCGACACAGGATCTCGTCGAAAATAGCGTATTCGGAAGGAGTGTTTGCGGGATATACCTTATCGCGGAGCAAGTCCGGCGATGTCCCGCTGCATAAAGGTGTGCAACGACGCTGGCCTACACAGTCGGAACTTCTCTCCCGTTTGCTGTCGCAGGAAGATCTGACGGCGCTCCTTTCGTGCGATGATGTACGCCGCTGGTAACGCGCATGGATGGTCGTCGATGTCCTCTAAACGCAGGCATCTCAACGTCTACATCTCTACTTCATCCACGCAGATGGACTGGAACTCCATGTCGTGCTTCCTAAGCCGACGGGAAGGAGTCGTGTCTGTGCGGCGGCATGCTAGCGGCGCATTGCTCTCCTTTCTCTCCTAAGGACGGTGATGGCTAGGGTTTACATCCGTGAGCGTAAACTAAAAAGCCTCTCTCAATATATTATATAGATATCGGCCATCAATCCTCCTTTAAATAGGAGACGAAGGGAAGTAGGGTTTCCTAAACCCATCGGTAAACAGAAACACTACGTTAATTAAAATGCTCGTTGATTAATTAGAATATTCTAGAATTCATTAATTAACCAAATAATCACATTAATTGATTAATTAATATCTAATTCCATGAAATTGCTTGGGATGGCTCTATGGGCATATATACCAACAAAGTCAATCCTATCTACATCAGTGTATGATTTCTATCTATCTTGTCCTCTCTTCAACCTTTGCTTGATCAAATGAACATTATCAGAATACAACTACAACTCCTCATATTTCAAAATCTATCTTTCCTTGACTTCATCCCAGTAGAGGGGTGACCTACATGGCATCCCATACAGAGCTTCATATGGATGCATGCCAATACTAGAATGGTAGTTTTTGTTGTAGGAAAACTCCACTAAGGGAAGATAGTGGTCCCATGAACCACCCCAATCAAGAACACAAGATCACAGAAGGTCCTCTAAGATTTGAATTGTCCTTTTTGACTGCTTGTCTATCTGAGGATGATGTGCATTACTAAAGTTCAGTTGAGTGCCCAATTCTTGTTGAACCTACTTCCAAAGGTATGAAGTGAACTTGGCATCCCTGTATGAGACAATAGATATGGGAATCCCATGCAGTCTTACTATCTCTCTGATGTAGAGCTCAACAAGTTTAGTCACCTTGGTGTTTGCCTTGATAGGAATGAAGTGGGATGACTTGGTCACGCGGTCCACTATGACCCATATATCATCACTACCTTTCTTGGTTCTTAATATCCCCACTACAAAGTCCATGGTGATGTTATCCCACTTCCACTCTGGAATAGGTAGCAGTTTTAGAAAACATCCATGTCTCTAGTGTTTAGCTTTAATCTATTGGCATGCAAGGCATTTTAAGATGAAGGAAGATATATCCATCTTCATGTTTCTCCAACATAAATGCCTTTGCAAGTCTTTGTACATCTTCGTCGAACCAAGATGAACTGTGTACTTGGATCCATGAGCTTATTTTAGAATGCTATCCTTTATAGAAGAGTCTTCGGGGACCCACAAGCATTGTTTGTACTGGATACCTCCATTAGTGCCCACATATAGGTGTGTCTGAGGTTTCTCCATGAGTTTCATAATCTCTTCTAGATTGGAACTACCTTGTTGTTCTTCTAGAATATCAAACCAAAGACCGGGTTTCACATTGATGTTGGCCAGTCTTATCCTGTCACCCAAGTGCCTTAGCTCCATGGGAGAAAGAAAATCCATAAGCTTCCATCTCTAGTAAAGACCGCAACACAAGTAGCCTATTTCTAGATCACGACGTCAACTACTATATTTGCCTTCCCAGGATGATAAGCGATGGTGAAGTCATAATCTTTTAGGTACTCCAACCATATCCTCTATCTCATATTCAGGACCTTCTACGTCTGGATGTACATCAGACTTTTATGATCTGTGAGGATGTCAATAGTAGCATCGTAGAGTTAGTGGTACCAAATCTTTAAGGCATAGATGATGGTTTCAAGCTCGAGGTCATGCGTTGGATAGTTGACCTCATTCAGTTTCAACTGTCTGGAAGCATAGGAAACTACCTTGCCTTCTTGTGTCAGCACACATCCAAGGTCAAGCCTTGAAGCATTATTGAAGATGACAAACCCATCATTGCCTAAAGGAAGGGTCAGAATAGGAGCAGAGGTGAGTATAGTCTTGAGCTCCTAGAAGCCAGGCTCACAAACTTCATTCCATACAAAGTATTCCCCTTTTTTATTTAACTTGGTGAGGGGCAAAGCAGTTTTACTAGAAGTTCATAATGAAGCAGCGATAGTAACATGATAACCCAAGGAAACGGTGTATCCGAAATAGTCTTTGAGATTTTCCATTCAAGAATTGTTAAGACTTTGGGAGGGTTAATAGAAATCTTTCCTCCAGAGATATAGGTGTCCCAAGAACATGACTTTGTCGATCCAAAAGTCACATTTGGTTAGCTTCCCATAGAATTTCTACATCTAGAGAACGTCCAACACCTGGCAAAGATGTGATCGATGTGACTCATGTTCCTTGGAGAAGATAAGGATGTCTTTTATGAAGACCACCATGAAGTCTTCCAAGAAAGGCTGGAAAACTCTATTCATTAGAGTCATGAACAAAACATGGGCATTTGTCAAGCCGAATGACATAACCTAGAATTCATAATGCCCATAACGAGTCCTGAAGGCTGTCTTTGGGATGTATTCCTCTTTGACTTTGAGTTGGTGGTAACCAAAACGAAGGTCGATCTTCAAGAAGATGTGGGCATGGTGAAGCTGATCAAAGAGTTCATAAATTCTGGGGAGGGGATACTTGTTCTTGATAATAGCCTGATTAAGCATGCGATAATCGATACACATCCTCATAGAACCATCTTTCTTTTTCACAAAGAGAACAAGTGCACCCCTAGGAGAAGAACTTGGAATACAAAACCCTTATCGAGAAGCTCTTGTAACTATTTCTTGAGCTCACACAAATCAACATGGTTCATTCAGTACGAGGCTCAAGAGAGAGGTGTAGTACTGACACAAGGTTAATAGAGAACTCAATTTCAGGAGTGGGAGGCAGACTAGGAAGTTCTTCAAGAAAGACATTGGGGTACTCACATAATACTTCAATAGAGTCTAGAGCTGATATATAAGGGTTCACTAGGGTCACAATAGCCAAAAATGCTCTTCACCCTTTAGATATCAATGATTCAGCCTCCATGATAGAAATAACAAGGTTCCTAGATCGGTCTTTCCTACCAAGAATGGTAAGGATAGGAGAATTGGGTCTAGAGATAATGATTTTATTTAAAAGGAAATCAATCATGGCATGGCTCTTATACAACCAATCCATTAATGAGGTCAGAATCCTCCATGTCAAGCAAGATGAAGTCAGTTACAAATTTGTGAGGCCCATAAAAGGGGGGACATTTTTTCCTACATTATAAGAGGTGTAGATTCTCCCACTAGGGGTTGAAACATCAATGGTATATCCTAGGTCTTTTAGTTTAAGGTCAATCAACATTGAAAGACTTTGAGATATGAAGGTAAGAGTAGATCCATAATAAAAAAGAGCCACAATAGGGTGGTCATAGAGGATTAATGTACCTAATGATAAACATATATGTAAGTTATTTGTTCCTTTCAATTTACTTTTGTTATTAACAAGTAGTAAACTAGAATTAGAGATACCTTCAATCAAACGATTCCCATTAGCTTCCTTAGTATTAATGGAAAAAACACAAGCTTGTCGATGTTCATGATGCTTACCCTTATTAGCCCATGGCGGAGGAGAGCAGGGACAGGATCCCCTGAAGTTCCCCTCTTCCTTGCAAAAGTGGCACACTGGCTTCACAAATTTGCACGGGCCAGGGTGATAGACCCCACAATTGGTGAACCTTGGGACCATCCCCTTACCATTGTTATCTCCACGATTATGACCTAGCCTGGGCTGATGGTTGTTGTTGCCCCTTCCTTGTCCTCTATTTCAGCCACCATTGCTTCTACCATGACCCCTTCCCTGACCCCTATTATTGTTGTTGTTATGCTGAGGTGGTCCTTTGGGGCCTTGGCCAGCTAGAGCCACATTAGTAAACCCACAATACACTAGACTAGGTGTTTTCTTGGTTCCCAAACCGAAAGTTCTCTTCATGGACAAGGTTTAATCATAGGTGTCCTGAAAGGTGGTGGGGGGAGAAACACATAAAGGCACAGAGGGTGAGGTGATCTTCAGTCAACCTAGGGGCATGATGTTCCAGGAGATAGAAATTCCTCCCATAGTCAGCTACAGACATGTCCCCTTGGGTGAGGCGGTAGAACTTTTCTTGCTTCTCCTTCCTCTCACAGATAGGCATGAAATAGTTGTTGAAGATAGGTTTGAAGGCTTCCCAATCAAGATGGAGATCAGACTATGAGTGGATGTAGTTGTCCCACCATAACTTGGCTGCTCCCCTAAGCTGGAAGGTGGCATAGGTGATCTTCTCCCCTTCAGGGCATCTAAGGACCCTAAAAGTGTTGTCCATGGCAAGGAGCCAAGCATCAGACTTGTCTATGACATCACTCTCATCCTCACCACAAAAGGTTTTAGGGTTAAGCTTGAGGAAATCAAAGATGGTGGGAACTCTAGGATTATGGTTATGGGGTTTTGGTCCCTTAGGTAGTACTGATGTGGTGTGGTTGACTAGGGTATCAATGGAATCCATGAGGAGACATCTCTATTCCTCCCAGTCCCCTGAAGACATGGTCTTGCTGGCAGGGGTTTCTTTAGTCTCCTATGACTCCAATCTTTCCCTCTTCACATTGCCCTTATCACCAGGTTTGGTACCCGAGGTGCTAGCATAGGTGGCACGAGTCTTAGGAGGCATCTATTAGGTGGATTATTAACATTATTAGAGAGAGAGAGGTTTGTGATAATAGTTCAAAACTTTAGTATAAGAGTAGAGCATCATGAAAATCTCATTCTTACATTATTATGAATTAATTTCACATTTTAGTTGTAACCCATCCTTAATCCACCCAAATAGAGAGATCATGAGAGTATAGTGCAAAGAGAGAAAGAGATAAGACACTACCTAAACACGTCTAATTGGGTGGCTAGGGGTAGTCCTCAGAGAAGATATGAGATACTAGAAGACTCTCTAGGATTAAAGAAACATACCTAATCTAGTCGTGGATCCACTTAGGATAGATAGATGTGTGGAGGAACCCCAACCACCGCAACTAGGTGGATTTGGAGTAATTACTAGCCATAACCTCCACGTGGTGCACCATACCTACTACCTTAGCTTCACCATAATGGACTTTGGTCCTTCCTAGGTTCTAATGATGTGTTATGACCCACATACATAGAGTCTCATGTGTTTGGCTCTGATACCATTTGTCATGGGGATGTTTGTTACCCTCATCCTATCCCGACAAACTATAGAGTCAGTGGCAATAGGTTTTGGGCATCCGTTTGTGAAATAGCATGAGATCACACACAAGCATATATAGATAGGGAAAACTAGAGTCCAACATCATAATAGAAACAAAATTTAAATAGATCATAAATCCATGCAAAACAAAAGATAGACAAGTCTTTTTAATGACTAATCTATTACATAGAGGGAAGGAGTAACCCCTTTAATTACTACTAAAGCCCCATGACAAGATGATGTCTTTTGTTGTTGAAGATACTTCACTCAGCTAGTTTCACTTTTGATTACATATATAGGGGAAAAAATAGGACACAAATTCAATGCGGATGCAAAGGTACACTTGAAAATTGAAACTAGCAAGTCTAAAAGGTTAACATAATATAAACTTGGCAATAGAACAAGAAGTAAAAGGCTATAGGACAAACAACATTGAAAACATGTAACAAAGTTTTAAAATCATGTATTAAGTGTATTGAATCATTACACTTCATCACGTCATCGTAATGCCTTATACTCTTGTGATAACTTCCAATGGAAGAGTCCATAGGGAAAACTAAGGCACATAGCCAATACTTGCACACATTTCAACCATGAGGGGCCCAAATGGCCGTTGCCATAGGGTCACCCTATATTCTACAAGGGTTGTGATCCCCTCTTGACAAATCAAGGAGGAGCACCGAGCCTCATGCCCAAATGCCATGAGTACAATGGTTTTCTACTTCATCATTTGAAGGTTTTGTTTAACATATAACATAGTAAAAGTTGGAAATATAGCATAAGGTCACTTATTTCAAACAATATTCATATACAAGCATTTAGACTCTACATATATAGGTATCAAACAAGCCATATAAATAGCAATAGATCAAAGAGAGCAGAAAGTGTACCTTGCTATGTAGGTTGAAGTGATAAACCTAGCACAAGATGCTCGAAGAGGAATACCCTCACGTAAGACCTATGGTATAAGAAGTACAAATAAGGGGGGTATTAGATAGTAGAGATTGAAAGCATAATCATGTAGCAAAACATATGGATGTTCTTATAGACTTTTGGTCCTTCAACAACAATCATGATTCTCTTTTTATATCAACATGTACACATCATAGTTATCATGGTACTAACATCATAAAGCACCTTAGATATAGTTATAACATCCATGTTTACAAGGTATACAAGATGGTTTCATAACTGATTTTAACTAGATAGATCAGGGAAGCATAAAGTTTTGTACTTTCATCATATGGTTTCAAGCTTAGATCATATTCATGTATAAAAGTGAGCACTTAAGGTATTATGTATACCATAAGGCATAATAGTAGGAGATCGTGATTCAAGAGTGCATACGACACATTAAGGGTCACTGATTTCAGAGTTAACACATTTCAAAAGGATCTTATATGTATAAAATCATGCAAACGCTTAAGTTACATCATTTAGCACATGAAAGGAAACTTATATGCCATGATACATGAAAAGTACCATTAGAGGACAAGTAAGTGTACTTGATCAGTTTTTACTCATTTGAAGAGGGTGGAAGTTATTGATGTACTTTGGAAATAGAGTTACAAGTCATTGGAATCAGATAATTAGCAAGGTTTCCTAGGTTTAGATGATTAAGAATTCATGCAATGCTATAAAACAATAAATCAATAAATATATGAGAGAAACTAGGATTAATATTCATCATCGTTGGAAAGATGGCATTTTTCTGATCAATTTGATATATAATACTTAGGTACTTGGATAAAGGATGAGAGTGATACATAATGTAGACGATTAAAGTCTAAATGGGGGATCATTGATGGCTTTTACCCTTAAATGGGCCGAGAGGAGGGGATTTGGGCTGCGAGCTGCTCCTCCCCTGGGCTTGGATGTGTTTTGTCTCAACAATGGTTTGGGGGTGTTGAGTGGCGACCAGGGGAGGTGAACGGTGACTGGGGGAGGCTGGCACACTTGCTTGACTGCTATGGGAGTGACAAGGAGAGGTTGCGGGTGGCGCACAATGGCGATGAGTGAGGGGCGGCACAAGGGGGAAAAATCATGACCGCTGGAGTCCGATCTAATGGTGCATGGTTCATCCCTAATATCTGACTGGGACTGCTTGGCTCAAGTGCTAGAGGTGGTGAGTAAGAAGTTGGGAGGGGACGTGACATCGCTTCCGCATGGTCGTCGAAGGTGAGTGGGTGCCGAGGCAGGGTCTGTGGTGGTTTACATAGGAGGGCAAGGAAGCAAGCATGTTCAATTAGGGTTTGGGGCAGTGCTTAGCCATTGGGGCTTGGAAAGCAAGCCGACTAGCTGTGCCCCAACCCACATGCAACTTATTGGATGCGGCAGCAGGTCACACGACTGAAAGGAGGCCATATATGGTTGGTAGAGAGCACTGAGCATGCTGGTCAGTTTCTAAAGTTGTTGTGAGTAGCGTACCTGCTCATAGCAGGTCAGGGCAAATCGAGATCGTTGGATCTAGGGCAATCTGCGGCTAGCAGGGTTCAACGGTCGGATGATGGCCCTACAATACAAGGTGGATCGTAGCGAGAGAGGGAAGAAAAAGGAGAAGGTGGGACACCCTCTCACATAGGCAAAGCCATTCTAGGCGGAGGGAAAGGCCAACCCATGGCTAGGAAAAAAAGAGAGAAAAAGAAGAATAATGAGAGAAAAAGAGTATGAAAACAAAAGGGCATAAATATCTCATTATAGCTCCGATTTGAGCAAAGAGACATGCATTGGAATGGTGAGAGAAAGATCTACAAGATGAGAGTGAGAAAAAGGTGATTGCATGAATAGAGATAAGATCAAATTGAAGGAGAAGAATGGTGATGTGTGTTAGGGTTACAACTAGATTTTGAGTGAAATTGGGTACAATATGTGCATTTCATGCATTCAAAGTTCATCAATTATGCATCTACAAGTATCTAGATACAAAACTGAAAGCAAAAAATGTACATAAAATAAGGTAAGGTTTTGAAGGTAACTACATGAAGAATGAGAAAATCTAGTATATCACAACAAGCTTGACTAGATCATGGCAAATGAATCAACCAATTGATCCTGAGATTAAAAATAAGTGCAATAGGATTACCATCCTCAAAACTGGATTCATTAATTTTAATCATGTTCATTGGATGTGTCACATAGATATATGTATCATTTCTTCAACATAGGTTTCAACATCTCGAATAGTCATGCAAGTTCGTTATCAAGTTACATCATACATCATGGATTCATTCAGAACTTAGGGTTACCCATCACAAATAAGATTAGGGGTCCATGATTAGAGTTTCATAATATTAGATGGAGCAATCATAAGATTCAAGCAAAATGAGAAACATAACATTAATGTAGTCAAACTAGTAATTTTAAGCTATTATCGTGCAAGAATGTCACCATTAGGGTATATGTGGGATCTACTTGAGTTAGGTGTCATAAACATCATCAAGATACTTATTTGAGGTCATTACATAACATGGATGATCACTAGGGAGAGATTTGCATAAGATTTGAGACTTAGTTATCAATATGCACACTAAATCATATTTCAAGTCAAGATTATGTCAACAAGTCACATTAGTGTGCAAGAATGATTCACTCAGAATTTGGGTGTACAAAGCATGGTAAGTTACTGATTTTATGGTCACATAAGAGACTTGAGTGGTATAAGTCAACATTTGACAAAGTTCAAGATTCAACATACAAAGTCCACATTGATTGTCATTTATACATCTTTTCACATCATAAGTCCAAATAGAGAAAAAGCATTAATCAATTTGATTTTTGTCTCAAGATGTATAATATCTCATCGATCTAGAGTCCCATAGATGGATTTGAGTCATTAGAATGTCATTAATAGCATTAGGTTTAAGATTCATTATCATCATGTTCATAAGCATCAAGTAGAGACACAAATGCATATTTGAATTCATCTTGGTAACAAAGTTTGAGTCTTAGGTCCTTATGTATCAAGAACTATTGATCTTAGATGAGGATGAGGATGTGAAGCTAGAAGGACCATAGTTGATCAATTAATGTCAATAGTCATGTAAGGGATATTAAAAGAAGTCATTTTTAGCATATCAGAAGTGATATGTAAGGAATTAGATCCTAGAACTTGTTCCATTGAATAGATCACATTTTCTAGATCAAGATTCATATAGTATATGTTCAATTTGGCCAACAGATGCATTTATTAAGAGCTTTCAAAGTTTACCTCTTCAAGACTGATCCTAGGTCCTTGGATTTGCATTGGATGGCTGTGATTGAGCCACATTACTTGTAGAGGGTCTTTGATGTCCTACCTCAAATTCTTCATAGGCCACATCTAGTCTTAGTTGGTCTAGCACTGCGGTGCAGCCCACCAGGAAAAGCCATCACTGGCCATCTCTCCATGGTGTCCAACCACTGGTCGTTGTCACCCGCTTGAGTTGCGTGTGGGTGGCCAGTAGAGGCCCATGCCTGCCAGCATGCTCATGAGTAGGTAAGGGCCATGGAAGTGAGTGCTGTTAGGGCCGTGTCTAGCCGGGGATGAAGGCCACCACAACCACTTTGGAGGTGTTGATCTGCACCGGTGGAGCTCGACGAGGTTGAAAGACTGAAGGATCTATCCCATAGTTTTGTGTGGTCAGAGGTCCAGGACTAGGTTTGTGGCAGCGATGGGCTGATGGAGGAGAAGTGACGCGAGGGAAGCCAACCTCGAATCTTCTGGATGACTTGTCGTCCATCACTGACTCATTCCTCTACATCACCTGGTACCATTGGTTGCTATCAAGGAGAAACATGGAGGATGCTATCCCTAGCCAGAGTTGATACAACTCTATGGATGAAGAAGGATGAAATGGAAGAAAAGGAAGGCAGAAGGGAATGGAAAAGGGCAGAAAAGATGGGGAAGTGAAATAGTAGAAGAGGAGAATAAAATGGGATCATCAATTTAAGTAAAGGAGGTCGAGGTATCAGATTGGCCAAGCAAAAAGGGGTGGGCAATACTGTTGTACCTTATATGACACAAGATAGATGATGACTAGGAGTTTTTGGATTTGGGTCCACTATAGACCGAGTGTCGATCCAAAGGATGGGAGTATGGATCCACTTCTCTTGAAATAGAGCTTTCTAATTGGCCGAGAGGGGGTGCCACAGATTGCCGACATGTTTAAGTGAAGGGGGCACTGATTCAACCCTATTTTAGGGCTTCTTCTTGTGTCATATTGTACAATCACATCTATACCTATTAGATTACATGTTATTCCTCCCAATATGCTTATTTGTGTAAAATCCACTTATGGACATTATTTGTATGTTTTTCAAGCATTTGGACCACACTTGATGGAAGAGAGAGAAGGAGTGATCCTAGGGCTTCTCTACCCTTGGGGAGGCCCAAAGTGAAGTGTGATGCTCCCTCAACCTACCCCTAGTGGCCAAAGATCCATTGAAGCAAAGATGTCTATGAAAATCCAAATAACAAAGTCAAAGTGCTGATCTAAGACCCAACACGGCCGTGGTACCATAGAACGACCATGCTAGGTCACTTGCAAATCAACAGAGTCACCCCCAAGTCAAGATGAAATCACCACGACCATGCCACACAGAATGGTTGTGGTGAACTGAGACAGAACGGCTGTGCTGCATAGTACGACCGTGCTATCCGTGGTGACCACCAAGATGATGCCAATTTCAATGCAAAAATGACCACCAACCTGACATTTAACCATTTAAATTCACACAATCATTCTACCCCACCATAACTGTGCTCACCCCTACCCACCAAGGATGTGGTGATCCACCACGACCGTGCTACTCGCAAAACCTACCCATTTTTCCACTGCTTTACCCATATTGCCCCTACTTAACCTAGTGCTTCCACCCACACCTATATATACGTAGGTGGCGGCTGGGGCATGAGGTTAGCTACCCTACAACCACTCTAGCCTCCCCATTTTCATCCTCCATCCATTCCCACCTCATTCCACCTCCATTTCACCATTTCCACCACCAAAACACTAGTTTTCCATTGTTTTCACACATTTCCACCATACATCCATGCCATTCACCTACCTTGGAGGAGGGAGATCGAGCTACAACTCCTAGGAGGTGGAGAAGGAGGAGTCTTCACAGAGCTCATCATGGCTTTTCACTCTCTACTCATTCTTTCTCCTTTCTTTTTGTATTTTGCTTTGTTATGAGTAGCCAGGCCCCTTGGGTGGGCTGTTTGGGGGAAATTATGGTACTTTGATACCATGTTGGTGGAAAATGACATGTAAACTTTGTAATTTCATTTGTTAATGATTATATTCTATTTCTATCTCATTCTCCATGAATTTCGTGTTGGTTTGTGTGTGAAATCACCTAGGAATTTAGGCAAATTGCTTATATGTGTGAATTTTGGGATTTGCCCCTAGGTCCAATTCTTGGATATCCCTAGGTTGCCTCCCATCTTCCTACATTCTAATCAATCTCCTTAAACCTAATTGAGAGATCTAATTAGCTAGATTAGATAATTCTAGTACAATTATCATGGATCCTTCTCAAGGCTAGAATGTGGGGGAATTGGGGTCCCAAGCCCTAATCTAACCTCCCCATTACTACCCTCGACCCCTAATTGCCCTAGGAATGTATAATATAGAAACCTAGACTTTATTAGACTCTAATTGAATTGAACCTAATCCCTAACCCAATTGATCCTCGTAAGTGTAGTAGGGGGTGTTAGGGACTAGTTCCCCTATGCACAACCTAGCATATCCATAGCCAGTTAGTAGCTTATGTTAATTCATTAGACTCTAACTTGTTGTTTGGTTTGGATAATCTAAATGGAATCACAATTTTCATATGTCACCCCCAAATTAAGTGATAAGTTCATACCCCTAAACAGCCCATACCTCTCTTTATTGCTTTAAACCCTAGTTTTGTGCTTGCTTAGCTTAGTTAGCTCTTTTCTTGCTTAGTTAGCTTCTTGCTTTGTTTTTTCTCAGTTCTTGTTAGTCTAGCTCTTTAACTACTCTTTTTCTTGTCTTAGTGTAATTTACTTTTTCATACCTAGCTTAATCCTATCTTGCTTGTTTAGTCTTAATCTAGTCTAGGGTTAACTTAGATTTCATTCCCGCCTTTAATTGCTTTCTTGCTCACCTAGTTTAACAAAATCACCATTAAAACCCTTAACCCTAGTCTCTACAGTAGGAACCTAGCGAAACTAAACCTAGCTCTAGTGCCTCCTTTTTCCTTGTGGATCGACCCTATACTTATCATCTTCCTATACTACGACACGATCCTGTATGCTTGTGGGTGTAGTTGTTTTAGTGTGAGTAGGTGTTAAGTTAGGTTTTATAAATATCGAAAGTGAATCCACCGTGTGTGTCTATTTGTGGAGTTGCATCTATTCAAACTCCAATTGAGTAGTGTGTAACACCATTGGAAGAAACACACCAAGCTTTCTGGCACCATTGCCAGGGATCGAGACGCTCAACCTAGCTAGTTAGTTTTGCTTTGACTTTTCCTACTACCCTCATCATTTCTATTTTTTATTCATTATTCTTTGCATTCTTTGTGTATATTGGTTTACTAAATTGTTCTCTTTTGTTTGGTTGTGCTTTGTGCATGTGACAAGCCATTTGGGGGAGACAAGATGGAAGGCAAAACTACACTTCACAAGCCACTTCAAGACTATTTCATGCCTAGCAACTAAAAATCGCCAATTGCTAGTAGGGTTGATCAGATGCCAGGGGAGAAATTATCCATTCCTCCAGGTCTTCTTGGGATCCTGGCCATATTCTATGACTCAGAGAGTGAGAACCCCTACAAACAATTGGATTCCTATCTTGAAGTATGCTCCACCTTCAGGACATCGACAACAAGTGATGATACAACCAGGCTAACTTTTCTCTCCTTCTCCCTCAAAGACAAAGACAAAGAGTGGTATGATTCAAGAAGGGACATCACAAGTTGGGGAGAGATGAAAAATGCTTTCTTGTGGAAATTCTACTCTATAGCAAAGTTGACACAAATGCGGCGTGCCATAGCAAGTTTCAGTCAAATAGATAATGAGCAATTCCACGAGGCTTGGGATAGATTTCAAAAGATGTTGAGAGAATGTCCACATCATGAGATCCCTTTGTGGCAGCTAGTTCAGTCCTTCTACTCTGGTCTATCTCATGCAAGTCAAGCTACATTGGATTCTTCTTGTGGGGGAGTTTTTATGGCTAAACCACCTGAGGAGACATAGCCCTTGTTTGAGAGTTTGGCAGAAAGTTCAAGGATAAAAGCTTCTAGTATGGTTAGTGGTAGTGACCTATCTTTTGGTGTGACATCTCCAACTCATGATGATTCAAGCCCACAATTGATGAAAATGTTTGGTGAAATGGTGAGTTTCATGAGAAACCAAGTGACCAAACCTCCTTGTCATTCAATCAATGCTATTGAGTTCTATGGGGAAGAAAAGAAGACACCTCACTCCTATAGCTACCAGGAACCACAAAGTCCCACATATAGCTCAAGGTTTGAGGAAGAGGTTCTCTCTAGATTGAAAGTATTTGATGATGTTCATAGAGATGTTGCAAGGTTAGAAGAGAGAATAGAGCAACTATCTTACATAATTGCTCTCCAAGAAGAAAAATTGTCTTCAAAACCCATCATGAGCCACCATGAAGCAAGTAGACATATGCCTTCTTCCCATGTTTTCTATAGTACACCCCACATGAAAGTACATCACATTCACTCCTTCCAAGGCTATTCCAAGGCTTACACTCCTCCACCACCTCCCTCACCTCAAATTTCCCAAAACTTCACTTTCCAACCCCAATTCTCTCCTCCCCCTCAATTCTCTTCTCCACCTCAATTTCAACCCCAAGTGTCACCTCCACCTCCTACATAGACACAGCTAGCCCCCCTTCTCCACCATGAGCAAGGTAGTGCTATGACGATTCTAAGGAGTGGGAAAACTCTTGAGAAGCCTGCAAGTCAAAGCAAGGTTGATAAAGCAAAGCAAAGGCAGCCAAGTGGTGACATTGTGATTGATATTGCTGAAGATGATGTTGTGATACCACATGTTGAGTTTGGGATTCCATGTGATCCACCACATACCCCTTTTGTAGGTCCTACCATCCCTAGTGTTCCACCTCATGTTCATGCAAGTACGACAAAAACTAGTGATCCTCCATTTGTAGAAGCACTAGATGAGCCACCCAAATTTAAAAGGAGGCAAAAGCACAATGTTGATATTCTTGAGGTGTTTCACCAAGTGAAGGTGAACATTACACTTTTGGATACTATTAAGCAAATCCCATCTTATGCCAAGTTCCTCAAGAACCTATGCACTGTGAAAAGAAGGTCAACGAGGAGGATTCCAAAGAAGGTGAGATTAACTGAACAAGTGAGCTCCATCATACAACACTCACTTCCCATTAAGAGAAAGGACCCAGGAGCCCCACTAATGAATCCTCCAGAATCATCCTCACAGTCGCCAATTCTAGGGATTTTGTGCCTCATATTGACTGGATTACCCTTGTTTTGGTTTACTTTAAGTATCTCTTCAGTTTTGTGTAAATAGTGCATTCCTAGTTCTAATTACCCTAGTTTCCAGTTTATTTGATCTCATTCCCCCCTACTCACATTCTCTCTCCTTCGCTGATCATCCTCAACCATTACCAATGGTCATGACCCCTACATCATTGACTTTAACGGTCTCAAGACCGTTTGAGCCCATACGGTCTCAAGACCGTTTGAGCCCATTCGGTATCAAGACCGTTTGAGCCCATTCGGTCTCAAGACCGTTTGAGCCCATTCGGTCTCAAGACCGTTCGATCCCATTCGGTTTGAAGACTGATAGGCCAACAGAGACCTTTTGGAGCCTAACTCAAGCCCGTGCAACAATAAATCAATATCATGAAGCAAAACAATATCCACGACCGTGTTTGCCATGCCACGGCCGTGGCACATCGCCAATAATGCCAAGTCTCCACCTGCCACGACCGTGCTGGTCACTCCACGACCGTGGCACATCGCCAACAATGCCAAGTATTCTCACCCGCCACGCCCGTGCAAGGCGGAACGGCCGTGGGGATGTAGCCTCACCACGACTGTGGTGTCACGCCACAGCCGTGGCACAACACCATCAGAGCCCAAGTTCTCACCCGCCACGTCCGTGCAAGGCAACACGACCGTGGGACATCAACATCACCACGACTGTGGTGCCTCAACACTGCCATGGCGCGTCGTTGCCTACCTCGCGCCACCTACTGTAGTGCCGCATGCGGCCTAAGCACCTGCAACTATGGCACCTCTATCATTCACAGTAGCCGCCACCATAGAAGGGTCACAAGACCATAGGGAGGTAGCAGACCATATGGCCGAGGACTCAAGATCGCTTAGACATGATCCAGCAGACCGATCGCGGCCAGTCCCAGACCGTTTGGAGGAAACGCACGGTCCCAGACCATTTGAGAAGAGCTCACGGTCTCAGACCGTTTACAGCCACCACATCAAACCGTTTGGAATCGTGATCATGCCAAACTGTTTGGCCGCGAGGGACCAAGCAGCGCAGAGACCGATTGAGACAGATCGTTTGGGCCATCGCCGAAGACCGAATGGTCACTTGCGTGAGGACCAAATGAGCAATGTTGACCATTTTCTCTAACACTGTCAAGACTGTGAGCGCAGGACCGTGTAGGCAAAACTGAGAAGCATCTCACGGTCTCAAGACCTTAAAGTCTCTTTCGGTCTCTCAAACCGTTTAAGGCTAGAAACCGTATGGACCAAGATATTTAGGCAAATTCCAGATCTAACCCAATCCTTCCAAGACACATGCCAAGCTTATAAATAGATGGGAAGAGGCATGGTCTTGGGCATCTATCTCACTACGGCCCAAGGCTGCCGGACTGGGACCAGAGCCGGAAGTCCAGAAGGCTGCTCCACTGCCAGCCCACTTCCACCATTGCTCCTCCATAGTTCCACCTCATTCAACTCGTGTAATCCTAGAGGAAGACATGAGAAACAAGGCGGAGAGATAGACGTCATCGACTACGACGGAGCAGTCCCGGAGACTGTGACGATCTACATCAGGCTATCACAGATCTACTCTTCTGCTCCGACAATGCTTTCTTTCTCTCTCTTCTCTTTCCTTGTTGCTCCCTCTATGAGGAGCAAGTAGTTTCATCCACTGGGGTGTGGGGACTAGCCCCTCTACCCATGTCTTGTAATCTGTACTAAAAGATGTTATCTTTCCGATTCAATACTAAATCGTTTCATACATGCTTGAATGTTGGCCGCGTTCTTGTATGCATCTATTGTCTTTCATTGCGGTTTGTCTATAACTGCTCTTGGGACTTGAATATTGATTTAGTGTTGGTTTTTGGTGTGCGTATCCACCGCACATCCATTTTGGTATCTAGGAATGCTTCCCGAGGGATGGAGTAAACTCACCTCCATCGTTGCACTTCTGCACTATGAAATGGAATCAGTTGACGTACGGAAGTGCAACCTTCATGGGTCGAGGAACACATTCTGCGAAGGGAGTGGTGCAAGGTATTTGACCATTCGTTCGGGAATGGCTGACATTGCAACACTCCCACATTTCTCGTAGCTATTTCCTCGAAAGAGGGATAGTCTATAAGGATACTAATCGAATTGATGATTATCGCTCGCTTGTTAGTTTTCCGATGCACGTTTCATGAGGTTGAGTAAGGTTATTTCTTCAGAGACTACATCTCTTCATTGACACATAGACATGTATCGGATGAGAGTTACTCAACCCGTGAAGGATGTGTGCATTATTCTTGTCCTATAAGACATCAATATTGTATAACATCCATGTATCTTACTTGCAAGCCTTGCTATGATTGGTACATGTACAATACATGTGTAGTGGTGGTGAAAACCCACATCACCCCAGTGATCCATCATTATTTGCTAATCTTAGATTTTAATCTTCAAACTAGTTTTTATTCTTGCCTTTTCTTTTGCATGTTTTAGGCTAACTAACTCAAATCAAACTCTTGGTCTTAGATGATTAACTTGGATCGATATGAAACGAGAAAAAGGCACTCAGATTCTTAACGTTGTCCTTTGGGTTCGATCCTAAATCTGTACTATGATAAGGCTTCCACACTCTTGTGGGTTTGGAGCATTTATCTAGCACCAGTTGTAGGTAAACCTAGAGAGAACATCAACTCCCTAGGGTTTTTGGTGCACATTAGGACTTCCATTAGAAGAGTAATCTCTTGATGTAAGTTTTAGCTCCATCAAAAAATGGCACCGTTGCCGGGGACAACGGTGTAAGAATCGTCTTTTTTGAATTCCGTGTCAATTTAGGTTTCTCTAGGGTTTTCCTTTTTCTTTTCTAAAACCTCAAAAGTGAAGGACTTAATTTTGCATATCTTCTTGGATTTGAAGTGGTTGGTCAAACTTGATAAACTTTTTCTTTGGTTTCAAGTACCAACTCTCTTCAAAATGAAATAGTCGACACAACCAACCGTTAGATGTCGACTATGTGGTGACCATTCTCATACATCGATTTACTACTTCAACGTCCCCCCTCTCTACGTGATGGCTCTGCATCAAGTAATTGCGAATCGTATAGTTGGGAAACTCAAGGCAGCTTCCTCATACAACTATGGACATAATGCAAGTTATAATCCATATCACCCTGGAGGCTACTACGAAAAACCTAACTATGGTGGATTTCAAGGCATAGACTGCAATGTTGGAGGGAACCTGGAAAACAATGCAATTTAATACTATGATGAGGAGAACTATTATCAACATCAACCCAACGGGTGTCACGAAGAGTCTTCTTATGGAGATCAATGTACGTTAATGAAAGACCTACGTGCCTTACAGACATCAGTGGCTCAACAACTAGCTGATCAGACATTTGCGACCAAAAAGTTGATAGACGATCTTGATCAACTTATGCAATTTGTCAACGACTCTGACCAACATGTAGAACAAGCACCAATTTCAACTAAACACATCCCTAGTCCACATGTTGATTATGATGATGATTACGAAATCATGTGGGATATGCCTTCCAATGATCTTCAAGCGTCAGTGCAGGGTGAGGAATCATCCTCAGAGCTAATAACTTAACTCAAAGAAGATTTCTTCACAACATCACAAGAGAAAGAATCATTTTCCGAACCAAGGTCTGACTCGGATAATGATTCATGCACTATGCTTTAAGATGAAAGGTTGAGTAGCCAATACGGGGATTCACTACAGTCAGGAGATCAATTGGAGATAAACTTCAACACTCACCTACCTTCTGACTTCATAGACCCAGATCCAACTATTGAGGAGCAATTAGTAATGATCGACTCCCTCAATGACAAAATCTCTTCAACCTCAGCTGTCTCATCAATGAAATCCATAGAAGAAGGGTTTATGTCACAAGAACTCTACACTCCTTCACAGTCAGACTCAAAGGAATATATGACTGATTCGAACGAGGAGATATCTTTTATGCAGGAGACTCAACTAACCCCATCACTGGAACATGATCTAATTTGTCCTTATAAAGAAGTTTCTGATCATTCAACTGATCTAGAAACAAACTTTGAGGAGGTAACTGATTAAGATCTTGACTCAAAAATGGATCATGCTACTCTCACTGACCCTGATGATGATAAAGAATCATGGGAGGAGGATGGATCTCATGATGAATCTATGACCGACCCTTTCCATGAGATGATGTTAATAGAGCTACCACCTCTACAAGAAGTCCAGACGAAGCCAATTATCAAACAAGAGCATGATCTTTCTATTGAACCTCCTTCTAGTCACTTGAACAAGTCGATAGTGAGCTATGAAGAGAAACATGAACCATCTATTGATTTTGGAATTGATTACGATATTTCTGTAGACTCTTGTAATGACAAAAAGGATGTGTGGGAGGACATCGAGCCACAAACCCATCCTCTTAGAGCAATTCACCCCTATGAAGAAGCTCCTCCTAAGCTACTACATATTCAAGAGAATGAGATACTTCCATTATCTGCACAAGATTTCATTCTTCCCATAGTGAATCTTCCTGAGCACTTAATTGGACTGGAGGAGTACTATGAAGAAGTACCGGAACAACAACCTGACTCAGAAATGGAGTATTTTAGTCCCAATATTGAAGAAATAGAGTCATCGAGAGATTCTAGTCCTCAAAACATTATGTCATGGACTAATCCCTTCCATGAAGAAACATCATTGGAACCTCTACCCTGGAATCCCATGATTCATTTACCCGAGCAAGAGTTCGTTTTACCAGTCGAATCCTCTTCTAGTTACTTAGATGAATTAAGGATGTTCTATGAGGAAAATTCTGAACAAAATTTTGAAAATAAGAATGACGTTCTCATCAATCTCAACATTGATAAAGATGATGATACTTCTCAAAATAACTCCTCTGATGAAGAAATGTCATCCTGGCTACCATATCCTACGCAAGAAAAGCCAGATGATGAAATGAAGCCTGAACCGGATCCGCCACCTGATCCAGGACAGGAGGAAGTTCAAGTGGCCGACCCTCAATCAACTGCTCTAGATTGTGAAGAAAGTAGTTTTACTTTGAACTTTGAGGGCGAGCCACAACTGGAGGATACAAGTAGGCATGACTTCGATTATTCACCTAGTCCCCCAGTTTGGAGTGCGTATATTCCACCTCCCCCGCTGATGGGGGAAGGTCTCTGGATTCTTCTAGACGGACAAAGAGGTGAAAGAAATGTGCATCCAAGTCATCCATAAAACTCGTTTGAGTTGCAATGACCACCCAGTCAATAAGTTATTCAGGCCACTTCCTCGCTCTCGGCACCGGCTATTATGAGACATCATTGCCAGACCTTCTTCCAACTACAAGGACCGCCTGGTTAACACTGTGCAACCCTTCCCCTCCATCTCGAACCTAGTATTTGTTCAGAAATGGGCAAACTCATAAGTTCGAGGTGGAGGGTGGGTGGTATGACTCTCACTCCACCCCCCTACCTTTACTTCTTTCTGTTTCTCTATTCTAAGTTCTTTTTCACAATTCTTCCGCTTTCTCATTTTTCTTCTTAAAAGAAAGCCTTTACCTAGTTGGATTTAGCTTTTTGAATCTATGGTCATCATCTCTTTTCGTTGCAAATCCATGACAAACAAATGCTTAAAACTAGCTGATAAATGATTTCATCATGTATAGCCTAAGAACCCTAATGTCATATCCTTAAAAAGATGATAAGCTTCAATAAGACTGAGACAGATCAAATGCATCGTGCCTATAACTGATTAATGGATCTGTTGTACTAAATTCTCATTTGAAGTTCTATCTTGTCACTTTTTGAGCAGAGTGTGATGGAGAAAAGGAACCCGTCATATGGAATCGCTAAGCAAACAACATCATGATCTGAACTCTCTTTTACACTTCTTCCTTAATTTTCATACCCCTCCACTCACCAATCATGCCAAATCTTTAAGTCGGTGTGGCACGCCACACTCCTTTTGTAACACCCCTGACCTGGGTTATGAGCTAACCCTAGGTGTTTTGCCTAATTATGAAATTTTATGGTTGTAATTATCCTTTAGTATATAATTAAAGCTTTTATGGAACATATGTTTCCATTTCTGTCCCTTATAAACCAATGTTGAAGTATCATTTGCAATATAGGGACTTATGTGCAATTTGCCCAATCAGAGGGGTTAACTTGCAAATTTCACATGTTTATATGTTCCTTTAATGTTGAGACAACATAAGAATGAATATGATGAGGTTTAAGGGATTTCCCAAGCTTGAGCACCAAGGTGCAACTGTGGAAGCAACCCCTGTACTTGAAAACCCTAAATTGGTGTAAAATGCAATTTACCCAATTTAAGGGATGCAACTTGTAAAATATATCATCTAAAGCATCTTTTATGACTCTTGGCATCATTTAGAAGAAAAATGATGAAAAGGTCACTTCATGTGAAAAATCATATAATAAAGAACACCTTTGTGATTGAATAATCAAGGTGTATGTATAATAGCCCTTTTATGTGTATACTTTAGTGATGGGTTGATCCTCTTTGCCTTCAATTCTTGACCTTAGAAGGAGTTTGTCCTTAGAAATAATATGTGGGGACGTGCAAGGAAGAAAGGAAGGACTTAGATGAGAAATGAAGAAAGCATATGTCCTTATGTTGAAATTTCACCTAAGTATATATACTACCTTTCTCACTTAGCAAGGGAACGATCCTCTTCCTTTCATTTCTTTTCCCCTTGCTCAAAAACCGACTAAGGCTAAGCTCTGGAGTAGAGAAGGACGACCAAGGGCCCTAGGTAAGTTTGGATCATCCCTTTCTCTTGAATTCATGGAGGAAACTCATTTTCAAGGTTGAATTCATGGCTAGCTCACTTAGCTCTATCTTTCTAGCCATCTCTTCTCAACTTTGCTTGGAGGATTCACCTTGGCCGACCTGTGGAGCTTCTAGGACGCCATTAAAGTCTTGGAGCTCGAAAGCTTGGATCTCAAGGAGCAAGCTTTAGGCGGGTTTTATAACTCTAAACTTTATGCTTTGATTATACATCCTTTCCTATGCATATAGTTGTTAGTTCTTCTTCTTTCATATCTTCCCTTGCATCCTTGCAAGCAAAATCGTGAAGAACTGCTACTGTTCTTAAGGTAGAAGATAAGGGCGTTAATTCCTATGCTTATCCACAGTTTTCCACTTTATCAAACGACCTCCACCATTTGCTCAAACGGTTTCAAACCGTTTGGTGGGCAAACGATTTCAGGGTCGTGTGAGGGCAAACGGTCTTCAAGACCGTTTGGTCCCGTTGACCAAGCAAAGACCGTATGGGAATCTTGTTCATAATTATGTAGGTTAATCACCCACAAAATTTGAGAGGTTAAATCCAAAGGAATCGTGAGATATAAGCAAATCAATTAGCAAAACCAATTGAATTAAGTTCTGATTTTCAATTTGTTTAATTTGCCCTTTTTGGGAAAACGGTCTCAAGACCATTTAAGATGGTTGACCAAACGTTGACCGTTTGGTATTACTGTTCATAATGATGTTAATTAACGACTCACCAAATTTAAGGGATTAATTCCAAACGAGTCATGAGTTGAAGGATGATTAATAGGGCAAACCCTAATTGAAATTAGTGCTGAATCTCCAATGAGTTAAGTTGAGATTTTGGGTTGATTAGCCCAAACGGTTTCAAGACCATTTGGGAATCACCCAAACGGTCTCAAGACCGTTTGGGGGTCACCCCAAGACCGTTTGGAGGTCTGGGGCAAGTATAGTTGATCAATTTAAGGTCCAAAGGTACCAAATCATATTGCAATTAAGTATTGATGTGATGATCAACTCAATAGATCAAACCTTGATGAATTTTCACTAGAGTCCAAAGGATGGATGGGCAAACGGTCTCAAGACCATTTGGAACTCATCCAAACGGTCTCAAGACCGTTTGGTCACAGCCCAAGACCGTTTGGAGGTCTAGGGTTTAGATAATCTAATGGTTTGAAGGTCCAATTGCAATAAGTTGATGAATTGATAAAAATGCTGATTTTAGACCTAATTGGAGTTCAATCCTAGTCTAACCGACTTGGTTTTTGGTCAAACTTTGGGCAAACGGTATCAAGACCATTTGGATGATGTCCAAACGATCTCAAGACCGTTTGGTCCAAGTTTGGGCCCAATTGGAGGTCAATTGATAGGTTCAACCTTGAATTGATTCACATTGTTGAATATTGATGACCATCCGATTTGAAACCCTAATTGAATTAGAATCAACCATAATTGGCTTTCAATTGAGGGTCAATTTGATGTCCAATTGATTAAGGCTAATCTTGGTTAACTCCATTTATAAGTGGTTATCATGGATTTGGTTAATTGAGGGGTTCAACACACATATCCATGACCAATTGTAACTTTTGAACCACTTTGGAGGTCCAAACGGTTTGAGCCCATTTGGACCAAACGGTATCAAGACCGTTTGGGCTCAAACGATCTCAAGGTCATTTGGACCAATCGATCTTAAGACACTTTGATCAAACGGTTTCAAACCGCATGAGCTTCAAACGGTTTGAAAGTCAAAACGGTCAACGCACCCAAACGGTCTCAAGACCGTTTGAGGTCAATCGGTTTCAAGACCGTTTGAGGGCAAATGATCTCAAGACCGTTTGACACCAAACAGTCTCAAGACCGTTTGGTGGTTGAAGGTTGAAACCGTTTGAAGGTTTTCAAGGTGGTTTGTACTTAATCAATTGATGGTGTAATTGGTTCAATGGTGATCCAATCTAAACCCTAATGGTAACCTAAGTCATTAAGGGACTAAGTGATTAATGAGTTGACCCATGATGGTGATCAATAGGTAAATTACCAAAATACCCTTGAGGGGTTTAATTGGGTAATACCTTGTTCTAGTCAAACCCTGATCACATGATAGTGATGTTTTGGCTTATGCTAGTCAATGAGGACTTAACCCAACTTAATCTAGAGTGGTGTTATCACCATCTACTAGTAAGAGAGAGAAAGTATCCTAAGAGAGAGAGAGAAAGTATCCTAAGAGAGAGAAAGTACCCATTTATGGTGGAAACTCAAGTAAGATACCTTCAATACACATGAATGTGCATGATTAGGGTATGATCCACCTATGTGAGATCATGGAAACCCTAATTATGATGTTTAGTGAATCTTAATCTTATCTAAGAGCTTTAATGATGATGTTTCTCATACATGATGATGTTATGAGTTCAATTCACCATGAGGTGAATAGTAAACCCTAAATTTAGGGTAATGACATGTGATGTGATTAGTAAACCCTAATTTATGGAGATGTTTATAAGGTAATACCTTTAAATAAAGTATAGTCAAATAAATGAGTATGATGTGTTCACACCATGATAAGATTGAGAAGTGAATTCATACCTTGAATTGATAATCGTTATGATGTTCAATAAATGTTGTATTTAAGGCAAATACTCACCATACCCTGGTATGCTTCCAAGGATGGTAGAGTTGCATACTAGAATTGGACTAATAATCCAAAAAGGAAATATTATCAATGAAGGATGGGGTATGTTAACCTTAGTCCTGTGTCATGCCTTAGGTATGGAACTTTGAGAACAAGTTAACAAATATAATGTCATATAAGAAAAAGAGATTTCAATAACCTTATTTTGTATAGGGTGAAACCCTATTTCCAGTTATGCTTTTAAGCATGAATCCTCATGTTTGAAGTATGAGATGAGGAAACAATATTCCTATTCAAAAGTAAAGGAAATGAATAACCCTAATTGATGAAAATTGGGGAAACTGATTCTTCTATGAGTTTGAAGGTATAACCTCTAGAATGAATTATTTACTGTTATCAGTTGAATTAACCATGCAGGTTGTCATGAGATGATGATCATATCCAGGTATGGATTATGAAACTACATTCATTGAAAGCATGCTTTAGCTTTAGGAATAGTAGTATATCCTGATGCCTTGTTGAGTGGCATCCTATGAATTAAATGGGCTGTAAGAGCCATAAATACCACCAAGGTCATGCTTTATAGATGACTTGTGATGATTGTTTTGAGAAATGATGATTGATAAGAGTTAGGCTTGTTACATTTAGTATTCTCATTTTATAGCTGTTATGCCAATGTTATTGTTTGAAGAACAATGTATGGTGTTGAAAGAATACTGAATGTACCTAACTAATCAAGTGAAATGTAGAGCCCTGATCATAGATCCATCATTGTCAGAGACCAAATGATGGTGAAACAGGTTTTCCCAAGGGAACTCCTGGATCACATACTCTTGAGTATGTGGGGGAAATGGATGCGTAAATCCTTACATCCTAGTGTAGGAATTGATACCGTCAATCCTTCACTACAAAACCAAATGGTGAGATGTATCACAAGTCTCCCAAAGAAAACACAAACACCACATCGGTGAGAGATAAACAAGAAATCTTCCGATGATGAAGAGAGTACAGAACGCCACTGTAACTCTAAAATAGTGAAGGACCAGTTTACCCTGGTAAGCTATAACAAAAGATGTCCTGCCAGATGTCTAGCAAACAATCCTCTAACTGACTGAGGAAGATGAGGTCTTAAGAATCCGACTCTTTTAATGACCTATGTATGATACTGATGTGACTTCTTAGCGATCAGTTGGAGTATGAGTGGTATGCCTCATCTCCACAGGGCAAAATATTGTTTGTAAAACATAATCAACCGCATAGTATATCTGCTTAGGTCTAACTACGAGGAACAATGTTTGGTGTTACATTGTTTACATTAGTGATCTGTTCAGATATTTTGTATACATGTCCTTTATATGCTTTAAAGACATGACTGCTTAAGTAGAAGTTGCTTCACTTGTTATTAAACCTGCTGTTGTATGATTTATGTTATAATAAAGCTTCTAGTTGAGAGTTATAACTCTCGCTGGGACAATTTGTATATTGTCTCACTCCGTAGATTTTAACTCTTTTTAGGTGTTCGCCGAAGACGAAGGAGACCGTTTAAGAATGAGCAACAATGACAACAACAGTACCAGGGGCAGCAGTGAATCTCAGGTGGAGATACTGGCTGCTGAGTTATGTAGTTAGATAGTCCTATACGTCTCTGTACTCTCAGGTTCTAGGAATCAATGGTTTGAGTTTTTGGTGTTGGCTCCTGAAGATTTTGAATCATGTTGTATATAACTACTCAAGAAGTGGTTTAACAGAGATGGAAACTGTTTACTTGGTTTCTTATAAAAAGGAATTTTATAATTTCCAGATCTTGTCTCAAAAATTTTAATTTCCAGTAATTTTTCATATTCCGCAACTAATCGAACATTTCCGCTAAGTTTAAATCGTGTTATATCGTGGTTTTGGAGATCGGAGCCCACAATTAAGTGGTATCAGAGCTCTATGTTCGCCGAGTCTACAGAGACATAGGACTTAGGATGTCAAGTCTGTCTTTAGTGTTTCTTCCTCATCTAATAGAATCTTCTGCTCCTCAGGAGAAGAAGATATATAAGGATGAGGAGTTTGTTGCAGAAGGCAACAACGCTACACCCAGATGGAGTGCACAGGAGCAAGTAGTAGAGGAACACTTACCTAAGGTTCCCCTAGTTAAACCAACCATGATAAGGAATCCTTCCTTAGGAATCACTGTTGGAGAATTTAGGGCAACCATGATGTACCTAGTGGATCAAACACTAGCAGTACAAACCAGATTACCAGCTCCTAATGATGATGTTTTGGATATCCATAGGATATGTAACCCTCAGCAGCAGGTTGAAGTAGAAGTAAATGATGAAGCTTTGAACTCAGAGCAAGCCTATGCGCAGCCTCAGCCTGATGAATCAGTCCACAGTAATGTAGGGATTAGAATACAGCCAGAGACCAGGACCTGTTATAACTGTGGGAAGCCTGGACATATCAGATCTAATTGTCTAGAAAGGATATATAGAGGAAGAATTGAGAAAAGGCCTATTCAAATCTAGAAACAAAGGCCTGGAATTCCCAAAAGGAAGAAGTTTCTGATGTCCCCAACACAACCAGGACCTAGTACATCAAGGCAGTGGTTATCCAGAAAGGGTAAGGAACCCTTTAAACCACTACAACTGGAGAGACGCTGCTACAACTGTGGAAAGGTGGGGCATTTGATGAAGGACTGTCGATCTAAGCCTGTCAATGTGACACAGCCTCCGAGACAAGGGCAACAGGGATCACAGAGAAGGCAATTTCAAGGAGCAGCTCGAGGACGTGGACAAGCGTCCCAAGCTAGATCATCTGCACCAAATCAACCACAAACAATAGTGAGGTTCTTTGCTATGAACCCACCTGATGCAGTGGTCGATCAACGGGTTGTGACAGGTCAGATGAACTTTTAAATTCTGATATGTCTAATTCCTGTGTAGTATCTGTTCTAATTGACCCGGGTGCTACACACTCTTTTATCACTCGAAGAGTGATCCGTAACTGCAATATGACATTCAGTCATAGGGTAGGAAGTTGTTGTTGGAGACTTCGTTGAGTGAGTATGATGTTATGCAGGAGGTATGATCTCCCTGCATCCTTTTCTTTTCTAATCATCGCATTCGAGTGGATCCAATACCTTGATATGCAAGGATTTGATAGAATCCTCGAGCCATGATTGATTAGACAAGATAAATGGTATTTCTTATAAATCTCTTTATGATCTTTTGGACAAGTTAAAATAGTAGTTGATTGAACTATTCTTTGATTGGTCTCATAAAAGATTTCAATGATGCATCAGATATAATCGTTTTATAATACATGTTTACTTCTATAAGAAGAAAATGTATTAAAGAATTGATCTGGTTATAGGATTCAGTAAAGTTAATAATTATGTTTGTAAGGATGGAAAAAGAGAAGGAACATAGTAATATACAAGTACATATTTTCTTACCTCAGTAATCATATACCCTGGCCAGGTATACAATTACTGATGATGAAGTAAATATGGAAACTTTGAAGTTGTTATCTTTTGATTACTCTGATCAAGTAGTCAATCTAAAACAACTTAAAGGGTGTCATAAGATAAGAAAAATGAGAATATAGAAGGTCAACCAAGATTAGTAATGGTTGAAAGAATATATGTAATGAGTAATGTTCCATGATAAAAGGAAGAAAGAGATATAAAGTTTTGATAACACAAGTAATTAATACCAAATTAAGAACGTTAAGAACATCCCTTGTTAGGGGTTTATGTTCTTAAATAAAGATAGAATTTTAAGAACATCCCTTGTTAGGGGTTTATGTTCTTAAAATAAACATATCTTCTCCAGAATGTCTGATAAATAAATCTTTGTTTGACAAGAAAACTTTTCTTTATGATAAGAATGTATAACTGATAAGATGGTTAATGCATATAATAGAGGGAGTTAGTATGCTAATTATCAGATGTGATGATAGACTCAGGGTGAAAAGGCCCTTATATGGTCTTGAATAAATATCAGGGCTTGAATTTGATCCTAAAGAATGTTGATCAAAATTCTATAACATCTCCCTGAAAATGATATGTTACCCAAGGATGTAACAATCTATATGCTGAAACGATATCTGCTTTCCCCTTTTCTTCCTGAGATTTCGGGGACGAAATCCTTGTTAGGGGTTTATGATTTGTAACACCCCTGACCTGGGTTATGAGCTAACCCTAGGTGTTTTGCCTAATTATGAAATTAGATGGTTGTAATTATCCTTTAGTATATAATTAAAGCTTTTATGGAACATATGTTTCCATTTCTGTCCCTTATAAACCAATGTTGAAGTATTGTTTGCAATACATGGACTTATGTGCAATTTGCCCAATCAGAGGGGTTAACTTGCAAATTTCACATGTTTATATGTTCCTTTAATGTTGAGACAACATAAGAATGAATATGATGAGGTTTAAGGGATTTCCCAAGCTTGAGCACCAAGGTGCAGGTGTGGAAGCAACCCCTGTACTTGAAAACCCTAAATTGGTGTAAAATGCAATTTACCCAATTTAAGGGATGAAACTTGTAAAATATATCATCTAAAGCATCTTTTATGACTCTTGGCATCATTTAGAAGAAAAATGATGAAAAGGTCACTTCATGCGAAAAATCATATAATAAAGAACACCTTTGTGATTGAATAATCAAGGTGTATGTATAATAGCCCTTTTATGTGTATACTTTAGTGATGGGTTGATCCTCTTTGCCTTCAATTCTTGACCTTAGAAGGAGTTTGTCCTTAGAAATAAGATGTGGGGACGTGCAAGGAAGAAAGGAAGGACTTAGATGAGAAATGAAGAAAGCATATGTCCTTATGTTGAAATTTCACCTAAGTATATATACTACCTTTCTCACTTAGCAAGGGAACGATCCTCTTCCTTTCATTTCTTTTCCCCTTGCTCAAAAACCGACTAAGGCTAAGCTCTGGAGCAGAGAAGGACGACCAAGGGTCCTAGGTAAGTTTGGATCATCCCTTTTGCTTGAATTCATGGAGGAAACTCGTTTTCAAGGTTGAATTCATGGCTAGCTCACTTAGCTCTATCTTTCTAGCCATCTCTTCTCAAATTTGCTTGGAGGATTCACCTTGGCCGACCTGTGGAGCTTCTCGGACGTCATTAAAGGCTTGGATCTCGAAAGCGTGGAGCTCAAGGAGCAAGCTTTAGGTGGGTTTTATAACTCTAAACTTTATGCTTTGATTATACATCCTTTCCTATGCATATAGTTGTTAGTTCTTCTTCTTTCCTATCTTCCCTTGCATCCTTGCAAGAAAAATCATGAAGAACTGCTACTGTTCTTAAGGTAGAAGATAAGGGCGTTAATTCCTATGCTTATCCATGGTTTTCCACTTTATCAAATGACCTCCACCATTTGCTCAAACGGTTTCAAACCGTTTGGTGGGCAAACAGTTTCAGGGTCGTGTGAGGGAAAACGGTCTTCAAGACCATTTGGTCCCGTTGACCAAGAGAAGACCGTATGGGAATCGTGTTCATAATTATGTAGGTTAATCACCCATAAAATTTTAGAGGTTAACTCCAAAGGAATCGTGAGATATAAGCAAATCAATTAGCAAAACCAATTGAATTAAGTTCTGATTTTCAATCTGTTTAATTTGCCCTTTTTGGGCAAACGGTCTCGAGACCGTTTAATATGGTTGACCAAACGTTGACCGTTTGGTATTACTGTTCATAATGATGTTAATTAACGACTCACCAAATTTAAGGGATTAATTCCAAACGAGTCATGAGTTGAAGGATGATTAATAGGGAAAACCCTAATTGAAATTAGTGCTGAATCTCCAATGAGTTAAGTTGAGATTTTGGGTTGATTAGCCCAAACGGTTTCAAGACCATTTGGGAATCACCCAAACGGTCTCAAGACCGTTTGGGGGTCACCCCAAGACCGTTTGGAGGTCTGGGGTCAAGTATAGTTGATCAATTTAAGGTCCAAAGGTACCAAATCATATTGCAATTATTTATTGATGTGATGATCAACTCAATAGATCAAACCTTGATGAATTTTCACTAGAGTCCAAAGGATGGATGGGCAAACAGTCTCAAGACCATTTGGAACTCATCCAAACGGTCTCAAGACCGTTTGGTCACAACCCAAGACCGTTTGGAGGTCTAGGGTTGAGATAATCTAATGGTTTGAAGGTCCAATTGCAATAAGTTGATGAATTGATAAAAATGCTGATTTTAGACCTAATTGGAGTTCAATCCTAGTCTAACCGACTTGGTTTTTGGTAAAACTTTGGGCAAACGGTCTCAAGACCGTTTGGATGATGTCCAAACGATCTCAAGACCGTTTGGGCCCAATTGGATGTCAATTGATATGTTCAACCTTGAATTGATTCACATTGTTGAATATTGATGACCATCCGATTTGAAACCCTAATTGAATTAGAATCAACCATAATTGGCTTTCAATTGAGGGTCAATTTGATGTCCAATTGATTAAGGCTAATCTTGGTTAACTCCATTTATAAGTGGTTATCATGGATTTGGTTAATTGAGGGGTTCAACACACATATCCATGACCAATTGTAACTTTTGAACCACTTTGGAGGTCCAAACAGTTTGAGCCCATTTGGACCAAACGGTCTCAAGACCGTTTAGGGCCAAACGGTCTCAAGACCGTTTGGGCTCAAACGATCTCAAGGTCGTTTGGACCAATCGATCTTAAGACACTTTGATCAAACGGTTTCAAACCGCATGAGCTTCAAACGGTTTGAAAGTCAAAATAGTCAATGCACCCAAACGGTCTCAAGACCGTTTGAGGTCAAACGGTTTCAAGACCGTTTGAGGGCAAACGATCTCAAGACCGTTTGACACCAAACGGTCTCAAGACCGTTTGGTGGTTGAAGGTTGAAACCGTTTGAAGGTTTTCAAGGTAGTTTGTACTTAATCAATTGATGGTGTAATTGGTTCAATGGTGATACAATCTAAACCCTAATGGTAACCTAAGTCATTAAGGTACTAAGTGATTAATGAGTTGACCCATGATGGTGATCAATAGGTAAATTACCAAAATACCCTTGAGGGGTTTAATTGGGTAATACCTTGTTCTAGTCAAACCCTGATCACATGATAGTGATGTTTTGGCTTATGCTAGTCAATGAGGACTTAACCCAACTTAATCTAGAGTGGTGTTATCACCATCTACTAGTAAGAGAGAGAAAGTATCCTAAGAGAGAGAGAAAGTATCCTAAGAGAGAAAGTACCCATTTATGGTTGAAACTCAAGTAAGATACCTTCAATACACATGAATGTGCATGATTAGGGTATGATCCACCTATGTGAGATCATGGAAACCCTAATTATGATGTTTAGTGAATCTTAATCTTATCTAAGAGCTTTAATGATGATGTTTCTCATACATGATGATGTTATGAGTTCAATTCACCATGAGGTGAATAGGAAACCCTAAATTTAGGGTAATGACATGTGATGTGATTAGTAAACCCTAATTTATGGAGATGTTTATAAGGTAATACATTTAAATAAAGTATAGTCAAATCAATGAGTATGATGTGTTCACACCATGATAAGATTGAGAAGTGAATTCATACCTTGAATTGATAATCGTTATGATGTTCAATAAATGTTGTATTTAAGGCAAATACTCACCATACCCTGGTATGCTTCCAAGGATGGTAGAGTTGCATACTAGAATTGGACTAATAATCCAAAAAGGAAATATTATCAATGAAGGATGAGGTATGTTAACCTTAGTCCTTTGTCATGCCTTAGGTATGGAACTTTGAGAACAAGTTAACAAATATAATGTCATATAAGAAAAAGAGATTTCAATAACCTTATTTTGTATAGGGTGAAACCCTATTTCCAGTTATGCTTTTAAGCATGAATCCTCATGTTTGAAGTATGAGATGAGGAAACAATATTCCTATTCAAAAGTAAAGGAAATGAATAACCCTAATTGATGAAAATTGGGGAAACTGATTCTTCTATGAGTTTGAAGGTATAACCTCTAGAATGAATTATTTACTGTTATCAGTTGAATTAACCATGCAGGTTGTCATGAGATGATGATCATATCCAGGTATGGATTATGAAACTACATTCATTGAAAGCATGCTTTAGCATTATGAATAGTAGTATATCCTGATGCCTTGTTGAGTGGCATCCTATGAATTAAATGGGCTGTAAGAGCCATAAATACCACCAAGGTCATGCTTTATAGATGACTTGTGATGATTGTTTTGAGAAATGATGATTGATAAGAGTTAGGCTTGTTACATTTAGTATTCTCATTTTATAGCTGTTATGCCAATGTTATTGTTTGAAGAACAATGTATGATGTTGAAAGAATACTGAATGTACCTAACTAATCAAGTGAAATGTAGAGCCCTGATCATAGATCCATCATTGTCAGAGACCAAATGATGGTGAAACAGGTTTTCCCAAGGGAACTCCTGGATCACATACTCTTGAGTATGTGGGGGAAATGGATGCGTAAATCCTTACATCCTAGTGTAGGAATTGATACCGTCAATCCTTCACTACAAAACCAAACGGTGAGATGTATCACAAGTCTCCCAAAGAAAACACAAACACCGCATCGGTGAGAGATAAACAAGAAATCTTCCGATGAAGAAGAGAGTACAGAACGCCACTGTAACTCTAAAATAGCGAAGGACCAGTTTACCCTGGTAAGCTATAACAAAAGACGTCCTGCCAGATGTCTAGCAAACAATCCTCTAACTGATTGAGGAAGATGAGGTCTTAAGAATCCGGCTCTTCTAATGACCTATGTATGATACTGATGTGACTTCTTAGCGATCAGTTGGAGTATGAGTGGTATGCCTCATCTCCACAGGGCAAAATATTGTTTGTAAAACATAATCAACCGCGTAGTATATCTACTTAGGTCTAACTACGAGGAACAATGTTTGGTGTTACATTGTTTACATTAGTGATCTGTTTAGATATTTTGTATACATGTCCTTTATATGCTTTAAAGACATGACTGCTTAAGTAGAAGTTGCTTCACTTTTTATTAAACCTGCTGTTGTATGATTTATGTTATAATAAAGCTTCTAGTTGAGAGTTATAACTCTCGCTGGGACAATTTGTATATTGTCTCACTTCGTAGATTTTAACTCTTTTTAGGTGGTCGCCGAAGACGAAGGAGACCGTTTAAGAATGAGCAACAACGAAAACAACAGTACCAGGGGCAGCAGTGAATCTCAGGTGGAGATACTGGCTGCTGAGTTATGTAGTTAGATAGTCCTATACGTCTCTGTACTCTCAGGTTCTAGGAATCAATGGTTTGAGTTTTTGGTGTTGGCTCCTGAAGATTTTGAATCATGTTGTATAGAACTACTCAAGAAGTGGTTTAACAGAGATGTAAACTGTTTACTTGGTTTCTTATAAAAAGGAATTTTATAATTTCCAGATCTTGTCTCAAAATTTTTAATTTCCAATAATTTTTCATATTCCACAACTAATCGAACGTTTCCGCTAAGTTTAAATCATGTTATATCGTGGTTTTGGAGATCGGAGCCCACACCTTTCTAGTGAAAACTAGAACTTTGCCGAACCCTAAGTTCGGTGTGGTGAACCAAACCTCTGTCAAACTCTAAGTTCAGTGTGGTAAACCACACAACTGCCGAACTCTAAGTTCGGTGTGGTACACCACACCTCTTTTTCCACTACCACTTCTTCCATACCCCTCAATACATAACAGGGGCGTATCACCTTATCATTTTAATTCAAAGAGTATGCAATGATGATTGTGCACATACCAAGGTTGATGAAAAATCTACCCTGATTCCAAAAAGAGGCCTCGCAGCCCAAAATTACAAAAAATCCAAAAATACCCTTTCTCCTAAGCCAAGTGAGAATGAATAAAAGCCAGAGTGTGACTAAAAACATGAGAGTTGTGCCCTGAATAAGGATTACCAATAAAGGTCTTGCCGGGCCGGTACATTAGCTGCCCTCACAAAGGCAGATGTGTCGCGCTCGGTAGCGAGATCCTAAGGCTCCAAAAATAACCCCTTACCTCCTATGGAAGAGGTAAGCTAGCCAAAAGCCTTAAGCCAACCTACACACACTTCTGAGTTACCTTTAGAAAAAAATCTGGTGTAAGGCTAAGTCAACCAGAGTTGTGCACAAAACACTCAAAATATCTTGATGAATTACCAATAATAAGGGTCTTGAGTCAATCAGAAAAGAGACTCTTATCTCTTGATCACACCTCTTTTCCTTCCTCTTTCATCGTACCGACACCCCAATCTCCTCCATTTCAACCTTTCTCTTAAAAACACCAGTGACGATCATATGCATGTGTGTTGATTCTGTGGGTCTTTTCAAAGTCTCATAAAACTCTTAAACATGACTAATACAACAAAGAGTGAGAAGGATATAATTCAGTAAAGTGAACTCATAAATGAGGATATCATAAGAAGTATTTCATGATCTGAGGAAGCCTTGATGCTATATGGATCTGAGCCACAAACAAAATTAAGGATGAGGCAATCACAAGATGAACGATTTCTTTGGCATCTATTTTAAGTTTTCCGTTCCTCGGGACGAGTAACGCTTAAGTTCGGTGTGAGGATGAATCCTCCAGATTCATCCTCAGTCACCAATTCAAAGGATTTCCGATGTTTTTGCCCTAATTTTGTTTTGCCTTTTTCTCTTATTTTTGTGAAAATTCTGACATTTGCACAAAGATGAGGTAATTATGAGACGAATGAGCATTTTGGCGACTGTCTTAGGCTTTTTCGTTCATCAGGACGAGCAACACTTAAGTTTGGTGTGGTGATGAATCCTCCAGAATCATCCTCACAGTCGCCAATTCTAGGGATTTTGTGCCTCATATCGACTGGATTACCCTTATTTTGGTTTACTTTAAGTGTCTCTTCAGGTTCATGTAAATAGTGCATTACTAGTTCTAATTACCCTAGTTTCCAGTTTATTTGATCTCATCCTCCCCTACTCACATTCTCTCTCCTCCGCAGATCATCCTCAACCATTACCAACGGTCATGACCCCTACAATATTGACTCTAACGGTCTCAAGACCATTTGTGCCCATACGGTCTCAAGACTGTTTGTGCCCATACGGTCTCAAGACCGTTTGAGCCCATTCAGTCTCAATACTGTTCGAGCCCATTCGCTCTGAAGACCATTCGAGCCCATTCGGTCTCAAGACCGATAGGCCAGCAGAGACCATTTGGAGCCTAACTCAAGTCTGTGCAACAATAAATCAAGATCATGAAGCAGAACAATCGCCACGACTGTGTTTGCCACGCCACGGCCGTGGCACATCGCCAATAGTGCCAAGTCTCCACCCGCCACGGCCATGGCGCATTGCCAACAGTGCCAAGTCTTCTCACCCTCCACGCCCGTGTAAGGCAGCACGACCGTGGGGCTGTAGCCTCACCAAGATCGTGGTGTCACGCCACGACCGTTGCACAATGCCATCAGAGCCCAAGTTTTCACCCGCCACGCCCATGCAAGGCAACACGGTCGTGGGACACCAGCATCACCACGACTGTGGTGCCTCAACACAACCATGGCACATCATCCCCTTCCTCTCGCCACCTACTGTAGTGATGCTTGTGGCCCTAAGCACCTGCAACTGCGGCACCTCCGTCATTCACAGTAGCCGCCACCATAGAAGGGTTGCAAGACCATAGGGAGGCAGCAGACCATATGGACGAGGACTCAAGATCGCTTAGATGTGATCTAGCAGACCGATCGTGGCCAGTCCTAGACCATTTGGAGGAAACGCATGGTCCCAGACCGTTTGAGAAGAGCTCACAGTCTCAGACCGTTTACAACCACCACAACAGACCGTTTGGAATCGTGATCATGCCAAACCGTTTAGCCGCGAGGGACCAAGCAGCGTAGAGACCGATTGAGGCAGATCATTTGGGCCATCGTCGAAGACCGAATGGTCACTTGCGTGAGGACCAAATGAGCAACGTTGACCATTTTCTCTAACACAGTCAAGACCGTGAGTGCAGGACCGTGCAGGCAAAACTGAGAAGCATCTCACAGTCTCAAGACCATAAAGTCTCTTTCGGTCTCTCAAATCGTTTAAGGCTGGAAACCGTATGGACCAAGATATTTGGGCAAATTGCAGATCTAACCCAATCCGTCCAAGACACATGCCAAGCATATAAATAGAAGGTAGAGGCATGGTCTTGGGCATCTATCTCACTACGGCCCAAGGCTTCCGGACTGGGACCAGAGTCGAAAGTCCAGAAGGCTGCTCCACTACTAGCCCACTTCCACCATTGCTCTGCCATAGTTCCACCTCATTCTACTCGTGTAATCTCGGAGGTAGACATGAGAATCGAGGCGGAGAGACAGACATCATTGACCACGATGGAGCAGTCCTGGAGACTGTGACGATCTACATCGGGTTGTCATAGATCTACTCTTCTGCTCTGATGATGCTTTCTTTCTCTCTCTTCTCTTTCCTTGTTGCTCCCTTTATGAGGAGCGAGTAGTTTCATCCACTGGGGCGTGGGGACTAGCCCCGCTGCCCATGTCTTGTAATATGTACTAAAAGATGTTATCTTTCCGATTCAATACTAAATCATTTCATACATGCTTGAATGTTGGCCGCGTTCTTGTATGCATCTATTGTCTTTCATTGCGACTTGTCTACGACTGCTCTTGGGATTCGAATATTGATTTAGTGTTGGTTTGTGGTGTGCGTATCCACCCCGCATCCGTTTCGGTATCTAGGAACACTTCCCGAGGGATGGAGTAAACTCACCTCCATTGTTACACTTCCACACTATGAAATGGAATCAGTTGACGTACGGAAGTGCAACCTTGATGGGTCGAGGAACACATTCTGTGGAGGGAGTGGTGCAAGGTATTTCACCATTCGTTTGGGAATGGATGACATTGCTACACTCCCACATTTCTCGTAGCTATTTCCTCGAAAGAGGGATAGTCTATAAGGATACTAATCGAATTGATGATTATCACTCGCTTGTTAGTTTTCCGATGCACGTTTCACAAGGTTGAGTAAGGTTCTTTCTTTAGAGACTACATCTCTTCATTGACACATAGACATGTACCGTATGAGAGTTACTCAACCCGTGAAGGATGTGTGCATTATTCTTATCCTACAAGACATCAGTATTGTATAACATCCATGTATCTTGCTTGCAAGCCTTGCTATGATTGGTACATGTACAATACATGTGTAGTGGTGGTGAAAACCCGCATCACCCCAGTGATCCATCATCATTTGCTAATCTTAGATTTTAATGTTCAAACTAGTTTTTATTCTTGCCTTTGCTTTTGCATGTTTTAGGTTAAATAACTCAAATCAAACTCTTGGTCTTAGATGATTAACTTGGATCGATACGAAATGAGAAAAAGACACTCAGATTCTTAACGTTGTCCTTTGGGTTCGATCCTAAATCTGTACTATGATAAGGCTTCCACACTCTTGTGGGGTTGGAGCATTTATCTAGCACTAGTTGTAGGTAAACCTAGAGAGAACATCAACTCCCTAGGGTTTTTGGTGCACATTAGGACTTCCATTGGAAGAGTAATCTCTTGATGCAAGTTTTAGCTCCATCACCCACTCATACCTAGCTACATAGGCGGACATCACATAGACATGCCCTTACTTGATTTGGGATCTAGTGTGAATTTGATGCCGTACAATGTCTATGTTGAGCTGGGCTTAGGCAAGTTGAAGCCGACACATTACACTCTCCAGTTGGCGGATAGATCCATAAAAGTGCCTAGGGGTAGAGTGGATGATGTCTTGGTGATGATAAATAAAGAAAAAGGTTTGGTGTTCCCGACAGATTTCATTGTACTTGATATGGAACCAGAGGATAGGAAGATTCCCATCATCTTGGTAAGGCCGCTCTTATCTACAGCTGATGCCAACATTCATGTGCGTAGTGGCACTATGACAGTCTCATTCATGGACATGAAGATCAACATCAACATGTACAAGACCCCAACTCAGAGAGTCCAAGATAGGGATATTGGACATGATCACTTCACAAGTCCAAATGGGAATTTGAGAGGACACCAAGGTGAAGAAATTAGTGATGATTATTGTGATGAAAGGGATGAGGAAAATAGATTGAGTGCAAATGAGGGATGCATGTTTTGTAAGAACGGACACATGAGAATTCCAAAGGGATGAATGAATGAAGAATCACCAAGAAGCCTAGCTGAAGGTAAGAAACTCAGCGCTTGTGGGAGGCAACCCACCTAGGTTTGGGAATTTTTGACCCAACCTTCAATTTTTGATACTTTTGCTTTGTTTTCACATTTTTCCAAGAAAACACACCACACACTTGTATTTGATCATTTTTGTGTAGTTTTGAGATGTACAGGTGAGAACAGAGTGAAATGAACAAGAATGTATGAAATTTTGACAAAGAATCAATGGAAGATCAACTTGAGATCAAAGTATTGATGTTTGAACAAGATTTGAGTATCATACTACAGTCACAGTGCCCACCACGACCATGGTGACATGGAACGACCGTGATGGTGTACTCACTTTCAACAGAGAAATCAGAAGAATTCAAGGAAATCAACCAAGTATAGAATCAGAGCATCGCGGCCGTGCAAGGTAGCACGACCATGCTACATGACACCAACACGGCCGTGCTGCGCAGCATGGCCATGTTGCAGCCTGATTCCAGCAAATTAAGTCAGAATTTTGCAAAATTCCAAGTCACTTGCTCATTTCTCCAAAGAACAGAACGACCATGCTCCCCACCCTAGCGCCCGTGCAGCCTTCCGCCCACCTTCTCCAACCCTCGAATCTTCACCAAATCACCCCCAAATGATTCCAAATCATTCCCCCACCATTTCCACTACCTTAATCTCCAGATTCCACCAATTTCCATCCACAAAATCACCATTTTCTCTCCATTTCCGCCCCAACCCCGTTTTTCGGAGAATCTCAAAATTTGTTAATTTCACCACCATTTTTGAGCAAGGATGAAGAAATTCACAAGGAAAGCAGTGGACAAGACTAGGGGTGTCATCTCCTATCAAAGGAAACCAAGGAACAACCACCCCCGGTTGACGAAGGCTGAATTGGATGCCTTGGTGGATCCTATCATGGAAGAGACCTCCGCACAACCACAACATGGGACACCGTCGTCATCGAGAGCATCACAACCACTACCGTCTGCTTCTCATCCCTCTATCTCATCTGAGAGACCTTCATCTTCAGTACCACGGCTGTTAGTTTCTTCAGCAGCGCAGTCGCAACCAGAGCCACAGCCACGACAACGTCAGCGACTCTTGCTTGATGAAGAAGAGGATGAAGAGATGCCAGATGCACGACAGAATGAGATAACACAATAGTGCCCCAACCATGGCCCGAGGTCACTACCGATAGGGAAAAGGAACCTAATCACCCGGAGTGTTTGACACACAAAGTGATAGCAACTTGCTATGTGTGCCAAGCAACAATGGAGGCTATGGGCTTCTACACCTATTTCCAGGGTCTGATGGAGAAGATGGGATTATTTGAGATCTTAACACTGCAACAAGAATCGTGTATTGAGCTGACTCGACAATTCTTTGCTACACCGGATAAAATGACTGATGAGGGCGAGAATGCCATTAAAGTGATGATTGGGGACAAGAGGTGGAAGATAACCTCAAAGCTTCTAAATCAGATTTTTGCCCCGAGTGAAGAGATGGCAGGCCTCCTAGATGGAGGAAAGACAGAGAATGACTCCCATTTCACATATCTAACAATTTGGAAATACTTCACCGGCCAGAGTACTTTTGTAGCGAGGAAATCCAAGACGAGTGCTATCCATAATCCATTCCTCTGCTATGTTCAGAAGGTGTTAGCAAACACCATCTTTGGTAGGTATGAGAACCAAGGCAGATGCAAAAAGAAGGATCTTTTTATACTTGGTTGGATGACTAAGGAGAAGCATGTGAACCTGGGAGCTTGACTTATTGATCATCTGAGGACAATCCCTTCTAAGAGCACAAATCCATTTGTAATGGGAGGGATTGTGACATCCATAGCCACTCCCTTAGGACATGCCGTGATAGGTTACACAAAGGCAGATGGAGGAAAGTTGGTTGACTTGCATTACTTGACCTACTCTTCCATGATTACAGTTGTGGAGAAGAAGATCATCTACCAAGTCAACCCACCATACCCAGGAGTCCCCTTGGAGCTTCCCTACCATACTCCACCCCTCATGGCACAATATGGACCCACATAGGATTTTTTGGAGAAATTGAGGAGATATGAGGAGGAGAACCCCAGAGGAGATGGCATCTCTGAGGTGGTTTTTATAGAGGGTCTAGGAGCAACTTCACAGACAACTGAGTAGAGACAGGCAGCGAAGGATAGAGTGGCACGACGAGTGAGACAAAGAGAGGAGAGAATAGGGGCATCAGAGCCACAATAGCCCTCCATGAATGCATATGATATGGGTACCATTCATGCACAGCTGGGGGGCATTCAGGCGACGCAAGATAGGATATTATGGGCATATGAGGGATTTCAGTGGACACATGATGCCATGTGGTTGGACCATCATCATATGCATTACCAGGTCAACCATCTTTACCAGTTCCAAAATGCCCAGGCCCAGAGGAACCCACAGTGGGGTGAAGACTGGTGGAGTTCTTTAGTAGCTTTTTTGGATAGTTATTTTCCTCCACAGTTAGACTATTGGGGTGCCTACTACAGACAGGGAGGAGCACCCCCACCACCCCCACCACAGTGATCGTCTACCCTATCAACCTAGACTTTAGTGTCATGCTGAGGACAATGTGATTCAAAAGTTTGGGGTGGTAGGGAGGTATGCCCTTGTTCCATTTTCACTCATTTTGCATCTCACCTACTCTTTACTTTTTGTTTGTTGTTTTTACCCTATTTGCTTGCTTGGATATCTAGTTTAGAGTCTACTGCTTTGCATACCTGCATGCCATGTAGTTTGCTTTCTTGTCATTTTTGTGTAATTTTCAATTTTTTTGTTCTTTTTTCCATGGCATATCATGTAGATTTTTTTTTGTAATTTTTGCATGTTTTAGATAGGATTTGCTTGTTTGCTACTTTAAGTTCAATAATGTAGGCTTAGATGTGATTGGAGGCAACTTGGCACTGTTTTGGCCAATTTTTCCCAAATTTGAGATTTCTTGTCTAAAAAGTGTGTTTTGAGCCAATCTCTACTGTTTTGAGTAAAAATGAAGACCTTTAACAAATGCAAGTGAAATGTCATGATTTATTGCTAAGTGGTATCAATGTTTGACTTTTTACATGTGCATCACCTCTCTTATGATTGTGATTGATTTGGTTGAATTGTGAGTTGAGCAAGCTTTGAACGCTTAGTGTTTGTGGAATTACTTGATTGATATATCAATTTCATCTTGTTCATTCATGTGGTGTGATATCTAGGATGAACTATTGGATTAATTTTCATGCAGGATGTCTTATGTAGAGAATCATACCAATGACCCCACTTTGACCTGACTATTCACTCACCATCTTCTTACCCCTCTGCCTCATGAAAGGATGCCAAAGTGCACATATCAGCCGTGGCCACCTCCAAAAGTTTGGGGGTGGCCACATCTACATCTCACCACTTCACTCTCATCACCATATGCCCTATCTACTCCAAGGGAAAAGAAAAAGAAAAGAAAAAAAATGCAAAAAGAAAATAAAAGGATGCTCCTATTTAAGAGCATTAAAATAAAGAAAAAATGAATGCTCTATGTAATAGCACTCAAAAAATCTTACCACAACCCTTTCGTCCACTTTCATACCCATTGAGCTAGGAAACATCAAACCTAGCTCATTTTGCCCTTTTCCGCAACCATGTGGGTCATTTGGTGTGATTTGAAACATAAGATTGAATGCATGAATGTGAAATAATACTCCTAGTCCTCCTTGATTAACACTACCATGAAACAGTTTACTCGAAACTTTACGCAAGAAATATGGATAACTTTTGTATTCTATGCGCTATATTTGAAGTTCATATGCTTTGTGATCTTTTCATGATTGGATTTTGAAAGAAGGAGAGGAGAGAGGTGAAATGCATGTACTCAGTCATCTTTGATCCCATTCAACAATAATCATCTTTTATATTGCATTTGTCATTTCTTATTTGTGGAAAATTTGTAGAGAGATTGAGTTGGAGCATACTTGAGGACAAGTATATTTCAAGTTTGGGGTGGTGATTCAACCCTATTTTAGGGCTTCTTCTTGTGTCATATTGCTCTTCAATCACATCTATACATGCGAGATTACATGTTATTCCTCCCAATATTCTTATTTGTGTAAAATCCACTTATGGACATTATTTGCATGTTTTTCAAGCATTTAGACCACACTTGATGGAAGAGAGAGAGAAGGAGTGATCCTAGGGCTTCTCTACCCTTGGGGAGGCCTAAAGTGAAGTTTGATGCTCCATCAACCTACCCCTAGTGGCCAAATATCCATTGAAGCAAAGATGTCCAAGAAAATCCAAAGAACAAAGTCAAAGTCCTGATCCAGGACCCAACACGACCGTGGTACCAAAGAACGGCCGTGCTAGGTCACATGCAAATCAACAAAGTCGCCCCCAAGTCAAGATGAAATCACCACGACCGTGCCACACAGAATGGCCATGGTGAACTGAGACAGAACGACCGTGCTGCACAACATGACCGTGCTGCACAACATGACCGTGCTATCCGTGGTGACCACCACGACCATGCCAGTTTTAGTGCAAAAACGACCACCAACTTGACATTTGACCATTTTAATTCACGCGATCATTCTACCCCACCATGAGCATGCTCACCCCTACCCACCACGGCCGTGTTGATCCACCACCACCGTGCTACTCACAAAACCTACCCATTTTCCACTACTTTACCCATATTGCCCCTACTTAACCTAGTGCTTCCCTCCACACCTATATATAGGTGGCGGATGGGGTATGAGGTTAGCTACCCTATGACCACTCTAGCCTCCCCATTTTCATCCTCCATCCATTCCCACCTCATTCCACCTCCATTTCACCATTTCCACCACCAAAACCCTAGTTTTCTATTGTTTTCGCCCATTTCCACCATACATCCATGCCATTCACCTACCTTGGAGGAGGGAGATTGAGCTACAAATACTAGGAGGTGGAGAAGGAGGATTATTCACTGAGCTCATCATGGCTTTTCAATCCTCTACTCATTCTTTCTCCTTTCTTTTTGTATTTTGCTTTGTTATGAGTAGCTAGGCCCCTTGGGTGGGCTGTTTGGGGGAAATTATGTTACTTTGATACCATGTTGGGGGAAAATGACATGTAAACTTTGTAATTCCATTTGCCAATGATTATATTCTATTTCTATCTCATTCTACATGAATTGCTTGTTGGTTTGTGTGTGAAATCACCTAGGAATTTAGACAAATTGCTTATATTTGTGATTTTTGGGATTTGCCCCTAGGTCCAATTCTTGGATCCATAGGTTGCCTCCCATCTTCCTACATTCTAATCAATCTCTAAGTGAGAGATCTAAGTAGCTAGATTAGATAATTCTAGTGCAATTAGCATGGAGCCTTCTCAAGGCTACAATGTGGGGGAATTGGGGTCCCAAGCCCTAATCTCACCTCCCCATTACTACTCTCGGTCCCTAATTGCCCTAGGAATGTCTAATCTAGAAACCTAGACTTGATTAGACTCTAATTGAATTGAACCTAATCCCACTAGTAAAAATTGGGCCATTATTCATGAGTGAGTCCTATCACAAACCCCTCTCTACATGCCCTCACAAATAGGGACGGTTGTGGGTTTGGCCCTCACAAATGGTCCGTGAGGAGAACTCACATGACACATACCAGTGGCCCTCACGAATACAATTGTCACAGACCAACTGACCCTCAAGAATGTTATATTGAGGGACTATTTAGCCTTCATAAATACATTTTTGAGGGACTATTTAGCCTTCATGAATACATTTTTGAGGGACTATTTAGCCTTTATAAATACATTTTTGAGGGACTATTTAGTTCTCATAAATATATTTTCGAGGGACTTGGATGGTCTTGGAGAATATATTTTTGAAGGGATAATGCCTTCATTAATATTATTTTTGAGGGGCTATGTGGTCGTCATCAATGCAATTTTGATGGTCAATCTGGACCTTCATCAATATATTTATGAGGGACTACTGTAAATGATTTGGTTATTGATTATTGAATGATTTATTAAATGATAATTAATTTTTACTATAGTGAATATCAAATTTTAAATGAAAACTTTGTATACATAACCTCAAGCAATATTTTTATAAGAGTCACATGACATCATAAGAAATTTCAACACCAAAATGACACATAAAAATGTTAAATGAACTCAAACAAATTTCTATTAATGAAGCAAAATATTATCCATACATTGCGTGCTCAACGTTGATATAAATAACAAATACATATGATTCTAAAATTTGAGATTGATGACAATCAACATATCATGTTAGAAACTCTTAAGATCTGTAATGTCTCCATATTCCTTCAAATGGTGTGGTGCTCTTCATCAATGCCAGGCCTCATACGGTTGGGTACTTGAGTATTCTTCTCCTAAAAATGACAAATAATTATATTAATAGAATTTAAAGTTTATACATAAATCATAGTGCAACAAACAACTTACCCTTATATTTCGGTTCTGTTCTACTCCAAAGTGCATTGTCGGTCGAAATCCATCATTAAAAGAAATTCTACCCTATCAATATAAATACAAAAAGGAATCAGAGTGAGTGCGAAGTAGAATAAGTAATATTGTTGACTCAAGGCCCAAATGACGTATAACAATTTTTGTAATCACTTGTAATGAATGTATGACTTGTAATTAAGCTTAGAAAAATGTTTGGGACACAAAAATACATGGTTTAACCAGCCAAATCCAATTTGCTAAAATTCCCAATAGACACTTGATCGGTTGAGTTAACACTTCACAAAACTCGACCGATCGAGTGTATATTCAAACACGCTTCCATGTTAACAAGGATACATTCCTCGTCTGGATTATCTGTGAAGTTGGAATGTAGAGCATTTCTGACATTGTCCACTATAGCAGATGTCGTCATTGAAGATTCAATACAAAGTATAGTTGTGATTGCGTCCAGCCTAGTAACTTCATTTCTGAACATGAGCCTAGCATGTGCTGGATGAAATATGATCAGGAATCACAAACCGATAAACTTTCAGTATAACTTACAAAGTTTTGACATCGATCTGTAATAGGAAAACTGCAGTAACAAGGTGGCAACAGATACCACATACCTTGAGCGAGCCGAATCAAACTCTCAAGCATGCGAACAGTGGTTCTAGCTGCAAATTTACTCCAGTCAGTTTTTTTGATACTCGTGACTTAAAAAAAGGAAATCGGCAAACCTGCGTTGTCAGCAGCCATCTTACAATACACTAGTTTGTAAAAATATGGACAAAGGTTTCAACCCCGTCCCCAATGTGGCCTCATTCCGAAAATCACAGCAGATTCAGATAATATCACTGATAAAATCAAGATTTCATATAATTAGGCTCATCAATCAAGATCAAAATATTGACTAAGAAACATGCAATGTGTTATACTGATGCAAGAGGTCACACTACTGCAAGCAAAGTTGCAAAGACACAATTCAGTATTCTTCTTATCGATTTGTCAAACAATACCACTTGGGTATTGTTAGAATGGTAAGTATTTATTATTCATTATTCTTTTATTCTATTCCTTTGTATATATGGGATTAGTCCCACACTCTGTAATTGGGTTATTGGCCATCGCCCAACTCCATATATATATATATAGGTGTGACCTGTGAATGTTGTAAAATATAAAATAGAAGGCTGATAAGAGGACTCCAGTTTGTATTATTGCATTGCTCCCGATCTAATAACATATTCCAGTTTGTGTTATTGCATTGCCTTGGACCAGTAGAATAATTCTTTAACAAAGGGGTAGCAGTTGATATGACAATCACATAGCTTTTTCTTGAAGTTGATAACATGTATCCAATGTTAACCTTGACAAGTTCTCTCATTACCTGACCTACACTAGATGTGGTAAAACCAACAACAGCTGCTATGCTTACATCTGAAGCACGCCAGAAAGATAAATGCAGCAGATAGAAGAGGAGCATACGTAAATTTTCTTACAGCCACATGCCAAGAAGCCACACCATCACGTTCTTGTGAAAGGCATGCAATTAGATGGTATCTCCCTTCATTTTCCTATCTTTTCCATTGTGCAAAATTAGTTTATTTGTCACCTGTATGTAGAAGAAATATTAATTTGTTCAAAGTCAATATAAGTTATGACAGTTGCTAGTAGTTGCTGAGCTAGCAAAAAATAACTATCAGGGACTTGGGTTCTATTTATACTACAGCTAACACATGACACCTTTCAACCCGTCATTATAATGGTATGTGCAATTTGGTAGAGACAAGAGTCCCAACTATAGGCTCCCTAGTGGTCACTTTTCTCTGTATATGTAAACAGAGAGCATCAGTCCCGAGTCAAAGCTTTCAATCCTTTATTAGATCCTTTAGCCATCGTAATTGACTATAAAAGATCTAGCTTAAGTAGTAGAACTACAAGATATGTTTGAGGAAGGTAGAGTCTGATATTTTATTCTTTCTACATAATAAAATATTGAGTTAATCTAAAAGTAGATTTTATTATTATATAATGATTGAGCGGTATTTACAAAGCAACTTACAAGGTAGCTACCTTTGGTTCTTGTATGAGCAGTAGTCCCAAGTAAAAGCTTTCAATCCTTTGTTAGATCCTTTAGCCAACGTAGTTGACTATAAAGATCTAGCTTAAGTAGTAGAACTACAAGATATGTTTAAGGAAGGTAGAATCTGATATTTTATTCTTTCTACAGAATAAACAAGATTGAGTTAATCTAAAAGTAGATTTTATTATTATATAATGATTTAGAGGTATTTACAAAGAGACTTACAGGGTAGCTACCTTTGGTTCATGTATTATATCTATATGATAATGGGTCATAGTCCTCAACTGTATTACATTTCCTAGTAGTTTTGCTAAGCGATTGGCATAATAATTCTAGGGAAGCTCACCAAGTTGTTTGATGCTCTTTTGTCAGGTTTGGGATAAGCAAATCACAAATATGCATGGTTGGGGACAAATTAGATACTGACATATTATTCGGATAGAATGGTGGCTGCAAAACTCTCCTCGTTCTATCAGGTTCTCTAAGATGGGTAGTTGTTTGCATTTTTATACAAGGTTGCTTGAACTGCTTAAACCAATATGGATTTGCTTTGACAGGTGTTACTAGTCTACAGACACTTCAGAGCCCTAATAATCAAATACAACCCAACTTTTACACAGATCAGATATCAGACCTCCTCTCTGTCAAAGCTGCTGCTGTATAACTTTGGGGGCTCATTTCATCGCCCCTTCATTTTCCTATCTTTTCCATTAGCCTATAGGGTAACACACACAGGATGCATATAGAGGAGGAATATAATCATGCACACAATGTTAATTCATTACTAAAATGTTTAGGTAATCAACTAGATGATTGATTGATTGAGTGGAAACCTACTTGGTCGATTGAAAATTCCAATTTACTGATTGGACTTGCCATTCATCATCTGGAAAGTCTAGTTGGTCGATTGTGCTAAGATCAGCCCAATCAGTAGACTAGACAATCTAGTCAGTTAACTAGAAAATATCAGTGATTTGACAGACTTATTCTAGAAAGTTTTGATTTAGTGTAATTGTCAGACTGTATTGGACAAGCTAGGATATGAAGATAGAACTAAATGTGTAAATTAGGGGGAAAAATGACTTCCTCAGCACAGCAACACCCACTAGAATTCTAGAGGAAGTCCTTTTAGACAACAATGAAGTTGTTTCTAAGGTATACATTAGATAAACCAAGAATAAACTTTTAACTTTCAGCTGTAATTCTTTGAAAATAGCTTGATGCCTCACATGATGTGATATAAACACAATGTAAATGTCATGATGTGTGCCTAAATATCATTTTTAAGTAATAGGAAGATCTTCTTACTCCTTGAATATACACAATGATAACAAGTAAGTTTGATACTAGATATAAATCATAATTTATGCATGCAATTGTATAATTTTTCTAGCGTGATTTTTTTATGATACTTATAATCATGTCAGGATCGACATTGCTAGCCTATAGAATTATTGGCTGAAGTTTGTCTGACATGATAATTTTAGACACAAGTAAATAATTCCTTAAGGTTGTTGTTGGAAGATTATAAACATTATACACAGAGGTTTCCATGTATTGCCAAAGTGTTTAACCCTCACCAAGGCAATGACCTAAAAATTGTTCACTTAGGTTATCAGTTTCAATGTTATTGCTTAGTGTTGATATTCTAGATAATAGAATAATTGTAGATTGGGGAAAGTGAGTTAAGGTCATATTATAACCCTTTTCCTTTATAGGTTCATGGACAAAGAGAAAAAATAATATGATATGAAAATTCTAAAAGATTTAGGTAAATTGATGGAAAAATATCAAAAAGGAAGTACATCCATTAAAAATATATAATGATCGTTTCAATACACAATTTTAAGATAAAGTGAAATAAAATACTCTTCATCACCTCTCAATGCAAACTCAATGGTTACTGTCACAAATTTTCTCTTTTTATCCTATATTATTTTCTTTATGGATATAAATTCAATATACACTCATTTCAATTTCTACATTGCTATGGGGGATATGGCTTATGTGGAATGAGAATGAAAATAAGTTGGATTTTTTTGCAAATCCAAAAATAGTTTATACACTACTGTGTTAATGCAAGCAGGATCTTATATGTTCTATGAGGTCCTAATATAAAGATTATAGGCACAATCCTATCTATTTTATGTGGAAGTCCTAATATGAAAACTACATGAAGACTATAGAATCAAGTAAATTATATTGACATCCAGTCTAATCAATGTTGTGTCATAGTAGGATATTTAAACAGATTGCTTAACCCTATGTAAAAAAGAGGGAGAAACCATTTCAGTAATAATTATACAAACCTATTCCAAGAAGAGATCTTCAAGGTCAGTCTAACTAACATTGGTTTATAGGGTACAAAATTTACATTGTAAAATATAAACTGGAATGAATGACTCGAAAGAGCCCTACAATTAGTGGATAAAAAACCTAAAAATTCTATTGAATACTACTACAGATAAAAATCGGCCACAACCCCATTTTGGTGCGCAATTTGTACACCTAGAGATAGTAAAATAGCTTCCACGACGCATGGAACAAATAATGTAGAATTAAAAAGTTTTACTCACAATTGTGGAAGGGGGAATTACATTTTAATGTTGCAGTGCAAGGAGTGCAAAAAATACCATAGAATGGAATTCTAAGAACAACATATAGAAAACAAGAAAGAGGATCTTTCTTGGTGTGTTTTGAGGCTACATAATCATTTACATTATAAATATGAATTAGGTATATTCCCACATGTTTAGTGTACGCCATTGCAGAAGTTCATAATGCAATCCATAAGCTAAATAGTTCAATGATGTTTTTGTAAGCCCTTGCAATGTGCCATGTTAGTAAGCATTCCAACTAATATTTCTATCTTAACATGTAATCATATGATTCTATATTTTAGTGGCTTCTTGTAGTTGTAATACTAAAGCTGAGATCACAATTCTTCCATGAGTTCTAAGATCCTTGCAGATTGACAAGCTAAGATCCTTGCAGTAATGGTTTCCCCCATTACTTTGATAGGCTTTCTCCTATATTAACTCATATATGGCAAAGGTTTTACATCAAGATGACAGGAAGTAAGTGTAGGTTATTACATTTTATATTTGTTTTGAATTCAGAAATCTGCATTTTTTTTAACTTGCAATTTAAACTACTAAAATTGATGCATGTTTTCAATCCACTTCTAGTTAGTTGCCTTATAGGATGGGCTTATTTAGCATGGCATTGTCTCGTATGAAGTGACATTATTAGTAGACAAAATATTATTGCATTTTGTATCCCTACTTTGGAGAAATTTGATTAATATAAGAATGTTATAAATCAAGGTTCCATTCTCTTTCTTTGTAGTACCACTACTAAAATTGGATTGCCCTGTCAGTTTTCATTTTAAAGGGACGTCTTAGACATACAATGTATGATTTTCAAATATTAAGGTATAGGATTTATATCCGTATAAACGTGCTAGAAAGAGTTTATGTAATTATATACTACTTCAACATGTTTCTCTGTTGATTTGTTGTCAAAGTTGAAATACATGTCTAACGCGAGTTATGTTTTCTTGCAGTTGTTATTCTAGTTCCAACTCAAGAATTAGTTCTGCAAATGTCTCAAGTATGTGATGAGCTTGGAAAACTCTAAAAATTCAAGTCATAGGGACAACTGGTGGAACTAGTTTAATGGATTATATCATGGGACTGTATCATCCAATTCATATGCTTGTGGGGACTCCAGGTGTGATACTAAATTCAACATGGTGGAACTAGTTTTGTTTTAGAGACTTTTAATGTTCATTCTCTTACATGGTCATTTATTTATCATATAACGTTTAACTTATATCTCTATATAATTCATCTCAATACCCATTTTATTACAATGGGATACAGAACTAATTTCTCCATAATTCTGACATTCTATTAAGAAATTGATACAATTTGCCAATGCATGACATTTGCTAATGAAGTGGCTGAAATTTCGTTTGCCAATAGCTTTTGTAACAGTCATAGGATTCTTTGATACATATTTTTGTGCTGCATAACTTCTATGAAGTGGTTTTTTACTCTACTTGGACTCCTTCCTTGCTCATAACATCACTTAGTTATCAATATGCCCTAAAGGTTTTAGTATGATATAATATTACAATAAGTTTGATTTATCATACCATCTTCAGCTAAAAGAAGTGATACATCAGGTGTGAAATTAATCATAGAGATTAACAAGATGGCCACAGTCTGCAATTATATCAGTCATGATTAGAGAAAAGAATGCATGAATTAATATGAAGAGTTACAGTTGAAACCATTATTTGAGAGATTTTATGGGCAGCTGGACATGTATGCCATATTGAGCAATTGCAGACTTTTATTATTTCATCTTTTTATTTCATATTATAGTATATTTGTGTATATTATTCATTTCGTATACTATTTACCTATAGTTATAAGTATATGATGTAAATTTTTAAGATAGATGTATTATAATTAATCAATAATAAAATATATTAAACTGGGACAAAAGAATCAAACACAAAATACAAACAAAGCTTCAATTCCTGCAATCTATTCCATACACCAATTCCCTCCCAGTTTCCCCATTTCGTCTTACATCTAGACCATTTCCTGCAGCCTCTATCGTGGAAACACTATTAAACAAAATGTATATCAGATCATTAGAATATTGAAACATAGGCTTTAACATAGTCAACATACAAATCCATAGACTGATATGTGAACTATGCTACTTCGCATCGTTAAAGTCTCTTCTTAGCTTACATTGTTGATTTCACAAAGAATAACATGATGATTTTAATTTCCTGTAAAATAATTCAGATTCATACCTCAGATAAAAGAGCAACCACTACAGTAGAAATGCAAGGAATTTCTTCTGCAAGTTGGAAAATCACCCGCACAACAGTAAAAACTTGAAGGTCTTTTAACTGCAGTTACACAAAAGACAAAATGTCAAAGAAGAATCAGAAAAAATTCCTAGAAAGTAGGACATGCTCAATGATTGTTTTTCATAGAAGAAGAATCATATTTGTTATACTCATTAGAATATTTACAAACTATCAACTAAACTAGAAACCAGCTATAAAAAGTAGCTTCAACCATATCCTCTTATGAATTTGATTGCACATAATAGAATTATTGCTTGACCATAAAGCTTGGCAACCAGAATTCATTCCAGATCAAACATTCAGATACCTAGAATTCATTCCAGATCAAACATTCCCTGACCCGCTCCTCTTCAATTTCCAAAAATTCAGTAAACCACCAGGTATATAGTGCTGAACACCTGATAGCTAGCTATCTGCTCTAATCTGATAGTACAGCTACTTGGTAGCTAGCTACTTACTGGCAACCGCCCTGAAACAGCAAACAAAGAGACGTCAGAGGTATTGGATTGTCTCGTACACACACAACAACACACATAGGGATATTAAGAAACACAAAGACACATAACTATGCAGAATCAACCATCAATTAACACTGACGACCATGAATTGAACCCGTCAAACGTGATATTCAGTAGGAACACCATATATCCGACATGTATGATTTGCTCGATCATTCGCAACACCTCCCTAAGCGTATGTATGTGTATATTTATTATGACTACCAGGATTCTATCTCTATGCAATTGGCTATCGCAACAGCTATCTATTGTATCTGTTATTAAAAAATAGAAATATATATATGCACAGCTCCACCTCCTGCTCTGCATGCTTCCAGAGGATGAGGAGAGGCACAAAATTAAGTCGGTAGGAAGGGAGCACTTGATAAAGTAAACAATGCCTCACCTCCCACTACTACTAATCCCATACGAGGTAACACCCACCACCAAACTCGCAATCAACGAACCAACCAGCTATACAGGTGGAGATAAAAAGAAGAGGACAGAACACGGAAAGAATGAGGTGAGAAAGGAACCAAGAAATTAAATTTTCCAAGCTTAACCACCGACCCCGTACGGCGACAACTCATCCTCCAATTTGGTTGCTGACTAATTACTAACTATGATATGTGTGTGTAGCTTAAATGGAGGAGCAATACAATTAGGGGGAAGAAGAAGAAGAAGAGAGCTCCAGAGGCACGATACAATTAGTATATGTAAACGAAACAAAGCATACATGCGGAGTGCTTCCGGCAACTCCGATGGAATCAAAGAGGCACCGAAGACGAGTGGCTAGTCGACGGCTGAGTGCTTCCCTAGTTCGTCGTTGGCGTTGCGGAAAGGAGAATACGGGGAGGAGAACGACTGCGGAGAGGGGGAGGACCTCTTGCGTAGAGGAACGAGTGGGGAGGGTTTTTCTTTTCCTTTTTAATTTTGATTTCCAAATATTGTATTTTAGAATGGAGGAAAGGGATATGAGATGGAGGGAAACATTTGGCATGGTATTTTTCACGGGATGATTAGTGAGTAATGTATTTGTGAGGGATTAGTATTTCCAAGGATGTTAAAAACACGGTTGAGGGATTTGGTCCCATATTTGAAGGATGATCCCTCACAAATAGACATCATTATTCACAATCTATGGTTCCTCACAAATGTTCTTCAACAAAGGCCAAATTTTTTGTAGTGTCCCTAACCCAATTGAGCCTCATAAGGGTAGTAGGGGGTGTTAGGGACTAGTTCCCCTATGCACAACCTAGCATATCCATGGCCAGTTAGTAGCTTAGGTTAATCATTAGACTCTAACTTGTTGTTTGGTTTGGATAATCTAAATGGAATCATAATGTTCATATGTCACCCCCAACTTAAGTGATAAATTCATACCCCTAAACATCCCATACCTCTCTTTATTGCTTAAAACCCTAGTTTTGTGCTTGCTTAGCTTAGTTAGCTCTTTTCTTGCTTAGTTAACTTCTTGCTTTGTTCTTGCTCAGTTCTTGTTAGTCTAGCTATTTAACTGCTCTTTTTATCTCCTTTTGCTTGTCTTAGTGTAATTTTCCTTTTCATGCCTAGCTTAATCCTATCTTGCTTGTTTAGTCTTAATCTAGTCTAGGGTTAACTTAGATTTCATTCTCGCCATTAATTGCTTTCTTGCTCACCTAGTTTAACAAAATCACCTTTAAAACCCTTAACCCTAGTCTTTGTAGTAGGAACCTAGCGAAACTAAACCTAGCTCTAGTGCCCCCCTTTTCCTTGTGGATCGACCCTATAGTTACCATCTTCCTATACTATGACACGACCCCGTGCACTTGCGGGTGTAGTTGTTTTAGAGTGAGTAGGTGTTAAGTTAGGTTTTATAAATATCAAAAGTGAATCCACCGTGTGTGTCTGTCCGCAGGGTTGCATCTATTCAAACTCCAATTGAGTAATGTGTAACCCTATTGGCAGAAACACACCAGACACCCACTTTGGTTGGGCCTCACCCCATATTGAGCCTAAAAGCCTCAAATCCAATTAGAAAACACTCATTAAATCAATATATTCAAACGACCACATCTTGTGACTTATAGCTTAGATTGAAGCGATTTTTGCACTGTTGGATATGTAATGGAACCCTCTATATCATGACATACATTTGATAGCAAGAAGAATGCATTGAAGGGGTTAAACTTTGATTTCCATTTGGTGATACATAATAAGAATTATATTTAGTTCAAAACTCAAATTAAAGTCTTATATAAGTACAAAATGATATTTAACTAGATCCAACTCATTAATTGAGCATAAAGTGACTAAAAGTCATCAAATAGCAAGTGATGTAGGTTATTGAGTATCATAGAACATCTAATGAGTCAAGATGTACATGAATTGAATAAGAGAGAAAATCTAAGTTATCACATCTTCCCCACCTTGAAAGGAATTTTGTCCCAAAACTAACACAATTATTCAATCCAGATTGGGACTTCCCATTACGTATCATGGGATTCCAATAAATTATCATTATCACTTTCAATATCAATGTCATTCCAAAATCAAGAAATTAAGGATCAAGATCATAGCATGGTCATACTTATCATCAAGTTGGAAAGGTCATCATGGGTCACCAATTTGGAGAGACTATTCCATAGAACCCAAATTTGGAGAGATCGCATTTTAGGTCAAATGAATAAAGTTTTTGAATCAAGATTGAACCATGGCTTTCATTCCCAACATTATGGGTTCCAGATTTTTCATTGGACAAGATGGGGTTATACATCCATGATCGAGTTTTCATATTTCAACAATTCGAGACAAACATAATATTTCAATATCATGGTTTTGTGCTCAGAATCAATGGAAGGGCCCACCCTAGTCTGAGTGAGAGTTAAATCCTAAGTCATAAATTGAGTGAATCAACATAGTCATCATTCCAAATAAAATTTTGAGATTTGGGAACATGAAAAGTCATCAATTGTATATTGAGGGTGATCTCAAGATCCAAATAGGGTGATTGATGAGTCAAGATTTCATTATTCAGTATTGAAAGTCAGGTTTGGACATGAAAGTCAAAGTACAAACATTTCTAAGCTAGCGTTTAGTTCCCATTTTAGACTTTAGTGGTGACTTAGGGTTATACCCTTCCTAATGTTTTATTGAGATGTCATACAAATTTTTCTTGAGGTTTCACGATCAATATTCAAGTACATTATTTTCTTATAATTCTTTAGTTTGGATTTTCTCCATCTCTTAGGGTTAACTCAACCATCTAGAGGAGGTCCTACCCTAGGGTGCCTTCTTGGCTTACAAGAGGAGGTTAGGCCTTCTTGACACAAGCTGACCGCACGAGTCTAGGTTTATGCCTCCCTCATATGTACTTTTACCATTCATGGGTTGATTCACCCCAGGTTGAAATACCATCCCTAAGAGTGAGTTGAGGTTCTCATATTTCTCCCTTCCTTTTATAGATAAAGGAAAAGTGATGTACTTTGGAAATTGAGAAGTCAAATGGGAAGTTCAAGAGTTTGAGAATAGTAGGGCAAGAGTGGTATCCCTGTCCATCATGTTTATTAAAAATTGAGATTACAAGGAGGCATATAACTCAATAGGGAAATCCCTTTTGTATCAAAGTATTTCCTCATGATTGTGAGATTCCAAGAGTGTAGTCATTCTAAGGCATAACCATCATACATATCAAATAGGGGAAATTTTGTTTAGTCATGTTTGAGGTTTGGTCAATAATAGGGAAACATGGATTTAATAAAATAGGGACCTCATCAACCATGAGGTATAATGTACAAATCCTCCTTATCTTGTGTTATCAATTACCTCAAACATAGAAAGCATGTAGTCTAGATTTGATAAAGTTGAATTTTCATGATCTGAGGGGTCATATATAAGAGGATTCTTAGCTTTAATAGTACTTGTCATTTGTCATAATCAAGTTTCAAATTAAGATCAGATCATGGAATCGTCCTTCTTTTGCTCAAATTATACCAACTCATCCAAGTTTTTGTTTCCCCCCTTACATAAGCTACCTATAATCGAGAAATCATGTGAGTAATAGTCATGAGAGGGCTAGCAAATCATAATCTAATAGGTGGCTTAGGGTAGTCCTTAGAGAAGAGATGAGATTCTAGAAGTCTCTCTAGGGTATGTGTAAATGGGTTATTAAACACGCATAAAGGGTATGTGATTTCTCTGATACCATTTGTCATAGAACATTTTATTACCCCAAAGCCAAATTCCTAATGGCTACATAGCCAAAGGTGAGTGTACCTGGGCATTTGTCCCTAGAATGGATCACATAACATATGCACGAATAAAACCACAATCAAGAGCATGATAAGAGAGAACATGGCATAGTGGAAACTAAACTAGTACCTAAATAAGATCTTAGTCCCATATGTGAACCCATGAGAATTTCATTTGCATGTCATTATATATCACTAGAGCAAGAGCCACATATTATAAGCATAGAGAAGAAGTAATGATCATATCAAGAGTTATAGTGTACCTGTTACCTAAAATCATAAAAAGGGTACACATCAACACAACTATGCTGAGTATGCTATAAAATACATAAACTCACAGGTTTAAGAGAACATATATGCTTGGAAATCTTGATATAATGGTAAGAAAGAAATTAACAACATTAAAGACTTTCTTATTAACAAGCAAACATGTTTATATGCATTTCCATTACACTAGACAACATTTTATGGTTTGACCTTCTTCCCAAAGGAAGGATCCATGAGCATGCCTTGTGCCCTTACCCTGAGAATTCAAGCATATGCACAAGGTTTGTATAATGGACAAGTTCAATTATGTTCAAAGTTTTTTCAACGTATTTCAAGAAAAATGAACATTTTAATCATAGAGAACAAGTAGCTCAAACAAGTATATAAAGACAAGCAATTTTAGCATACATACATACATACATACATACATACATACATACATACATACATACATACATACATACATACATACATACATACAAGCAAGTTCAATACCACTAGTTTTGCCAATAGTAGGATAAAGTGTACCTTGATTATAGAACAAGATTAACAACTTGATTTAGAAAACCCTTAAATAGCAAGCTTGACTAAATCATGGCAAAAGAGTCAACCAATTGATCCCAAGATTACAAATAAGTGCAATAGGATTAACATCCCCAAGATTGGATTCATTAATTATAATCATGGTCATGGGACGTTTCACTTAGATCTAGGTATCGTATCTTCAATATAGGTTTTAACATCTCAACTAGTCATGCAAGTTCGTTATCAAGTTACATCATACATCATGGATTCATTTAGAACTTAGGGTGACACATCATAATTAAGATTAGGGATCCATGATTAGAGTTTCATAATATTAGATGGAGCGATCATAAGATTCGATAAAAATGAGCAACATTAACATTAATGTAGTCAAACTAGTCATTTTCAATCATTATCATGCAACATTGTCACCATTAGGGTATAGGTGGTTTACTTGAGTTAGGTGTCATAAACATTATCAAGATACTGATTTGAGGTCATTACATAACATGGATGATCACTAGGGTGACATCTAAATAAGATTTGAGACGTAGTTATCATTATGCATACTAGATCATATTTCAAGTCAAGATTATGTAAACAAGTCACATTAGGGTGCAAGAATGATTCAATGAGCATTTGAGTGTACAAAGCATGGTAAGTTACTGATTTTACGGTCACATAAGAGATTTGAGTGATAAGTCAACATTTGAGCCAAGTTTAAGATTCAACATATAAAGTTCACATTAATAGTCATTTATGCATCTTTTCACATCATAAGTCCAAAAAAAGAAAAAGTGTGAATTGGTTTTTTTTTGTCTCAACATGCATGGTATCTCACTAATCTAAAGTCCCATATATATATTTGAGTAATTAGAATGTCATTAATGTCATTGGTTTAAGATTCATTATTGTCATGTTCATAAGAATCAAGTAGAGGCACAAATGCATATTTGAATCATGTTGGTAACAAAGTTTGAGTCTTGGGTCCTTATGTATCAAGAACTACTAATATTAGATGAGGATGAGGGTGTGAAGCTAGAAGGACCATACTTGGGCAATTAATGTCATTAGTCATGTAAGCAATATTAAAAGAAGTCATTTTAGCATGTCAAAAGAGATATGTAATGAATTAGGTCCTGAAACTTGTTCCATTGAATATATCATATTTTCTAGATCAAAATTAATATATTATATGTTCAATTTGGCCAACATATGCATTTATTATGAATTTTTTAAGTTTACCTCATCAAGACTGATCATGGGTCCTTGGATTTGCATTGAATGGCCACGATTGAGACACATTACTTATAGAGGGGCTTCGATGTCCCACCTCACATGCTTCATTAGCCACATCTGGTCTCAGCTAGGCTGACACTATGGTTAAGGCTATAATTAGTTAAGGATATACCCACATACCCGATATCCCATACCCATCGAACCCATCATGGATATACGTTTCCATAACCGTATAACCGTATACCTGTATACCCTTGTACCCACCATCTTCCAGGTACAATCATGGTTATCTGTATAACCATACCCGTTATACCCGTATACCTGTACATATATATACATATTATATAAATAAATAAATAAATATATATATGTATATATATTACATAGTATTACATGTATACATTATACATTTACATGATTAATTATAATATACTACAGATATGCAACAAACCATCGAGCAATATCTAAAAACAAAAGGAAAACCGTTTGAGTATACATATACTAGTGACAATGAACTATCTAATAGATTACTAAAAGGAAAACTGTTGAGTATATACACACATAATTATTTAGAATATACCATACATATTCTATACTATATATGTATTAACACTGATAACTATTGCCGATGAGTTGTTTGCAATTTGCAATCTGGAAAACTAAGGAGACTGTTAAACTGAGCAATAAACATGAAAAAGTCCTACTTGATGGCCCTGTCCTGACATGCTGATGTTGTACATCAGTTGTGTTTCTAGGAATGCCGACACTTCTAGTATTAGTTGGTTTCAGCTTCATAGTCTAATTGCTTATAGACAACACAATATCACATTGTGCAACTATACCATGGATAGTGGCTACCTCAAGTATTGTTTGAAGCCCAACTGATCGAGTTGTATATTTACTATGATCTTCAATCACATCTCTTATTTGAATGAAGTTTACCTTATATTTATTGAAAAATGTGTGACATTTTAGACATACCCATATACCCTTTTCCCGTTGTCATACCTAGCAGGTACATGGGTATGGATATGGTGTGGATATGAGTTTTGATTATGCAGGTATATACCTATATCCGTAACCCATTTCATTAGAAGGGTAAAATTATGGATATGACCATACCCACACCATATCCTACCCGTTTATAGCCTTAGCTACAGTGCAACCCACCGAGTGAAGCTATCACTGACCATCACTTTGCGGTGCCCAACCGCTGGTCTTTGGTCATTGTCACCCACTTGGGTTGCGTGTGGGTGGCCGCTGGTGGTTCGCACCTGTCAACCTACTCATGAGAAGGCACGACCATGGTGGTGGGTGCTGTCAGGGCCATGTCTAGCCGGGGATCGAGGCCACCACAACCATTATGAAGGTGATGATTTGCACTGGTAGAGCTCAATGAGGTCAAAAGAGGGAAGGATCTATCTCGTGGTTGTGTGTGTTCACAGGTCCATGACTAGGGTTTGTGGTGGCGACAGGTCGACGATGGAGAAGCAGTGCGAGGGAAGCTGGCCTTGATTCTGGGTGACTTGCCGTCCATCGATGGCTCATTCCTCCACATCACCTGGTACCATTGGTTGATACCGAGGAGAAACATGGAGGATGATAGCTCTCGCCAGAGTCACTACAACTCTATGGATGAAGAAGGATGAAAATGGAAGAAAAGGAAGGTGAAAAGGGAAAAAAGTAGAAAGGAGGAAGTGAAGTAAAAGAAGAGGAGAATAAAATGGGATCATCACTTCCATTTATATCCAATTCATTCTCCTCTTCTTTTACTTCAATTAGAAAATACTCATCAAATCAAGATTTTCAAATAGCCACATCTTGTATCTTATATCTTAGATTGAAGCGATTTTTGTGTTGTTGGATTCGTAACCGAACCCTCTATATCATGACAACATTTGATATCAAGAAGAATGCATTGAAGGGGTTCAACTTTGATTGCCATTTGATGATACATAATAAGCATGCAATTTAGTTCAAAACTCATGTTTATCCTTGAGCTCTGAGTCTCTAGGATCTACTCTGCCTCTGCTCATCACCTGCTGACATTTCATCCCCAACCATGCATTGGAAAACTGGTTGCTAGCATATGTGGCATGCGTATTCTAATATATAGATTACTGAAGAAATAAAATGCTACAAAATATTCTTGAATATTATAACCATGAAACTAACATTAGACTCTGTATAAAATCTAAAACATAAGTATCTCTTCTTTCTTTATCTTAGCACTTGCCTTTTATTTATCTTTCTCTAGAGACCTATACTATGGTACCTAGGTCTCATGACATGTACTAAGGTGCTTGGGTCCTATAACCTGCACTCTAGGCCTGAGTTATGTATCTGAATTGGCCTGCACTAAGGGCATGGGCCTCATGACTTGCACAAAGGACCTGAGTCATATCTTCCCCTATCTTAATTTCTTTTATCATACTTCTAAATGACATTATGTGCATTCTTTAAACTAAGGTATTTTTATTTATGATTATAATCTAATTATGGCCACTATTATACAATAAGATCTCCTCTGTAGACACTAAAGTGTCCTCTATGGTGCAACACACCCTCTGTTGGCACAACACACCCTCTGTTGATACTGAAGTGTCGTCTATGGTGCAACACACCCTATATTGACACCTAAGTGTCCTCTATGGTGCAACACACGCTCTATTGACACCTAAGTGTCCTCTATGGTGCAATACACCCTTTGTTGGCACAATGTGCGCTCTGTGACACCCGTAGTATCTGGCACAATGTACCCTTTAAATCATCCTATGACTCTCTGGTGAGGACTTATCCTATAATGTGTTAATGCTATGGTGTCATATTCTATATCCGTTCTTAATTCTTATCTCTAATTGTTAATCTCTTATCTCTGAATCTGCTCTATTATCTCTATATCGATATCTCTTTCTTAATTCAAAATTGAATCTAACTCTGGATCTAAAATGTGATATTCTTATTATCCAATAATTCTTAATCTGAAGCTCTATGTTAACATGAGGACTTAACATAATTCAATATCATATTTTTGACATCTGAGTTAAAGGCTTAAGAAAATAATCTGGTCTGAATATAGAAATACCAAGTATATGAAAATAACTTAAGTACCAAATATCCCCAAATAGGATTTCTGACAAAATCACTTAGTCTCTTTAAAGTACCATTATATCTGATCTCAAAATGAACCTTAATGCATTCATGTGAGCTTAAATCATAGATCTTAAAAGTTGAATCTTAGTAAAATCTAATCTTCCAAGCTTAATCATAAATTAATGCATTGTAGTCTTCCATCTTATCATGTATTTAGTTCTTAGATCTTAATCTACTTAATAAATCCTAATGGAATAGTTCTACTTGAAATTTTAAATAAAATATTTTCCAACATTATTAAGTGTGACTATATTTATTTAATATATTATCTTATAGTCTTATTCATTAATATGAATTATTACTAAGAAATCTTATAGGAATATGATCCTTTATTTTTCTCATAAACCTGGTTCATGAGTCTCTATCATTCTTAGAAATCTTAATGACATATCTCTTCTCGAGATATTATGTGACGCCCTGACCTTCGTGCCATCTCTAATGACCCCGAAGACCGGGGAGTCACCCTCGGTTAACCACTCTTAACTTTTTCTTTTCTTGATCACTAAGATTAACCTAAATGAAAACCATAAAACTTGGATAACATCGAATTATAATAAAACTGCGGAAGCGACGTTCCATTAACATTACTAAGAATAAAAAACAAGTTTACATGACATATTACAAATCTCATGCAGACTATAAAACACAGTAGATAATTGAAAACTAACTACATATTTTACCACATTCTCTCTCTAACCCACCACATGCCCAAGGATCGAGGGGAAAGGACTAAGAAACCTCTAACTAACTACTAACTACCTTCTATGTACTCGGATGATACGATCCTTCAGCATCCTCGTGCTGACGTTGACCTGAAAAATGTTTCAGTAGGTTGGTGAGCTACTGGCTCAGTGAATAGAATTTCACCCAACCATCACAAGAAAACTCATTTGTTTTTATTATTCATAATAATATACAAGAAATGTTGCACTGAGCAGGTCTAAGCAGTTTAATTTAAATAACAGAAGATGTCAACCTTTCATTATGATAATAATTGATGCAAAGTTGTAAATACAAATAAATTAACAGGAAATACTAAAATTCCACTTAAAGTACAACTACTGTGAAGCTAACTCATATCTTTCTTAACTCTTTAACTTATAACCACTCTGTGAACCTATATGAACATATTTTATCTTATGCCCTGATCATATGTAGTGTACTCTACATATGAAGACTCGTAGCGAACTACGATCCCACTGTACAAGACTTAGCTGAAACCCCGGGAGAGCTAAGTCTGACTGCTGTCCTGGTCTGCTGCAGGAACTCATGCTCTCTGGCCTCGGCATCCTATGGTGCCGTAAACTGGACTCCTCCTCTAAGCTGAGTACACAGGCGGAGAGTCAAGCCATTTATTACTCTAGTGCCACCAGGATCCTGTTTCTGATTGGTGTTGGACACTACATAGCTTTTCTATACTCTAGTGCCACCAGGATCCTGTCTCTGGTTGATGTTGGACACTACAAACTGAACTCTCGTGTCACCAGGATCCTGTCTCTGGTTAGTGTTGGACACGAGATCCGATCTTACTGGACGCACCGCCAGGGTTAGGTCGTTTCACCCCTAAGGCGCAGACCTCACAAAGGGGTTCTACAGTGTCAGGGCCCTTAATCTAATATTTATTATTCTGGAAAACTCTTACTACATTGAAATCTCTCTCTTACTTGTTCTGGACTTTGGTATCTCTATGGTACCGAGTCTATTTACTTGAACTTTACAACACGACATGAAAATCATTCTAAATTTGACAGAGTTGTATATTAAAAATGCTATAGTATACTGAGAAATCATCATACTATACATGCATGCAAACTAAAATTCTTAATAGGCAGAATGCATGTCAATTTGGCACTTTATACACTAAAATCATGCAATTGAACTATTAAGCATCACCACATCTCATACTGAGAATTTTGATATCAAGATACTTGAATCATTGAACACCCTATCCTTAGGGTTTTAGTTACCTCATTCAGTTATCACATGGCAACACCCTATCCTTAGGGTTTCAGTTACCTCATTCACTTATCACATGGCAACACCCTATCCTTAGGGTTTCAGTTACCTCATCTATTTGATTGCAGTTCAAATCACAATACGATATCATTTTAGAACTGACAGAGCAGTATACTCAAAATCATTGTAAATACTGAGTAATCCTTATATCATGCATGCAGGAAGATTTAAAATTCATAAATAACCCAAACTCATGTCAATTTGGCATATACATGCTGAATTCATGCAATTGAACATCTTATTGCACTGATAAGAGTAATTTACTTCACATATAAGAAATCATCCGTAGTATTTATCAATTATCTGAAATTTCTCGAAGAACGTGCACATTAGTACTAATCCTGGTTTGTGCATCACATAACTCAATTAAGAGTTACTTACGTATCATAACTCGAATCATTAACAATAATTGAGAATTTCTAATAATATCCGAGAGAAATGTGCCAATTCATGTAAATATAAATCCATTTACATTAAACATAACAGGGAGCATGCAACTAGGTTTTATTGCTTATTTTTAATGTTATCGTACTTTCTTTGAAATCGTGCATTTGATAATTTACAAAATCTGTATTGCGTGGGTTTATACCCAAACCGTACCATTATCGGTCGTGTATTACAAATTTCAACATTCACACTTAGCAATTTAGGTTCCGATGAACTATGTAAATTCACTGGTCCAATCTACACTGATCAGATGCTAATCCAAATCATATTAAAGCATAAAGAAATGATTTATGAAATAAAAAGTCAGACGACGCCAAATATTGCCCAACGCCTGTTATTAGCGAAAAATGCGTAATTTACCAAAAATTTCCAAATACCAATAGTTAATTTATGATAAATGAGTGAAACCCTACTCACAGCGATTCGAGAAGTCCGGATTCATCCGAAAATGCATCCAGAGCATGTTTCCGGACGAATTTTGGTTGTCTTCAACCTTGGGTATTCTGTTTTAGAACCCGTTGCAACCACGTTGCTTCACACACAGCTACAGGTTGACAGAAGAACTTGATTGGTAGCTGAATCGTAGATAGGAGCTATGGAATCTTGCCTAGATCTCAAATTTGGAGCTGTGGGAGGTTTTTCCTTGCTCAGGCGCACCCAAGGTCACCTCCTCCTGGCCGTGCACAGCAGCCGTAGCTTGCTGCTGCTTGCCGCTGGTCACTGATAGGCGGCTGGCTAGCTGGGTGGGTGGAGTACTGGAGCAAATAAAGAGGAGAGGAGGAAGAAAAGAAGAAAAAGAAGAAGGAAGAATGACCGCTAGACAGAAGAACCTAGGATCGCCCCTGCGATTCCTCTCCTGCGCGGAAGTCGGCCTTGCTCCACTTGAGTCTATTGCCCGAAGAACGGATAAGCAACAGAGGAAGAAAAGAAAAGTTTATAAAGCAAAAACTTTGGAAAAATTACAATTTTGACCCTAGAATTTAAAAAGATCATAACTATTGACTCGAAGGTCTGAATAACACGATTTCTTTTGCAACTTTTCAAGTACAAGATCCTCTACAACCCCAAGGCATAAAAACATGCCAATTAGCTTGTCTCAGCTAATGAAAACTCTAATCACATGTAAGCACTTAGCTTAGCTTAATTAACTTGATACTGCACTAATCACCACATAAGCACTTAACTTAGCTCAATTAACTTAATTATGCACTAATCATGATACTTACAGATTAACTTTGAAACGGGTCATAACAATCTCCCTCCCTTATAAGAATTTCGTCCCGAAATTCCTAAAAAAGAAAAGGAAACTTGTTACGCATCTCAGATTCAAGCTCTCATGTAGCTTCCTCTAAGTTATGATTCCTCCACATAATTTTCACTAATGGTATCTCATAATTCTTAAATTTCTTGATCCTTCGATCAACTATCTGTACGGGTCCCTCAACATAGGACACACCAGGTCTAAGCTATACAGGTTCTCGGTACATTATCTTTTCTATACCAAGGTAACACTTCTTCAACATCGATACATGAAACACATCATGTAAATTAGCCAACTCAGATGGAAAATCCAATCTGTAGGCTACAGGTCCAATCCTTTCAATGGCAGGATATGGGCCCATAAACCTAGCAGTCAGTTTGCCTCTCTTACCAAACCTCAACACTCCTTTCCATGGTGAAACCTTCAGATACACTTCATCACCAACCTCAAACTCAAGAGGTCTACGTCTCTTCTCAGCTTAACTCTTCTGCCTGTCCTGTGCAGCTTTCAACTATTCTCTGATCACTGTAATCTTTTCAGTGGTAAAATCCACTATCTCTTGTCCAAGAATCTACTTTTCACCCACCTCGTATCAACATATGGGTGATCTACACTTTCTGCCATACAGAGCTTCATACGAGGCCATACCAAGACTGGAATGGTGACTATTATTGTATGCAAACTCTATAAGGGAAGTGTTCTTCCGAACTTCCACTGAAATGCAAGACACATGCTCTCAACATGTCCTCAAGAGTCTGAATGGTCCTTTCTGATTGACCATCTGTCTGCGGGTGAAAAGTTGTACTGAATCTTAACTTTGTGCCCAAAGCACGATGCATCTAATTCCAAAACCTGGATGTGAACTTAGAATCTCTATATGATATAATTGAAACTGGGATACCATACAACCTGACTATCTCATCCATGAATATCTTAGCCAACTTCGGAACATCATAGGTTGACTTGATATGAAGAAAGTGAGCAGACTTAGTTAGTCTATCCACAATCACCATATCGAGTCACAACCTCTAGGTGTCCTGGGTAACCCTACCACAAAATCCATTGTGATACGTTCTCATTTCCATTCTGGTATAGGAAGAGATTGCAAAGTACCTGTGGGTTTATGATGCTCAGCCTTAACCTGCTGGCACACACTACATCTAGCCACGTACTCAGTTACATCCTTTTTCATACCTGACCACAGTACAACTCCTTGAGATTCCTAAACATCTTAGTGTTGCCTGGATACATATCATACATCGACGCATGTGCTTCCTCAACAATCTGTTCTCTTAGATCACTATCTCTAGGTACACATAACATGTCATGTTGATACAACACAACATCATCTGAAACCTAAACTCTGGTCTTTTTCCCCTATCATGTCATGCATGATCTTCCGTAACTCACTGTCATTCTGCTGAAGTTCCTTGATTTGATCGTAAAAAGTAGGCTGACTTACATTTGTGCAATCAAACCACTCTGTTCTGTCACCCCTAAGTCTAAGTTCAACTTTCACATTTCTACTAGCATGTCTCTCTCGAAACATGCCATAGAGAATGCATCAGTTGTTGAACTTAACTTCCTGCTGAGGGCATCAGCTACTACATTCGCCTTTCCAAGATGATAATCTATCGTCACATCATAAAGATAGTGACACCATGACTTAAGAGCATGAACTACAACAGCTAACTCCAAATCATGTATCGAGTAATACTCCTCATTCTTTGCTACTTACTTCCTGTTATTACTTGTAAGAATTTATTTCATAATGCACTTCACTAATATTAAATTTCTCCTTTTGTTCAAAACACACTTATTACATTTCATATTTATATCTTACTCTTTTCTCTGAATCATTTTCATATTTTTTATCTACCTTTCAGATTAGCTACCTTTAAACTGTGGATTACTATCAGTACTAGTTTACATTTCATAGTGCAATCTCATGATTTTGTTTTATAGAGATGCTAGTATTCAAGGTCAAATCACTACTGACATCCCTTGAACTACTTCAACTCTAAACATTCTAGGGTTTGGTCCTTATCATTAACATAGCATTATTGTGATGTGACTTGCTCCCTTAGTTTGAAATTCAAACTTCGGATCTCACAAGTTTTACTAAAGTCTTCCTTATCTTATCACTGGAATTTCCTTTCTCTTACTTGGACATTCAGATAAATTACATTCTCAATTTACCTTGCGAGGATTTCATCATTATATTGTGTGCCATTATTTCATTCACTTAGACGTCTCTATCATGGTAGTTATGCATCATATATGATTCATTTTCTAATTTACATGTTTCTTCATGTATATCATGTTGCTCTTCCAAATGCTCTTTATTTCTATGTACTTATTGTATACTTAAGTTTTTTTCCCCTTTGCTTTGAAGCACATAAAAGTATATTTACTCTATTACATGATCCATTCCATGGTTGATTCTTACTATCCCAGTCCTTACATACTTTTCTCATATATTTTCCATATTCTCATATTTAGATTTCATATAATACTAATCATTAAATTTAAACCGAACCTTTATCGTGTTCCTTTATTTCCAATTAAGGATTTCTCATATGAGGCTCCAACTGATTCTTAGTTGTTCTAATCTTTCCCTTATATCTCAAAATCCTACTGTATACATTCTCACTATGATTCAGGTCTAAATTATCCAGAGTCTACTTTATACAAAGAATATAAACAATAAATAAATCACTTCATGACATACAACAATATAAAAGAATCATATTTATTCTACAAACTGAAAATCTAAATTCATACATATAAGAGCATTTCTAGTGATCTCCAATCAAATAAGCAAAATAAAGCAAGAGTTGTATCACATCCTATGTTTAATCTCTTACTTCTAAATTAATTTCCAGTTTCTTAACCCTATGATTTATAGGGTTTCTCTCTAGCCCATCCTTCCTCTGCATACCTGGCCAGGGCATCCAGAGAAGAATGAACATAGTAGCTTGATATTGGTCAATCTAAGTACTCAGATACCTGGCCAGGGTATCTAAACACTCAGACCTCCCAGAGCTAAAGACATATCACTTCTTATTTTCCTCACTTATAACTCTATCTTTCTACCCTAATGGTTCTTAACGATTCAACCTAATCTCTCAACTTGATCCTCGTGACCACATCATCTTCCCGCCATCTGCTATAGTATAACGGAACACTTCATGTTAGAAAATTGTAGTTAGAAGGAAGACACTTAAGTCCTAATCCTATTGGACTCTTATCGTCCCCTGACCTTGACTTAGAGTAACTATGTACTCAACATATGCTCTGATACCAAAGTTTTTGTGACGCCCCAACCTTCGTGCCATCTCTAATGACCCCGAAGACCGGGGAGTCACCCTCGGTAAACCACTCTTAACTTTTTCTTTTCTTGATCACTTAGATTAACCTAAATGAAAACCATAAAACTTGGATAGCATCGAATTATAATAAAATTGCGGAAGCGACTTTCCAGTAACCTTACTAAGAATAAAAACAAGTTTACATGACAAATTACAATTCTCATGCAGACTATAAAACACAGTAGATAATTGAAAACTAACTACATATTTTACCACATTCTCTCTCTAACCCACCACATGCCCAAGGACCGAGGGGAAAGGACTAAGAGACCTCTAACTAACTACTAACTATCTTCTATGTACTCAGATGATACGATCCTTCAGCCTCCTCGTGCTGACGTTGACCTGAAAAATGTTTCAGTAGGTTGGTGAGCTACTGGCTCAGTGAATAAAATTTCACCCAACCATCACAAGAAAACTCATTTGTTTTTATTATTCAGAATAATATACAATAAATGCTGCACTGAGCAAGTCTAAGCAGTTTAATTTAAATAACAGAAGATGTCAACCTTTCATTATGATAATAATTGATGCAAAGCTATAAATACAAATAAATTAACAGGAAATACTAAAATTCCACTTAAAGAACAACTGTTGTGAAGCTAACTCATATCTTTCTTAACTCTTTAACTTATAACAACTCTGTGAACCTATATGAATATATTTTATCTTATGCACTGATCATATGTAGTGTACCCTACATATGAAGACTCGTAGCGAACTACGATCCCACTGTACAAGACTTAGCCGACACCCCGGGATAGCTAAGTCTGACTGCTGTCCTGGTCTGCTGTAGGAACTCAGGCTCTCTGGCCTCGGCATCCTATGGTGCCGTAAACTGGACTCCTCCTCTAAGCTGAGTACACAGGCGGAGAGTCAAGCCATTTATTACTCTAGTGCCACCAGGATCCTGTCTCTGGTTGGTGTTGGACACTACATGGCTTTTCTATACTCTAGTGCCACCAGGATCCTATCTCTGGTTGATGTTGGACACTACAAACTGAACTCTCATGTCACCAGGATCCTGTCTCTGGTTAGTGTTGGACACGAGATCCGATCTTACTGGACACACCGCCAGGGTTAGGTCGTTTCACCCCTAAGGCGCATACCTCACAAAGGGGTTCTACAGTGTGAGGGCCCTTAATCTAATATTTTATTATTTTGGAAAACTCTTACTACATTGCAATCTCTCTCTTACTTGTTCTGGACTTTGGTATCTCTATGGTACCGAGTCTATTTACTTGAACTTTACAACACGACATGAAAATCATTCTAAATTTGACAGAGTTGTATATTCAAAACGCTATAGTATATTGAGAAATCATCATACTATACATGCAGGCAAACTAAAATTCTTAATAGGCAGAATGCATGTCAATTTGGCACTTTATACACTAAAATCATACAATTGAACTATTAAGCATCACCACATCTCATATTGAGAATTTTGATATCAAGATACTTGAATCATTGAACACCCTATCCTTAGGGTTTTAGTTACCTCATTCACTTATCACATGGAAACACCCTATCCTTAGGGTTTCAGTTACCTCATTCACTTATCACATGGAAACACCCTATCCTTAGGGTTTCAGTTACCTCATCTATTTGATTGCAGTTCAAATCACAATACGATATCATTCTAGAACTGACAGAGTAGTATACTCAAAATCATTGTAAATACTGAGTAATCCTTATATCATGCATGCAGGCAGATTTAAAATTCATAAATAACCCAAACTCATGTCAATTTGGCACATACATGCTGAATTCATGCAATTGAACACCTTATTGCACTGATAAGAGTAATTTACTTCACATATAAGAAATCATCCGTAGTATTTATCAATTATCTGAAATTTCTCAAAGAACGTGCACATTAGTCCTAATCCTGGTTTGTGCATCACATAACTAATTAAGAGTTACTTACGTATCATGACTCGAATCATTAACAATAATTGAGAATTTCTAATAATATCTGAGAGAAATGTGCCAATTCATGTAAATATAAATCCATTTACATTAAACATATCAGGGAGCATGCAACTAGGTTTTATTGCTTATTTTTAATGTTATCGTACTTTCTTTGAAATTGTGCATCTGATAATTTACAAAATCTGTATTACAAATTTCAACATTCACACTTAGCAATTTAGGTTCCGTTGACCTATGTAAATTCACCAGTCCAATCTACACTGATCAGATGCTAATCCAAATCATATTAAAGCATAAAGAAACGATTTATGAAATAAAAAGTCGGGCGACACCAAATATTGCCCAACACCTGTTATCAGCGAAAAATGCGTAATTTACCAAAAATTTCCAAATACCAGAGTTAATTTATGATAAATGAGTGAAACCCTACTCACATCGATTCGAGATGTCTGGATTCGTCCGGAAATGCATCCAGAGCCTGTTTCCGGACGAATTTTGGTTGTCTTCAACCTTGGGTATTCCCTTTTAGAAACTGTTGCAACCACGTTGCTTCACGCACGGCCACAGGTTGACGGAAGAACTTGATTGGTAGCTGAATCGCGGATAGGAGCTATGGAATCTTGCCTAGATCTCAAATTTGGAGCTGTGGGAGGTTTTTCCTTGCTCAGGCGCACCCAAGGTGGCCTCATCCTGGCCGTGCACAGCAGCCGTAGCCTACTGCTGCTTACCGCTGGTCACTGATAGGCGGCTGGCTAGCTGGGTGGGTGGAGTACTGGAGGAAATAAAGAGGAGAGGAGGAAGAAAAGAAGAAAAAGAAGGAAGAACGACCGCTGGACAGAAGAACCTAGGATCGCCCCTGCGATCCCTCTCCTGCGCGGAAGTCGGCCTTGCGCCGCTTGAGTCTATTGCCCGAGGGGAAGAAAAGAAAAGTTTATAAAGCAAAAACTTTGGAAAAATTACAATTTTGACCCTGGAATTTAAAAAGATCATAACTATTGACTCGAAGGTCCGAATAACACGATTTCTTTTGAAACTTTTCAAGTACAAGATCCTCTACAACCCCAAGGCATAAAAACATGCCAATTAGCTTGTCTCAGCTAATCAAAACTCTAATCACATGTAAGCACTTAGCTTAGCTTAATTAACTTGATACTGCACTAATCACCACATAAGCACTTAACTTAGTTCAATTAACTTAATTATGCACTAATCATGATACTTACAGATTAACTTTGAAACAGGTCATAACATATTAGGTACATGAAATGACATAACCATGAATGTATGAAAATCTTAGTTGCATGCATATCTTAAAATAAAATATTAGAACAGTGGATCACATAAAGCATGAAGTCTTATAAAAATGGGTTGCGTTTGATAATTATGAATACTCATGGGCATGAACCACTTACCTTTTATACCGAGGGTATCTTTAAGCTTGTCTTGATTCCTTGTTCGATAACCTAATCACCTGGAAATCATCAAAGTTCTTGAAGTCCTTATACATTTTTTTTTCATGTCCTTCTAAATCTTAAAACCCATCGTCTTAACCTTATAAACCAAGTTAGGATTCTTACTTAGATTGAATCTAATTCTGATTTAAAATTACTTTTCATTACAAGTGCTATATTAAAACCAACGTTATACACTATATAGAAGCTATGTACTGACATACTCATATGAACCAAGACAATCATCTTATACCCTAATATGTGACTATATAGACCATCAACTGAGAGAAAACCTCAAACATACTTATACATATATACTATTATTAGTGACTTAGTTATGAAATCAACCTAAAATAGCATTAAAATCATGTTCTATACCAAAAAGGCATGTACATCATATGGTGTCTCATAAGCCATCATTATTTATCTTACATAATAGCCACTTAGGCCCAAAAAAATTAGTACTAATATAATTATACATAAAACTCCTCCATACATAACACTCCTCCAAATCTTTTAAATAGTAATAACATTGTGTATTAGAGGTTAGATAAAAATTCCAGATCATTTCATAGTCCAATACTGGGTCAAATGCCCAAAATACCCTTATTAGGATTTACACCAAAACCTTAGATAAATATCCTATACAAAAGATCAGGCTCTAGAATGGTGTGCTACATATCAAAATATACTTTTTGTAACAAATTCACTAATTTCTAAAATTGTCTTCTATTTTAATGCACAAAACATTTATACCATATAATTCTTGGTACATAAAGTATATAAATACTTAAAATTCTAACTCATCTATTTAAGGCATTTTTATGGTATAGTACACTCAAAAACCTTTCTCTTGCTACCTTTCACATTCAAAACAAACAATCACAGTCCAAGTTATGATTTTTTGAAGGTATTACCTTTTGTGATCGATTTTAGCCCTTGATTAGCGGACAGGTGGCCGAGATGTGCAGCATAGATCTTGACCACAACGCCCATGATGGATCCACACAGATCCCCTCTAGAATCTGGTTACTATGTGAATAGGGACCGGACTCCCCTTTCCTACACCTTCATAGCTCACAACTCTATTCGCAGGACAGAATAGGGCCTTCGCTGCGGTTGTGCTTCTGTGATGCGTGACTTCATTCCCAAGCCTCCTCCTTGCAAACCAAGGCTTCCCTTATCTTGGACTATCTCATCCTGAGTCAGGTACTACAGAATCCCCTTCTAGATTCTCATGCTTCATAGAACCAAGGGGCTCTGTTCCGCGCCGTCGCCATAGGGAGAAATGCTGATCATCTCTTACGTGGAGATGATACCTTATTGTGGCACCCTGAAGTATCCTTCAGCCTCGCGTAGATATTTCTAACTAGGATGACATCATCACCATGACTAGATGGTTTCCCATCAACATTACCCAACTTGCCTTGAGTCCACAACTGCCTAGTCTTCTTCTTGATATTTTTGTCTCACTATTTTTGATTTGAAACCCTAGATTTGACTCCCTTCTCTCTGAAACCATTTATATAGGCCTTTTATAGATCTTACCATCCCCTATATATCATAAGGACTCCTCCAAGAACAGTGGAGGCACTCTCCAAATCATTGTGGACTGGGAATTGCCATCTTGATAACATTATTTTCCCCCTTTTCTTCTAATACTAAACTTCATTATCCTTCTTTGGCCATTTAATTGGACCTCTAAATGTTATCTAAAAACTATGAAACTTTTTATCTTTGTTCATATTTAGTTATAATGCATTTAGGATCTTGAATCAAAACTAGATTCATAATTAGTGATAAAAATCAATTATCTAAACTTGCCAAGAAGATGTCAATAATATTTCCACTAAACTGTTACTAAATATGCCCATAACTCCCCACTAAAATTTGCAAATTCTATCCATATATGCATAAGTATTATAAATTTGATACCCATCCCACTATATTCACTTATGATCAAATAAAAGTATCTTTTAATTATCCTCAATCATGGAACTTATTTCCCCTTATTTTCATTATCGTTTCTTCCTTAGTTTTAATATCAAGACAACTTCAAACCTCTTGAAATTCAAAACACTCACTCAACATACAATAATAATCATAAGCCATATCTTGGTTTATAGAATTAATAATGTTTATTCCATTATATGATAAATTTACATAAAAAACCTGATGTTTATTACTTTTACTTAAAGTATGTATTTGAATAAAAACCTAGTGGAACCTTTTCACATATTTGGGATGTTACACTTCTCTAGTTCAAGAAACATGGATTGAACATTGAGAGGGTGATGATTCCATGGCATGAGTTCAATCCAGATATCTAAGAAAAAGGAACTATACAATCACGATAACATTGATCATGAATTGTAGATTGAATATGTTCTCAAAAATTCCAAATTACTTGGGTAGCAATGATGTGTTTCTAGATACCACTCATTACTTTTGATGTCATAAGTTGGTTATGGACATTCACTGCCAATGTAACTTGGGACCTATAGGGTAACTGTAAAGAAGTGAAACCACTCCTCTACTAGAAAGAAAAGATCACATCCCTTAAGGCAAACACCACGTAAAATTTTTCACAAAAGGGATGAAGATCAATTCATTCAACATGTAAGTATCATTACACAATGAGTAGCAGCGGAAAAGAAATATTATCTAACAATTTACAAAGCTTTATACAACACTTCACCACAAAAGGTTTTCTAAAGGAAAACTAAACATAACACCAAGGACAAGCTGAAGGTCATCTAACCACCTCTTCAAGCCTCCCAAAGATCAGCCACAAGGTTGTTGTTGAAGCTACTTTCCTCGATCTAACATGGGGTTGGAAGCATACCCCACAAAAGAAGAAACAAAAGGAAACAATCAGCAAAATGCTGGTATGTGTATGCTAAAAGAAACTTTGAGCAATATGAGGATTTAAAGGACAAACAATGTATAATTCTTCCCATTCAAGAGATAAGGACTACCCAAAGGGGTATAAAAGAAAAGAAACATCATATTATGATAAAAGAAGATACTTTCCATGAATTAAACAAATAAGATTGTGCGATACTGGCACATAAGAAATTGGTAGGGCACACACCCCACAACATCACCAACCTGCATGCATGTGAGATAAACATAGCCCTAGAACAATATAAATAACAATTGGCGGCCAAGAACAAACTTGAACCTGATAGAGAAAGGAACACTGCCAATCTCCCAATTATATAAAATTTTGAGCATGGATTACTGCCACACTCGATTTATAGAGGAATGGTATACTGCCACCCTCCAAATAAAACAATAGGGGAATACTGCCCCAAAACCAATGTAATTACAGTACTCTAGTGCTACTGAATCACATTGCATGTATAATGTAGAGGCAAGTAGAAAAGTATAGTCAGAATATGAAATAAAGGTTGCCATCACACAATGGACAACACCAACATATAATATCCACTTCAATGTGGCATACAACAATAAAAGAGATCAATCATGCATCAAGATACATAAAAGAGATATCAAGAGAATATCCATGTACATAACCAGTAAGGTAGTTCACACGAACCATGATATCAAAAGATTAGACATTTTGTGTAGGCAAAAGTCAAAAGAATGATAAAGTAGGTGCATTTCTCAATTTAGATGAATAGGGAATACATCATACCTTAGTATCAAATTCCAAAAGGTCCTAAGCACTTCTGGATCCAAAACTAGGTCACCAAAGAGCCTATTAAACACATATACCGATTTTATGTCAATTTCATATATATATAAACCAAACCCTAAAAACTACTTTTTTTTATTATTATGTGAATTAGGTTATAAAAACTATTCCATATTTTAGGTTATATTATTACGAGTCCAAAACATATTTTATTATATTTTTCTGACTTATAGATTATTAGTTATGAATTATTCAAGTTTTTATCTTATTTAATTAGATTCATAAAATCACCCTTTTAAAACATCAGATTCGGGAATCAAAACCAATACCAAACGAAAGCTTTCATTTTTCTGAATCCAACGAATATTTTTCCATAATTTTTTGATAAGCTGATAATTAGTTATACATTTTTAATTACTGACCAATCAGATAATTCCACGTAATTAATTTGCATCAGAAGCACATAACAGCAGAGGGGCCCGCGTGACTTGGCCCAATCACAGCCGGCCAAGTCACCGGTCAATCCCTCGCAAGAACACAACTAAAGGGAGAAGACGATATGTGCGAAAAGACGAAAATACCCCTGTAAGAAAAACAAAGCGGCAGAGATAAAAATCAGGTGGGTAAGGATGGAAAAACACACAGGGGAAAGATGTCCCTGATACCTCTGCATCCATGGCGAAGCAGTCCGCTTCAGCAACCCAGACTGAGGTTTGGATCACGCAACGATCACCAAAAGTCACTGCAAACCGGCTACCTGCGTTCGCGGGAAACCTATGAGTCTGGCTACACCAAACTCGAGCTCGGAAAACCAGGAGATAAGGAGAACATCTCCGCCGGCAGAGAAACACAACCCATGATCGAAAATCCATCACAGCCGCAAAGACGACCGATTTGACAATGCAAATAGGTTCGCGAGAGTGCAAGAAACAAAACTGAACACTTACCAGCGTCAGAGGACGACTGGAAAGCACCGCCGACAGAGCTACAAACAACTGCAATCTCGTGAGTAGGGGAGGCCAACCCACACAACTCGGGCGAGGGGAATGCTTCTGATGCCTTCGAGGTTGATCCAGGAATGTTCTGACGTGAGGAATTGCTCGGAGCTGAACCCAGCAGCAAGCTATGATTCCCGGAACTGAACGATGAAAACGGAGTAGGTGGAGGAAATTCGGTGAGAGTCGGGTGAAATTGAGGTCAGGGTTGAAAAGAAGAAAGGTCAGGGATCGTTTCTGGACAGTTAACCACGAAGAAGGAAGGGTGAAGAGCCGTCTGCGGAAAAACGATGGAGAGAGGGAAATTGGGGGTTATTTATATAGTCCACCATAGGGGTGATATTAGGGTTCAGATTGAGCGGAATCCAACAAGGAAACCATAGGAGCAAAAATCGTGAACTAAGATTGAGTGTAGACCGAGAAATCCCAATCGGAAAATAACGCGTCGACCTGGCCTGGTTTCCACTTCTGTCGCGAGGTAGAAGAGGAGCCGGTAGCCGTCCGATCAAGAAACAACGGCCCATATCTAAGCGCGCTAAACTAACCGCGTGACAGCAAGAAAAATCGGAAATCATTTGAATAAAACAAGGGAAATTCAAGTAATATATATATATATATTCTCTTTCCTGATTTAAGGGTTCTAGGATAATCCAAATTAAACCAAAAATTGCACATATGTTAAATTAAGCATGTAGATTCCGAATATCCAATTAGTTTTGCCTTTTGGAAACCTTTAATGGGTTAAATAAATCGAATATCATTTTCTCTTTCCTTCTTCATTTATGGCTTTAGGATTATCCAAATTTTATGAAACTTGACACACAAGTCATGATTAATGTGTTGGATACGAATTTGCTTTTATTTCCAACTTTTGGTGTCATGATTTACATTTATTTATTAATTACACCTTTTAGACATTTTCTCTCTCCTAAATTACTTAATAATCAAACATTATCCAAATTAGTTGCAAACTTGCCCAAAGGCTTATTTTTATGATTAGATTACGGATTTGGAGTTAGTTTTCCAATTTGAGGGCATTGCCTATTTTATTTCACTTTATTGGCCTAATTCCTATTTCCTTTAGATAAAGACATTAATATATACAATTATCTTCCACTTTAAATGTTACTTGGTCCATAAGTTACTTTTTGGTTAAGTAAACGAAATTGAGTATCAAATTATCCTAATGGGTTTCCAATTACAAATTGTTGGTACATTACCTTTCTAATTATCTTCTTTACCCATTAATTCCCACATTACTATTAATTTTGCATTTATCTTCTCCTTTATACAAAATTCGGATTTTCTCTTATTTCTCTTATCCTAGAAAGTGCTATAAAGTTCTAAGATGAATTATTTTATTCTTTTCTATTACTTAGTGACAATTTATACTTCAACCCTACATTAAGATTATATGAGGTGGTATTATCCAACTAAGTTCTTTAAATTATTATTATCACCTAAATGAGTTATTATTAAGCACAAAGTATTTTGTATTCTCTTAATTACATGTATCAGTTTATTCTTGTTTGGCTAAGACAAAAAGGGTAAAACTACAAGGATAGGGTTCTAGTTCTAGTATGTTACAGTCACACACATAAGATGCACTTGGAATAGGAGTTTATTCATGAATGACGTTTAACTTGATTACTAAAGTATTTAGATATTCAATTTAAACATCTGAGGTTAAAAATTCACTGACTGGACTGTATATCAACCATTTCAAGTGTTGAACCAATCAATTCAAGTGTCAGTCAATTCAAACAACATTTTTTGAATATTACCTGAACAGGATGAAATGAAATGTCCACTTCACAAGTGAATTGACTATTTCATGTATGAAATGATTGTTTCAAAAGTGAAACGACCATTTGGTGATATGAAATGGCCATTTCATGAAGTGAAACAAATGGTTCATCATATGGGTAGTCCGATCCAATGATCAATTCAACTGGATCAAGGATTGATGCTGATGTAATGATTGTGCATTAATTGAATATTGAATGCCAATATGTTTGAAAATAGGAAAGCATATGAGCCAACTGGTTCAAGGGTTGAACTAACTGGTTCACACAAGAACCTATCAATTCAATAGTGAACCGACCAATTTACCATTCGTAGATTCCAAAAAATTCATAAAATTCCATCTCTTTGACTCCTAGATGTACTGGAAACCCTTACCCTAGCCCCCCTATATATAGAGGGGTACTGGGGGCTTCCTAGACACAACAATAAGCTCTGACAATTGTTGTCCTCTATGGTTGTGGTAATCGAGAGAGCCCAAGAAAGTCCTACCCATCAAAGGGAGGGACAGAAAGGGAGAGACAATTGGGAGAGTAAATCAATCCTAGTAGATCGATGTTCAAAGGGACAACTCCTTCTCGTTGACTCTGGTAGCCCAACGTGGAGTTCTTAGTGGTTTGCACAGACTACTCTAGAGGTGAGGAGGCTATTTCCACCAGCTAGTAGGACACAAACAACCACTGTCCGTGGTGATCAACCAGAAAGCAATTAGTATTGTTGTCTAGGTGCAACTTGAAGAAATTCGCATACTGTTGCAAGAGATTGTCGATGAACCTGCTCTAGGACTAGGTATATCTCTTACTACCTTCCCTACTAGACACATCATTTTTAATGAGATCTTGCTGATTAGGGAATCAAGAATTAAACTTTTTTTTTACTACCTTATCTGTTTCCCTGATTTCCAAACAAGGTAAATTAGCGATAAGTGAATAACAAAAACCTAGAGTCGAAGGCATATAAGATGTTAAATCCGGTGGTAAATTCTTCAATGTAGTTTCAATTATGATAGCATTGGAAGCTACCCAAGTCAGATGGTTCATGGATCATTTCTTCAATTGAGATTGCTTGGCATGTCAAAGTGGGATATGCACTCCACTGATTCATTGTGTGTAGGATACCCAGTCTAGAAGAGGATACTTGATGAATGATATAGTATAACTCTTGCTATATATTTCATGATATATAAATTAGGCACATTGTAGGTTTTGATAACTTATAGAAGGGGTAAGACAAATAGGAGGGTTTGCAATGTAGAACTTTAAAAACATATTTTTGAAATTCATCAGACCATGAGGAAGTAAGGGTTGTTCCTATATACCTTGTACAAAGCGTGAGAAAAACAAAATGACTTGCAATGTAGACATTTAAGAAACACAATATTTCAGAATTTATAACCAATATGTACACTAAGAGCTGATGACTTACAACATATAAGGGAAGCCATGTAGAATAATACAACTAGTATTGAAACTAATACCACATTTAGTAAAGAATGGAAAGTCACATACCTTTTTCCAATCATGCACATTGGATTAACTTTAGATTACACCTCCCTCTTGACTTAAACCACCCGTGGGCAAAAATGGAGCAATCTTTCTTAGATAACGAGCCTTCATGAGCTAAAGAACACCAAGATGTTTTTTAATAGAAATATAAAAAGTCATGCCATGCCATGCTCATATATTTAACACCAATAGAATGCATGGAATACATGAATTTTGAAACAACAATGTCCATTGTTGAAAGTCCAAAATTCAAGAATTTGAAATTAGAAAAACCTACAGTCACACAAGAAATGAGTCAATGATGTGATATTTGTTACCTCATGTTTATCGACGTACACTCTAATAAAGATGAACCCTACTACAACTTGGAGGGGCCATTTTCAAATGTATGTACCTTAATGGATATGAACGACACTACTACTTGGTTGTTGCTTTTTTTACTAGCCAAGATTTTGCACAAATTCATTTACTATTATATTATTTCCTAGATTATAGCAATCCATGGTTCACAACCACATAATAATAAAATATACCTCAAATTGAGGAGTATTTTAATGTTTTACTGTGTAAAATAGATTCAAAATTCAATTTAATTTATGTAATATCATGATATTACCCCAAGGCATGGTATGGGTAGTTAGAGGGAAAACATGTACTAGACTTCAAGTTAAAATTAGAAATCAAATATAGCCCCAATGTCACCTATAAACATCATTGTCGTTGATATGCAAATCCAAGGTGGAGAGTATTACATATTTAGTATTGTTGGGTTTCACATTCTATACCTCCATATTAATTGAGTGGTTTAATGATATATTATTTATGGCTTACTTCATTTCTTGTTCCATCATAGAAGTTTCCAATGATCTTCATCACAAAAAGCCACAACCCAAAATCAAACATGAATTATCCAGGTCAGGATGTAGATGCTCCAACCATAATAATAGCTCAGTTGGACCATTACATGTGCTTTTAAAAAAATCTTGCTTGATGATAAAAAAACCTCAATTTAAGAAAAAATACAACACATGTCATCAACTTTGAACCAAAAGGAGGACTAGATGCTAAACTAGTTTTCTTTGAGAATGAACCATCAACTTTTTACGGAGAACATGAAACATTGTCTTATGTAGAAGAAATGTCATATCATTAGAATGAGACAAAGTCTAAAATATATTATTAGAACCCACACCACTTATTCCAACTTAAAAAGAAGACATAAGATAATATGATAGCCATCCCATTTGTAGTATAATGATGAAATCCAAAAGAATATGCTCTTTCAATGCACCCATGATAGAATGAAATTGCAGCAAAATGACACCAAAGACACAATCATGCTCAGAGTATAGGATGATTTCCCAATATTTTAAGATAGTTGACTAATTTTGAAAGCAATGAGAATATTAGCATCTTTAGCTCAACAATGGTGTAGTTTTCTCTAGAAAATTGCCAAGCCCCTACTTCACTTATTATAATATTCACAATTGGGTGACCATGTATCAAGAGATCCAACAAAGTTAACCAAAGACACAAGCATGCAAGACAAACATAGATAAAAATAATGCCTACCAACAAATTGAACAATCCATAGACCTCAACAAAGCTCTAGTCAAGGTGGAAAGACTACCTTGGAAACTATTTTAAGATATTTTAGAGGGGCTATAGTAGCCATAGCAGTCTAAATTAGGTAAGGTATTTGGTGGACCCATTTGTGTGAAAGAAATGTACTGCTCTTCAGGATATAGATTGCAATGAACTTCAACTCAAAAATAAGTGTATGAAAATATGAAATAAGAGGCAACCCCATCAACATTTGCTTCTCATCTCTCACATCCATGAGTGACAAAAACACATATGTAAGTTCGTCATGATTGGCAACTATTAGAACAACAATTCCTTCCTTTATTTCCTTACCGCCCCCATCATCCATGGGTGATCTGAGTATACATAAAAGAAATACAAGATAGAAGAAAGATTAAGTCTATGAAATCTTTTGTAAAAAAAACAATAAGTAAAAATAAATAATAAATTTGTACAAACAATGAGAAAATTACTCTTTGCTATATCCAAACCAAAAGAACCTTCAACTCAGAGTAGACGCTTAAACAAGTGTTTATGCCAAAAGCCTCACCGAGGTGTATGTGTCTCATTAAAGGGTATATAAAACTATTGATGAAGGATTTGAAAAAATGGAGGATTGGAGAAACAAGTTTGAATATAGAAAGTTCAATCCACATTGTGTTTTTACCTACATTATGGAATCAAGAGATAAGTTTATGACTGATGGTTTAAATAGCCTGTGAACTAGCAAAATTGAACCATGTGGATATATCTAGTTTTGAAATACAAAATAAAAAGGTGTTGTTGGAGAACATATCAGGGAAGATGGAAATATTAACTACTCACTTTTAGAACTTGGAAATTTGATTAACATTTTGGCTGAGATATCCAAGTATGGGAAATAAAAACATGTTCCATATCTAGATTTGAGCTTAAATTTTTTTACTACATAAATCTCTATGGTGGCAATGCCAAGTTAGTAATGATTTGTTTTATGTCACTATCTAAGAGATGCAAGAGTGAAACACTAAGTACAGTTAGATATGTAAAGTGGGAAAAATCCATAAAAAATGAAGATGACATTATTCATGATGATGTCAATGTTTTCAAGGAGAAGATATGCCAAATAAAGGATGAGCTACTAATAATGAGATCTAATGGAGATTCATCTACAAATAATGTTAGTTTTTTTTAACTTTGTGGAATTCTAGGAGGAGCCTGAACATCATTCTCCAGAGCCTTACAACTGACAAACATCTACCTCTTAGTCTCAATTGTGGTCTTGAAGTATTTGAGCTTCACCAAAAAAGGTCACCACTTGGAAGGTCTTCTTTTGAATTTCCATTACAATCAATTGAGATTATCTATCACTTCTAGTTGTCAAGGTTGATTGTGCTATTCAAACAATTTCTCAAGAACTATATTGGTCTACAAAATATTCTCTTTATGTATGCAGATATTGCAATACCAATATTCTACCTCTTAATGATTGTAAGGATGCCTGTGATGACAATGAATTGTAACTGATAGTAAGTTGATACCCCACTTAGCAGAGAAGCCCATGAAACAAGTTCTCAAGGCCATTGATAAGGTTTTGGATGGGGCTATTAGGTGAGAAATGACACTTGAAGATACATGTGCCAGATAATCAACAGAAATTGCATATCTGCATCTCCCTATTCCAAAAGATTAAGTATAAACATGAAAGCAACATGATAGTGGAACATGTATAAGAAGATAATCCCCCCTAGAGGGCCTAATGGATGATATTGTACCAGATTGGGGTTACATGGAAGAGGAGTTCATGTCTCTTACAAATGAAAGGAAGATTCTAAGGTAGAAATATAAGAATCACCCAAACCTATGGATAATGAATATGAAAGTGAAAGTTGTTCAGGATGAGCTTGAGAGACATATAAACCTTTTTGACTTAGAAGAAAGATTGTTTGATGGAATATGTTTAAGATATTAGGTGCTAGTTGAGGATTCTATTATAGAGGGCTATACCATGCCTAGTTGTGAATCCTTTTGTTACCTAGTGCTACTGATATCGTACATATAAAATACATGAAAAAATAATAAATGAAGAAGATATAAGACATGTAACTAGTGCTACTGTTACAATGAATAATTCAAATGATGGGATATGCAATTAGCATACTAAGAAATGTATTTCCCTAAATCTTAGATTACAATTATGAAAAAGAATAAATTTAACTAGGATAAAGAAATTTTTGGGAATATGAATAACACCAAGAAGATTTATAAATAACCTTCTTGGATAAATTTGTATAATTTGTTCCAATTTTCAACACTACTTTGAAGGGTTTATTCGAACAACTTGTAATGACCTCTAATATAGGTATTGTTTTCCTTTTTCTTTCTCCTAAAAACTTAAGATTTATTCCTTTAAATTAATTTGAGTAGTGTCTTCGATCCTGAAAATAATTTAGCATAGATCTTATATGACATTGAGGGAATTCGACAATTAAATTCACAATTACTAGTGCAGACATAATTATCATTGGCCTCGGTCAGAACTGACCTTATATTCTCTATTAAATAGGAAGAGAATTGATGAGGAGAAAATACCTAGAACCAACCTTCATAATAAAAGAAAATGACATATCCTTTAATAGGCTACTTTATACCCATACATTAGAATAGTGTGTAGTAAGTTAATAAATGTATTTTGAGGTCAGAATTGTGGTCTTGTTAGCTTAATAGCCAGCCTATGAAATTAGGAGTCCAAAGGAGATTAATTGCACCTTTTATTGGATTGAATAGAAATATATAAGGTTGGCATTAGTATTTTGATTTCATTTGACACACTAGCTGACCAAGATTTTAGTCACTTATTTCTATTTTATTTGAAGCAAATACATTGATGACAGAAGTGAGGTTTCTTCCTCATTTTCCTTTCACTGCAAACAGATGTTATAAATGCTCTTTCACTATTGAATCCACTCAATGCTTTCATTGCCCACATTATCACCGAAAACATGTCTAGGGAGCGAAACGGTCAGAGAGAACCCTAAAATGAGGTCTAATGTTCCCTATATGCCCAATGCCCAAAACTCATTCAGTAGGCGGCAACCCTCTTCTCCACAATGTCACGTAGTACCACCTTACCTCGCTTCACTCATCGTAGGAACATTTGAGAAGAGGTGTCAATCGATTCTCGTGGACCCAAACGCCAAATTTTCACTGGACCCCGCTACCCTCTCACGTAGGTGCAGTTGTCGTCTCTGACGAGGAAGCCATGAAGGGTTCCTTTGTGCTTTCCCTTGGATCAATCAAAGGTAATGGCACCATCCTTGGTCCCTATGCTTTCATTTCCTATTTTCAAATCGCTTTGCGATGGCCCCGAATCTTGGGTCGACAAAGTACTCTATTCCTTATTTTATAAGTCTCATTGGTAGGTTGTTTTAAAGGGGCTTGGACCCTCGATTACCAAATTTCAGTTGAAGGCAGTGTCTCGAAAGGGGTAGGAACACATCATTGATCACAATGTGTATATCTCTACCAGCTATTTATCTCTGCACTATGTTTGCTACTTGGACTGGAATCGTCGGCATTGGTGGTGACATGTTTGAACGCTGAGGTTGATTATCGGAAGCCTAGGAATGAATCTGGGATTCGATAGATGAAACTCTACTCATAATCGCCCCATTGGCTCCCATTTGGACACTACTTGCCTAAAACATTGTTGTGGTTTGACGCCGTAGAACTCCCTATTCCTGGCTCTATTTTGCATGGTGTGTCCGGGCTAGGCGGGGATGACCAACTATGCCTGTGCCAAAAAATTCGACTCCATGAATAGTAGTTCTGAATTGCATTCTAAAATCGTCCAGACGCTAGCTAGAACTGTGGTCTTCTTTGTTTTCCTGGTCGAGATCATGACTATGATTAAGATATCCCAAGAGCCTGAAGGAGACCGGTGACCTTTGTGGGTGATGCTGCTAATAATGGTTCATCCCTAGAGTAAGAACCGACCCTTCAGGACTACCCTACAGTTAGCGTGTGAAAGGAGTAGGTTGCTCCATGTTTGGAATCATGAGCATCATTTGATCACACTGAGGTTGGGAAACTAGAAAGTGAAGTCACCATTTTACTTGTCTCAATTATTTAAAAACTTCAGTGATTAGCAAGACTTAATCAGTCATGTATCGTGTAATGAGACCCTACTTGTCATGGGATAATAGATACACAAATTGCCTTTTGTTTTCATCTTGAATCACATCAATCGGTCATGACAATGTGGGAAACTAGGACAATAGTCATTGTTCTTCATAGGCTTCTTTACTTATAGATTCCAGTAATCAGTTTGATCAGGTCAATAATATTGAGTCAGCGGATAAATTTAGATGAGTGTGTGTGGGTGTTTCAAAATCAAGATGATTTTTCAAATATTTAGGCTTCAAGACCTAGTCTTGAGATTTTAAGGGAAATGTTTAGCAAATTAAATCTTGTACGAGGAAAAATATTAACTTTAAGTACAATTTTATGCATAGGTGGTGTTGACCCTGATTCACCCTTAGGTGAATTTTTAATTGACTTGAACGAGGTTGCAGGTATGTACTCCACTCTATTTTTAACTGGGCATTTATATGACTAAATTTTCCCATATTGAGGCAATTCTTAGAAATACTTCTCTTTTGTTCCACTTGTTGCATATCCTATTCTTGTGAGGTTATTATTTACAAGTTGAATTGGGCCAATGACCCCACATGCTATTTTTCTTATATTATGACACAACTGTCTAATGAATAATGTATCTTGCCACTATATTATTCATGGTAGATAATTTGACTATCTAACTATTGTAGATGCTTATGCGCAACCATTAGGGTGTGCTACTTCTACCTGGGGTGTGCTACTTCTACCCTTATTTATACAGAGGCATGCTAATTCTGCCTATGGGTGTGCTTATTCTACCCAAAATATATATATAAGCAAATGACTCAGTGGTGTCTTGACCCTACTATAGTTAATTTAGTCCAATATATCTACATGCAAATAAATGTTATTTTATGATGATTGATGATGGCAATGTCGGTTGTTTATTGACTTCTTCTTACTGCCCCATTCTTTTGGAAACTCTTTCTATTGTTATTTCTCATTGAAACTTACCTAGCTTTAATGGCCCCCTTTTTGATGGGAACATGTTACATTACTTTTGAAATAAATAATGCCCTAGTTAATCTTGTAATATACATACTCAATTTTACTGACTCCTACGTATTTATTTCCCATCCTGGTTGATGTTCCCTACCACCCAGGTGCAAATCAGCCTGTAGATGCCCTAATTGAGGGACACCAGCTAGCAGGCCCAAGAGTTGATGATTACGTACCATAATTGTAGCACCCAGGCCCAGTGCCCTAGGCTCTAGTAGAGTTTCGGGAATGATGACTGGCCCCATAGACCACCACTAGCCTTAACTGCATGCTTTAATCTCACTCACGCGCAAGCCAGGATCAACTTCCTAACTGGTCACCCATCCTAGTACTACTCCTAGCTGAGCACACTTTACTATGGAGTTCTTTAGTAATGGGCTCCCGGAAAAGGAGGTGCACCTTGGTGATATGGGTAGTCCAATCATTCCTTTTAAGATCATGTTATCCGAGGCCTCAAATCCTGGGATGTTACAATCTCCCCCACTTGGGCTCTTGACGTCCTCATTAAGACTCAACTATATGGCCTCATAATATTTCCCCATTTCAGTGCAAACCCAACATGGCCCATGGACACCCAACTCCCGATCACGGAATACCAACGCAAGGGTGGCTACATCACTATGGACAACCCTTTCCAACATGCCTGGACCGCATGGCTCAAGACCAGCAAGCCACATGCCCATGTAGGCCCCACCTACTGGAGGGGAATTGGCTCTGATACCATTTGTAACGTCCCAGGATTTGAGGCCTCAGATAACATGATATTAAAAGGAATGATTGGACTACCCATATCACCAAGGTGCACCTCCTCATTTTTCTAAACCATGTAATGAGATTTGTAAATCTCCTTTTATTGATAAATGAAATCAATGGTTGAGTTATTTGTTTAATTGAATGATTTTCATTCATAATAGCCTTGTTTGTTGTCTTAGTGGGTTTTATTGGCTATTGAGCCAAATGGAGAGGTAAAGAAAAAGAAAGGAAAAAGGAATTCAATTGAAAAAAAGAAATAAATAAGAAAATGGATAAAAGATAAGTAAAAGGCTAAGGAATATTCCCAAGATGGGATTTTGAGCCATTAAGGTTCCTTGAGGTTCAAGGAACTCAGGATAATAATATAATGGCAAGGGAAAGAAAAATAGGTGAAAAAGTTATATAATTAAGTGATAACTTGCAACTAAAGAAAAGGACCTTATTTCTTTATATAATAACCCCAAATTTGGCATGATAAAATATTAAGTCTTTAATGAGATTCCCTCAAAATTTGGGATAAAAAGAAGCTACGGATTAGGAGTTATGGTTTTATCAAATTATCCTAAAATATATGGAATTATCTCAAATATAGGAATTTATTTTCCTTTTGGTTGAGCGTAAGGGATGAGGGTCGTTGGATCTTGATCTAATGGATGTCACTCATTGTCCAGTTCCTGAAGAACTCAAACTCTAGGCCAATTTGGGGGAAGTTTCCCCTTTGATTTCCTTGCAATCCAAGGCATGTGCAAGCCTGGATTTTGTCCCATTGACTCTGGGAGAGGATCCCAAACCCTCTCGACCCTATTTTGTCGAGCTTTCAATGCGTCTAGAAGAAATGCCCAATTCACCCGAAGGTGAGGGCGGCGGCCGATGGAGAAATCTTAAAGGGACCCCTTCTAGTCCTATAAATAGACCCCCACTCGACTATCCAACTCACAACGACCCGACCGGCTGCCTCACAAGCCCCGACACCATCTCTACCTCCAGATTGCTCCTGCTCCGACGACAACTCCGCCGCGGTGCCATTGCAGTCTCGTGCGAGGAAGAAGATGAGGACGATGAACAATGACCGCCGGATAGCGATCCACGGTAGTCTCGCATGCCAAACCGATGATCCAAGGACGAGCTGACGAAATTTAGCTGCACGCGACGTGAAGCATCAGATTAAAAGGGTGGATCACCGGACTATCGATCGAGCGACCGACAATATTTGGTAATTTCTTCTCTCTGACCGAAATTCCAGAAAAAAGGTTTTTCTTGCAAAATTCATAGAAATTGCTAGGAATCTCAGATGAATAAACTTTATATATGAAAGTTGATTAGAAAAATATGAGGAACAAGATAAAAATGGTTTGGTAATCTAATTCTGTCTCGTTTTGCAAAAGTATATTAATTTTGTAGAAAATGTATTAAAAGGTAATTAGAAACCCTAATTGAGTATAAAGGATGAATCTTTGAGGTTTAATAGGTTAATTTGAGAAGTATTAACCTGTTGAATATTAAAGTAGAGTTTTAATATGTTTTACATGAAAAGTTTACTAATTTAGGGTTTTAATCTATGTATGAAGGATAATACATTTAGAAATCCTAATTTAGGGTAAAAGGGAGAAATACCATGTTTATTTCAGATTATGGAAATATATTACTAAATAATGATCCTATGCCTGTTAGGAGTGATAAGATGAGAAATTTAAAGTTTTATGTAGTTTTGTTGAATTAGGGTTTATAATACTAAAAGTGGAGGCAAAACCCAAATTGCAAAGGAAACCCTAAAATTGGAATAGAAACCCTAAGAAACAAGATGGGTTTGGATAAATCTTGATAAAAGGAAATTTGTATATTTATTTTAGGATTTATGTGCATACTTGCTTGCTTGGTTGGGTTTTCTCTACTTGATTGATTTTGTCTACAAAATATGTAATCACAGATATGTGGTTATGCTTATGAATATCTCAAACTAGTTTTCTGAGGATTTCTGAAGTTTTCATCGGTTGCTTAAATTGAATTGTTGGATAATTTAATTCATGCATACTATAATGTGGATATGACTATCACCTAAGATATATTCCTACTAGCTCAGATACTAGTCCCCTCTATAGCTTGATAGGTTGACCTAGTACATGGCTTCCAATTGGGTAGGTCCATCAGGTCATTGGATGACTTAGTACATGGCTACCTATGAGGTAGGTCCAACAAGTCACCATGAGTCAGAGATTGGGCTACCTTTGGGTAGGGCCATGCAACTCCACAACCCTAAGTAATGGCTACATGTGAGGTAGGACCATGGGGGTAAGGATCTACCATATGAGAGAGGTATTATCCAAGTCCACTGTAGGGACATCACAGAGATAGGGGATAGGTATGGATTGAGTAGTATTGCTTAAAATGTAACCTTGATTGTTAAATGATATTTGGTTACCTACATTTTTACCATAGTTGCACAATTTTTGTACTCCCCCACATACCAGTATCAGACGTTATACTGACCGACGTTTTGTTTATCGGTGATCTAGGTACAAAATCCCAAAAGGACAAACAGTAAATTGGCATATTGTGAATAAATGAATCAAAGTACAAGGAGTATTAGTTAGAATAGTTTCAGTGGTGGATAAAAGTTTAGCAATTCAAAGTTTTAAAAAGGTATGCAAAGTTTTATTTTATTACAACTTTTCAGTATAGTCGTGGTAAAATTTTCATAATTATTATTGATTATTTGTCGAACCTTTGATCCAGAAATTGGGATAACGGCTCTGACCTCTTGGTCTCCCTTAATTGGGGGTTACCGGGAGGTGGGGTCATTAAAATTGGTATCAGAGCCTAAGTTCCTCATTTAATCTTTAATAATTATTAAATTTTACAAATTCCGTAAAACTGAGGGAGTTATTAGAGGATTATCCGAAAGACAGAGGTGTCTAGAAAAGGATCATGTCTGGGGGCTGGCAATATTTTCCTCCGCACCGCTAGTCAGAATAGGAGGAATCTCAGATCTGTGTGACTTCCTGGACAATGTCTTAAAATCTGACTTAAAATAAGATACCTTTAGGAGTCTCTCATCTTGTTCATCCCTTCTCATCTCACATTCTATTAAGGATTTTAAGAGTTAGGGTTTTTGTCTCTCTTTCTCACCCCCTTGAGGTATGGGTAAGCATGTTAAGGATTACGGAATCCTCCATCAAATTAATAAAAGATATGTAATAAGATGTCATCAAAATAAATATAATTATCTTAAAAGTATAGACTAAAAGGTCTATTTGTAGATGGCTCGAGTGAAGACCATGGCTATCCCGGATGCCCCCAATGGTGGTGGACCTTCACGCAAGGGAAACATATCTTCTGAGAAGAGGAAGAGGAACCATAGTGGTGAATCCTTGAAGAAGAGGAAGAGATCTGAAGAAACTACAAATGAGGTCCCCAACCCCAAACCGATACCCTTCGACAACCTTGAACAAGAGGAGGAAAAAGTGTATGAGGAGGAACATGTGTTTGAGGAGGAGGCCAAGATAAAAGAGGACCAATATGGTGGTCCAGAACCAACCATGGTGGTTCACACCCCTGACGCTTTGTGGATGGAGCAATAGAAGAGGCTAATAGAGGCCATTAGTGCTTTGGCCCTCTGAGACATAGCTAGAGGTGAGAATGGCGAGCCACTTCTTGTTCGTCCTCGACTGGGAGCCACCATCTTAGACTTCGTCAAGCTGAACATTGAGAAGTTTTGGGGGGAGGCTAAGTCTGAAATGGTCGACAAGGCAGAGGCTTGGCTGCTTGCAGTCGAGAATGGATTTTGCATGCTTGAGGTGAAGCCAAACAAGAAGGTTCTTTTTGCTGCTCACCTCTTAGAAGGAGCATCCAAAATATGGTGGGAAACACACATCATAGGCCGAGATTTGGCTGAAGAACTAATGGCGTGGGCCAACTTCAAGATGATCTTCACCGCCAGATTCATCCCTGTCTCATCTAAGAAAGAAAGGGAAAGGGAGTTCACTAACATGACTCAAGGAAACTCATCTTTGGCAGACTTTGTGTGCAAGTTCAGAATCTTGGAGTGTTTTGGGCATATGATAAATGAGGAAAGAAGGGTGGACCACTTCATAGAGCATCTTCACCCTACCATCAAGCCCCATGTGATGGAAAGTAAACCTAAAACCTTCACCGAAGCTTACAACACCGCCCTGGACATGGAGAGGATAGTGATGCCTGCTCAAAATCCACCCAAGGGATATTTGGGTTTCACTAAAGGAACCCAAGGCCAGAAGAACAATCACAAGAAAGATTAAGGGCGTAACCATGAAAAAGGAAGACATGGAGGAAAAGGAGGTGCACCTTGGTGATATGGGTAGTCCAATTATTCCTTTTAAGATCATGTTATCCTAGGCCTCAAATCCTGGGACATTACAATATCCCCCACTTGGGCTCTTGATGTCATCGTCAAGACTCAACTATATGGCCTCATAATATTTCCCCATTTCAGTGCAAACCCAACATGGCCCCTGGACACCCAGCTCCCGGTCACGGAATACTAGCACAAGGGTGGCTACATCACCATGGATAACCCTTTCCAACATGCCTGGACCACACGGCTCAAGAGCGACATGCCACATGCCCATGTGGGCCCCACCTACTGGAGGGGAATTGGCTCTGATAGCATTTGTAACACCCGGGCCCAGTGCCCTAGCCTCCAATAGAGTTTTGGGAATGACGACTGGCCCCATAGACCACCACTAGCCTTAACTGCATGCTTTAATCTCACTCATACACAAGCCAGGATCAACTTCCCGACTGGTCACCCATCCTAGTACTACTCCTAGCTGAGCACACTTAACTATGGAGTTCTTTAGTAATGGGCTCCCAGAAAAGGAGGTGCACCTTGGTGATATGGGTAGTCGAATCATTTCTTTTAAGATCATGTTATATGAGGCCTCAAATCCTAGGACGTTACAATAATAGTTCGTGACTTCTGAGATGGCTATGTTGCCAATTGCAATAGATCCATTTAGTTATATTTCCCTTTATTTTTCCTAATTGACATGAGAACTGTTATTGAGACTATTTTGATTATGTAATAATTTAATTTCTTTCGCTGCTATACTTTTTCTACTCTTGATGAACCATCTATTTTGAGAATAATTTGGCACCACACTTATCTATTTGTGGTGAATGAAATTATGGGTTGTTCTTATTTATTTTCAAATTTATTTAAGGGAGTGGTCCCTATGGGTTCCACTCCTTACACAACTATTATTGTTGGAGATGGGATGGGATTGGCTGCATGTATCTAGATTTTTTACACAAGAGTGGCTTCAAATGGTTTAGTGTAAAGGTATTTACCCCATGATAGCTGCTTGAATTGTTAGAATAGTCGAAGGAACATTGGTTTGACTATTGATCCTACTACCTAATGTAATACCAATTCAATACATTGCAACTTTGATTGGTTTACAAGACAAGCAAAACATGTAATCAGAAAATATGTTATTTACCAACCATTTTTATCTTGATAATTTTCTAGTGATCATTTAATTATCAACAAACTTGTTATGTACACATTCATTCATAGTCCAAACTGCTCAACCTCTGGGTGCTATGCCATAACCAAGTTGCTTGGTAGTTCTTATTGCAAATGTGGTATGACTCACATGGAAACTTGTGGCATAATTTGAGGCCTTTCATGAAGGAGGAAGAATTTTACCTGAGTAGGAATAAAAAAGGGACAATATGCAACTTATTTTTCACCAAATATAATGGATGAGATATTTTCATCAAGACATTCTTCATCAAGTTACCAAATAATCAGAGGATTTGCCCTACCACTATTACCACAAGTCCAAGACCATAGCCTATATCATTTATGTCGGATGCATGGAGGGACCAAAAGGAACTAGCAGTAATGGGAACAAGGACAAAGGGGGCAACCAAGATGATCTCATTTATGTCAGATGCATGGAGGGACCAAAAGGAACTAGTAGTAATGGGAACAAGGACAAAGGGGGCAACCAAGACGATCTCAAGTACTAATCAACCAAATTCAGTTGCTTCCCATTGCATAATTGGAAACAAAACCTGATATAAGAAAATGCAGCAAATCATATACAATTTCCAATTGAACTATCTCAAAATACTAATTATCTTATTGACCAAAATTGCATTATTAAAAAAACCCATAATTTGTTGAGTAGTTATACAAAGTATTAAAAATATTATCTCTACATAATTTGGAAGGAACTTATTTGCTTTCTATTTGAGTTATTTTTTTTGAAAATATGAAGAACATGACAACCTAATGATAACAAATAGATGCAATGTAGAATGAGAAATAGGATATACCTATTTAAATAAAGGGTGCTCCCACTTGACAATAATAACAACTAGAACAACCGACAGATAATAGATAATCAATGCTTAAATCAACCACAAGAATGAATCACTTTTCCCTTTGTTTAAAGCTTGCAATGCTTCAACCTCAAGTATCCTAGATTGACTACTAATTACCAATCTTGAATAATCACTATCAAACCTTTTAGTATGATCTATTTTCTCAGTGTCACTAGACAACCTAGGTAGATGAGATGCCTCAACCCCATTAAGAATTTTCTACATGACAAAATAGAAAGTATCATAGCTTTCAAAAGAATGTGAATTATCATATTTAACCTACATCCCAACATAAGAATTTACATTACAATATCTTCTTTCATATGTTGTATGAATGTTTCATTATGTTGCTCACTATACATGTATGAGAATATGTGTAACCTTTATCATCTAAGAAATGTAAACCATTGAAGAATGAAATATTCATTTATTGATAAAAACAATGAATTTGGTTCCATAATTTGATGCAAATTTGCAAACTTCTATAAAAATAAAACAAAATGAATAAAACAATTGGTAATGGATATTGGGGCACCAAGTATTGATGCATGTGTGGACCAAGTGACCAACTTGTGTAGAAATGGCCCTATTACACTAGTAGTCGGTGATGTGCTCACCCACATGCATATAACAATGCTCAAAGGTGACTATGTTATGGTAAAGTGTGATGGTCATTTTGTAAGTGACCAGAGGAATCATCCCTATTACCTCATTGAAAAAGGTCACCTGAAGGAAGCCAACCTTCTTCTTCCTTTTTGTTATCCTTCAAGGTATCTTGATACTGAAGATGATGAAGGTCAACCATATGGAATCACAATATTTGAAGATGGAGGACTTCCATGATGTGGTGAACATGTACAAGAGATAATTATGACTAGAGAATGCCCCAGAATAAATGCATCCATACTTGAAAATGGACAACTAGGATAAACCTTATTAGGAAACAAGCAACCCAAAGGATGAAACTAAACATATATTACTTTCTATCTCAATACCTCATAAAAAAAGATAAACTCCCTACATTCATTAGAGGATAGGACGTACATAAGTAGTGAATAGTTGATCATAAAGCAAATATTCAGACCTATGTTCACCAGAAACAAAAACATTTGGGTGAAATTCATATGCTAAGAAAAGAATTGAATCCAACTTCTAGAAAATAACCTACTTATGAACATTTATACATTTCTAACAAGAGAGAACATACTCTTGTCTCACATCAAGAAACCAAGTCACACTGTGACAACAGAACTAAAAATCATTCAATTTCCAAGTAACTCAGGGAGAGACCCTCTTCATTTAAAAAAAATAGAGAAAATAATGTCATCTCAACCGTGTTAACAAAATTGAAATAGAGTCCAACTAACCCAAAGGATGAACACCTCATCTCCTTGACATAGGAAACAATGATTACAATAAAATAGTAGTAAATGACACTAAATTTTAGTCCAACCACAGATCAAAACATCCTCATCTCATTTTCATCTTTGAAAAATAAAAAATCACATTATCAATTAAGATAAGGATGGACCTTAGGCACACTTCAATCATTATGTTGGTCTCAGACCACTAAGTGCCGAAGAAAATGACCAACCGCAGGTGTTTCCACCTCTTTAAAAGGTCCAAAAGCCACCAATTGATACAACCACACCTAAAATCGGGAATCTGGCCCATACAGAATATTTCAAACATGGAGGGGATAAGACTAGTTTTAGAATGCAAAGTGTTTGTATACTGAGTCTTGTACTTGAGTAACTAAAAATGCAAGTACTATAGAGCTAAAAAAGGCAATGTATCTTGGAAACAAATTTAGGATAGACAAATATGTATAAAAATGTAGTAGGAATGTGGAATGCAAACATGAGGAGGGATTTATCTCATAAAACATAACATTATAGCAAAAAAGTAGAGATAAAAAATCAAGACATAAATGGAAATAAGATGGTCTCAATAATATGAAATCAGTATCCCGATATTGTTTCTCTATATTACAAGACAACATACTGATATAGCAGGACATACACCACCATCTTGCCAAGAAGCAACAACTTTTATAACCATGTCATCTAAAGTTACAGAATATGTGTTTATGTCATCTGTTTAAACATGCTCATGCTATGTCAACATCAACCAACACCCTAAATTCTATGTCTCTTTGTTGTCATTGTTTGTGAACTGATAAACTATAATGAATACTTAAAGCAAAATGACCTAAGTTAAGGGTATCACCACATATTGTATAACTAAAGAGGATGGAAATGAAAAACTTCCAATAAACTTTTTTGTATCATATACAGACCTATAACATACAAAATCTTGTTAGGTATAATAAGTTATACATTCAGGTCAGACGTCTTCTCAAAATCCAATAATCGATTCATTAGAAAAAATCAAGTTAGTTTGAGACAACCTATACAATAATAAAAAGGTGTATATAGTTAGTTATCTTCTGGATGAAAATGAGGGGGAAAGAGTCCATAAAATGTTGAATTGTGTGATAGATATCTCATCAGGTTGGCACACCAATGAGCCTACAAAAATTATTTATGCTTGTTATAATGAGAACTCAATGAATATTTCAAAAGATAAATACATATAAAAGAATTTATCAAACTGGATATGTTTATTTAGCTTCAATAGTACTTTTAGAAATTCACCTAGACAACAAGTACATAGATACAACTGCAAGATTTATTTAATGTTATTGCTTGGTCAGTTCCTATATAATTCCATACCCATACACTAAAACAATTAGTTTTATAAACTAACAATAACACATTAGGAAATGAGAATATAAAACATAATTGATCATATAAAAGCTAGGTTATCTATGTATTCCAAGCATAATATATATTTGACTTCATTACACCTAATGTCATGAATCGTCATCCCATGTATTTTAACAACTATGGAAAGGGCTTTGTAAAAAGTGAACTAGCATCAATTCCAATAAGATTTCATATAACAAGCAAAGATACCACATTCTTAACAAATGAGAATCATAAAAGGGGTTTAACCTAAACAAAAAGAAGACACATATTTGTGATGAATGCATGCCAACTTATTTCTTGATGAAATGATAATAGTTACAATCTTTTCTCTACCTTGGAGGGTTCTTGTTTTGTTGTGGACAACAAGGTTTGATAAACTTTTTCTTATAATGAAAGATGCTCACATCTCTATAGTGTTGGGTGATTCTAAAAAGTGCTTGTCTATATACGATTCTCAACTAGCAAGCTATGATGATATCTTTGTTTTTTCTTCTTGTTATATATAGTTGTATAGCTATATGAATAGATCCTGGGTTCGAGATTATGGATTCATGCTTTGTTTTTTTTTGTAAGATGATGCTCAATAGGTGGTTCTTGAAAGTGTGTTAAGATGATGAATCTATATATAGCTATATAGAGGGTTTGATGCCTCAATGGGTCTCTTATTTTTTTTGTTCTTGAGCTCTCTCTAGAAAAGATTTTTAAAAACTTGCATTCTACTTGAATTCTCACATGAAGGGCCTCTTGATTACTAACACAACGTTGTTGTCTCAATTGTTTGCTGGAAAAATCTTTACAACTAATTATGATGATTTTTTAGCTTCTTTTAAGTTATTTTTTCTGTTGTGAAATCTTTCTTGAAGAGGTGGTAATGATTGTTGTCTTTTCTCTACCATGGAGGGTTTTTATTTCATTTTGAACATCATGGTTTGATAAGTTTCATCTTATAATGAAAGATGCTTCTGTGGCTCCTTCATTGGTTATTTCTACAAAGTCCCTTTATATGTATGTTTCCAAACTATGGACTTGTGATGATATTTTTGTATGTGATTCTTCTTGTATATATATGTATAGATATCAAGTAGCTCTTAAAAACATATAAACTAGGAAATCTTGATAGGAATCATCATCAATTCATTTGAAATCCAACGAACTCCAAAGATCTTTCAGACACCAGATAGAAAACCCAATATCTCTAAAAATAACAGATCCCTTAGGCACTACAAAGATGCTGGAATACATGTTACCCAAGAAGCCTTCATCTTGAGAAAACCCAACAACTCTAAGACCTTGTAGATAAGCGGTCATTAGAATCTAAAGAATTTATCTAACCATCAAATTTCTCAATCAGAGTAGGGTAATGACCAAACGCATATTCCCTAAGACATTAATGAAGAGGAATTAAGTCCAAGGAAGAATGCTTCTAGATTGACAAATTTAGAGTCTATATATTCATAAAAACTTTATAGAACCAATACATATGTCCTAGCAAAACCAATCACTCTAGAAAAACTTCCCATATGAACTTTTATCTCTGGAGAACGACAAAGCGACTGTGTACTTATGAAAACATATGTATGCCCTTTTGATCATCAGCTCAGTGAGCTACCAACATGGTTAAACCTTTACCAAGAGACCCATGCCCATGCCCTATGACTGGTGATGCATGCACCCAGCCTAGGTGTAAACACCATCTGCCCCAGGGAGAGATTAGCCAACAATATCTCCTATAGGAATATGCACTAGGGTAGAGACAAGAAATAGTTGAAAGATTTTTTATCATAGTTATTAGCATTGATGTAATTTTTTTAAACCTCTACCTTAAGTTAATATTCAACACATTTACAAAGGGTAATCCTAGGTAAACATAATGAAACATGGTATTAATAATACCATTACAAATAGTGTCTCTTAAACTAATGATGGAATGTAGGTCTACTAGTCTCTCATAGGGAGAGTGAACTGGATTTTTTAGATGAATGTGAACCAGGACTTTGGTGACCTGGTAGGCTTCATAAGCCATCTGAATCCTCTTTAAAATAATATTTAGTCATTGGTGGTTTATTAAAAGCTTAATAGACCAACACATTCGTAGTTTGAATAAGTTTTCTTGTGCGCCCATCTATTCAATCCTAATAACATTGTTGGTTGTCAACTGTCACCTTCATCAACCTCATGTTCTCTGTGGCCTTCTAAAATGCTATATGTACCTCTTCAAGTGTTTTTTCATCCACCTATTTCCTAGGAATTCTTCTTTTTATCTCTAAGATATTCCCGACTTCACCCTTCCTTTCCATCTTGGTACTGCTCCCCTTGATGATCCCCCCACCATTGTTGTGGGGCCTCCTTTCTTGGGTCTATGAAGCTTTTCCTTGTCTAAGACTATTTCCTTATCCATCATCTCCTTCAATGGGGTCTTATTTATAATCATGTTTATCCTGTCAGACTCTTCTTCAAATCTAATCACCTCATCCACATTTGGGTAGATAACTATGTGTGATTCTTTTGAATCCTGATGCTCTTATTTTTCTTCCAGATCTTCAGAGATTATTTTGTAGGTTATTGGCTTTGTGTAGTAAGAACTGTGACACTTTCCTTCTCGTGCTCACCTCCTCCTCCTCATTCACCAAACATTCAAAACTGTTGTTACCATTGGTTTCCAATGTGTTATCTACCTGGTTCCCTCACCTCCTATTTCCTTGATGTCTCCATTGGGTTTGCCATCGTTGCTTTTTCTCCACATTTAGGACCCTTTTCTCTCTTTGGGTATTTGTATTAGTGAAGCCGGCTACTATGGGAATTGGTTTTTTTCATGGCTCAATCTTCCACAGATTGCACATAGGAAGGGTATAGCTTCATATTCAATATCTTTGATAAGAATCTATGGGGTCAGCGCACGAGTTGTATCCACCTCCACAACTAATTAGATAAATCTATTGTGGGATCAACTAGTTGTGTGGAAGTCAACCTTAAAAGCTTCCTGAATGCCTTCCCCATATATTCGTACAATGTTGGGACATATAGATGTAGGGAGATATTGTGTATTTGTACCATGTAACTATGAATGCAGGAAGTTCATCAGAAGGTATGAAGGTCTCCCATAGTACTAGGCAGCATCTAAATACTCTCCACGGGCCGTTGGTGAGTCCCATCTTGAAATCTCTCCTCCATGATAGTTTAATAACAAAATTACCCTTATCTAATTTGTACATATTGAATTTACTGCTTGGATTCCAGAGCAACTGTAGTCGTTCCCGAAGAGTCATATATCCGATGTTTGTACCTATGAGTTTGATGTTCATGACAAACTACATGGTTGTGCAAGGTTATCCTCTGCTTCTGTCTCAATGACAGGTGTAAATTTGTTGTCGACAACCTATAGGGTCACATCGTCTACCAATAGAGCCTATTTGAATATGTTATCAAAAATACCTTCTGCAGTTTCTATTCTACCTCCACCTCTGATGATGTTGCTAAAAATTGGGGTGGTTCTATGGATGCTTGTCGAGAAAGGTGCCTCCCCCATGTACTTGGGGTTTGTGACCACCACCCCACATACATCTTGAACCCTAGCAGGGTTATCTACGACCTTCTGAGTACTTGTAAAGACCACAAAGTCTCTACTAAAATAATCATGGCAAACAAAACACCAATTGAGTAGCAGCAGAAGTTAAAAATTTGACTAAATTCAAATGTATAAAGAGTACATTACAAAATTTCCCAAAAGGGTGTACAACTTTATACAAACAATAGGATCTAGGTAGAGGAAGACTAATACCAAATCAACTTGTCTCCAAACATCATCAACTATAGCTAAGTCCAAGCTAGATGGTTGAACTCCTTATCCCTAGCCTTAGGCTGGTTCACCATGCTTCAACTGTGCACTCTGATCCTATACCTGGGTGGTTGGGATCACCCAGCAAGAGAGAGATAAAAGTATGTGTTAATCAAAAGGAATAAGGACAAATAATAAAGTGAAACTTTGCATAATAAAATGATTGACAATACTTAGAGAGTCAAAAGTATGAGGCAAGTATAATAATTAAGATATAAGAACTTTTGCCAAGATTCATCTACCACAATAATAAACAACAAGCATGAATGATATTTTGACAACAAATATTCTAATGCAGTGTGAGGCACCTACCGGACCTCAACCAAGAGGAGAGGGGAAAATGCACATCCCAAACCTCAAAAGTATATATAATATGGGGAGAAAATGTACATTCCCCAAGGTGAAATTACACATGCCCTCTATGGGTGGTTTGTACTCATGTACACTACATTAGTTATTTGGTCAACAATTCCTCATGCTGGGTAAACCACTTGGCAGTAGTGGAAATAACATTGCATCATAGAAAATGGGAATAAAACCCATGAAGTAAATCACATAAAAGAGCCAACATTGGAAATAGCAAGATTCAAGTATTTCAAGTAAATGAACCATCATAGGCAGTAGAAGATTCAAATAAATAAAGATCCAAATAAAAGGAAATAGAGATATTCCAAGGCTAGCACAATATGAATGTAGGGTTGGATAAAAGCCCAACTGGAGGTTAGGTTAATTGCACATTCTGACATAAATTAGGGTGCACATATATAAATAGGTTTCACATACTGAAATAGGATCCACATACTTAAATAGGCTTCACATACCTTATTGAAGATTCACATCCATCATTATCACTGATTAGATTGTATCAACATCTATTAACCCTAGTTGCAAACATTTCACATAAATTAACATTTATTAAGCACAAAGTATAAAGAAAAATACCCATTTTAGACCTTATTTGAAAACCACTAATTTAGGACTCAAAACTAGGACCAAAATTTCACTTAGGTTTCACTGATTAAGAAAACATATTTTTTATGTCTCAATTTGGAGTTAAAATGAATTAATTATGATTTTTAGAACATTTAACATACTCAAAATGGAATTCAAAGAAAGCTTCGAAAAAGGAAATAGAATCAGGCCTCAAAAACCACAAAATCGGATTCTACATGATAAATCCTTTCCAACGACTATTTATTTGCATTTTTCTGAGCTTGGACCAATTTACTATGAATTAAAGAAATTGGACCAATCAGATTGCAGGAAAAAGCCACGTAGGCCTAATCCTAGCGAGAGAGAGAGCGAAATGACTAGAGGGTCCTCAGAGTTTGAAAAGGAAATGAGGAATGTGGGAGGGCAAAATAGGAAAATCACCATGAGTCATCTTCTTCCTCGCGAGCCAGCCATGGTCGCGAAGGAGGGTTTGCCCAGTTGGGCGTTTTTGCTATACTTGACCAAAATGCGAGTTCAAATACTCTAAACAAAGAGGAAGAGACACCGAACTCACCTAACCCATTAATTTTCTTGTTGGTGTAGCCTTGTTCCAGGGAGAGCTACCGCAAGGTTAGGAAGAATGTGGGGGTGGCGGTGGCTAACCATGGAGTCTACGGGCAAATTGGAACCAGAGAAAGCTCGCAATGATACTGGCGGAGGTGAGGGAGGTTCCATTTATAGGTGAGGAAGAGTGAAGCACTGAAACTCTGGGGGAGAGGAGAAGCTTCAGCCAATGCACATGGGTGTTTTGGCTATTTTACGCGGGAGACGATGAGCAAGGGCTAGAATGGTGCGGCTCGAGGAGACGAAGCTAAAGAAACAAAAATCGTGCTAAATGGTTGAGAGGACAGAGAGATCAGTGCGAAGGAAACTAGGTGCCTCCTTGGGTCGGCGGCCCAAGGTAGAAGACAACTGTAGATCCATTGGATTGAGATCCAATGGGGGTCGGGCGCGTGACACATGAAATAAATGACATAAATGAAAAATCGATTGATATTCTATCATTAAACCTTATGGGAACTTGCAAAATCCATTTGGAGGGTCAAATAAAGTCAAAACGACCCCAAATTTTAACCATGGGTTAATTACAACACCTAGAACGATGTTATGCCATTAGTTTCTCGAAAATCACATGGTTATGTCCCTAATTAATTGATAGACTATTAAAGCATATAATAAAGCATAAAAAGAGAAATTAATATAAAGAATATCTTTTAATGACATAATAGGGTATATCCCGAGATATTAGTCACATATAAACATTATGAGTCATATCTCAACATATAATACTCTTATTAGTGCATTATTTCCCTATTTGGAGGAGAGAGAAAGTAAAGGGGTTAATTACTCATATACATTAACTCAAATACACATTATTACTAGTATATTTATCCAAAAAGCTCCAAATTAACATTATCTACTTATATTCTCTCATTAATGGTCAAATTTCATGATTAGACCTCAAATATCTCATTAGATCAGTTATTTGTGCAAAACCCCCTACATAAACATAAATGTAGGTAATTTGTGAATTATACCTCAAGAAAGGTTCAAATTCAACATTGAGGCCCAAGAAGGCTCAAAAGGATGGGAAATTAGTGAAGGATGTCCAAAATGACTAGAAAGCAAATAAAAGTACAAAAGTGGGTAAATTGCAGGGAGAACCCTAAGATTTAGTATGTTACAACACTCCACTCCTTAAAGAGGATTTCATCCCCAAAATCACATCAAGAGGAAAGAGAGAGGGTGAGTGTGCAACATACCAACATTAGGTACAAAGGTGGGTACTTCATAGGCTCTACACATAAGCCTAGTCTGACTAAGGTTTCTACCATATATATAACTTTTCATCCAAAACATAACATAATGGCTCACTAGCATAGTCTCTATCATGAAAAGGCATCATCTATACTATACTAGCACTTGTGCCAACTTATACTCACATGGTGGTAGCAAAGATTTTAACTCATCACTATGCATCAAAACATATGTATCTTCCTTATAAAGGTTTTAGGCACAATTAGGGTTTTCTAAGAAATCTCATCATTAATAATGTATTAGGTCACAAACCTAATAACTTGAACCTAATCTCCATTAACCTCATAGAACCATCATATGGAATTATCACATATTATTTTGTAAGAAAAGATAATATAATCCAACAAGTTATCAAGCCTACCGTAATCCCAAATAAGGTCACAGATATTATCACATATTGCCAACTAACATTAGATACTCAAGTTAATGACATCATTTTCTCCTATTACACTCCATAATATGAATTATACATATTTTACATCACATTAGGCATTAATGCAAACTTATGTGAATCCATTACTCATAATCATATTTGTGTCATTACATGTGTTTTAGTGAACAATATGAAACACATTAAACATTAATGAATTGATTTTCATACTAAATCATGATAAAGTGATTAATGAGATGTATATTAGGGAACAAGGTGATATGCCTTACCTATATTGATAACATGGTCTCCAATATAACTAGGTGATTATAATCCATATATATGCTCCAAGTGTGTTAACTGATGATGACACCTAAGTCACTAATGTATCATGAAGGCATCAAAGATATATATAGATGTGTATATGGTTAGGACTAGATGATTACACATTAGGGTTTAGGTCATCATGAACCTTACATGCTATGCATTCCTAGCATGGACTAGACCCTTAATCTTACTAACCATACTATTAGGGTGACATGGTCAACATTAAGGGTATCCACAATTAGTGATGAGTAACTCACTATCATGTGCATCAAGAATATGTAAAGGTTCAAGCATATGAACTATCCCCTTAGATGACTTATTATATATTCATTTGTATATAAACAAACAAGATGAACTATAATTATAATTTGTTTGTCCAACACTAACCATATAAGCTCACTAATCCCATGTCTATGGAGTTAGGGTTTCCAAAATAGAGTAACTTGATTTCAATGCATTGTGGGACTCCACCCCATTAAAGAGGATTTCGTCCACGAAATCAAAAACTCCAAAATCTATCAAGGTATAAGAGCACTACTACTAAGTCCACTTTTCAAAAAGGGTTGAGGTAAAACTATGTATGAGATCCAACACTTAGTTGTTTGACTAAACACCATTATAAACTTCAAGCCCAACATAGGGTAGGATACTCCCAACTTGGAAATCTAGGGATCTAATAAGGAAATTAAGGACACATAAGGGGATTCTACATGATTAACCAAGACATCATATACTAGGTTTAAAAAGTTACTCAACAATAAGATAATTTGTCCAAAGGTGTGCTATTTCGGGATGGTCAGTATCAGCTCAGGCCAGGCCGACATCATATGGATCTGGGATTCCTCGTAAGCCAAGCTAGTGGTGCGGAGGAAAATATTTCCAGCCCCCAAACCTTGACCCTTTCTAGACACCTTTGCTATCAACTTATGCCCTAGTAGCAACCTAAACGACTAATCACCAAAAATTTGACAAATTATATTTATAGTATGAAATTATTATGTCCTAAATCAATCTTTCATCGTCGGTCAACTCTAAGGTGAAAAGCTTGCTAAAGGGAAACTATATAAGGTAAGGGTTTGTAACTAGGAGAAAAATTGAATTAGTCAAGACTCCGACTACCTTGATGCTCTGATACAATGTTGTAAAGACCACAAACATCTTTACTAAAAATTCATGGCAAACAAAAACACCAATGTGTAGGTAGCAAAAGATAAAACTTTGACTAAACAATTGTATAATGGACACATCATAAAATATTCCCAAATAGGGTGTACAACTTTATACACAACAACAATAGTATCTAGGTAGAGGAAGACTCAAACCAATTCAACTTGTCTCCAAACATCATCAACTATAGCTAAGTCCAAGCTAGATGGTTGAACTCCTTATCCCTAGCCTTAGGCTAGTTCACCATGCTTCAACTGTGCACTCTGATCCTATACCTGGGTGGTTGGGATCGCCCAGCAAGAGAGAGATAAAATTATGTGTTAATCAAAAGGAATAAGGACAAATAATAAAGTACAACGTTGCATAATAAAATGATTCACAATACTTAGAGTCAAAAGTATGAGGCAAGTATAATAATTAAGATTTAAGAACTTCTGGCCAGATGCATCTACCACAATAATAAACAACAAGCATGAATGATATTTTGACAACAAATATTCTAATGTAGGGTGAGGCACCTACCAGACCTCAACCAAGAGGAGAGGGGAAAATGCACATCCCAAACCTCAAAAGTATATATAATATGGGGAGAAAATGCACATTCCCCAGGGTGAAATTACACATGCCTTCTATGGGTGGTTTGAACTCATGTACACTACATTAGTTATTTGGTCAAAAATTCCTCATGTTGAGTAAACCACTTGGCAGTAGTGGAAATAACATTGCATCATAGAAAATGGGAATAAAACCCAAGAAGTAAATCACATAAACGAGCCAACATTGGCAATAACAAGATTCAAGTATTTCAAGTAAATGAACCATTGTTACAACCCCAATTTTGGGTTCTTTTGGTGAGAAATGTAATTTCTCATATTAAAGATATTGGAACAAATAATGATATAATTTTTTTTGAATAAATGGATTTCATTTACAATAGCCTTGATGATTGTGTTGTGGGCTTTATTGGCTATTGGGCCCAATAACAAGGAAATTCAATTAGTAAGTGAATAATTGAGTTTTTGAGAAAAGAAAGATGTAGAAACCTCTAGAAGGCAAAAGAACTTAATCCAAAGGTGGATTTCGTACCACATGGGTTCCTTGGGTCCCAAGGAGTCCAAAGTTGCAAAAATAATGCAATAAGAAAAGAAAAGATCAATTAAGTATTTCTTTATTAAGAAAGAAATTAAAAATAATGATAAAATGTGGAAAATATGGGGAAAGAGGTATAATTGAGTTATCCTTTGTGGATTTTCGTATCACAAGGATTCCTAATGATAAAAGAAATACCAATGAGGAAAATAAAAGAGAAATAAAGAAGAAATACTCAAAAAGAGCTATTTTAATAAGAAATAAACAAGATAATGGGAAATAATGAAGAATAATGCATTTAGATGCATCTAGAAGGGTAATGAGTATCCAATAAAAAGGATTTCGAAACAACAGAGTTTCTTGGGATCCAAGGAGTCCCAATGAAGAAAGAGGAAAGATAAAATTCCTATAAAATAAAATAAGAATATAATGTGAATACATTATTATTGGAGGATGCGGTATTGCTAAAAAGGAAGTAATTTCTATTAAAAGAAATGCAAATTCGTGCCTATGGATTGAGAAGCTAGAATAAAGAGATTAGGTGAGAGGAATTTTGAATTCCTAAAATCTAATGAACAAGTACATGAAGAGAGAGAAAAGGATGCTTCTAAAGTAAGGAAAATCCCTTTCCTATAAGGAGAAGCCTTGGTTGCTTTATGGGCAAGCGATCTGGGGCACATATACCACTCTATATAAAGAGGTAAAGCCCTGGTCGAGGTCCAGAGAGAGATCCCACATAAAACAACCTTTCCTCCTTCTTATTTCCATGCTAACCCTAACCAAGAGGGTAGGGAGAACCCTGGTGCAAACGGAGGATCAAGGAGTGGCCTGGATGGTGGCTTGATGCTTCCATAAGAGACCTAAGGAAGCTCCGCCCTCATCTTCCTACTCTAACCCTATGCAATACTTGTAAAACACCTATAACCTAGCTGCAGATCGCAACACTGGTCCTCTTAAGATCAGACGTCTCGGCTGTGGGTCGAGGTGTGGCTGGACATGTGGGGATGCGGCGGAGGCAGGGAATGAGTTCTGAGGAGGTTCACACCTTGGAAAGGTGGGAGAAGATCCCGCAACATGGCTGCAATGTGATTTGAGCCGCAGACCTTCTGGGCTTGCTCGCGGCCATTGTGGCCACAACTTGGAGAATATTTGCATGTTCCAGGGTATGGCGAGGGTAAGAGCACTCTCCGTGATGGCCGTCAAGGCTAAGAGAGGCAAGGAAGAGCACGCCAAGGCCGTAGATCGGCAGCTAGGGCGGCTGCTAACCTGTTGCTCGAGGTTGAAGAAGGATAGATGTGCTTTGGACGGTTCTACCCTTCGAGTAACAAAGGACCGACAACTTAAGAGAGGGGTAAAAGAGACATTTGGTTATGTTCTCAAGTCAAGAGAGTGCTTTGCATGGGAACCTGGCAACGTGGCACTCTCCGATTGGCCAAAGTAAGTGATTTATTGCAAAAATTGTATCTAAATATTGGTAGCTCCGATGAGAACATGAAAATTATGAAAATTTCTAAGAAAAATGAGGGGAATCTAATAAAAATTAAATTGAAGTATGATTCTGATTGCAATTTAAAAAGTATATAAAGATGCTATCTTTAATATTTTGATCAATGAAAAACCCTAACCTTTGATGATTAAATGAATTAGAAAGGGTTAACTGAGTGTTTAAAGTTGATATTAACCTATTAATGATGAAAAGGAACATTAAGGTCGAAAAAGATGAACTTTATATGTAATTTGTTTAATTTAGAGTTTAAGTTCATAAATAGGCTTTAATGGGCCTTGAAACCCTAATATTGGTAATTAGGACTACTAATGGCTTTAATTATTTGATTTCATATATAGAACTGAGTTTTCATGGTTATAAGCTATTTTGAGCATTAAAGTTCCTAATTTGTGGATAAATAACCTTAATATAGAAATTAGGGTTTTTGAATGAATCAAGGTAGAATTCATGATAAATAACGTTCATATGAGTATTAGAGCATAATGAACTACGAATTGATGATAAATGAACATAATGATCTTGTCATGGAATAAAAGGTTAAAAAAATGGTAGTCTTGGTATAAAAGAGAAATAATCGACTTTAATTGGGCTTATGATGTTGAAATTAGGGTTTATGAACTAAGAGAGCATTAAATATGATAAAAGCATTATGGAGGCAAAAACCCTAATAAAACCCTAAAGTGGTCTAGAAAGCCTAAGGTGGAATCCAAGTCTAGCTTTAGAATGTTCTGGATAAACTATAACACTTGGATCCCATGCATTAATTTCAGGATATTGTTTATTTCTTGTTGCTTGTTCTTTATCCTTATTGCTTGGACAATCAAGTTGCTCTGGATCAGGTATGTGGTTAATTATGAATAACCGCCTTAGTTTCCTGAGGATTTTCCAGATGGTTAATCACATTGAATGCAAATTATCAATTTGGATGTTCATACTTGCAAATCATAAAGTCACTATGATTATCACATTAATAATAGAAGTATGTATTCTCGCACCTACATGCCACCCTGATGGATGATGCCAAAGGTCAGGCCCAGATGGGTAGACCAATGGGCACTATGAGTGGTGACCCCAGGCACCAAGCTTGGGAATGAGAAGGTGGTCTATGATATTGCATGACTAGTGGGCACTATGAGTGGTGACCCCCAGGCACCAAGATCGGGGTTGAGAAGGTGGCCTTAAGTCATTGGCAAAAGAAACCCTAAGGTGGGCATGCCAGGGTTAGGGCAAAAGCGGTGGAGAATGTCATATTGAAAAGTGTAAATTGGCTTGTTAATTAACTTGATTGTGATAATTAGATTGTTATCCATATGTGCAAACTTTTGGTTAACCCCACATACCAATATATTTCGATATGCTGACCGACATTTTGTTTGTCGACGTTTTAGGTACAACCCTGAAATGAACAAACAGTAAAGTGACACATTGTGAAAATAAAACATAAAGTGAAAGGAGGATTAGATAGAGTAGATTCAAGCTTGGATAGATAGATTCCCAAAGTTTTAAAAGGTATGCAAAGTTTTAATTTTCTACCAGATTTCAGTTTAGTTAGTAGAATTTCTTAATTATTATTGATTATTAGTCAAACCTTTGATCCGGGTTATTGGATAACGGCTCTGACCTTTCGATCTCCCTTAATTGGGGGTTACCGGGAGGCGGGGTCATTGCAATTGGTATCAGAGCGAAGGTTCCTCACTTAATCCTTAATAATTTATAAATTTTACAAATTCTGTAGAACCCAAGGGAGTTATTAGAGGATTATCTGAAGGACAGAGGTGTCTAGAAAAGGATCACGATCGGAGGCTGGCAATATTTTCCTCTGCACCGCCAGTCGAAATACAAGGACTCCCGAATCCGTGTGACTGCCTGGCCAAAGTCTTAGAGTATGAATCGAAATAAGATACCTTTAGGACTTTCTCATCTTATTCATCCTTTCTCAACTCAAATTCTGTTAAGGACCTTTAGGATTAGGGTTTCCTCTCTTCTCCTCACATTTTTAAGGTACGAGTAAGGTTGATAAGGATTAAGGAATCCTCCACCAAATTAATAAAAAGCATGTAAATAAGATGTCATGGATATAAGCTTAATAGAGTAAACGTAAAGGAATAGATACATGCTTAGGTCGTATGACATGAGTTGTCATTGCCCTCAGGAGAGACCTGAGGATAGACCTCCTTGGCAGGAGGATGAGTAGAGAGAGTTAGTCTTGGAGGTAGAGACCTCCATTAAAAGTAGAGACCTAGCACATCCTATGAGGATGATGTTAACCCTAAGTGAAGGTTAGAGAGAAAGATGACATGAAGAGTTAGATGTCATGGTTGACTGGGTGTTTGGATAGACATGACTTGGATGCCATATGATCCATGAGAAGTTGATGACCGAGTACCTTTGGCAACCCAACCCTGGGAAGGGTCGTGCATGATTGAGCGAAGGATAGCTCCTTCATGGATGAGGTTAGAGAAGAACCTATAGAAACCTTATGGGCTGTTGCAAGTAGGATATAGCTTGCACCCAGAGTACATCAGTAGTATGAGCAGTAAATTAAAACCGAGGCCAGAAGGACATGATGGATGGCTTATGAGATAAGCATAAGGGGCTATGGATAATCATGAGCAAACATAAGTTCGAGCACAGGCTTCCCTCGCGTAAGGGTATGCTTGTGGGCTCGAGCCTTCATGGAGAGAGGACCTCTAGTTGTAAGGCTGGATGTGGAGTTAGCTCTGGAGAGAGAAAGCAGGACCCAAGCAAAAAGGTTGGAAACTTAGATTCCAAGACATGAGGAATAGTGGGGAGTTGAGGATGATGCGACCTAAGTGGATGATAGTGGTTGCTTCATGCTTGATCCTTGGAGGTTGATGATATCTTGGTGTCCTTTAATGGAACCAAACCCTAAATAGTGGATGATGCTTCTGGAACCTATGTGCCTATGGTATAGGAGTTTACCTACTAAGATGAGACAAAGAGTGCCTTAGACCCTGAGGAGGTTTAAGTAACTAGTTGTGAGGCATTATGCCTAGTTGGTTGTCCTTGAGGAGGACTCAACTCTGAGGTGTTTCTCATATAAAAGGATCATGGGAGTACATGACATACCTTGAACATGTTTGATTCGTGGTTAAGAGGTTGAGCAGATAGTGGGACATCAGGAAAGTGAACCTAGGGTTCCTAAGCCTAAGAGGGGAAGTAGTGTACCTGATGCTCATGATGAGATTTGAGTCTCTATAGATTCGAGCATGGTACTCCTCATGTGTAGAGGAAAAAGGAAACCCCTTAAGTTAAAGGTATGATTGATGAACCCATCACAATTAAGTTGGTCTAATGTTGAGGAAAGAGAACAAGTATGACCTAGCATGGTTTAAAAGGTGGTCTGCTTGTGCCTTAGTAGCTGCTGGGTTAGGCATGCTCATGTGAATGTAAACCCTAAGGATGCTTGTGACCTTTGTTATCAAGGTGTGTTTCCTCCCATCCTGGGAGGGGGACCCTTTGGTAGGGTGTTTACCAGTTTTGTTGGTTTTAAGGTAACCTAAAGAGGTTTCATAGGATCTTGAGAAGCTAAGTGAAAAGTACATGGCATGAGAATGAACCTGCAGACCCATAGATTACCATCTCTACGTGCATGTGGATGTGTTACCATGAAGGTAACCAGTATGGGGCCTGACCAAGGTAGGCAGGTCGCCATGACCCCTGTGAAAGGATGAAAGACAACCCAAAAATGCAAAGAGAGAGAGAGATGATGAAGGCTTGGGTAAGGTTCTAAGTCGAACATGTACTATGTTAGAATCCTAAGTCTATCCTAGGGTCAAGTAGGGATAAGACCGCTGGAAGTAGGAGTTGCCTAATTCTCTAGTTGCACATGACCATTGGGTCGGGAGGTAACAACTGTCATTGTTTGAGGGCCATGGGTTAGGAGATTGATCACCTTCATGAACTAATGGGACCTAAAGGGCAGATGATTAGGGAACTCTCTGGATGCATAAGGGAAGAGGGATGACCCCAAACGTGCCGATACCCTAAAGACCTAGAGGAGATGACCAGGGATTGTGCTTGGACCAAGTAAGTTCGAGACCAGTTTTCCATGAAAGAAATTTTTGATATCACGATGTTTGTGATGTAGAGACATAAGTTGCACGTTCTAACTTAGATTTGAAGGTGTACTGGCAAGGTGGGATGTACCATCTCTACTCTTGGAACAGGAAGAACTCTGTATTTGGATGACCACCAAATGCTTATTTCTTCTTGTTATGGGAGGGAGAGATGGGACAGTACGCATGCCATACACCAAAGGCAAAATATGATGCGAGTTGGAACATTGCTATGAGGTATGAGGACACAGATGATAACATACCTTGGTGAGGTGAATGATACATGGATGGTTTGCAAATAATAAAAGGAATAATGTAGTCATCTTATGAGTATGTTTTTATCTTGAGCTATGAGTCATACAAGGTTGAATTCAAAAACCAAGAGGATGAGCTCAGAGTTTTCTTCATGAAGATAGACTTAGAGCTGAGATGAGATAATAAGTGGAATACATGGAGGTGTATGTCTTCAACATTACCTAACACTTAAGGATAAGAAGTGGTAATGAATGCTCTGGTTGAGATATGGCTGCCTAGTTTAGCTGGAGGCTAGAAGAAGTTGAGGTTGTTCGGCTAACCCTATGTTTGGAAAGAAGATGTGTTTTGGCTAACACTCAGATGTAACAAGATATGTTAATGGTTGTTTGGTTAGATAGTTTAGTCCTTGATGTAGTGAAAGGAGAGTGATAGAACCTCAGATACACTTCTTTGGTGATGAGACCCCGACTAAAGAGGTTTAGAGTTTCTGAGGAATTGATCTTGAGGAATCACGACAATATAGGAGATCATGATTTTAAGATTGCCATACACTGTGGTACTACAGTAGCACTTTGGATGCCTAAGAGGAAGTCACATGTGGAATGTTTCCATGCATGACAAGAGGTGAAGAACGAACACCAGTAACCCAATACATGGATATAAAGTATAAAGATTTCCCAAGAGGGAATGAGAGTTCATCACTATGGATGTTGTGAGTCTCCCCTAGACCATGGAAGGTTAAGATGCAATATGGGTTATGGTAGACCGCCTTACCTAGATGAAATGAGAAATAAAGAGTACTGTCGCCATGATGCGAATTCAAAAGTTCTTGAGTATGACCAAGGTTCACTTCCATGAGGTGGAAGTGGGTACATGAAGAACTCGATAATAATACAGTTTATCACCCCATACTAGTAGACAATATGATCCAGAGTAGAGGGTTTGATGAGAGCATGTGTGCTCATTCAGGGTCATATATAAAGGAAGTTCTTAAGAGGTGATGTTAACCACCATGGCCTTTATCGGGATGCAAGAAGCTCTAGAAGGAGATTGTGTCGGTCACCACTTTGTCACGATGTTGTTGGTGAAGGAGGCCTCACGAAAGTTAGAAAAGAACCATAGTGTGTGCAGATGAAGTCGCTTTGATCATGCAATGGCTGAGAGAGAGCCTAGTGGTGACATAAGTCGTGAGCTGATGCAAAGCAGACTAACATGCAGTTCACTGTGAGAGAGTATGTGATGTGAAAATCCAACCCCTCTAAGCTACAACTGAGAAAGTTGAGTCCCCGATATATGGGTCCATTTGAGATGGATTGGTGGAGAATGTTATGTTTGACCATTCCCCTGAGGATAAGTAATGTGTGATGTGTTCCATGAGTCCAATCTAGAGAACTATGTGAGGTACCCAAGTCATGTGCTGAGCCTTGAACCTATTCAACTTTTGAGAGGCTGAAATGTCCTGAGTCACCTATGAGGGTACGATATACCAAGGTAAGCAAGAACTCAGATGGAAGAGTATGAGATGATGTAGGTTCTTGGGAAGAACCATGGAAAGGGTGAAGCCACATGGGATCCCTGATGGACGTATGAAAGGCTTATCCTGAACTATTTGTTTGCTTGATAGGAGTTTGAGGACAAAATTCTTTTAAGAGGGGAAGGATGTTACAACCCCAGTTTTGGGTTCTTTTGGTGAGAAATGTAATTTCTCATATTAAAAATATTGGACAAAATAATGATATAAATTGTTTTGAATAAATAGATTTCATTTACAATAGACTTGATGATTGTGTTGTGGGCTTTATTGGCTATTGGGCCCAATAACAAGAAAATTCAATTAGTAAGTGAATAATTGAGTTTTTGAGAAAAGAAAGATGTAGAAACCTCTAGAAGGCAAAAGAACTTAATTCAAAGGTGGATTTCGTGCCACATGGGTTCCTTGGGTCCCAAGGAGTCCAAAGTTGCAAAAATAATGCAATAAGAAAAGAAAAGATCAATTAAGTATTTCTTTATTAAGAAAGAAATTGAAAATAATGATAAAATGTGGAAAATATGGGGAAAGAGGTATAATTGAGTTATACTTGGTGGATTTTCATATCCCAAGGATTCCTAATGATAAAAGGAATACCAATGAGAAAAATAAAAGAGAAATAAATAAGAAATCCTCAAAAAGAGCTATTTTAATAAGAAATAAACAAGATAATGGGAAATAATGAAGAATAATGCATTTAGATGCATCTAGAAGGGTAATGAGTATCCAATAAAAAGGATTTCTAAATAATAGAGTTTCTTGGGATCCAAGGAGTCCCAATGAAGAAAGAGGAAAAATAAAATACCTATAAAAGAAAATAAAAATATAATGTGAATACATTATTAATGGATTATGCAGTATTGCTAAAAAGGAAGTAATTTCTGTTAAAAGGAATAGAAATTCATGCCTATGGATTGAGAAGCAAGAACAAATAGATTAGGTGAGAGGAATTTTGAATTCCTAAAATCTAATGAACAAGTACATGAAGAGAGAGAAAAGGATGCTTCTAAAGTAAGGAAAATCCCTTTCCTATAAGGAGAAGCCTTGGTTGCTTTATGGGCAAGCGATCTGGGGCACAGATACCACCCTATATAAAGGGGTAAAGCCATGGTCGAGGTCCAGAGAGAGATCCCACATAAAATAACCTTTCCTCCTTCTTTCTGTGCTAACCCTAACCAAGAGGGTAGGGAGAACCCTGGTGCAAACGGAGGATCAAGGAGTGGCCTAGATGGTGGCTTGATGCTTCCACAAGAGACCTTAGGAAGCTCTGCCCTCATCTTCCAACTCTAACCCTACGCAATACTTGCAAAACACCTGTAACCTAGCTGCAGATCGCAACACTAGTCCTCTTAAGATCAGACGTCTCGGCCGTGGTTCGAGGTGTGGCTGGACGCGTGGGGATGCGGCGGAGGCAGTGAATGAGTTCCGAGGAGGTTCACGCCTTGGAAAGGTGGGAGAATATCCCGCAACATGGCTGCAATGTGGTTTGAGCCGTAGACCTTTTGGGCTTGCTCGCGGCCATTGTGGCCACAACTTGGAGAAGCTTTGCATGTTCCAGGGTATGGCAGGGGTAAGAGCACCCTCCCTGATGGTCGTCGAGGCCAAGAGAGGCAAGGAAGAGCACGCCAAGGCCGCAGATCGGCGGCTAGGGCGGATGCGAACCTGTTGCTCGAGGTTGAAGAAGGATAGATGTGCTTTGGATGGTTCTACCCTCAGAGTAACAAAGGACCGAAAACTTAAGCGAGGGGTAAAAGAGACATTTGGTTATGTTCTCAAGTCAAGCGAGTGCTTTGCATGGGAACCTGGCAACGTGGCACTCTCCTATTGGCCACAATAAGTGATTTATTGCAAAAATTGTATCTAAATATTGGTAGTTCCGATGAGAACATGCAAAATATGAAAATTGCTCAAAAAAATGAGGGGAATCTAATAATTAAATTGAAGCCTGATTCTGATTGCAATTTAAAAAGTATATAAATATGCTATCTTTAATAGTTTAATCAATGAAAAACCATAACCTTTGATGATTAAATGAATTAGAAAGGGTTAAATGAGTGTTTAAAGTTGATATTAAACTGTTAATGATGAAAAGGAACATTAAGGTCAAAAAAGATGAACTTTGCATGTAATTAGTTTAATTTAGAGTTTATGTGCATAAATAGGCTTTAATGGGCCTTGAAACCCTAATGTTGGTAATTAGGACTACTAATGGCTTTAATTATTTGATTTCATATATAGAACTGAGTTTTCATGGTTATAAGCTATTTTGAGCATTAAAGTTCCTAATTTGTGGATAAATAACCTTAATATAGAAATTAGGGGTTTTGAATGAATTAAGGTAGAATTAATGATAAATAACGTTCATATGAGTATTAGAGCATAATGAACTACGAATTGATGATAAATGAACATAATGATCTTGTCATGGAATAAAAGGATAAAAAAATGGTAATCTTGGCATAAAAGAGAAATATCGACTTTAATTGGGCTTATGATGTTGAAATTAGGGTTTATGAACTAAGAGAGCATTAAATATGATAAAAGCATTATGGAGGCAAAAACCCTAATAAAACCCTAAAGTGGTCTAGAAAGCCTAAGGTGGAATCCAAGTCTAGCTTTAGAATGTTCTGGATAAACTATAACACTTGGATCCCACGCATTAATTTCAGGATATTGTTGATTGCTTGTTTCTTGTTCTTTATCCTTATTGCTTGGACAATCAAGTTGATCTGGATTAGGTATGTGGTTAATTATGAATAACTGCCTTAGTTTCCTGAGGATTTTCCGGATGGTTAACCGCATTGAATGCAAATTATCAATTTGGATGTTCATACTTGCAAATCATAAAGTCACTATGATAATCACATTAATAATAGAAGTATGTATTCTCGCACCTACATACCACCCTGATGGATGACGCCAAAGGTCATGCCCAGATGGGTAGACGAATGGGCACCATGAGTGGTGACCCCAGACACCAAGCTCGGGAATGAGAAGGTGGTCTATGATATTGCATGACTAGTGGGCACCATTAGTGGTGACCCCCAGGAACCAAGCTCGGGATTGAGAAGGTGGCCTTAAGTCATTGGAAAAAGAAACCCTAAGGTGGGTATGCCAGGGTTAGGGCAAAAGCGGTGGAGAATGTCATACTAAAAAGTGTGAATTGGCTTGTTGATTAACTTGATTGTGATAACTAGATTGTTATCCATATGTGCAAACTTTTGGTTTATGCTGACCGACGTTTTGTTTGTCAGCGTTTTAGGTACAACTCTGAAATGAACAAACAATAAAGTGACACATTGTGAAAATAAAACATAAAGTGCAAGGAGGATTAGATAGAGTAGATTCAAGCTTGGATAGATAGATTCCCAAAGTTTTAAAAGGTATGCAAAGTTTTAATTTTCTACCAGATTTCAGTTTAGTTAGTAGAATTTCTTAATTATTATTGATTATTTGGCGAACCTTTGATCCGGGTTATTGGATGACGGCTCTGACCTTTCGGTCTCCCTTAATTGGGGGTTACCGGGAGGCGGGGTCGTTACAACCATCATAGACAGTAGAAGATTCAAATAAATAAAGAGCCAAATAAAAGAAAATAGAGATATTCCAAGGCTAGCACAATATGAATGTAGGGTTGGATAAAATACCAACTGGAGGTTAGGTTAATTGCACATTCTTACATAAATTAGGGTGCACATATATAAATAGGTTTTACATACTGAAATAGGTTTCACATACTTAAATAGGCTTCACATACTTTATTGAAGATTCACATCCATCATTATCATTGATTAGATTGTATCAACATCCATTAACCCTAGTTGCAAACATTTCACATAAATTCGCATTTATTAAGCATAAAGTATAAAGGAAAATACCCAATTTAGACCTTATTAGAAAACCACAGATTTAAGACTCAAAACTAGGACCAAAAGCTCACTTAGGTTTCACTGATTAAGAAAACATATTTTATTTCTCAATTTGGAGTTAAAATGAATTAATTATGATTTTTAGAACATTTAACATACTCAAAATGGCATTCAAAGAAAACTTCGAAAAAGGAAATAGAATCAGGTCTCAAAAACCACAAAATCAGATTCTACATGAAAAATCCTTTCCAATGACTATTTATTTGCATTTTTATGAGCTTGGACCAATTTACTATGAATTAAAGAAATAAGACCAATCAAATTGCAAGAAAAAGCCACGTAGGCCTAATGCTAGCGAGAGAGAGAGAGAGAGAGAAATGACCAGAGGGTCCTCGGAGTTTGAATAGGAAATGATGAATGCGGGAGGGAAAAATAGGAAAATCACCATGAGTCATCTTCTTCCTCGCGAGCCAACCATGGCCGCGAAGGAGGTGTTTGCCCAGTTGGGTGTTTTTGCTATACTTGACCAAAATGTGAGTTGAAATACTCTAAACAAAGAGGAAGAGAAACCGAACTCACCTTACCCATTAATTTTCTTGCTGGTGCAGCCTTGTTCCACGGAGAGCTACCACAAGGTCAGGAAGAAGGTGGGGGTGGCGGTGGCTAACCATGGAGTCTACGGGCAAATTGGAACCAGAGAAAGCTCACAATGATGCCGACGGAGGTGAGGTAGGTTCCAATTATAGGTGAGGAAGAGTGAAGCACTGAAACACTGGGGGAGAGGAGAAGCTTCAGCCAGCACACATGGGTGTTTTGGCTATTGTACACGGGATATGATGAGCAAGGGCTAGAATGGTGCGGATCGAGGAGATGAAGCTAAAGATTCAAAAAACATGCTAAATGGTTGAGAGGGCAGAGAGATCGGTGCGAAGCAAACTAGGTGCCTCTTTGGGTCAGCGGCCCAATGTAGAAGACAACTACAGATCCGTTGGATCAAGATCCAATGGGGGCCGAGCGCGTGACACATGAAATAAATGACATAAATGAAAAATCAATTGATATTCTATCATTAAACCTTATGGGAACTTGCAAAATCCATTTGGAGGGTCAAATAAAGTCCAAACGACCCCAAATTTTAACCACAGGTTAATTACAACACCTAGAACGATGCTATGCCATTAGTTTCTCGAAAATAACATGGTTAGGTCCCTAATTAATTTATAGACTATTAAAGCATATAATAAAGCATAAAAAGAAAACTTACTATAAAGAATATCTTTTAATGACATAATAGGGTATATCCTGAGATATTAGTCACATATAAACATTATGAGTCATATCTCAACATATAATACTTTTATTAGTGCATTATTTCCCTATTTGGAGGAGAGAGAAAGTAAAGGGTTAATTATTCCTATACATTAACTCAAATACACATTATTACTAGTATATTTATCCAAAAAGCTCCAAATTAACATTATCTACTTATACTCTCTCATTAATGGTCAAATTGCATGATTAGACCTCAAATATCTCATTAGATGGGTTATTTGTGCAAAACCCCCTACATAAACATAAATTTAGGTAATTTGTGAATTATACCTCAAGAAAGGCTCAAATTCAACATTGAGGCCCAAGAAGGTTCAAAAGGATGGGAAATTACTGAAGGATTTCCAAAAGGACTAGAAAGCAAATAAAAGTACAAAAGTGGGTAAATTGTAGGGAGGACCTTGAGATTTAGTATGTTACAGTACTGGTGCTGGGAAATATTGGTTGTAGAATGTGATCTAAAGGAGAGAGTGTTGGCACAGAGCTCGAGTTTGCTCTCCCTCACATTCCTTTATATGGGAGATGGATTCCGATCTCTGGGGTAGATATCGCAACATTGGTGGATAGTCCCTCCCTCCTCATTCTGCTTGCTCTTCACTTGTTCCTTCACCTTCATTTCTTCTCCTTCCATGGTGGTAGGTCGGTTCTTCATTGCTCCGATGTCGTCACGCTCCCCCTGTCGCCCCCATACCCTAGCGAAACTTGCTTCTTTTCTCTCTTATTTGTATGTTAAGTAGCATTGATGTAACTGATATAGGGGGAACTTCCAGTTGACTAAGTTGGTTAAGCATGTAAGAATTACTTTGTATCATGATGTGAATTTGTATCCTACTCTTATTTCTCTTTTTTCCCATAAATTTACAAGATATTTTAGAAAATAGACCTGACAAATGAGAAATAAAGACAGTGACTGAAAGAACCAAAAATACTGCACTCAGAAAAGAAAAAGACATTAAAAAATGAGACTACAAGGGTATATCTAATTACTAGAAGAAACACAAGAGGGTAATAGCCAAAAGAACAAACCCAAATATTGTAAACCAAACCATTATCATAGTCAAATTAACAAGGCTTAACAAATAGTAAACCAGCGTGGTGGCCAAGGGAATCAAACACCATACTCCTGAAAGTAAGTCAGCATGTACAAGGACTGAAAAGAAATTTTTCCATGTCTATACAGCTATAATGATGAGGATGTGTCAAGAAAGAAAGAAGCATCACAACTCACATTCACCCTCACAACATTTTCAAAGAAGGTGAATCCATCAACTACAACGAACTTCATCACAATAGAGCATCAATAGGGAAAATAGACCAGAATATCCCTAAGCTGATAAAAGCTAACAACTCCAAAACAACCAGGCCTTGTGATAAAAAATAAGCCTCTAGAAAGGCTAATAACTAATGTCAGTATATGTATATGATTATACTTAAATGATGACTAGAAATGTTACAGTTGTACCGAAAATTCTAAAGGGTACTAGCTAGAACACACTTTATTGTGTAAGTGTTAATGAACGTTCCAAAATATGTTGCAAACATCTTTGCTTTATGAAATAGCAAAAAAGGTAGAGAACATATTTTATATAGTGAACAAGTGCAACAACAACAATGCCAAGTCTACCTTAAAAAGTAGTAAGATACTGCTCATTTGCTTAGGGTGCAGGCACATCTTGTGGTTGGGAGACAGTAGGTTCCTAGTTCATCAACCACACCAGGTAAGAAAAAAAGAGGAACCATGTGGTTAATCAAGGAAATAATAATTTGGGACTTTATAAAATCAATGTGATATACTTACAATGTGACAAGAAATATTACAGTTCTACCTATTCAAATGTGTTACTATCTAGAAAACACTTTTTAATTGGTGTTAATGAATGTTCAAAAACAGGCAACACATGTCTTTGCTTTCTTAGATACGAACAAATTTTATATAGGGAATAAGTGCAACAAAAACAATGCCAAGCCTACCTTAGAAAGTAGAAAGATATTGCTCAACGACTTGAGGTGTATGTGCATCATGTGTTGGGAGGCAGTAGGTCCCTGGTTCATCAAACACACTGGGGAAGGAAAAATTACAAAGAGGATCCAAGTGGTTAATTAAGACATAAATAATTTGGGACTTCATGAAATCAACATGAGTAATAAATAAAATATTACAAAAAACCCAAGACAACACTTCTTCATGTAGGGAATTACAACAAAAGATAGGCAGTAGAAACAAAATTTTTACTGACATATTTCCCATTAACCAAATGATCACATCAATAACTACGCAATGGAAAGGATGGTTTCACAAAGATATAACTGATCTTGGAGAAAGTCCAGCGATAATCCTTGTCTATGTAGATGTGCACTCTATCTTGGATAGTGTCTATCCAACTCTTGGTTGCAGTGGGACTCATATAGCTTTTCCTTTATGGACAACAAACTCAAACAACTATTGTAGCGGTTTCTCAGATCTTGCCACAGACTGTGAGTTGATGTTGCCCTCCTAGCATCAGCCAAAGGACTCCTGCCTCTAGAGAAGTCCACACAGACTAACTAGAACTCCCATCTTCCTACTAGACCAGACAAGAAGGATTTGTCCCTCCTGTTGGTGTACCAGTCACCAACCTGCTCTCCCACAACAATGATCCTAAGTTGTTTCCTCCCTTGGCTACCCCTCCCTAGTTGGGTAGGACTTGCCTGGGCTCTCGTGGACACCACAACCAGAGAGGACAATGTTTGTCAAAGAAACTAATTCTCAATTGTCTATATTGTACTCTGGGAAGCCCCCAATACCCCTCTATTTATAATAGAGACCAGGGCCAGGGTTCCCAATCTGTGTGGGAGTGGAAGGGACCGGAAGATCTCAAATTTTCACAATTTTGTAAAATTTGCAACCTACAACAGCCTAAACGGTCGTTTGGCAAACCCAGACGGCCATCTGGCATGCGAGACAGTCGTCTCGCACTGTGAGATGGTCATATTGCACTGTGAGACGGTCGTCTCACATTGTGAGATGGTCGTTTCATAGTTTCCCAATTTTGTATATATGTCGACAATTTAATTCCAATTAGTGTGTGTCATGACGTCAACACCAATCCTTGATGCAAATCGAATTGCATACCCAAGATGACTGTTTGGTGTGTCTGAGATGAGCATCTCACACCGCCTGAGATGGTCGTCTCACAGCCCAGGTCAGGCATAATTCCAACCAATGTACGATACGATCAACATGAAACTCCAAATGACTATCTCAACACTTGAACTGATCATTTTCCAGTCCAGTCAACTAAACCTGCAGCGTGAATTGAATTATCTAAAAACTTTAGTAATCAATTCAATCATCATTCAAGATCAAACTCCTCTTATATATGAGTTCCTGTGTGAGTGACCCTATAGGTCCCATATTACTTTGGCAGTGAATGTCCATAACAACTTATGACATCATAAGCAATGAGCAGTGCCTAGTCACACATCATAGCTACCCAAGTAAATGAAACGTTGGAGAACAATTTCAACCTACAATTTGTTTATAGTGTTATAGTGTTTGTATAGTTCCTTTGTCACTGATATAAAGATTGAACTAGAGGCATGGAGCAGTCATCCTCATTATTATTCAATCTTATTTCTTGAACCAGAGCAGACTGTCTGAGATATATGTAAACTTAATTTCACATATCAACTCACATGTGTGGCCACACTATTCTCAGTCTTTCTAATTAAGAGGCCTATGGTATCATACTCCTGTAGGAGGGACAAATCCCATATGTATCATTCACAGTCTATCCCCATGTGTTAAAGTCACCCAATCATCACCTTTATAACAACCTTTGTTTTAGGACTGCATTTGATGATGTCAAAGTGTACCCAACAACATGTAATGAGTGCAATGATTTCAAGTCTAAGAAACACACCCTCCACAATCATTGTGAGAGCTGACTATGACTTCTATGATGATGACATCCATGTGTCACTCTCACGATGGGTCTGTCTGATACACTATTCTCTAACATGACTAATCTCTAACATGTATCTATGTGATTGGTTTGATATTGCCATATCATGACTAATAAGATTTTGTCATCAAACAACTCACACTCTGATCTTATGTGTTATTGTTGTCTACCAACCTTCCATAATAACAACTGATCATAGACATAATGCGAATATGTATATGTACTCTTAACATTCGTATGATCTCATTCTTCCAAGTCACATACTTGAAGACATACATCATCAAGTAATATTATTCACTAGATATTTATAATGTTACATCATTATCTCATAACTAAATTAAACATAATAAATTGGAAGCTTGCCTTTTATTAACAATCAATTTGTTTTACATGTTATGCCATTACAACCATCACATGATTGGTTCTCTGGGCATACATACTAACAGACTCCCACTTGCACTTAGAGCCAATTAGTCAATCACCCACAAATCATATTCCCAGTGATCTAACATATGACCGTCATGCTTCTGCTTTGAAAGTGCCTTTGTCAAGGGGACAACAACATTGTTCTCATTTGGTATTTTGCAAAACTTTACATCTCATCGCTGTAGGATCTCTCGTATGAGATGATACCACCTTTGTATATGCTTTGAGTGCTGATGCGATCTGGGTTCCTTAGCCTTTGCAATAGCTCCATTGTTGTCACAATATAGTTCAATTGCATTGTTGATGCTTGGAACAACCCCAAGTTCTGTAATGAACTTCTTGATCAATACAACTTTCTTTGCTGATGCAATGATATATGTAGCCTATGTTGTAGAATCATTAACTATTTCTTGCTTAGAACTCTTCCATCTTATAGATCCATTGTTTAGGCAAAACACAAATCTTGATTGCAATTTGTAATCATCTTTGTCAGTCTGGAAGCTTGCATCAGTGTAACCTCTTACCACCAACTCTTCCTCCCCATCGTAGACCAAGAACTGATCCTTAGTCCTTCTCAAGTACTTGAGGATGTTCTTCACAGCTATCTAGTGAGCATCACCTGGATTTGACTGATATTTTCTCATCATGCTCAAGGCATACAAGACGTCTGGATGGGTGCACAACATCACATACATGATAGATCCAATTGTTGAGGCATATGGTATCTCACTCATGTGCTCCCTTTCTTTACAAGAACTGGGACATTGACTCTTAGAGATGGTCACTCCATGAAACGCTGACAGGTTTCCTCTCTTTGAGTTCTCCATGTTGAACCGCTTCAACACTTTGTCAATGTATGTGCTTTGTCTTAGTCCAAGAAGTCTTCTTGATCTATCTCCATAGATATTTATTCCTAAGATGTAGGATGCTTTTCCCAAGTCTTTCATAGAGAATGCATTTCCAAGCCATGTCTTTACCTTTTATAAAGTAGGGATGTCATTCCCCATCAATAGTATATCATCGACATACAATATGTGGACTACTACCATGCTCCCACTTTCCTTCTTGTACACACAAGGGTCATCTTCATTTTGAACAATGCCAAACTCTTTGACTGTCTCATGAAAATGAAGATTTTAGCTCTAAGATGCTTGCTTCAATCCATAGATTGACCTTTGTAGCTTACTTACTTTATTTTCAAACTTTGGGTTTATGGAACCCTCGGGCTATGACATATACACATCCTCAACAAAATACCCATTAAGGAATGCAGTTTTAACATCCATTTGCCAAAAATCATAGTCATGATAAGCTACAATAGCAAACATGATCTTGATAGACTTAACCATGGCCACTGGAGAAAAGGTTTTGTCATAGTCAACACCTTGAACTTGTCTGAAACCCTTTGCAACCAATTAGCCCTTATAGGTTTGAACTTTTCTATCCATGTTGGACTTCTTCTTGAAAACCCATTTGCACCCTTTGGGTTTTACCCCTTCAGGTGGATCCACCAAAGTCCATACTTTGTTGGTATACATGGATTCCATCCCAGATCTCATGACCTCAAGCCATTTCTCAAACTATGGTCCCTCAATAACATCTTTATTGGATATTGGCTCATCATCTATGACCAATTCACTTCATTCCTAATTTACATGATATTTGAATCTTTTAGGCTCAAGGCATGTCCTACTAGATCTACGAGGTTCATGTGTCATATGAGGAATTTTAGTCTCCACAACACTTTGTGAGTCTCTTTGTTCCTCTTGTACCTCATCTGGTTCAATATTTTCTTGTCGTTCTCGAACCACTTTGGGTTCTACTTGCCTCCCATTGATTCCTTTGGTAATGAATTGCTTTTCAAGGAATCACTACAAAAAAATGGGTTTTCAGTGAAGGTCATTTGTGAAGGACCAAAACCCTTCAAAAATATTGACTTTTTGTGAAGGGCCGTCCTACACAAATGAAGTAGTTTCCTTCAGCTGAATTCTTTATAGAAAAGACAACTAGTGAAGGCTTAAAATCCTACCTGAATGCAAAAATTCTATCACTACGGTTCCCACCAAAAATTCCCGCCCCACTAATTAGTAATTAGAAGTCAAAAGGTTTTGTTCCCTTACGCTCACGTTTCCCTGGGCCGTTGTCGCTCGAGCAACAGCGCCCCAACAGGAGTGGCCGCCGGTGAACTTTTGTCCGGAAGAAGCGGCTGCCGTGGTGAGGCCGCCCTGCTTCCACTGCGGATGACAGCTGTTGTCGCCCGAGCAACAGCGCCCCAACAAAAGGAGTGGCCGCCGGTGAACCTTTTTCTGGAAGAAGCGGCTGCCGTGGTGAGGCCGCCCTGCTTCGACCGTGAGGTAGGTCTCCCTGCTTCGACTCTCCCCTTCTTGTCATATGAAAGTTGTTTATTTGAACTTTTTTCATTTGGTACTGTGTTGGTTTCGTTGCATTGCATTCCCGGTGGGCACCCTCACTTTCTTCCAACCCAATCTGTATAGCAAACAACTAGCCAGCAGGGAGCCAGGATTCCTGGCTTGGGGGGGCACCACCGAATTAACTAGATCATGGGAACCATGGGTCAGCCTAAAGCACTTGCGGTCTTCTTCCTCGTGCTCATCAACCTGGGATCACTGCTTCCTTGGGTGGCGAGTGATTACTGTCCCCCACGGACACACCCCGCGCCACCTCCATGAGCTCTAGGGTTAACATGCTCTCTATCTTCAAATGATAACTTGGGACAACTACAGTTACAAAGCTCATCAACATGTCTAACAACCATGTATGAAGCTAAGATTTGATGGTGACCTTAATGGTGAATCAATTGCATAAGTTGTTGTCCTTAAAGTCTTCAGAGGTAAAATCATTGTTCTGCCATTTAAATCTCTTGTAGGGAACTAGTATTCCTACATGGTTGAGTGTGAGCCTCTCGTGGATGGCCTCCAAATAGCCTCCATATTGGGATTTATCTAAGTTCACATCAAGTTTGATGTTGTAAATTTTGTCCCTCAAAGACTAAGACCAAAGTCCTAGCCCTATCATGGATATGCTTAACGAAATTAATAAGACTAAACATGAGGATGAAGTGAGCATGGAGCATGGTGAGACAAATAAGACACAGACTAAGTGTGTAAGAAGTGGCAAGCAACCTTGAACAATTGGAGTATATTCTCCTTCCTCCATTATTTTGATTCTTACAATGTAATGGACAGGTTCCCTCTATAGTATGCCACCCCATGCTGGAGCTATAACGTCCAAAAGTCTTTTCTCATCTATTCGGATCCAAACACCTATCTCATGGAGTTCTTGTCAGATGTAAAAAGTGTGTTAAAAGGTCAGAAGGCAAATTGGAATCTTGAAGAGTTGAGTTTAACGTGTGCTTCACTCTGAGTTTGGTTACTAAGCGTAATTTTAGAACTTTTTTTCTTATGAATTTGTTATCCTTCATTATATTGTTTCCTTGGTCATCTTCAGCTAGTACTATTTTTAGAGTTTTGTTTGAACTATATTAGTACTTCAACATTTCTATGTTGACCGACTAGATTCCTACAAAGTTTATAACCTAGATAGGTAAGTAATCAAAGCTGTTACAGATAGTTTTTGCAGAGACTTATGGATAGTTGTCTCCTCCAGATTGATTAAGTTATGAGGAGATTTTGGCAGGCATCTGAGAAGAATCCACCTATGCTATTTTTTGATGTTATACTGCTGATGTAAACTTGGTGCAGGTGCTTGGTAGGTTGATGATGTGGATGACACACATGCAAATGAGGTATTGGATGGCTACCCACATTTGGCGTGGAGGCAATGATGTTAGACATAAGAAGTTTTGATTCTAATTCTGGTTGATATGGATATCTTAGAGATGAATGTCTTGTCCGGTTGTGAATTTTTTTTTGGCCTTAGGTCCAGCCTGAGAGGGTTAAAATAAATCCACTATGGAATTTTACCTCTCATTCTAATTTACTACTGTCTAGAATCCATAAACCACTATGACAATTACTATGTTAAAAAATAGTTGTATCGAAGTTTTATTAGCATGAGTTCAACCAGAAAACAATCACAATCAATGCTATAGTGATCTTCCTTTCCCAATTAGGCCTCTTCTCAACCCCCAACTGTTTGGGTGTCATGGGCAACTTAACACACAACCATCTTGCCACATTTCTACTCTTTAGTCTTTTTTACATTTTCAACAACCTGGAGAACAATGAAGACAGGATATTGAGACTTCCAATCAGATAACCATACTATGAAGACAAAACTGACACGGATAATGTGGCTGCTCAGCCTCCTTTTCATGAAGCTCTATGCCTTCGTTATGAATGAGCTCGTGTCTTTTGCAACCCAATAATAGAAGAACACATAGAAAAAATGGATTAATGGCCAATGATATACATCATTTGAGGTATATTTTGTAACTTACATATTTTTTTTATGTTGTAATATGTTCAGCATTCACCTTGCTATATTTGGAATTTGTTTTTCTGGTATTTATTTCTATGTTGATGATGTAGCCAGGACAAATATATCCCTTAACAAACTGTAAGAAGGGAGGTCTCACAAAAAAAAAATATTTTTTCCAATTGGTTTCAGATTCATCTGTAATACAACACAACTGAACATGAAATTAGAGTTGAACTAAAATATTGCAGAGAATATATTCTATTCATGAGCAAGATTCTACTTGACTTGGCTCATCCTCAGGTGACATGTCTATTTTTATCACTCGTTCTAGTCAAGCACACAATTATGGATGTGGGAGAGCATCTAATTGAGGTGGTGCTAAAGGTAATAAACGTGGTACACCATCCTGATGCCCTGAGTGCTCTCACTATGGTAGGAAGGGTCATACTAACAATACTTGTTATTAGCTGCATGATCCTGTCAAAGATGCAAATGTAGTGTGTACTGGATAAGATCCTCAAGAGTAGTTTATAAATCAGATTTCTTTGAGAAAAGAGTACAGTCAGTTGATGTAAAACTTCAATCTTCTCCGTAGATAACTGTCTCTATGGCTTCCCTTTCTCAGCAAATTTGGACCGTCGACATGTATATTTCAGACTTTGGAAGCATTACCCACATATTAGTTCTTGATTCATAACCTACTAATCATATAACAGCCTAGCAAAGTTATCCGAGAGCTTTACCATCTATGCCCATTCATCACCCTTGTAGATATTTCCATTGTTCCTATAAAGGGCACCGAGACTATCTCTCCTACTCCCAGCTTTTCTTCTAAATTTCATTTCTAAAACCTACAAAATGGATGAACTTACCAAGTGGACTGATTTCTTGAATCCTTTGTAATGAACAATACATGTTCTTTCCCTATGCATGGCAAAACTTCTTTTCCTATAAAAGGGAAAATATTTACAACTAATGTTGGTGAAGATTCCCTTAGCAAAAACTGTGACATACAAAGTCCTCTTGTTCAAGTATTATAGTATTAGATGTAGTATGATCCCTGATTGATCTTTATTCATCTGGGGACATTAGTAGTTTCGTAGTGTTATATTTCATATTAATTTTATTCATATGCACTCTTCTGTAATGAGATACCTTCATAGTGAATCACTTGGCGTTATCTTATTTTATTGTATATGTTTCCTGAAAAAATTGTTTGGTGTGCTTGTCACTGGGCAGCTCTTACGGTTGGCCATGCAGAACTGGAAGTGATTCTTGTATTGCTAATATAGTCCTTGAAAGTAGTGAATATGTAGGGAAGCTTGTTCAACAACTCTAAGCTTCCGAATGTCCACGAGGTGAGCGCCTTCGTTGTACTTTAATATTTGCACCCTCCCATACAAACATGATTTCCACTCTATAGTCGTCCACCACATCATGGTTGTGTTGTAGGTGGTTACAATATGCCAAGAAGCAAAAGTGACAACTTAGTATGTTACCTTATGTGTCATGCTTTTCGGTTACCGTATTATGATATTGTTAGTTATATAGAGGGTGACAATAGGGTGAACGTCTCTACCATTTGGGTGTGCTTGGAATGTTGATTGACGCACACTTAAGAGACTAGTGGGTATGTTTAATTTCATAGTTGTTTAATTTTTAATATTAATTCATACTACTGCATGATTATTGTCCAAGCCACCTCTAATGATAACTCTTTAACCTTCCTGTCATAGTGTCTAGATGTAGCATGAGAAAGATCAACATAGAGCTCATAATAAATATGGATTAGCACCTTACCATGCTCTAAAAAATAACATATACCTTCCTTCTCATTTTTACTGACATTGGTCCTTCTAAGACTAACAAAATTGTTACAAAATTATGTGTCGCATGAATGTTGCTTATAATGTTTAGGGAACACCTTACCATACTAGTTTTCGTTGAGCAACAACTGGCACCGCCTTCATTTGCCACAAATGGGGTTGACTTACTATAAATCAGGTTGGAGCCTATGGCAAGGTATAGTGACTAGGAAACCCTGTATTGGGGTGTCACCTTATAGATGAATCCAAAAATTACATCGACAGATCATGCCTAAGGGTAAAAAAGATCACTCAAGAACAACTCTACCATTAAACTAATTATTATAAGTTTGACGATTCATGTATATGTAAATGGGCTATGATTTCTACACTAATTAGACATCTTGCAGTGTAATGTCCAATATTTACTAGGGTTGACTGCATAATAGGAACTGACTTTTTTGGTATGAACTACGATATAACCAATGAATGTACTTGAAAGCTGAACATAACAAACATTTTAAAAGGCTACAATGGCATTATGGCTAGTTGCCAACTTATTACATAACCCTCTTCTCCTTTTTCCCATATTAGGATTGTTTACATTTGTACATAAATCAATGCATAAGTTTATGCAAGTTAAAACCAATACTTTAATTAAATTATTGATACTAGAAACTAACTAGGTCAATACACTCCATCCCAGTGACCCAAATCTCCAATCCATTGTCGCTCTAACTTGTGATTGCTACTTCCCTTGTGGATCCTACTAGTGCCCCTTCTTCATTCTTCCTATTGCAGTAATGGAAAGCATCTTAGAGAAATTGGCTAAGGAAAATGCATATGAGGTGGGTGGGGTAGGGGATCTCATCAGTCATACTATCGCCAACACATGTACTATTCATCCATCTATCTATCTATACTTTTTTATTTCCACAATATTCTTCTTATCCCTAATTTCTTTGTCAACTCTCCTTCTACCCTCCTTGACCCCTTTTCCTTCCTTCCTACTGGGGTATATCAATAGGGGGGAAGAGCTGATTGAGGACAATGAAGTGGATTGAAGAACAAAGGATGAGAAGAGTAACAAGGTCATGTGACCAATGTGAAAAGTTGTGGGTGCCAACCATGGCTTATGGGGGGTGGAAGTAGTGCCAAGGAAAAGGTTGAATTAGAGTTTAATATGTTAATTAATTTAGTTAGAAACAATAATTAGGTATTTGAGAGATTTATGATTTTACCACTTTGGAAGGAAGTCATGACTTACTACTGACTCAAGGGTGATCAACCCTTCACATTGCTTTCATATTTGTGTTAGCAATGAACCTCCGACGCACCTTTGATCCCAACCACATGTCACTTGTCTTCTTGTCTATGGTGTCGTTATATGTTGAGCATATTTCCTTTTTGCTTGAGTTGTCTCTTATTTTCAAAAGTAGCTTCATTTATACTTTTAGAGTCTCCCTGTCAATAGTCCATTTTCTGCTTTGAATCAAGCAGTCGTACATAGTAAATACTAACTACGATTCATATTAAGCATGAGTGCGAGATAGCTTGTAAGATAGGTCAATAATCATTCATATCAAGTTTTTTTATCAAATAGGACAGGGGAAGGAGCTATCTGTTTCACCAACTGGGATTCATGATCTCCATAGTTTCATATTTCCTTATGTCCATCTTCCATGTATTCGAACATGCTATCACAATCAGCCCCGGAAGAGCATAGGTGTTCGTGTAATAATTGATTTGGTTTGCATTGTAAATTTGTTAACTTCTCTAGTTAAGGTAGTTGTTGTTCAATTATTGATTGTTGGAGTTCAACGAGGTCTGACAGTGTGAATGCAATGTGCAAGAACTAAGATGTTCTCCACTATTGTACGGTGAGTGGAATACTACCATAACTAAGATGTAGTCTCCTTGTAGAATCTCAAATTAGATATTCTTGTCATCTTTTATTAGAGGTTTCTGGTATCTAGATTATGAAATTAATATTATGATATCAAACGATATATTGTCTGTAGACATATATGTCATATGTTGCACCACCAACATTCCACTTTTCCCATTTCTCCATACCAGCTTGATGTTTCTTTCCTTTATAATGACATGCTTGTTCGTATTTAAGAGCATGGGCTCTGAGGATGTGCGTGCAACTATAGCATCTAGGACAATGTTGCATTTGAATGACCCCTTTTACTCTACAGTGGTAGTCTAAGTTGTGTTTAATTTTCAAAATATATATTTTGTGCTCTACCTGAGCAACTCTTTCTTCAGAACTAGTTATGCTCTGTTTTGGCCTACACACTCAAGTTATAGTAAGATATATGTATACCGAAGTACTAGTAGGCTTATTTATTCATAACTGACATCTTTTTTTTTGTTTGGATCCTTTTTGTAATGCCTTTTTTAAATTGGCTAACTTACTAAGTTGGGTGGTTGTGGTTTAATCTTTGCTGTGATAAAAGATTTTTATAATTGGGGACTTTCTAGTGGCAATAAAGGAAATTTTGGATAATATAACTGGTTGAATAGTGGGACATGCAACACATGGTATCATTGCATTCATCCTAGGAAAACTTGTTATTTCTTTAGACACATAAAGACTCTACAGACTAGACAATACTCTATTTTCCCACTATAGACACCCTACATGTAAATGATATCTCAGATTATGGCTCTGTTTAGGATATGATCTCTTTGCATCTCACTACTGTCTTGGCTGAGCTGGGTTCTTTCCCTGGTACCTGTGACATATAAAAAGTTTTGGATGGTGTAAGGTTCTTCTCTAGATGAGCTCGTGGTTTACTGGTTTTATTATCTTCTAAATTTCTACTGCAGCTAAATTCATGAATGCATTACATCCATTCAACTCATAAATTTGGATATTTCCGTCATATACACTTTTTCTTTGCTAAATAGTTTTTTCTTAGAGATCTGTAAGAGGTATTAATTTAGTGGGGAATTCAAACTTTCAAATTAGACTTTACTGTCCAGGTTCATACAGATGTGTTCCACCCTCTGTATCAGGCTGTAAGCTGACCTGGTCCAGAAATTCTTGTTGTTTGTAGGTAGCCACACCCACACATCAGCCTCCCTGTTGCATAACGATGCTGGCAAGGATAGGATATTGTTCACAACACTATCTACTAGGTACTTAGTATAATGTGTACTTAGGTGGCCTAGAGACACCTAAGGAATCCATATAAGCAATCCATATAATTTTTTTAAACGTTGTTTTCTAGTATTTGAATGATCTACAAATATCCCAATGAGCTTTAAGTTGTTATGTAGGCTATTCATATGATGTTTCGGAAGATCCAACGATTTGTAATCTTCAAACTTGAGCTTGATTTGCAGACACACAACGGTGGAGTTTGACGCTTAATGTTGAATATTTTAAAAAAAGTTAAGTCTACTGGAATTGCGGAGACAAGAACAACATTAGTTACACGTAGCTGATATTCTTCTCCTTTTCTATTGCTTATGTTTGCTCCTCCTCAAAGCATATCCACTGAAATGTTATTAGGGATCAGTGATCTACCTGATGTAACTAGAGTGATGAATTTTCAATATTTTCATCTATAAATAAGTTTTCTGTAAAGAGGTGTCTTAAGGTTATGATAAATTGAAACACGGTCATATAATATGTATTCTACTGCGGAATGATGTGATTCAAACATCCAATATTCATAATTGGGGAAAAATGTCTGTGTGGGCCACCAGGGTATGTGTATTTTTATTGGAGGTAGCTTTGCAGATGTTGATTACAGTTAAAGCCGTGACGACATATTTGATTTTCTAGTATGTACAAGCAACAATAATTCATATTCTTTCCTCTTCCAGCGTTAGGACGGGTTACTCCAGAAGATGTTCATAATAACTAGCATTTTTCATTGTGATGTCATTTTTTATTGTCTTGCCGCTCTCTAAGTTTTTATATCTCCGGTTTGATATGCTTTTCTGGACTATTACCAATCGGATATAGGTCGTGGAACTTGATTTTCTGTATCCAAGCGAAGGCATACATCCAAGATGGGAGACTGGTTACAGGATAACAACAACTGCAGCCACCTCCGATCAAGCAGCTTTCATCCTGAGTGTACCTAAACGTAAATTGATGGATGAAACACAAGAAACTTTGCGCACATCGGCATTCTCGAGTACACATGTAAAGGTAGCTTTAACCCGTTTATTTTCTATTTAAATATTAATTTGTCTGTTTGTTATAGAATAAAAATTGGTAGCTTTGATTTTCTCTATTCAAAGGTAACCTATTTTAGTGTAGAAACTCATTCAATATCGTGAATCACAATTTGTGACAGAAATCCAGAGTCATTGCTTTACACTTAGTTATCTCCTCTCTGTACCATTCGACTTGGAAGTTCCTACTTCGATAGTATTCTATATTCACTGTGACCAATGGACACTACATCTTGTGTATATTCTCGTTTTGATTCTCAGAAAAGACAAAATGCGTCTAATTATGGTTTATGTTATTGTCTTAACCAAAAAGGCGTTGATACTAGTTGTTGCGGGGATTAATAGTAAAAAATGATTATTGTGTATCGATGATGCCCGAAAATAGAGTAACCCTCACAGTTTGCTTACTCCAAACATAGATTTTAAGTTTTACAACTACAATAATTATAATAAGAAAACATATTTATTGATAGTTATTTGTATTTTATACAACAAACTTATTTCTTTTTGTATAGTGACAAAAGTCAAACGAAATAGATATCAATTTATCTATTTGTTCCTTAGGTGTCTTTAGATAGGTATTGGTTCCTTAGGTGTCTCTAGGCCACCTAAGTACACATTGTATTTTATATATTGTTTATATACACATTATATTTTCTGTATTACATCTGACTTCTTCCCAACGGTTTTGACCAATCTTTCACCAAGGATCATGAATTAACATTTGGAGGATTTCATGTTAAATCTGTACTTGCTCATTGGTTACTATTAAGATAAGAAACCCAGGAGATCATTGTACCTAAGAAATTGTTTGACTATAAAATAAACAGTATTAAAGAAGTCAGTTTCGTGTTTCTATTGTTTATTTCTTACATTTTCTTTAGTTATTATCAGTGTTTTAAAATATAATTTACAGAATATGTTTAACGTTTTCACGTCTTCCATAGGTGTTCTTCGGACTGACAATGGCAGCAATTGGAATTTCTCAATCAAGCTCCTTAGCCCCTGATGCATCTAAAGCCAATTCATCTTCAACTTCTGTATTTTCAATTCTTGATAGGAAATCAGAAATTGATTCCAGTGAGGACTCCGGTAACACCTTATCGCTTGAGAAGGGAAATATAGTTTTATAGCATATTAGCTTCTGATATCCTTCTCGACCAGATGTCCAAATATTCTAGGACTTATCCTTCTCAGCCGTATCAGGAAAGGTAAATTATGATCTATGCTTATGAACAAATGCATCTTATAACTGAAGAAATTCTTTTTCCTTCATGAGATGCAGATTTCTTTTAGTCTATTATTTTTAGCTATCTAGACATTTGAATTTCCATTCTTTTTTTATGGAAAATAATCCTATTAAAAGTGACAGATAGTGGATCGACATACCATGAATTCGTGGTTCCTTCAACATTTATGCACAAAAAAGAAAAGATACACAGTATCCATAATGTCTATGTAACAGCTAGAGTTTGATCTACCAACATATGTTTTACTTAGTATATACTAATAAATTACACTCTTTTAAATGCAGGATACTATTCAGTAAAATAACTTGCAGAAGTAGTTGCTGAATACTTTTATGATGGAAACTTAAACTTTATGAGATAATGTTGAATAAAGTTGTTGCTGAGAAAGAAGAAACACTTGAGATCCTCGATTATTGAAAGAAAACAATAGAGAATCTAAGCCAACAATTAGCTTGTGAAGGAGAGGAGCTTCAGTCGTAGGTTAGTTATTTCCTATCTGTTACACACATGTGCCATATAATAGATATAACTCTAAATTTTTCTTCTCCGAATTCATTGAATGATGTTATCTTTTATTCAGATATCTAAGATCTTTGAAGAGAACAACAAACTCAATGAGAAGTATCAAAACACAAAAGAGGAACTTGAAGCAGTTATAGCTACATTGGGAGCACAACTAGAAGAGGAGAATTTAAAGGAGAACTATTGAAGTAGGGAAGTTGAGAGTCTCAAGGTTGAAATCCTCATCAAGTCGGAGATGGAAGCAAGAATATCAGAACTTGAGCAGTGATTGCTCTCTGTTGGGTGGCAGGGTGGTCATGCTTCCCTATGTGATTGGCTAAAGGAGTGACAAAGTCATTGGCTAAAAGGAGTGACAAAGTCAAAATGTAGATATATATTTATATTGAAATTTGTATTGATTAAGGGAAAAGGCCCATGTCCTTCCCTATGTGATGAACAATTTTTCTATGTGAAATAAAAAGAAATGTTTCAAAGGAGTGATTTATTATGTTTGTTGTGTCTTATTAACTAGATGAGTTACTAAAAATATCATTTGGGTCTGATAAAAGAAGGGTAAAACCTCATTCACAAACAAATAAATGTACATCACAGTTGTAATTCATGGGAAATTAAGTATGTTTGTGAAGGCCCTAGAACCTCATAGACAGTTGTGAAATTAGCCTTCACAAATGTATTTGGGAGGCCTGGGAAGTCTTTTTGTGAAGGTCAAATAGTCCTTCAAAAATGTATTTTTGAAGGCCCTAGAACCTCATTGAAAGTTGTGAAATTAGCCTTCACAAATGTATTTGGGAGGCTGGGAAAGTCTTTTTGTGAAGGTAAAATAGTCCTTCAAAATAGTATTTGTGAAGTCTAGAGTCTCTCATCAAAGTATTTGTGAAGAGGCTTTTAGAGTAGGACTTTTTGTGAAGGAATGCCCTTCAACCGAATTCTTTTTTGAAGGAGTTAATGTACATTTGTGAAGGAATCATCCTTCACAAATAGCCAATTTTCTTGTAGTGAATGTAGTAGTTCTAGCAACAAACACTTTGTTGTCAGATGGAGTATAGAAGTAGTACCCCCTTGTTTCCTTGAGATATCCAACAAAATAACATTTATCAGACTTAGGGCCAAGATTTGCAGGACACATTTTCCTAACATAAGCTTCGCATCCCCAAATCTTCACAAAAGACACATCGGGATGTTTCCCAATCCATATCTCATATGGTGTCATTTGAACCGATTTTGACGGTGCTTGGTTAAGTTTAAATGTGACAGTTTCAAGAGCATAACCCTAGAAGGTTGTCAAAAGATCAACAAAACTTATCATAGATCACACCATATACAGTAATGTGCAATTCCTCCTTTCTGACACACCTTTACGTTGTGGTGTTCTAGGTGGAGTCCATTGAGATATAATCCCATGGGCTCTAAGAAGGTCCTCAAACTCTTGGCTTAATTATTCTCCACCTCGATCATAATGAAGTGCCCTAATACTTTTGCCAAGTTGGTTCTGTATTTTATTCATAAACTCCTTGAACCTGTCAAGAGTTTCTGACTTTTGCTTCATTATATAAACATAGACATACCCACTGAAGTCATCAATGAAGCTAATGAAGTACTGATACCCACCTCTGGCATTTGTTCTAAAAGTGCCACACACATCAGTATGTATGAGTCCTAATAGGTCACTAGCCCTCTACCTATTTCCAGTGAAGGAAGTCTTTGTCATCTTTCCCAACAAACAAGACTCACATGTCTCTATATATTGGAAATCAAAAGAGTCTAGATAACCATCCTTATGGAGTCTAGATATGTGATTCTCATTTATGTGCCCTAGATGACAATGCCAAAGGTATGTTTGATTTGAGTCATTGAGTTTTTGTCTTTTGGTATTTACGCTATATGCCTTTGTCTCTAGATCTATCAAGTATGGACCATAATACATAGGGGCACTTCCATAAAAGATCCCATCTTTACTAATAGAACATCTTCCATTCTTTATAAGAAATTCAAATCCATTCTTGTCCAAATGAGATACATATATGATGTTCCTATTAATGGCATGCACGTCATAGCACTTCTCTAACTCTATTACAATCCCACTTGGTAGGGATAACTCATAGGTTTCAACTGTGCTGGCTACAACTCTTGTGCCATTTTGCAACTCACAGTTCTACCTCACCTTCCTCTAAAGATCTTTTTCTTTTCAGATCCTTCACATTTGAGAAAATGTGTGATCCACATCCGGTATATAGTACCCATTATGAGTAAGCAGATGGAATCCTAGATGCTACAAAAACCATGTGTTGGGGAAAAATCCTGGAGAATAGATGTCTTTTCAGGTTCGGTTCCTACAAGTCCCAAAATTGGCTAGTTGAGCAACTTTATATATGAAAAGATATAAATTACTAAAACATAAGGATCTAGGGTTATTTTGGGCATATTAAGGCTATAATGACACAAAACCATAAGTAAATGCTTAACATAGATGCCTCAATTTGGGTGTTATGAATCTCTTTTGAAGAATATCTCCCCAAGACATCTCAATGGAGTAGGCATTCCCACATACATATACATTATGCTAGTAGACATAGTTCCCATGATAGGTCGGTACCTCATCATCGCCCAATAGAACGACGACCTTGTAGTAGATGTTTCTTTAAGAGAGAGGACGACCCTATGTGATTCACATTTCATGATCATGAATTGGTGGACACTGTGAGGAGGCACAACCATTATAGGTTGGTTGGGGCCTCACTGACGACACCGTCTTTCCATGCTTATCATGAATTCTTTCAAGAACCATTTTTTGGAACATCAGAGGGGCAGCTAATAACAAGACCAAGAAGGTCCTTGGTCGATTATGTAGACAACATAAATCTTCAATCCTCATTCTCTTTGAGCCTTTTCTCCATGCTAATTGAGCAGAAGAGATTCTTGACATCATCATGCTAGACTGGTCATGTGACAACCAGGATACTAATGGAAAAATATGGCTTTACCTTGATTCCTCACTCAATCCCACGATCGTACATTTGCACAAGAAGCACATTACCATTTGTTGTCACCATACACCTGGCAAAATCTTCTTCATCACAACGGTCTATGAAAGCTTCCAAAATAATGATAGAAGAGAAATCTGGGAGTTTCTACTCTCCTTGGCCCAAATGGTGGGTGATAAAAGGTGGAAGATTACCGATGACCTCAATGTCATCCAAAGACGTGATGAGAAGAGAGGAGGTGATCCACCCTACTTTCAAGACATGCTTGAGTTCAACACCTTCATTACCAATGCTGATTACCATGAGGTCCCCTTCAAAGGTAGCCAATTTACCTGGGTTGATAAACATCGACACACTCCTACCAAATGGGAATGACTAGACAGAACCCTAGTTAATGGGATTTGGTTTCAGGACCTCCCAAACACGAAGCTGACGCACCTCACCAGATACCGAGGGTTCGACCATTTCCCCCTTTTGGTTTGCATAGAGGAATCCATTATGCCCCGGTCACATCCCTCCTTCACCTTCCTCTTAATCTGGCTTGATCATCCTGGTTGTCTTGATGTCATCCAAGCAGCATGGAACATACAAATGTTGGACACGCATCCTTTATCTTAGTTTCCAAGATAAAGCAAGTCAGGAACGCCTTGACAGAATGGAACAAATCCACATTTGGGCATATTTTACAACGTAAAAAGGACCTTGAAGACATCATCCAAGTCACTCAGATAGAGTTTGATGCTTCTCCCTCGACAGAGAATTAAGCGTCCCTTCTTGCAGCTAAGAATGAGCATTAACATATTCTTGATCAGGAAGAGGCACTATGGAAGGAGAAATATAAGGTAGCATGGCTAGAAGATGGTGATCATAACACAACATTTTATCATGCCATCGTTAAAGAAAAGCGGAGAAGAAGAAGGATCCCACAACTCCTACTTCTAGACCAATACACCACTGATGACCTAGCTCCTTATGGCGCAAGCGGCTATAGCACATCTCGAAGATTTCTACTCAGACAATGTTGTGCAACACATGACCTTACTTAATGACCTTCTTGTAGATATCTCAGAGGTGATCAATTCTGATGACACTCTTTCACTCAACATGCCTCCCTCCGAATCAGAGACCTAACCTCTATGAAAGAATGAACATATTAGCTGCATCAGGCCCTAGAAACTTCACCTTAAAGTTTTTCCTTGCAGTGTGGGACATCATAAAGAATGAGTTCATGAACCTTGCAAAAGTTTTCTTCTCCAACCAACCTTGTCATAGGAGCCTCATGTGATGTCGCGTTGACCTAATTTGTAAAGTTGATCAACCTCGTGATTTGCTCGGTGATTTTAGACCCATCTCCATCGAGAATGTTGTGCTTAGGATCCTTGCAAGCGTTCTTAGTCGTAGAATGCTACCTCTCATTACTAAGATGATATCAGAGTCATACGGAGCCTATGTCCCAAGAAGAGACATCATGAACCACATCATGCTCACCAAAGAATTAGTTCATGACCTCAAGAGAGGAGAAGAATTCCCTAACATGGTTATTAATAATGATATGAAGAAGGCATATGATCGAACTGATTGGAACATTCTACAGAAAATCCTACAATAGTTTGGTTTTTTCTCAGAGATTATTGAGATTTTCCTAAAATCTTTTGTCGAAACTTGGTCCAGTGTCTCTTTAGGTGATCATACAGAAGGCTTATTTCAGATGCATTGAGGCCTTAAGCAAGGTAACCCATTATCTCCTTACCTTTTGTCATCTTTGAATAAATCCTAGCTAGAAGGATGCAACGAGCTTCTCTATAAGGAGAGATCATCAGGTACTTCAATCATGGTAGAGAGAATGCGCCTCATATTCTTCTATATGCCGATGACATCATTGTTTTTTGCAATGCATCGATTCCATATGAGTTGCCATAGCAATTGTTAGCCAATACGAATTGGCTACCAGACAAGATGTTAACATATCAAAGTTAGTATGTTTGACGGGAGCGACCACACCATTAGAAGCAATGTCTATTTCCCAACCTCTGGAGGTGCAACTCACCAAAAAATCCCTTTCTTACTTGGGAATACCCATCGCATACGGAAGAACCAAGATATAGTCCTTTAATTACCTAGTAGAGAAGACGATATCCAAAATTGCAATGTGGAAAGCCAAAATACTGTCCTTTGCTGGCCACAAACTCCTTATAAAACATGTTTTATCATCCATTACCTTCTACACCACAGTGGCGGTGGGTATCCCAAAAGGGATCTATGATCGAATAGAGAAACTTTTGTCAAGATTCCTTTGGGCGGATCAGACAGATAAAAAATGTAGAGCGTGGGTCGCTTGGCATAGAAATACCACTACTACTTCACAAGGTGGACTAGGTTTGGAATCTCTTAGAACCTTAGCTCATTATTACATATACAAAGCATGCTGAGAGGTTATGAATGGAACTTCACCTTGGGCCATCTTTTGCTGAGAAAAATACAACTACACATACAAACACCGTTCAGGAGGTTACCCACCATATCTCAAATTGAGCATAGCCGCCTCTCCCTTTTGGAAACAAATTTGGTGAACCTTTCCAATGTTCACACAACACTGTCTATGGATTGTAGGGACATGAAATCTATCATTTTGGGAATGCAGGTGGTGTGAGGCATCGTTGGCAGAATTCACTATCTCAGCAAGGGACCAAAGCTTTGATTTCCAGATCAAAGACTTCTGGATTGAAGGAAACGGTTGGGATCTCTTGGCCCATCAAAACATCATCAACAACATGACATTCAACTCATTCTTGACTCTCGAATGGTGATTTCTTCATATGGAGAAAGGCTCATCTGGAGTCTCAAATCAAATAGGGCCTTCTCGCATGGTTTTTGTTGGAACAAATTTGTGGATATTACAGGACATGATGCTCCAGATTCCTTTGATGACATCATGAGGCGGTGTGATGCTTCACACTCCACATCATCACAAGTACTTGGATTGTCGGAGAACTATGTGCACATATTATGTGGGCAACATGGCATATCAGGTGTGATGCCAGGTTTGGAGGAGGCAATCTCTCATGGCAATCACAATGGAACCATATTATACAATCATTAAAGCATGTCTTAACCAAGAAGGAGTTTTTTAAGATTGAGGCACCAGACTTATACATAATAGTTCACCTTCACGGCATTCAGGAACCTAGATCAAGCCTCAGGAGCATCGAGCTTTGTTAGATGGATACCTCTAGATCTATCTAATCTAAAGCTTAACATCACTATTGGTCGATATGTCCCTCAGGAACGTGTAGAAGATGGGATGCTGGCGTTGTCTGTAATTCCCACAGCTACGTTCATTTGGCTTTTAGGGTTTGTCTATAAGAAGAAGACCACACCATTGCCTACATACACACCTGTGCTGCTGCCCTCAAAATCGTTGCACACAACCTACCCTTCTACTGATAAGGGCACAAGGTTATGTAATTCTTGAGCGACAAAACACCCCCTACATCCACATTCAGTGATCGAGACAATAGAAATTTTGCTCCTTTTTTGGTTTTTTCTTTGAGGGAAAGATACCCATAACTATATAAGGGGGAGATTTTTTATCCGTTATTGCATTTTTGACCCACATGAGGGTGTGGGATAAATAGATAAACCCATAGATTTTTACCCAAAAAAAGTCTTACTAAGCTGAAAATTTTACTCTAAATGCAAGATACATGGAACGTAAACATGGATGCATTAAATAAAGATAAAAGGGAAGCACAAAGTAAAATAGATATAGGGTGGAACACCCTACCACCCAAGCTTAATTTTCTCATCCTCCAGAAAATCTTAAATGTTGGGTGATATGGGATATACTACTGCTAAAATACGTCATTGATGAATACGTCAATCTCATTTTCACTTCCTGGTGCAAACTTGAAGCTAGGATCCAACTATGGCTGGCACTAAAATATTTGTAAGGGGTAGTGGGCAAAATCCTGGGGTGGCTACTTCTGTAGGGTGGTCAGTGTTGGTGATGGCGGGAAAATAGTGTCAAACCTCTGCCTGAGGTACTACATATCCTTTTGTAGCTACCCAAGCCATTCCATCGATCATTGAACCTCTATTGGAATTCATTGGGATGATGTCCAATAAAATAACTTCTATCACAAATAAATTGTAAGTTGATCTTATCAATATTATTTTATTTAATTCTTATAATATTTTCCTCAATTTTTAGGAATGAATGAATATAAGAAGAGATGAAGGTAGGAGGCAATTCAGTTTCCCGCAATGCTGACTTAAATGCATACTTTGCACCAAAATTGGCATAACTCTCACATCCTAAGGCGGAATTTAATGTTCAAATATGATTTGGAAAGGGAATTCAAAGGCCTACAGGAAAATCATATTTTCGGGCGCACTTTAAATTCTCTGGACAACGGAAATTCGCTCGAAACTGCTGTTGCGAGAATCTGCATTAAAGAAAGACAATCAAGAGTTTGTTGACTAGATCTGAAAATTCAAAAGGATGGCTCCCTCTCTTTTTTTTCCCTCTCTTTTTTTTGGATAGCCTACCCTTCCTTCTCCTATAAAAGGAGGGACACTTCCTCCTCCCAAGGATCATCCTTTGATCATCTTTTGTATCATCTTGGATTTCTTGTATTTTGGAATTCTGTAGCAATTAATCTTGTAATCATTCTCATATTATGCAATAAAGTAGATCTCAGTTCAAGCATTGCTCCTTCTTACTTGTTCTTTCTTTCCGTCTTAGTTTTAATCTTCTTTTTCTCCGTTCTTCAATTCTGGAGCAAGGAACAAAGAACTAAGTCATTTTATTGTATCTAGCAAAGGATTGACTCCTAATTTTGGGCTAGACTATGACTTCAGTGCTTTCTTCCTCCGTCTCCCCCTTCTCCATGTGTGAGTAGTCTCTTATCGGGGCAAGGGGAATAACCCCTTAGCCATGGTTTTAACGACTTCTTCTTAAACGACTACATGGTAATCGATTTTAATTGAATAGTCGATCTTTGGATCGCATGTTAATCCGGATGGATGTGACTATGGAAATCCGGATTTAGAACAATAAAATCGATTACATAGACGTTTTGATATGACCGTGGATTCTCGTCTTTTAGGTTGATAAACTAGGAAGCATGAGCACCAGGACCAATGGGCTCTTGTGGAGTTTCTCTTTTGTGAGTTTTTAATTCGCAAGCCTTCATCGAATCGTCGTCTAAGAAGTAGTTGTTATCGCCTAGGCTAAGGCGGTGAAAACCCCTACGAGCCTCGATTTTCCATCTCTTGATTTCAATCACCGACTTTCTTGCTTGCCTTTGCTTTCTTTAATTTTTAGTCTTTTCAATTCATATAGTTCTTTTTGTGCTAACAATAGTCTAAAATTTTCCTTGTGCAATTTTCTTTATTCTTGTTAGTACTTTTTCTTTCATTCCTTAGTGTAATCACCAACCCCCAAACCCGACTTTTACTTTCTGTTCTAAAAAGAAAATTACAAAAAAAATAATAATAAAATAATTCTTAAAAAATAATTGGGATAAAAGAAACAATCTCTAAAGTTGTCCTGTGGGATCGACCCTTCTATACTACCCTTAAAACCGGAAGTAAAAAAGGTTTAAACTCTAGGATTAACCATATTAGTGATTGATAGTGCAAAACGACGATTATCAATTTGGCGCCGCTGCCGGGGACAACAGATTGTTTTCTCGAACCCCAAAATTTTTGAAAAAACTTTTTTCCTTTTTTATGCCTTCCGAGTAACATTCCGGAAGTGCTACTCCTCCTTCTGCCGAGTTTCCATTCCGGCAGTCCGTTTTTTCTGCAAATACGCTAGTTTGTAAAAAAATTGTAATTTTAGTTAGTTTTGTAAATTTTAACCTTGAGTCATAATCCCTTAGCTTCTGTTTTTTTTTTGTAATTTACAGTCTTGTACAAAATCTTTAGTTCTTTTTTGAATTGTAAAAAAAAAACCTTTCAAATGGAGTGGGCATTGCAATATCCCCCACAATGTTATTATTGTGGTCATTGCCACCATGCATCTCTTGCCTGTCCAAATTTATCCCATAGAACCCCTCTCTATGAGCCCTTTCATCCTAGTGGGTACAATGTAAATCCTTATTTTTCTGAGAACCAATATGGGGAAGCTTGCTATCCATATTCTGAGAGAGGGTACGACCAACAAAACTTTGGGGGAAATGGACCTTTCTATGATACCCAATATAATCCTCAACAAGAAGAGAAACTTAGGTCCCTAGAGAAGATGGCAGCAAAACTCCTAACTAGCCAAACCTTATTGGCCACCTTAGTAGAAGCCCAAACCCAAAATATAGATTGTTCAAATATGTTTCCTCATGAATTGGTGACACCTTATAATATTGAATCTTCCTACCAAGATGGACGCAATGGAAATTACAATCCACCATCTTCTGGAGATTATTATGAGGAGCAATGCCACCCAAAACAATATGAGGAGTACTATGGCCAAGGACACTATGGGGAGTGTGGCGAGGATGACCAAAATTTTGGGGTGTATAAATCCTATGGTGAAATGCAAATTGATCTTGAACCGGAAGAGAGACTTAAGGTCCTAGAAAAGATGGTAGCAGAAGCACAAGAAAAATTTGAATCCAGTCAAGCCATGTTCGCTACCTTTCTAGAGGATCAATCACAAACTCCCCCTATAGAGCTTGAGCAACCCAAGATGGTTCTTCCTGACGATGATGATGATGATCCTTATTTTCTATCATATATGTCAGATCCTGAAGAAATAGAACAAACCATGGAACCATATTTTGTGTGTGATGAGGACGTTGGTATCCCTATCTTTCCTTTAGAGACTCTATAACTTGAATATGAAATGTCAAAGCAGGAGAGTAATTCTGAAGATCCAACAACTCCTCCCATCCTCAACATAAATCTGAATGATACCATAGACCAATACCCTTCTTTTGAGTCTATTTTGGATAATGAGAATCTAACCCCCTTTATGATTCTTCCCGAGCCATCACAGCCAATTTCCATCCCACACATGGCTGATCTAGAAGGGGAGATACCACCATTGGAAGAAGCCCACACACCCCCTTCTATTATTTGCAAGGAAGACATCATCATCCCTCCTATAAAAAAATTAGAGACATATGTTACATCAACAATGAAACTTACCAAACCCAATGTTGATGGCATTAATTTGAAGGAGAAACAAAACACCTTTGTAAATGATTTTAAATTTTTTGTATCACCACCAATTCTCTTATATGCAGGTCAATATGACCGAGGGAAACCAGAGCCTGATCCTCCGCCTAACTTTGTACATATGGCGCTGCATGTGTTACTAGTTTGGTACCCACCAACCTCCCCCAATCCACATCCATCTTCAACACTTCCTTTGCTATTGATGGAAGATATGTGGATCATATTGGAGGGAATGCGAGGTGAAAGCAAATATGAGCACCCCACCGAGCTTCCACAATTACCCTATCATAGGGTACACTATGAAGCTCCTCAGATAAAGGTCTCAGCCCTCATACACATCCCCTTCAGCTGGATGTTTTTTGAGCTACCAGGGCCACCTGGAAATCCTTTCTCTTCTCTTCCCTCCATCTCGGGTTTCGATTTTGCTCGGGACGAGCAAAAATTTGAGTCCGGGGTGGGGGTGGGTGGTACGTGATCCACCCTTTTATCTTCCCTTTTCAAAAATTTTACTTTCTGCTTTTTTATTTGTTTTGCTTTGTTTACTTTCAAACATAAGGCCTTTATCTAGTTGGCCGAATGTTGTACTTTATCTCCAAAAATCAATTGCATTATCAATTTTATTTCAAAAACTTTGCAATATCAAGTTCCTTATGATCACGATAGCAATTCTTGGAAACGGTGGCAAGCCTTAGAGTATCAAATAGAATCAAATGCAGATTTTATTAATTTTAGCATTAGATTAACTTATTTGTTTTTACTCGTATATAATGTAGCTACATGTTTCTTCTATCTTATGCAACGACATTTAAAAAAAAAGGGTTTTTTGTTGCACGGGAAAAATAAATCTCATGCCAAACCCTAAGTCCGGGGTGGCATACCCTTCTTCCATACCCCACAAAGGGGCGTACCATCAAAAGATGCCAAAAAAAAGAGCACACAAAAAAATTTGTGGTCAATGTAATCACAAGTCCATGAAAAATTATATCCCAAGTCGAATAGAGGAGGGATTTTTTCCGTCACACCTCAAATTCTCTATCCCCGTGCAGCAATCAACTCCCAAAAAACAAAATTGAATGTCGAAGCGCAAGTTAGATCGAAACTGTCTTTACAAAGTATAAGTTCAAAAACTTTAAGTTATGAAAAATGTTTTCTTGAGAAACATAGTGCTTGCAATTTGTGGTTCTAGGAGATGGGTCGCTTGGCCATGAAAAGGATAGAAGAACTGCTAATCTAGGTAAGATGAACTTATTATTTCAAAATTTTTTGAATCATTTTGATTTTTTCAATTTCTTGAGGACAAGCACAACTTTAAGTCCGCGGTATTTTGATGCATGCCATTGTGACATTAATTTTGGATAATGTTGCAGTCTTGATTTCATAGATTTCCTTTATTAATCGACTGACATGCAATAAAATAACTTCTATCACAAATAAATTTTAAGTTGATCTTATCAATATTATTTTATTGAATTATTATAATATTTTCCTCAATTTTTAGAAATGAATGAATATAAGAAGAGATGAAGGTAGGAGGCAATTCAGTTTCCCGCAATGCTGACTTAAATGCATACTTTGCACCAAAATTGGCATAACTCTCACATCCTAAGGCGGAATTTAATGTTCAAATATGATTTGGAAAGGGAATTCAAAGGCCTACAGGAAAATCATATTTTCGGGCGCACTTTAAATTCTCTGGACAACGGAAATTCGCTCGAAACTGCTGTTGCGAGAATCTGCATTAAAGAAAGACAATCAAGAGTTTGTTGACTAGATCTGAAAATTCAAAAGGATGGCTCCCTCTCTTTTTTTCCCTCTCTTTTTTTGGATAGCCTACCCTTCCTTCTCCTATAAAAGGAGGGACACTTCCTCCTCCCAAGGATCATCCTTTGATCATCTTTTGTATCATCTTGGATTTCTTGTATTTTGGAATTCTGCAGCAATTAATCTTGTAATCATTCTCATATTATGCAATAAAGTAGATCTCAGTTCAAGCATTGCTCCTTCTTACTTGTTCTTTCTTTCCGTCTTAGTTTTAATCTTCTTTTTCTCCGTTCTTCAATTCTGGAGCAAGGAACAAAGAACTAAGTCATTTTATTGTATCTAGCAAAGGATTGACTCCTAATTTTGGGCTAGACTATGACTTCAGTGCTTTCTTCCTCCGTCTCCCCCTTCTCCATGTGTGAGTAGTCTCTTATCGGGGCAAGGGGAATAACCCCTTAGCCATGGTTTTAACGACTTCTTCTTAAACGACTAGATGGTAATCGATTTTAATTGAATAGTCGATCTTTGGATCGCATGTTAATCCGGATGGATGTGACCATGAAAATCCGGATTTAGAACAATAAAATCGATTACATAGACATTTTGATATGACCGTGGATTCTCATCTTTTAGGTTGATAAACTAGGAAGCATGAGCACCAGGACCAATGGGCTCTTGTGGAGTTTCTCTTTTGTGAGTTTTTAATTCGCAAGCCTTCATCGAATCGTCGTCTAAGAAGTAGTTGTTATCGCCTAGGCTAAGGTGGTGAAAACCCCTACGAGCCTCGATTTTCCATCTCTTGATTTCAATCACCGACTTTCTTGCTTGCCTTTGCTTTCTTTAATTTTTAGTCTTTTCAATTCATATAGTTCTTTTTGTGCTAACAATAGTCTAAAATTTTCCTTGTGCAATTTTCTTTATTCTTGTTAGTACTTTTTCTTTCATTCCTTAGGGTAATCACCAACCCCCAAACCCGACTTTTACTTTCTGTTCTAAAAAGAAAATTACAAAAAAAAAAATAATAAAATAATTCTTAAAAAATAATTGGGATAAACTAAACAATCTCTAAAGTTGTCCTGTGGGATCGACCCTTCTATACTACCCTTAAAACCGGAAGTAAAAAAAGTTTAAACTCTAGGATTAACCATCTTAGTGATTGATAGTGCGAAACGACGATTATCAATTTGGCGCCGCTGCCGGGGACAACAGATTGTTTTCTCGAACCCCAAAATTTTTGAAAAAACTTTTTTCCTTTTTTATGCCTTCCGAGTAACATTCCGGAAGTGCTACTCCTCCTTCTACCGAGTTTCCATTCTGGCAGTCCGTTTTTTCTGCAAATACGCTAGTTTGTAAAAAAATTGTAATTTTAGTTAGTTTTGTAAATTTTAACCTTGAGTCATAATCCCTTAGCTTCTGTTTTTTTTTTGTAATTTACAGTCTTGTACAAAATCTTTAGTTCTTTTTTGAATTGTAAAAAAAAACCTTTCAAATGGAGTGGGCATTGTAATATCCCCCACAATGTTATTATTGTGGTCATTGCCACCATGCATCTCTTGCCTGTCCAAATTTATCCCATAGCACCCCTCTCTATGAGCCCTTTCATCCTAGTGGGTACAATGTAAATCCTTATTTTTCTGAGAACCAATATGGGGAAGCTTGCTATCCATATTCTGAGAGAGGGTACGACCAACAAAACTTTGGGGGAAATGGACCTATTTATGATACCCAATATAATCCTCAACAAGAAGAGAAACTTAGGTCCCTAGAGAAGATGGCAGCAAAACTCCTAACTAGCCAAACCTTATTGGCCACCTTAGTAGAAGCCCAAACCCAAAATATAGATTGTTCAAATATGTTTCCTCATGAATTGGTGACACCTTATAATATTGAATCTTCCTACCAAGATGGACGCAATGGAAATTACAATCCACCATCTTCTGGAGATTATTATGAGGAGCAATGCCACCCAAAACAATATGAGGAGTACTATGGCCAAGGACACTATGGGGAGTGTGGCGAGGATGACCAAAATTTTGGGGTGTATAAATCCTATGGTGAAATGCAAATTGATCTTGAACCGGAAGAGAGACTTAAGGTCCTAGAAAAGATGGTAGCAGAAGCACAAGAAAAATTTGAATCCAGACAAGCCATGTTCGCTACCTTTCTAGAGGATCAATCACAAACTCCCCCTATAGAGCTTGAGCAACCCAAGATGGTTCTTCCTGACGATGACGATGATGATCCTTATTTTCTGTCATATATGTCAGATCCTGAAGAAATAGAACAAACCATGGAACCATATTTTGTGTGTGATGAGGACGTTGGTATCCCTATCTTTCCTTTAGAGACTCTATAACTTGAATATGAAATGTCAAAGCAGGAGAGTAATTCTGAAGATCCAACAACTCCTCCCATCCTCAACATAAATCTGAATGATACCATAGACCAATACCCTTCTTTTGAGTCTATTTTGGATAATGAGAATCTAACCCCCTTTATGATTCTTCCCGAGCCATCACAGCCAATTTCCATCCCACACATGGCTGATCTAGAAGGGGAGATACCACCATTGGAAGAAGCCCACACACCCCCTTCTATTATTTGCAAGGAAGACATCATCATCCCTCCTACAAAAAAATTAGAGACATATGTTACATCAACAATGAAACTTACCAAACCCAATGTTGATGGCATTAATTTGAAGGAGAAACAAAACACCTTTGTAAATGATTTTAAATTTTTTGTATCACCACCAATTCTCTTATATGTAGGTCAATATGACCGAGGGAAACCAGAGCCTGATCCTCCGCCTAACTTTGTACATATGGCACTGCATGTGTTACCAGTTTGGTACCCACCAACCTCCCCCAATCCACATCCATCTTCAACACTTCCTTTGCTATTGATGGAAGATATGTGGATCATATTGGAGGGAATGCGAGGTGAAAACAAATATGAGCACCCCACCGAGCTTCCACAATTACCCTATCATAGGGTACACTATGAAGCTCCTCAGATAAAGGTCTCAGCCCTCATACACATCCCCTTCAGCTGGATGTTTTTTGAGCTACCAGGGCCACCTGGAAATCCTTTCTCTTCTCTTCCCTCCATCTCGGGTTTCGATTTTGCTCGGGATGAGCAAAAATTTGAGTCCGGGGTGGGGGTGGGTGGTACGTGATCCACCCTTTTATCTTCCCTTTTAAAAAATTTTACTTTCTGCTTTTTTATTTGTTTTGCTTTGTTTACTTTCAAACATAAGCCTTTATCTAGTTGGCCGAATGTTGTACTTTATCTCCAAAAATCAATTGCATTATCAATTTTATTTCAAAAACTTTGCAATATCAAGTTCCTTATGATCACGATAGCAATTCTTGGAAACGGTGGCAAGCCTTAGAGTATCAAATAGAATCAAATGCAGATTTTCTTAATTTTAGCATTAGATTAACTTATTTGTTTTTACTCTTATATAATGTAGCTACATGTTTCTTCTATCTTATGCAACGACATTTAAAAAAAAAAGGTTTTTTGTTGCACGGGAAAAATAAATCGCATGTCAAACCCTAAGTCCGGGGTGGCATACCCTTCTTCCATACCCCACAAAGGGGCGTACCATCAAAAGATGCCAAAAAAAAGAGCACACAAAAAAATTTGTGGTCAATGTAATCACAAGTCCATGAAAAATTATATCCCAAGTCGAATAGAGGAGGGATTTTTTCCGTCACACCTCAAATTCTCTATCCCCGTGCAGCAATCAACTCCAAAAAAAAAAAAATTTGAATGTCGAAGCGCAAGTTAGATCGAAACTGTCTTTACAAAGTATAAGTTCAAAAACTTTAAGTTATGAAAAATGTTTTCTTGAGAAACATAGTGCTTGCAATTTGTGGTTCTAGGAGATGGGTCGCTTGGCCATGAAAAGGATAGAAGAACTGCCAATCTAGGGAGGATGAACTTGTTATTTCAAAATTTTTTGAATCATTTTGATTTTTTCAATTTCTTGAGGACAAGCACAACTTTAAGTCCGCGGTATTTTGATGCATGCCATTGTGGCATTAATTTTGGATAATGTTGCAGTCTTGATTTCATAGATTTCCTTTATTAATCGACTGACATGCAATAAAATAACTTCTATCACAAATAAATTATAAGTTGATCTTATCAATATTATTTTATTGAATTCTTATAATATTTTCCTCAATTTTTAGGAATGAATGAATATAAGAAGAGATGAAGGTAGGAGGCAATTCAATTTCCCGCAATGCTGACTTAAATGCATACTTTGCACCAAAATTAGCATAACTCTCACATCCTAAGGCGGAATTTAATGTTCAAATATGATTTGGAAAGGGAATTCAAAGGCCTACAGGAAAATCATATTTTCGGGCGCACTTTAAATTCTCTGAACAACGGAAATTCGCTCGAAACTGCTGTTGCGAGAATCTGCATTAAAGAAAGACAATCAAGAGTTTGTTGACTAGATCTGAAAATTCAAAAGGATGGCTCCCTCTCTTTTTTTTCCCTCTCTTTTTTTTGGATAGCCTACCCTTCCTTCTCCTATAAAAGGAGGGACACTTCCTCCTCCCAAGGATCATCCTTTGATCATCTTTTGTATCATCTTGGATTTCTTGTATTTTGGAATTCTGCAGCAATTAATCTTGTAATCATTCTCATATTATGCAATAAAGTAGATCTCAGTTCAAGCATTGCTCCTTCTTATTTGTTCTTTCTTTCCGTCTTAGTTTTAATCTTCTTTTCTCCGTTCTTCAATTCTAGAGCAAGGAACAAAGAACTAAGTCATTTTATTGTATCTAGCAAAGGATTGACTCCTAATTTTGGGCTAGACTATGACTTCAGTGCTTTCTTCCTCCGTCTCCCCCTTCTCCATGTGTGAGTAGTCTCTTATCGGGGCAAGGGGAATAACCCCTTAGCCATGGTTTTAACGACTTCTTCTTAAACGACTAGATGGTAATCGATTTTAATTGAATAGTCGATCTTTGGATCGCATGTTAATCCGGATGGATGTGACCATGGAAATCCGGATTTAGAACAATAAAATCGATTACATAGATATTTTGATATGACCGCGGATTCTCATCTTTTAGGTTGATAAACTAGGAAGCATGAGCACCAGGACCAATGGGCTCTTGTGGAGTTTCTCTTTTGTGAGTTTTTAATTCGCAAGCCTTCATCGAATCGTCGTCTAAGAAGTAGTTGTTATCGCCTAGGCTAAGGTGGTGAAAACCCCTACGAGCCTCGATTTTCCATCTCTTGATTTCAATCACCGACTTTCTTGCTTGCCTTTGCTTTCTTTAATTTTTAGTCTTTTCAATTCATATAGTTCTTTTTGTGCTAACAATAGTCTAAAATTTTCCTTGTGCAATTTTCTTTATTCTTGTTAGTACTTTTTCTTTCATTCCTTAGTGTAATCACCAACCCCCAAACCCGACTTTTACTTTCTGTTCTAAAAAGAAAATTACAAAAAAAATAATAATAAAATAATTCTTAAAAAATAATTGGGATAAAAGAAACAATCTCTAAAGTTGTCCTGTGGGATCGACCCTTCTATACTACCCTTAAAACCGGAAGTAAAAAAGGTTTAAACTCTAGGATTAACCATCTTAGTGATTGATAGTGCAAAACGACGATTATCAATTTGGCGCCGCTGCCGGGGACAACAGATTGTTTTCTCGAACCCCAAAATTTTTGAAAAAACTTTTTTCCTTTTTTATGCCTTCCGAGTAACATTCCGGAAGTGCTACTCCTCCTTCTGCCGAGTTTCCATTCCGGCAGTCCGTTTTTTCTGCAAATACGCTAGTTTGTAAAAAAATTGTAATTTTAGTTAGTTTTGTAAATTTTAACCTTGAGTCATAATCCCTTAGCTTCTGTTTTTTTTTTGTAATTTACAGTCTTGTACAAAATCTTTAGTTCTTTTTTGAATTGTAAAAAAAAAAACCTTTCAAATGGAGTGGGCATTGCAATATCCCCCACAATGTTATTATTGTGGTCATTGCCACCATGCATCTCTTGCCTGTCCAAATTTATCCCATAGCACCCCTCTCTATGAGCCCTTTCATCCTAGTGGGTACAATGTAAATCCTTATTTTTCTGAGAACCAATATGGGGAAGCTTGCTATCCATATTCTGAGAGAGGGTACGACCAACAAAACTTTGGGGGAAATGGACCTATTTATGATACCCAATATAATCCTCAACAAGAAGAGAAACTTAGGTCCCTAGAGAAGATGGCAGCAAAACTCCTAACTAGCCAAACCTTATTGGCCACCTTAGTAGAAGCCCAAACCCAAAATATAGATTGTTCAAATATGTTTCCTCATGAATTGGTGACACCTTATAATATTGAATCTTCCTACCAAGATGGACGCAATGGAAATTACAATCCACCATCTTCTGGAGATTATTATGAGGAGCAATGCCACCCAAAACAATATGAGGAGTACTATGGCCAATGACACTATGGGGAGTGTGGCGAGGATGACCAAAATTTTGGGGTGTATAAATCCTATGGTGAAATGCAAATTGATCTTGAACCGGAGGAGAGACTTAAGGTCCTAGAAAAGATGGTAGCAGAAGCACAAGAAAAATTTGAATCCAGTCAAGCCATGTTCGCTACCTTTCTAGAGGATCAATCACAAACTCCCCCTATAGAGCTTGAGCAACCCAAGATGGTTCTTCCTGACGATGACGATGATGATCCTTATTTTCTGTCATATATGTCAGATCCTGAAGAAATAGAACAAACCATGGAACCATATTTTGTGTGTGATGAGGACGTTGGTATCCCTATCTTTCCTTTAGAGATTCTATAACTTGAATATGAAATGTCAAAGCAGGAGAGTAATTCTGAAGATCCAACAACTCCTCCCATCCTCAACATAAATCTGAATGATACCATAGACCAATACCCTTCTTTTGAGTCTATTTTGGATAATGAGAATCTAACCCCCTTTATGATTCTTCCCGAGCCATCACAGCCAATTTCCATCCCACACATGGCTGATCTAGAAGGGGAGATACCACCATTGGAAGAAGCCCACACACCCCCTTCTATTATTTGCAAGGAAGACATCATCATCCCTCCTACAAAAAAATTAGAGACATATGTTACATCAACAATGAAACTTACCAAACCCAATGTTGATGGCATTAATTTGAAGGAGAAACAAAACACCTTTGTAAATGATTTTAAATTTTTTGTATCACCACCAATTCTCTTATATGCAGGTCAATATGACCGAGGGAAACCAGAGCCTGATCCTCCGCCTAACTTTGTACATATGGCACTGCATGTGTTACCAGTTTGGTACCCACCAACCTCCCCCAATCCACATCCATCTTCAACACTTCCTTTGATATTGATGGAAGATATGTGGATCATATTGGAGGGAATGCGAGGTGAAAGCAAATATGAGCACCCCACCGAGCTTCCACAATTACCCTATCATAGGGTACACTATGAAGCTCCTCAGATAAAGGTCTCAGCCCTCATACACATCCCCTTCAGCTGGATGTTTTTTGAGCTACCAGGGCCACCTGGAAATCCTTTCTCTTCTCTTCCCTCCATCTCGGGTTTCGATTTTGCTCGGGACGAGAAAAAATTTGAGTCCGGGGTGGGGGTGGGTGGTACGTGATCCACCCTTTTATCTTCCCTTTTCAAAAATTTTACTTTCTGCTTTTTTATTTGTTTTGCTTTGTTTACTTTCAAACATAAGGCCTTTATCTAGTTGGCCGAATGTTGTACTTTATCTCCAAAAATCAATTGCATTATCAATTTTATTTCAAAAACTTTGCAATATCAAGTTCCTTATGATCACGATAGCAATTCTTGGAAACGGTGGCAAGCCTTAGAGTATCAAATAGAATCAAATGCAGATTTTCTTAATTTTAGCATTAGATTAACTTATTTGTTTTTACTCTTATATAATGTAGCTACATGTTTCTTCTATCTTATGCAACGACATTTAAAAAAAAGGTTTTTTGTTGCACGGGAAAAATAAATCGCATGCCAAACCCTAAGTCTGGGGTGGCATACCCTTCTTCCATACCCCACAAAGGGGCGTACCATCAAAAGATGCCAAAAAAAAGAGCACACAAAAAAATTTGTGGTCAATGTAATCACAAGTCCATGAAAAATTATATCCCAAGTCGAATAGAGGAGGGATTTTTTCCGTCACACCTCAAATTCTCTATCCCCGTGCAGCAATCAACTCCCAAAAAAAAAAATTTGAATGTCGAAGCGCAAGTTAGATCGAAACTGTCTTTACAAAGTATAAGTTCAAAAACTTTAAGTTATGAAAAATGTTTTCTTGAGAAACATAGTGCTTGCAATTTGTGGTTCTAGGAGATGGGTCGCTTGGCCATGAAAAGGATAGAAGAACTGCTAATCTAGGGAGGATGAACTTGTTATTTCAAAATTTTTTGAATCATTTTGATTTTTTCAATTTCTTGAGGACAAGCACAACTTTAAGTCCGCGGTATTTTGATGCATGCCATTGTGGCATTAATTTTCGATAATGTTGCAGTCTTGATTTCATAGATTTCCTTTATTAATCGACTGACATGCAATAAAATAACTTCTATCACAAATAAATTATAAGTTGATCTTATCAATATTATTTTATTGAATTCTTATAATATTTTCCTCAATTTTTAGGAATGAATGAATATAAGAAGAGATGAAGGTAGGAGGCAATTCAGTTTCCCGCAATGCTGACTTAAATGCATACTTTGCACCAAAATTAGCATAACTCTCACATCCTAAGGCGGAATTTAATGTTCAAATATGATTTGGAAAGGGAATTCAAAGGCCTACAGAAAAATCATATTTTCGGGCGCACTTTAAATTCTCTGGACAATGGAAATTCGCTCGAAACTGCTGTTGCGAGAATCTGCATTAAAGAAAGACAATCAAGAGTTTGTTGACTAGATCTGAAAATTCAAAAGGATGGCTCCCTCTCTTTTTTTTCCCTCTCTTCTTTTTGGATAGCCTACCCTTCCTTCTCCTATAAAAGGAGGGACACTTCCTCCTCCCAAGGATCATCCTTTGATCATCTTTTGTATCATCTTGGATTTCTTATATTTTGGAATTCTGCAGCAATTAATCTTGTAATCATTCTCATATTATGCAATAAAGTAGATCTCAGTTCAAGCATTGCTCCTTCTTACTTGTTCTTTCTTTCCGTCTTAGTTTTAATCTTCTTTTTCTCCATTCTTCAATTCTGGAGCAAGGAACAAAGAACTAAGTCATTTTATTGTATCTAGCAAAGGATTGACTCCTAATTTTGGGCTAGACTATGACTTCAGTGCTTTCTTCCTCCGTCTCCCCCTTCTCCATGTGTGAGTAGTCTCTTATCGGGGCAAGGGGAATAACCCCTTAGCCATGGTTTTAACGACTTCTTCTTAAACGACTAGATGGTAATCGATTTTAATTGAATAGTCGATCTTTGGATCGCATGTTAATCCGGATGGATGTGACCATGGAAATCCGGATTTAGAACAATAAAATCGATTACATAGACATTTTGATATGACCGTGGATTCTCGTCTTTTAGGTTGATAAACTAGGAAGCATGAGCACCAGGACCAATGGGCTCTTGTGGAGTTTCTCTTTTGTGAGTTTTTAATTCGCAAGCCTTCATCGAATCGTCGTCTAAGAAGTAGTTGTTATCGCCTAGGCTAAGGTGGTGAAAACCCCTACGAGCCTCGATTTTCCATCTCTTGATTTCAATCACCGACTTTCTTGCTTGCCTTTGCTTTCTTTAATTTTTAGTCTTTTCAATTCATATAGTTCTTTTTGTGCTAACAATAGTCTAAAATTTTCGTTGTGCAATTTTCTTTATTCTTGTTAGTACTTTTTCTTTCATTCCTTAGTGTAATCACCAACCCCCAAACCCGACTTTTACTTTCTGTTCTAAAAAGAAAAATACAAAAAAAATAATAATAAAATAATTCTTCAAAAATAATTGGGATAAAAGAAACAATCTCTAAAGTTGTCCTGTGGGATCGACCCTTCTATACTACCCTTAAAACTGGAAGTAAAAAAGGTTTAAACTCTAGGATTAACCATCTTAGTGATTGATAGTGCAAAACGATGATTATCACCATGCTGACTACTCCCTGACTATCCTTCTTGGGTAGGATGTAGTTCACGATCACCCAGTGCTCATAGAGAAGCATCGAGTTGTGGATGCGTGAAGACTTCATTATGTCAGGGGTGAATTTCTCTATCCTAGTTATAATCATTTAGGCTTGATTAGTGTTGAAGTCATTATCACCTGTCTCAAGCCACCTCCTTTACATCTCTATGTAGTCACTGAAAAAATGTGAAAGCCAACCTTCTGTCTGTCCTCAATGAGCGTCTAACTGTGATTTAACAGACGAAAGTGGAGTATGTAGTAGTGCATGTCCTCTGGAATTTTGAGTATAGCATAGAAATCCCATGGGAGTCTATGCTAAACATCATAGTATGAATGCAGGAGCACATTGAGGTCGGCCACTTCTAGGTATTGATCAAAAGGATCACTAATCTCGAGGAGACAATGGCAATGGGGTCGGTGTATCTAAAGATGACATGTTTTCATCCATCCTTATACAATGAGTCAAACTTGCTCTTCTATTCCCGATTGGGAAATAGAGGAGGAGGGACTAAAACTGAATAGGAGGAGGTGATGGGTGGCTTGCCGGTCGATGAGGAATAATGTGAGGAAGATGACTAGTGTAGGGGCTTCGCTCATTCTACAGATGTTCTCTGGAAATCTCGTGTAGATGAAGCTCGGTGTGGCATCCCTGTGTAAGAGCCTACATGGTGCCTTGCCACAGTGTGTAGTCCTACATTGCAATAATGGGATTGGGACCACATCTCACCAGAGACCATCCTCTACATCACCTGACTCCCCACTATTGGTGTCCATGGGCGTGGACGAGACACATCAGTAGTCGGGGTCAGATTCACATGACCCAAGATGTACTAAAGGAAAATGATGGATACCATCCTCATACAATAGGCTTGTAGACCATGAGGCATGTGGTGGGTAGCGGCCCTGATCCGCTGCCATGATTGTGGATTTCGGTGTAGAAGACTCCCTCTTCCATCCTCCTTGAAACATACCTCTTCAGCCTTCTAAAACCACCCCTCATGGTGTCCATGTTGATGGTAACAGAGAGAGAAACATGGGATTCGAATGAATTGGATCAAATTTGGCCAAAATTAGGACAAAATGTGCTTCCTATCTGGGTCAAATTTGGTCAAAATGGAGTGAACTCACCCAAATTGAAGGTAAAGAACAATTTCCTAAAATGAGTGGATTCGGATGAACTGAGTCAAATTTGGTTGAATCCAAGATCACAACAGGCTGTCCTATTCTGATATCCACTGGTGACTGAGTCCTCTATTTCAAAGTTTCTTTGATATCCAACTCATCATGGTGGTGGTAATGTTGAAGGAGTGTGAGTGCATGTATTGTTGGTTTCTCCTACACATGATGATGTTGCAGATGATGGTGTCACAACAGTGATGCGATGGGCATTGTGCATGGTGGATGTGACACTATGGGTTAGTGTTCATGGTAGCGCATTAGGGTGGCATAGGTGAATGACGAAGTAGGTCAATGTGATAAGCATATTAGGTGTGGATGTTGATGTTGTGATGTGGTGACTTACTGTGTCAAGGTGTCAGTGACGCGGAAGGTGGGCGCTACAGTGCTGATGTGTGACAGGTGTAATGATGTTGTGGATATAGGATGGGAAGCTAGAAGGTGGTGGGAGCTACTGGTTCATGCATAAGTCCCATGGTGGTAGGGGCCCTGATCCACTAGCGCACTAGTGGGTGTCGGTGTTGAAGAACTTCTCTCTCCCATCCTCCTTGAAATAGACCTCTTTATCCTTTTAAAACCACTCATGGTGTCCATATTGATGGTGACAGAGAGATAAAGAGGGGAGCGGATCAAATTGGATCAAATTTGATCACATAGGGATAAATGCATTGCTTGTCATGGTCGAATTCGGTCCAAATGGAGTGAATTCACCTAAACTGAAGGTAAAGAACAATTAGCTGAAGGGAGTGAATTCACCCAAACTTAGTCAAATTTGGTCAAATTCAAGGTCACAACAAATTTTCTTGTTTTGACCTCCACTAGTGACTGACTCCTCTAAGTTGAAGTTGCTTTGCTGTCAAACTTGTGGTGGTTGTAGTGATGTTGAAGGAGTGTGATGTCAATACTATTGGTTGCTACTGCACGCGACATTGTTGTGAATAATGGTGTCATAACGACAATGTGACTGACGTTGTGCATGGTGACAATGATACTTTGAGCCCACGTTCATAGTGGCGCAATAGGGTGGCAGAGGTGGAAGACGATGTTGCGGGTCGGCATGACGAGCGTATCAGGTGTAGATGTTGGTGTTGCAATGTGGCAACTTGTTGTATCAAGCTGTAGGTGACAAGACATGTGGGCATTGTAGTGTTGTTACATGAAAGGTGCAGTGGTTTTGTGGCTGTAAGATGGGAAGCTGGTAGGTGGTGGAAGCTATTGGTGCACACAAAGGTGCCATAGTGCTAGGGATAGGACATCGACATGGAGGTGATGAAGGGAGGTGTTGTGGGTGTACGCAGTAGTGATGGGATGGCCTTCTGTGGTGTTGGCGATGGTTGCAAGCCAACTGGTTGCGGGCTTGCCGATTGTGTGGCTAGGGCGGCTACATTTTGAGTGGGTAGAGGAATAAGGAAGGAAACTAAAGTTGGGGTGGTTGAATTTTATTGAAACCATTCCTTTTTATAGGCTCCTAGATGACCCTAGGGGAGGGAATTAGGACGAAGTCAAGTGAACTCAATCAAATTCCCTTGGAACCTTTTCGAGGGAAGATTCATTTGAAAAGTGGTTAAGAACAATAAAAAATGACTAAAAATTATTAGTTTGACAACTGCAATGTGACACCTATCACACTGACAGTTTGACCATATGATTAGGTGTTAGTCTACCAGTTTGACTGTTGCCCACGAGGGAAAAGGTGTGAGAAAGTGTGGAGAAAAACAAAAGGATGAATTTGACTGAATTCAAATAATTTGGTCGAATTCACCCTACAAAAATCAGGTGTGCAAATCTTGTTAGAGGGTCAGTTTGACGTGCATCTGGAAATCTAGAAAAATGGGAAAAGAAAAAACATCAAAGCCTAAGGAAGTCTGTCAAAAGTGATCAAAGGTACATGATTTTGTGTTAGATTGTTGGTAGAAGGGTTCAAAAATATTCCGTCAAATTTGATCGAAATGGACCAAATTTGGGCAAATTCATTTGGTTGAACATTAGAAAGAGAGGATTAAAATGTTGGAAGAATTGCAACTCAATTTTTATCATGTTTTGATGAATATTTAGAAGTTAAGTCCTTTTGAAAAATGGTCAAAGTAGCTACTTGAGTGAAAGGATAGAAATGTAAGTAAAGAATATTTAGATGATGCAAGGAAGAAAAATTACATCTAAGCTGTTACAGGAAAGATAAAACTTATGCTAAAATTTTTGAAGTAGATTTTATTTTAGGTAAAAAAAGATAATGAGAGAGAGAAATTATGTAGGAAATAGGGTGTCTGTCCTACAATCCCAACACTCAGATCTAAAATTCTCAATTTTGGGTTCTGGGTTACCTGTGTATTGCTGATGGCAACTGTCTTACAAAATAGACGATAGACGCTCGGAGTCTGAGGTAATGAATTGATATCTGATGACTCTGTGGACTCATCCTTGTGTGAAAATTATCTTGATCTGCATGAAGGCAAAGCCCTTGAAACTGACTAGACTGTGCACCTCCAGATGTAAGTTTCTGAAGGCGTGTGCCCAGATATGTCTACCTATGGTGAGATGGATGTTTCTATCTCTGCAATTGAGGTTGCATGATCAAAAAATTCATTTTTTAAGATGCAGAACATCCAATCAACATCTGAGTGTGAAGTAACCCCAGATGAATCCAATGGGGGACTACCCAACCCAAATTTATCATTTTTAACAGGATTAGGGTCATCCTCATGTTTTACAACCATGTTGTGGTAGTCCATCTGGCTCCTTTAATTCCAACCACCCCTTCAAAAGGGATGGTGGTGAATGTCGGCTCATGCTACTCCCATTTGTCGTCATCAATATATTCACCTCCCCAATTTGAGAAATCATTGTCATCCTCCTCAAAGTAAGTTATTCTAGACCATTATTGTGGCAACACATCCCAATATCACACAGACAGAGAGGTATTATGCGAAAACGTGCGGAAATCACCATAACCACAGATTATCAAAAACACGGGTTAATTAAAACTGTTTGCAGAAAGTTGATAAAGTGAAGACTATTACATTCAAGTTCTCATCCGGCACAGAAACATGTCATATATATACATATACAAGATCTGATATGTGTCCAAAACTTAAAGGGACAACTGTTCATCCATCACATGAGTTCACCACCTGTTCATATACATAAAGGCCCATATCCGGCCAACAACCAGACATACAAAACATTATCGATCGTTTATCGTGAAACAACGTCAAAATACTACCAAGGACCTGAGAGTACAGGGATGACTCTAGACTCTACAACAAAACATCCAAAGTAGCAGCATATCCATCGCTTGCCTTCTACTGATCTTCTTCCTGCTCGGCCGCAACACCACGACCACCACCACATCTAGCTCGACCACCTAAAAAGGGTGTAACTCATCAGAGTGAGACAATTGAACATTGTCCCAGCGGGAAACATAACTTCCCGCCAAAACTACAAAACCTCAGACATATGTAAAGTAGATAAAAAGTGTAACAAGGACAGTTATAAGATAAGAATGTTCTTACTATTAAGCTTACCCAAAAGTACTCAGTCATTTATCCAACTATTCCTTATGAGACATGATTAACAAGATAAGATGTATAAAGCTTACCACATAGGAGAAATGTATGAGCAACTGCAAGATACAAATAAAGTTAATTACACAAACAAGACCTCAACCAATGTTTCGTGTTTGTCCTAAGCAATAATAACTAAACGGCTAGATTTCATTTTATTATGCCCTAAGGAAGTGAACCGTACCGTTCAAATCCAACCTTTGGCTGCAAAGCCCATAACCGGTGCCATACAAGGTCAATGGAAGAGTCGGAATCCACGACCTCACCCCTCGTGGTCAGTACACGAGAAACAAAGCAGGACCGCAGTCTCATGCTGAAGTGGTCTTTTAGCCACAAGGTCAGCTCCTCAGGCTACCCTCTGCCTAGCCCGCCTTGGTACAGGTCACAACGCTAGTAAAACTGAGCCACGGGCCTGATCACCGTGTTTTGAGCCATGAACGCATTCATGCTCATTATATCACATATCCGGAGCCATGGGCATGTTCGCCATGCTCATCACACATCCGAGTCTACAACCGCAGCTGCACTCATTTACCTCTCTATTTGAGGCTAGGAGAAACCTCGCATATTCAAAAATATGTGCCCCGGGTTAACCCGCAGGAGAACCCATTTCACCATCACCAAGTCCTGACGATGATGGATCTATGGCCAGGGCAAACTACATGATATATTTCATTGTAATTAATTAGTATCTTTTAGATGGATTGCAAGATTCAACCAAGTTGTATAACATATAAGATATAACAAAAAGTAAACAACATAAACTCAACATTATGCTATTATTGTAATCACATCGACCTGATCCATCTCAAGGATCCAACATCACATGTTATCACTTGGCCTCTTGCCAACCATCCAGATCCATCTCAAGGATCATCACATACCATGGGATCTCAATCCCTCATCATGTATTGCCACTGCCTCTCAAGGCTCACATCATCATCATGGGGCAAACACATCATACATGCAATCTCATCAACCAGAGTGATGTTACTCATCACATATTTCTCATAGCCTTTTTATGGCAAAGCATCACCTGCATGGTTAGGGTATACAATAATCATAGTTTCAACATAAGGACTATGCTTACTATCATGAGAGGATATTCATGATGCTATACTTATTAATTATTCATCAACTGGTGATCATGTGCACGAGACACATTATTAAGCAACTATTTATGTACTTATCATTATACGGATAATCAAGATGATTACTTCATGCATGTAGTCATGTTGGACATACAGAACAAGTGTTATCATTACCACTACCATTACCATTCTTAGCATTGTAGATAATCATTTCCATATGTGTAGCCAGGCTAAGATAAATGAATAGGCTTATGATAACGAGCATCATTTTGCAATATAAGGAGTTACCACATTTTAAAGAAAGGATATCCACTACTAGACTATTTCATGATATGAGGAATCGTCACAAAAGGGTAACGAAACCCTCACTAAAAGGGGTGTAATGGCAGCCTGCCCTTACCCAAGGATCAACACATCAAACGGCAGATCTAAAAGAGAGCAGCAACGCTGCGTTGCCACCAAGGCAACCAGTGTGCGACGCGGCGTTATGGGGAGGAGTGTCGCACATCAAGGGGGGTGTCGGGCACCCTCACATATCGGGCAACGCCTGTTACCACCAGCCTATCGGTCGACACAAGGGTAAACGCGACGCCCGTCACTCTCCATCTAGCAACGCCCGATACAAGGGTTAGCATAACGACCAGGTCACCACCAAACACTAACAACCAAGAGAGAGAGGGAGAGAACTTATCCACAAAACGAGCAACAACTTGGGCAAGGCATAACAGCCGACATAAGGAAAAACAAGGGGTTGTGACGCCCGTCTCAAGAGCCAAGAGTGTCGCCCGACACCACATCATAATGCCCGTTACAGCAACAAGGGCTGATGCCAGTCGCACACCTATCGGCCAACTCATACACATCAAGATACCACGGACAAGGTCATCTTCTTTCTCAACACAAGGCACCTGAAACCCTAGGAAGATGGCTCACCTCAAACTGAGCTCACCCTTCTAGCCCATGGTGAGAAGAAAGTGTTGCTTAAGCAACTAGGACACAAGCTCACCTCAATCGACTAAGAAGGGGGGGGTGTTGCTCATGGTACTAGTAGCTCAAACTCATTCTTCTAGACCAAGGGGAGAAAGGAGTGTTGCTCACTTACAAACCCTAGATCACAAGGAACACTAGACCACATGGGTGATCGGCCAACAAGGAAACTAAGAAAGAAACTAAGCTACTAACATGGAAACAAGATCAAGCAAGAGATAAAGTAGTTAGGGTTAGAAGTTATGCAACCCGCCTTAAGCTCCAAGCTCCAAGGAAGAAGAAGAGATCCAAGCTCCATGCACCACCAAGCAAGGAAGATGGAGACTTCAAGGTTATCGGCCACCACTTGCTTCTCCAAGGTGTGTCGGCCACCAAGCTGCTCCTCCAAGGGGTGTATCGGCCGACACAAGCAAGGAAAGGAGGGAGTGTCGTGCACTCAAGGTGGGGAGAAACTAAAGGACCAAAGGGACCCTAAGCTAAGGAAAGGACACGCATATATAGAAGGAAAGGGAGGAGAAAACAAGGTTGGTTCAAGCAAGGTGTCACTTGCACAGGGACACTTGTCCTAGAGCTCAAGCCACCTACTCTAGCAAACCTCCATCCACATGGCCAAGATATGCACCAAGTGTCCACTAAACAAGGTCAAGGTTAGACCAAGCACTATGGGCGACACAACAAGCTTGCAACTTGGGTGACACACTTCCATGTTGGCTGACACAAGCACTCCTAGGCCGATACACATCCACACTTGGCCGATACAAGGCTCAACCAAGCCCAAACATGGCACCTCAAGGCCCAAACAAACTCAACCAAGGCCCAAAGAACTCAAGCAACGAGCCCAAACCTTCCTCTCTACACAAGAGGAAGCAAAGAGAGGGAAAAACACCTCACAAGGTGGCAAACTTGTCCATAAAACCCAAGACGTGGGTTAGTTGCAAGTAGCACCTCCAACTCTCAACAAAGCACAACCAAACCCTAATCACCACTAAAGGTGATTAGCAAGCAACAAAGCACCAGGGTTAAGCAAAGCAAATAGGGTAAACCCTAAATGAAGGTCAGGGTCCTTACAAGCTAACACCCTTTAAGGGATTTCTTCCCCAAAATCTGGAGAGAAAAGCGAGGGATACTTCCTCCTCATCTCTTACTCAAGCTCCCACGTGGCTTCCTCAACGCCACGACACTGCCAAAGAACTTTCACAAGAACCAGGTCCTTCCTCTTCAGCTTCTTGACCCTTCTGTCAAGGATCGCCACAGGACCTTCCTCGTAGGTCACATCTTCATCCAACTCAACCTCAAGTGGCTGTATCACTGTTCCTGAATATGGATGACTTTTCTTCAGCATACTGACATGGAACACTGGATGCAACCTGTGCAACTCTAGAGGCAACTCTAATTCGTAAGCCATCTTGCCAACACGTTCTATGACTAGATAAGGCCCCATATACCTAGGTGCCAACTTACCCTTCCGACCAAACCTCAGCACACCTTTCCATGGCGAGACTTTAAGATACACTTTGTCTCCTACCTGGAACTCTAAAGGTCATCGGCGATTGTCTGCATAGGATTTCTGCATGTCCTGTGCCACTTTCAACTGTTGCTGTATCACTTTGATCTTTTCTGTTGTCTACTGTACTAACTCAGGACCCAAAAGCTGATACTCACCAGACTCGTACCAACACAAAGGAGATCTGCATTTCCTTCCATACAGAGCTTCATAAGGAGCCATGTCAATGCTCCGCTGATAACTGTTGTTGTAGGCAAACTCTATCAAGCTAAGATGTACATCCCAACTGCCTAGAAATTGCAAAGCACAAGCTCGAAGGAGATCTTCCAAAATCTGAATAGTCCTCTCAGACTGTCCATCTGTCTGCGGGTGAAAAGTTGTACTGAACCTCAACTGCGTTCCCAATGCTTTGTGCAACTGTTCCCAGAAACGACTTGTAAACTGAGGACCTCTGTCAGAAACTATCGTCGCTGGCACACCATGCAAACAAACTATCTCATCCACGTACACTCTAGCGAGCTTCTCAGATGTATACGTCATCTTTACAGGTAGGAAATGGGCAGACTTCGTCAATCTGTCCACAACCACCCAAATGGAATCATGATTTCTAGTTGTCTTGGGTAGACCAACTATGAAATCCATGGTTATATGATCCCATTTCCACTGCGGTATCGACAAAGGTTGCAGCGTACCTGCCAGCTTCTGATGTTCAGCCTTCACTTGCTAGCAAACCACACATCTTGCTACGAACTCAGCTACATCTTTCTTCAAACTGGGCCACCAATACAAGTCCTTCAGACTATGGTACATCTTGGTGATACCTGGATGCATAGCATACATTGACGTGTGGGCTTCCTCGAGCACCAACTTCCTCAGCTCATCATCAGGAACCACCATCCTATCACGATAGCAGACCAGCCCATCCTCGGACTCATGAAACCCATCACGCTTTTCGCTGCCAAACTCTGATCTGATCCACTGTATTGCATCATCTGTCTGTTGTGCGTCTTTGATCTGCTGTCTCAACGTAGGCTTGACTTACATTTGTGCTAGAAGTCCACCTAATGAGAAAACCTCCATCTGCACATTCATCTGCCGTAAAGAGACAAACATATCCCGCCTATGGCATACCAGGGAACTCAACTGTGTCTTCTTCGAAGAAAAAGAAGACTTTCGACTAAGCGCATCAGCTACCACATTCGCCTTACCAGGATGATACTCGATAGTGTAGTCATAGTCGTTGATCAACTCCATCCATCGCCGCTGTTGCATGTTCAACTCTTGCTGCGTAAAGATGTACTTCAGGTTCTTATGGTCTGTAAAGATCTGACACACTTCCCCATAAAGATAGTGTCTCCAAATCTTTAACGCATGTACCACTGCTGCCAATTCCAAGTCATGAGTCGGATAGTTCTCTTCATGTTTCTTGGGTTGTCGTGAAGCAAAAGAAACCACATGATCTTCCTGCATCAACACACAACCTAAACCTTTCTTGGAAGCATCACAGAAAACCACATAGCCCTTTCCAGGCTCTGGCAAGATTAACATTGGAGCACTGGTCAGCTTCTCCTTCAAACTCTGGAAAGCTTGCTGACATCGATCATCCCAAACAAAAGATACATCCTTCCTGGTCAATTTCGTCATCGGTAACGCGATCACACTGAAGTCCTTAATAAACCTCCTGTAGTATCCTGCTAGACCCAGAAAACTACGGACTTCTGTCGGCGTCTTCGGCTGTTCCCATTCTACAACGGATTCCACCTTCTTCGGATCTACCTTGACTCCTTTAGCAGATACCACGTGACCCAAGAAAGTCACCTCTTCCAACCAGAACTCACACTTACTGAACTTGGCATACAACTGATGTTGGCGAAGTAGAGTCAACGCTCGTCGAAGATGTTGCTCATACTCTCTCCTGTCCCGACTATAGATCAAGATGTCATCTATAAAGACTACAACAAATTGATCTAAGAACGGACAGAACACTCTGTTCATTAGATCCATGAAAGCAGCAGGTGCATTGGTTAGCCCAAATGACATAACCACAAACTCAAAGTGACCATACCTCGTCCTGAAAGCAGACTTTGATATGTCTTCCACCTTAATCCTCAACTGATGATATCCGGACCGTAGATCAATCTTTGAAAACACTGTAGCACCACACAACTGATCGAACAAATCATCTATCCTCGGCAACGGGTACTTGTTCTTGATTGTGACCTTGTTCAACTGCCGATAATCTATACACAGCTGCATCGATCCATCCTTTTTCTTAACAAACAACACTGGAGCACCCCCAGGCGACGTACTTGGTCGGATGAAACCTTTCTCCAACAACTCTTACAACTGCTTCTTCAGCTCTTCCATCTCTACTGGAGCCATCCTATACGGTGTCTGTGCAAGTGGCTGTGTTCATGGTACCAGATTGATCTCGAAATCAATCTCTCGGGGTGGAGGAACACCAGGAAACTCCTCAGGAAACATGTCTACAAACTCTCGAACAACTGACACCTCCTCAAGGCTAGGACCTTTCACCTTGGCAACCACAACGGTATCCACCACGTGAGCTAAGAACGCCTCACATCCTTGCCGTAGAAACTTCTCTACCACCATAGCCGATATCAGACATGTCGGAAGAATCTTCCTATCTCCCTGGAAGATCCACTTCTCTCCAGCATCATCAAACATTGCCTGCTTGGAACCACAGTCCAAAACAACCTTATATTTCTCTAAGGTATCCATCCCAAGGATAACATCGAAACCATGCATATCAAGTGGTATAAGATCCACTCGAATGCAGTGTCCCAGGAAAGAAAAGACACAAGATGGACACTCTTCTCGAAGCAACGAAGAACCATCAAGAGGGGTCTCTAACAACAACCTATCCTTCTTACGACTAACAGGTAAACGACAATTCTCAAGCATACTATAGGCGATAAAAGAGTGTGTAGCACCCGGGTCAACCAGAACAGATATAAGGCAAGAAGAAGACATGTCAGAATGAAATAACTCCATTTGACCTGTCACTACTCACGGGTTGACTATCGCCTCCGGCTGATTCATAGCGTAGAATCAAGCCATTGCTTGCTGTCCACGTCCTCTTCTTCCTTGAGTAGATGATCCAGCTTGAGACGCTTGACCGCGCCCTCGACCTCTGCTTCCACTTGGCTGCTGTCGATCTGACCCCTGTTGATTATGCCTCGACTGCTACGTCACTTCAACATCTCTATTCGGGCATTGTAACTTGAGATGCACGGTCTGTCCACAAAGATAGCATGCCCTATCTTCAAACCTTGGCCTAGATGGCCTCGTCACTGCCATTGAAGCTGTACTGTGTGCTTTAGATGGCGAAGAAACATAACCTCTTCCTCTACTTGGAGACCACTGAGATGGTCCACCAGAACTTCTCATCATAGACGGTGCTGAAAACCTGGGCTTCTTAAAGCCACCAAACCTCCGTCCCTCAAACTGAGCAGGTCTTTTATGAGACATGGACTCTCTTTTCTCCCTCACTGACCTCTCAATCCTTCGAACAGATTCCATGAACGTAGCAAACCGTTCTCGGTTCTCCAACGCAGACACAGGTGTTGTCAGCTCAGAACTCAGACCCTTCTCGAAATGTCTGATCCGCTCCTCATCTATTGCCGCCATGTGAGGAAAAAACCTCAACAGATCCATAAACTTGGCTTCATACTCAGTGATGTTCATCGTTCCTTGTCGCAGGCTCTCAAACTGACTGATCTTTTCATCCAGATACATCTTCGAAAAGTATTTGCTGATGAACTCGTGTTGAAACACTTCCCAATAGATCACCTCACCAGGCCGCTTTTCCTCCTTGATGGTCCTCCAGTGACCAACACTACCCTTCAGAAGGTAGACATCATGCTTTACTTTGTCTACTTCGGGAATGTCAAGGATTTGGAAAGCCTTCTCAAGACTTGTCAGCCACATATCTACATCCACTGGATCAGTCGTTCCAGCATAGTCCGAAGCTCTGACTCGGAAAAGCTGTTCGAAGGTCTTCCCAACGCTCGATGCTTCTCCATGGGGAACCTGTGCTCGTAGAGGAGGCACTAGTAATCGCTCAACCATGAGATTCATTGTATCCATCATCTGCCCCATAAGCTGTTGATAGGAAGGATGTTCAAGTATGGCTGGGTTAGGTTGGGGGACCTCAGGCACCCGATCTTCATGTGCCTGCCCTTCAGCTGAAGCAGCATCGCTGTACTCAGCTGAGTGTTCTTCATGGTTTCCAGACATCTTGACTTTTCTTCCGCTGAGGGCAGAAGACGGTTGTAAGAAAATCTGGACAACACACAAGAACAGACGACCTAGTCCTAAATCCCAGTAGACTCAGCGAACCTAAGGCTCTAATACCAAAATTGTGGCAACACATCCCACTATCACACAGACAACGAGGTGTTATGTGAAAACGTGCAGAAATCACCATAACCACAGATTATCAAAAACACGGGTTAATTAAAACCGTTTGCAGAAAGTTGATAAACTGAAGACTATTACATTCAAGTCCTCATCCTGCACAGAAACATGTCATATATATACATATACAAGATCTGATACGTGTCCACAGCTTAAAGGGACAATTGTTCATCCATCACATGAGTTCACCACCTGTTCATATACATAAAGGCCCATATCCGGCCAACAACCGGACATACAAAACATTATCGATCGTTTATCATGAAACAACGTCAAAATACTGCCAAGGACCTGAGAGTACAGGGATGACTCTAGACTCTACTACAAAACATCCAAAGCAGCAGCATATCGATCGCTTGCCTTCTACTGATCTTCTTGCTGCTCGTCCGCAACACCACGACCACCACCACGTCTAGCTCGACCACCTAAAAAGGGTGTAACTCAGCGGAGTGAGACAATTGAACATTGTCCCAGCGGGAAACATAACTTCCCTCCAAAACTACAAAACCTTAGATATATGTAAAGCAGATAAAAAGTGTAACAAGGACAATTATAAGATAAGACTATTCTTACTATCAAGCTTACCCAAAAGTACTCAGTCATTTATCCAACTATTCCTTATGAGACATGATTAACAAGATAAGATGTATAAAGCTTACCACATAGGAGAAATGTATGAGCAACTGCAAGATACAAATAAAGTTAATTACACAAACAAGGCCTCAACCAATGTTTTGTGTTTGTCCTAAGCAGTAATAACTAAATGGCTAGATTTCATTTTATTATGCCCTGAGGAAGTGAACCGTACCGTTCAAATCCAACCTTTGGCTGCGAAGCCCATAACCGGTGCCATACAAGGTCAATGGAAGAGCCGGAATCCACGACCTCACCCCTCATGGTCAGTACATGAGAAACAAAGCAGGACCGCAGTCTCATGCTGAAGTGGTCTTTTAGCCACAGGGTCAGCTCCTCAGGCTACCCTCTGCCAATCCCGCCTTGGTATAGGTCACGGCGCTAGTAAAACTGAGCCACGGGCCTGATCACTGTGTTTTGAGCCATGAACGCATTCATGCTCATTATATCACATATTTGGAGTCGTGGGCCTGTTCTCCATGCTCATCACACATCCGAGTCTACAACCGCAGCTGCACTCATTTACCTCTATAATTGAGGCTAGGAAAAACCTCGCATATTCAAAAATATGCGCTCCGGGTTAACCCGCAGGAGAACCCGTTTCAGCATCACCAAGTCCTGACGATGATGGATCTATGGCCAGGGCAAACTACATGATATATTTCACTGTAATTAATTAGTATCTTTTAGATGGATTGCAAGATTCAACCAAGTTGTATAACATATAAGATATAACCGAAAGTAAACAACATAAACTCAACATTATGCTATTATTGTAATCACATCGACCTGATCCATCTCAAGGATCCAACATCACATGTTATCACTTGCCCTCTTGCCAACCATCCAGATCCATCTCAAGGATCATCACATACAATGGGATCTCAATCCCTCATCATGTATTGCCACTGCCTCTCAAGGCTCGCATCATCATCATGGGGCAAGCACATCATACATGCAATCTCATCAACCAGAGTGATGTTACTCATCACATATTTCTCATAGCCTTTTTATGGCTAAGCATCACCTGCATGGTTAGGGTATACAATAATCATAGTTTCAACATAAGGACTATGCTTACTATCATGAGAGGATATTCAGGATGCTATACTTATTAATTATTCATCAACTGGTGATCATGTGCACGAGACACATTATTAAGCAACTATTTATGTACTTATAATTATACGGATAATCAAGATGATTACTTCATGCATGTAGTCATGTTGGACATACAGAACAAGTGTTATCATTACCACTACCTTACCATTCTTAGCATTGTAGATAATCATTTCCATATGTGTAGCCAGGATAAGATAAATGAATAGGCTTATGATAACAAGCATCATTTTGCAATATAAGTAGTTACCCCATTTTAAAGAAAGGATATCCACTACTAGACTATTTCATGATACGAGGAATCGTCACAAAAGGGTAACAAAACCCTCACTAAAAGGGGTGTAATGGCAGCCTGCCCTTACCCAAGGATCAACGCATCAAACGGCAGATCTAAAAGAGAGCAGCAACACTGCGTTGCCACCAAGGCAACCAGTGCGTGACACGGCGTTATGGGGAGGAATGTCACACATCAAGGGGGTGTCGGGCACCCTCACATATCGGGCAACGCCCGTTACCACCATCCTGTCAGTCGACACAAGGGTAAATGTGACACCCGTCACTCTCCATCTAGCAATGCCCGATACAAGGGTTAGCATAACGACCAGGTCACCACCAAACACTAACAACCAAGAGAGAGAGGGAGAGAACTTATCCACAAAACGAGCAACAACTTGGGCAAGGCATAACAGCCGACACAAGGCAAAATAAGGGGTTGTGACGCCCATCTCAAGAGCCAAGAGTGTCGCCCGACACCACATCATAATGCCCGTTACAGCAATAAGGGCTGATGCCAGTCGCACACATATCGGTCAACTCATACACATCAAGATACCATGAACAAGATCATCTTCTTTCTCAACACAAGGCACCCGAAACCCTAGGAAGATGGCTCACCTCAAACCGAGCTCACCCTTCTAGCCCATGGTGAGAAGAAAGTGTTGCTTAAGCAACTAGGACACAAGCTCACCTCAATCGACTAAGAAGGAGGGGTGTTGCTCATGGCACTAGTAGCTCAAACTCATTCTTCTAGACCAAGGGGAGAAAGGAGTGTTGCTCACTTACAAACCCTAGATCACAAGGAACACTAGACCACATGGGTGATCGGCCAACAAGGAAGCTAAGCAAGAAACTAAGCTACTAACATGGAAACAAGATCAAGCAAGAGATAAAGTCGTTAGGGTTAGAAGTTATGCAACGCGCCTTAAGCTCCAAGCTCCAAGGAAGAAGAAGAGCTCAAAGCTCCACGCACCACCAAGCAAGGAAGATGGAGACTTCACGGTTATCGGCCACCACTTGCTTCTCCAAGGTGTGTCGGCCACCAAGCTGCTCCTCCAAGGGGTGTATTGGCCGAAACAAGCAAGGAAAGGAGGGAGTGTCATGCACTCAAGGTGGGGAGAAACTAAAGGACCAAAAGGACCTTAAGCTAAGGAAAGGACACACCTATATAGAAGGAAAGGGAGGAGAAAACAAGGTTGGTTCAAGCAAGGTGTCACTTGCATAGGGACACTTGTCCTAGAGCTCAAGCCACCTACTCTAGCAAACCTCCATCCACATGGCCAAGATATGCACCAAGTGTCCACTAAACAAGGTCAAGTTTAGATCAAGCACTATGGGTGACACAACAAGCTTGCAACTTGGGCGACACACTTCCATGTTGGCCGACAAAAGCACTCCTAGGCCGATACACATCCACACTTGGCCGATACAAGGCTCAACCAAGCCCAAACAAGGCACCTCAAGGCCCAAACAAGCTCAACCAAGGACCAAAGAACTCAAGCAACGAGCCCAAGCCTTCCTCTCTACACAAGAGGAAGCAAAGAGAGGGAAAAACACCTCACAAGGTGGCAAACTTGTCCATAAAACCCTAGACGTGGGTTAGTTGCAAGTAGCACCTCCAACTCTCAACAAAGCACAACCAAACCCTAATCACCACTAAAGGTGATTAGCAAGCAACAAAGCACCAGGGTTAAGCAAAGCAAACAGGGTAAACCCTAAATGAAGGTCAGGGTCCTTACAATTATAGCTATGTTGCTTGAAACAAAGTGACAATTCTGTATTTGAGATGTATCACCATGGTATGGGGTTGAAGTTGTATCAAGCTGCTCAAATTGAATCTGATGTTGCAAAGTTGTGTGACTGCCTTGAGAAGGGTGGGAGTTGTTGTCTTCAAACCAAACTTATAGACTTTGTGATCCCTCCATCGATTGCTTAGACAAATCATCTGGTTGAAATAAAGAGCTTCCCTAGATGGGTGATTCTTCATAGAAAAATCCCAATGAATCCATCTGATAGATGAATAGGATGGAGAGATAAGTTCCACATCAGGCCCAATGGAACAAGTTTTGCTGACTCAAATCTTCATGATCGTGTGTTGGCGCTTGCAATCACATGGTAACCTAATTGACAAGTTCTTGAAGTCTCTTTCCATGTTGAATGTCCTCATCTTGAAGTTGTTGGACTTGGGTAAAAATGCTTTCAAGATTCACCAATCACACCATGAACTATTGTTGGAAAACCAATGTATCAAACAGATGCACTTGGATAAATCCTTATTCAACAGTTTGAAACATATTTCTAATGTACTCTGCAAGCTCGGTGGATACTTGGAGCTGATTATCATACCATTCTAATAGCTCCCAAAGAGGATCAACATGGTCCTAGAGATGAGGTGTTAAGGAAGACCTGAGTGTTTCTGCACTCTTCCTTTCTAACGCCACTACTCTGCTAAGATCTTGACTCCACATGGAAGCGAAGGTTGTGTCTTGATCAGCATCTTTCGTTCTTGGAGTATCTACATATGATGATGGTGGGGGAAAGTATAGATCAACTTACTGGAGTGTACAACTTTGAATTACTTGCCAACAGTCCGGGCTATGGAAACATTTAGGAGGATAGGTGGATAATAGAACTTGTCATGCGGAGGCAAGGTCCATGGATATATAAGAATGGAAAAAGGAAAACTATATCAATGTGTATGGACAAGTATGTGTGAATCAAAAGACAAACTATGCATATATTTACAAGCTTATGGTGACAAAATAAAATCTTTGGGCGTGCAAATGTGAAAAAACCATGTCCCTGGAAATGATGCCAAAAGTTGACATGTCTGATTTGCGTGTCCAAAAACGGAGGCAGATTCAAAAGGATGAGACTTTAAATTTATAACCTAAAACCTTCTAGGACATCCGCAACTCAATATGTGGTCGAAGTAGATATACGAGATCAAACACAAGGACGTAGGGATGTTTAGATATCTAAGATTTGGTTCTTCATTTGTTATATAAAATTGGAAGTTGATATATGCAAAGATCTAGACCAAGTCTAGAAAAGCTGATAAAAAAAATAAAGCAAAACAAAGAAAATAGATTGTGTCAAATTCTACTGATCAGGAGAAGGATTTCTTGGCTATGTAACCACAAGTTAGGTAGTCTATGCTACCATTCTCAGGCGTATACAACTCTGGAACTCCCTAATAAGAAACTAACTTCCAAACATAGCGTGAATCATGTTAGTTGGTCCTATGAGGATCATCCCACTCGCTCTCATGTAGTGTTACTAAAGTCCCATCAGTGATATGAAAACTCTCTCAAGGATAACATAACAACAACCCTAAATATTCTGGATACCCTCTCAGGTCCAAAATATTCAAAGATATAAGGAATGGTAGAGAATCTGCACAGAACACGAATTGCGAATTCAAGCACATTCAGATGAATTCAACTGCATTCAAATGAATGCAGTCGAATTCAAAGTTCAGAGTCAGATCTCTCTAACCTATGTTCTGGAAATATCTCCCTTTGACGTCCTTCTCACAAAGATCCAAAATACCTCCCTTACCCATTCTACAACCAATCTCTCGATGTTGAGAGAAACAGAGGTTCAAGCGAGAAAGAGATCAACCAAACTGACCATTACAACTAAACAAAGAAAACAGAACAGAAAGCATACTAGATCTAGAAGGAAACTACTTTCTTAGTGTTAGAGTACATAAACATGCCCTAAAGGGGCTATATAGACAAGAAGGAGCTTAGCTAGACATAAAAAATCATAGTTGGTACTAAACAAAGATGGAAGAACATCATGTGTACATAAACAAAGAAGAATAGTAGAAGAAAGAAGAAGAAGAGTTTTAGCCCATAGAAAATGAGATGCTTCGCTCCGTAGCCTCCATATGGGATGGATATCATCCTTATGTCCATCCTCCTTGATATTATGGACTCCTTAGCCTCCTTCCTCCTTGATTCCACCCCAACAACAACTTTGGTGGGTGTATGGAGGTGGAAAATGCATCAAATGGTTGGGATATGACTGAATGATGGTCGAAAATGGATGGAAGGTGGTGAATGGAGGTGGAATATGATATAAAATGATGGTGGATGGAGGCAAACCAAAGGATTGGGTGTACGAAGATTGCTTCAGCCCTCTCGAGACTTGGAGCTCTAGGAACCGAAGGTCAAAGCTGTTGAATGCACTCTGAAAAACCAAAATGTAAACCTTTGCTAGGTAGCCAGGGGTGGGTATTTATAGCGGTAGGTGGAGAGTATGTGAGAGGAAATGATTTTGGTCAAATTTGGGTGAATTTTGTTAATTTTGGGTGAATTTGGTTGAATTTTGTCCTTCAATTTTGTGGATTGGGATGGAATGGACCATTAGAAGGCACATCTACCATCGAGACCTGGCCTTTAGTAGGTGCCATCCAAAGAGGCCTTTACAAGGAACCATCAAGTTATAGCCTTTAGTTGTGACCATCAGAAGTCATACTTTAGAAGAGGACTTCAGAAGGAAGACCTTTAAAAGGTTGACCTGTAGTTGTCCTCTGAAGAAAAAAAGGTCAACAGGGGGAGGAAATAAATTTAGGGAATTTGGGGTAATTCAAGCATATTTATTTCTTTGGAAGGTGGTTGTGGAAGCGCTCCTTTAGGTGTTTTGATCGCCTTTGGTTGTGACCTTCAGACCAAATTATCAGAAGATAGTCCATTGGAAGAGGCCACCAAAAGGCACCATTAGGAAGGGGGCCTTGAGACCATCCTTTAGTTTGTGCCACTAGAAAGCAATTTTTCAAATGTCTTTTGAGGAAAAGGAGTTGATGGGGAACCTATGTCTATGCTTCAAAAAGGGATGAATGCAACTGAATTCAGGGGAATGTGGTCAATTTCACTGGGCTAAATTGGAGAGTCGATGCTTTTTCGAGTTTGATGCCTACAAGTCCTATAATTGGCTAGTTGAGCAACTATATCTTTCAAATGATATAAATTACATAAATCTAAGTATCTATTATTATTTCAGACATATTAAGGCATATTAAGGCTATAAGAAACAAAACTATAGATAAATACTTAGCATACACACTAAATTTTGATGTTATCATCTACTTTGAGGTTCTAATAAAAAATTTGAACATCCTCTATTAGAAGTTCTAGGAGAGTATACATTCTTGTTTAGTCCCTAGTCGGATGTTATTGTGGAAATAACCATAGACATCAATAACACTAAAGACTAGATTGTGTGTTGGTTGATGTCAGAATCTCATTAGTCATGATATAGTGATATCAAACCAAGAACATAGGTACTTGTTAGAGAACATGTGTACCGGACAGACCCACCATGAGAGTGACACATGGAACCATGATTTGGTAGTCACAGATAGTTGTCATAGTGATGGTGGTGAATGTGATTCTTCGACTTGAAATCACTACACTCAACACATGTCATTGGGTACACTTTGACATCATCAAACGCAGTCCTAAAACATGGGTTGTTATAAAGGTGATGATTGGGTGGCTTTGACACATGGGGCTTTTGAAGAGTGAGTGATAGTGTAACGACCCTGACTTGGGTTATGAGGTAACCCTATTTGTTTTGACTAATAAAGTTGCTTATAACTTTAATATAATCCTCTAAGGTGTTTTGTTATCATGTGACACACTCATGTTTCAAGTTTGGTGCCGATTGAATGTTGTTTGAGCAATTTTCCTTTGTTTTGGACCAAAGTGCAATTTACCCAAGTTGAGGGGTTATAATGAAAAATGTCACATGTTGAATGTACCACATGTGTTTTAAAATCATAAGAGAGAGAATTATGTTAAGTGGTTGCTCGTGCAATGCCTAAATTCCAAGTTTGAACTTGTTTGAACAATGTTGGAGCATTGTGCACCAATTTTGGTACAAATTGCAATTTGCCCAAAATGTGGGATTAATATGCAAATTACCACATCTAGAGTGTCCCTACTCCCTCCTATCATCATTTAGAAGAGAGAGAAAGGAGGATACACCATACTTGATTCCATTATGAATGATGGTAATCTTGGTGAAGAAATGACCAAGAAAAGGGTTGAATTTGAAAGCTTAACTTGAGTTGTATCAAGTTGAAAAGCTTATATATGAGTGCCTATCGGACATGGAGCCCAAGGAGGTGTCCCATATAGTTTTTGGACTCTTTCCAAATTCCATATCGTGCAAAGCACCTCAAGGAGGTGAGGTGTGTCGGGTTACAACTTCCTTAGCAAAGTTGTGATGAGTTGTGAATAAAGTGGTGATTTTGTTGATATATCTTATTCAAAGAGATATGTAATGGACGAATCTTTATCCCTAAATGATTCTCAACTGTTTTTAAAGACAAGATAAATGTTGATGCATGCGTGTACATGTGTCACCCATGCATGACACGTGGCACCTACTAGCTCAAAATGTTGACACCTCATTTTTGCCTTCCTTCATGAACTACAAGTAAATATACCCCTAGTTTCACACCTTGGTGCAATTTTGCGACCCTTACCACCCTCCTAACTTGTGGCATCGTGAATGGGGCTCTTGTATCGTGCATGATAGAAAGCATATCGTGCATAGGCCCTTGGATATTGCCCATAGAAAAAGCATATCGGCCAAGTAGGTGAAATTGGCCATATAAGGTGATATCGGCCAATAGGGTGAAGAGTTGAGTGCCATATCATGCAAGTGAGTGACATATCGTTCAAGTGAGTGCCATATCGTGCAAGAGGGTTGGCATATCGTGCAAGGGCACAAGGGTATCGTGCATAGGCCTTGGGTATCGGCCATAGCAAGTGTATTGGCCATACCATGTTGATATTGTCCATAGCAAGTTGATATCGGCCAATTGAAGTGATTTTGGCCACAAGTGAGGGGGGTATCGGCCACAAGCAATGTTGTGTCGGCCAAGAGGAAGTCCATATTGCCCAAGAGTTGTGGGGTGTCGGCCAAGGATCTAAGGAACTCAAAACTTAACTCTAAGGTGAGGATAAGATCATCTTCAACATTGGTTTGAAGCATGAATTTAGGGTTTTTATCTTCTTTTCTTTTCTTCTTCACCAATTGCTTATCCATGGTGATTATTTGCATATAGAGGAGTTTTGAAGTTCATCTTCAACCTTAGGAACATGGAGCTTTGGATCTTGGAGCTTTGAAGTTGTTCTTAAGGCGGGTTATATAACTTGAACTCAACCATGTTATTATTCATCACCTAAATTGTTGTATTTAATGATCTACTTTTAATTCCAAAATTTCCTGAAATAGTTGATGAAATTATGAGTTCTAGTAGTTTCTTAGACATGTTGACATGAACTATAATAATTAGAACAAAGGTCTAGAGCTTGAAGATGATGATATTACCTTATAAAAGTGATATCGGGTGCAAGCACACAAGTAAGGACCTTTAACCCGATATGATGATGCACCTTCTTCACTTGAACAATATGGATATGAATGAATACATTGTTGCACGATATGGAGGTGTAGTATAAACCTCTTTCACGATAGGGAGTCAAGTATAGACTCCATGCATGATACAAGATTAAATGAATACTTATAAGTTGATGTGAAACCCTAATTTGGGCAACCAAATATGAGTAAAGAATAGCAAGTGATATTACACGATATGGTAGCCCGATACACAACCCTAGTTGATGTATATCCCAACATGGTGATGGCTTAATACCTAATTTACGACATGGGTAACACATACAAACACCTTGAGCCTGATATGAATTGTGTGTATATACTTCTAGCCCGATATGGTGAGTGCTCATATAGTTCAACCCGATATGATGAACATATGCACACTTGTAATCCGATATACCTTGTAAAGGTGAGGTCAAGACACTCTTAGGAGTGATAAGAGTAACACCAAGTTATGGTGTGGCTAATACCTTTATAAGTGAAACACCTAAAGTGGTTGATAATGGACAACCTTATATCAACAGTGCCTTAATCCGAGATGAGTCCATATCATTGATGATAGCTGGGTGATTCAAGTGTATGACTTATGGTCAATACTTTACAAGATTAATATGATGGGATAGTGGATAAAGTATTAGTATGGGGAATACCCTAATACAATATAAGTTGATGAACTTAACTAAGTTAAAAGTGATGAGGGAAGTGATACACCAAGGTATGGCAAATATCACATCCAACACTTTAAGGTTGCTACACCTTGATGCATCTTAAATCCAATATGTATGGATGAGTAACACATGAAGTGTGTCATGCCAATTTTTACATTGAAATGTAACGAGTTTAATGCACTTTGATAAGTGTAGGCTAACATGCCTTGAGAAAGGGTTAAGCCAAAACAATAAAGTGTGATGTAATCAATATCCTAGAGAGGATGAGAGAGAAACTCATACCTTGTGTTGGTAATCATTTAATGATAAATGTTGAGAATAAATAAGTATGATTGGATACTTATGATAGCAATGTATGCTCCTAGATGTGTGGAGCAATGAATTAGGGTTTGGATCAATAAAATAAACATGAAATCCTAATCGGTCATAAAGTGGAAACCCTAATCCCAATGATGGGATGGTTGTAATTCTCTTATTGCATAAGCCTTGAAAGGCATTCTAAATACTTGTATAACAATTATAATGTGTTATGGCTTTGTGAGCAATGAGAATAAGTTGTTGCCTAGTGAGAGGTGACAAGATGTGTTATGGCCTTGTGAGCCATGAGAATAAGTTGTTGCCTAGTGAGAGGTGACAAGATGTGTTATAGCCTTGTGAGCCATGTGATCAGTTATTACCTAGTGAGAGGTGACAAGATGTGTTATGGCCTTGTGAGCCATGTGATAAGTTGTTGCCTAGTGAGAGGTGACAAGATGTGTTATGGCCTTGTGAGCCATGTGATAAGTTGTTGCCTAGTGAGAGGTGACAAGATGTGTTATGGCTTTGTGAGCCATGAGAATAAGTTGTTGCCTAGTGAGAGGTGACAAGATGTGTTATGGCTTTGTGAGCCATGAGAATAAGTTGTTGCCTAGTGAGAGATGACAAGATGTGTCATGGCCTTGTGAGCCATGTGATAATTTGTTGCCTAGTGAGAGGTGACAAAATGTGTTATGGGCTTTGTGAGCCATGAGAATAAGTTGTTGCCTTGTGAGAGGTGACAAGATGTGTTATGGCCTTGTGAGCCATGTGATAATTAGTTTCCTAGTGAGAGTTGACAAGATGTGTTATGGCCTTGTGAGCCATGTGATAATTTGTTGCCTAGTGAGAGGTGACAAGATACTTAATGGGCCTTGTGAGCCATGAGGATAGTTGTTGCCTAGTGAGAGGTAACAAGGTGTTTATAAAAGTCTCATGTAAGAAATGATAATGTTCAAAATAAACTAAGAAATGGAAAATTAGTAATATAATGATAATAATAAATGGATACAATAATAATAATGAAATCTTGATCATACATGATTTATGCTTATAGACAAATAAGGGCTATAGTGTTTGAAATATGTGAGAGGGATACTTGTTTATAGAAAGGATGTGAATAAGTATGATGACTTGGCCAAGGTATAATGCCTAGTAAAAGTGATGTGGTATTCCATGATGTTTGCACAGGATTGGCATAGTCCAATGCCTGAAATAGTTGCACAGGATTGGCATAGTCCAATGCCTGAATATAATATGATTATGTATACTCACATGACTAGTACAATTAAATATATGGTTAGCAGATTGGCTGAGGCCAATAAATAGAAATGAGAATGATTCATGGATGACATACCATGATAATGAGTTTCACTAGATAAGCTTGAGACATTGATATAGTATGATGAGTAAATGATATACATGTTCTTCCCATTCCTTATAAAGAGAATAAATGACTTACTGCTCTATCACAGATAGTTGCAATGCTTTAAAAGATGAGAATATTCTAAACTGCTTATCTTCTGCTCAGTTTTATACCATTTAAACTGTGATGATAATATTGTTGGTGGAGAGTTATATCTCTCGCTGGGGTAATTTACAATTGTATCACCCCCGTGGGATCCAAATTTTTAGGTGGACGTGCACGAGGAGGTGAAGACCTTTTTGGAGAGGAAGAACAACAGCTGAGGCAGCAATGACAACTCAGGTTGAGTGTACTATCTGTCCTGTCTTGTAGATATGAGTCGTATGTGTCGTCTCTGTATTCTCAGGTCCTTGGAGTTGGTTCGTACTGGTTTCATGAAAAATATGAGATTTTGGATTGAATGCCTCAAGGTTTTATGTTGCTCCAATATGTGTTTTGATAGATCAACTGTTATATGTTGTCCTGGAGATGAGATGAAACAATGTTGTACAATGTCAATCATGATATGTATGAGTTTTGAATCTTTCAGTAAAAGTTTTCTATACAAGGATCTCCTTGCAAAATGGTTTTAAATTTTAGTGATTTTTGTTAATCCGCTGTTTATGTTTATTCCGCTTAATTAGTAACGATTTGTTTGTCAGTTTGGCAACTGTCGTTACAAGTTTGGTATCAGAGCTTAAGGTTCGCTGAGTCTACAGAGACATAGGACTAAGGTGTGAGTCTGTGTTAGTGTCCTCCAGTATACCCTATAGTGATTTTTGCTTATGCAGAATAAAGGGTAACGTTTATAAATGACTGGGGAACACAAGCAACACATTGCTAAGGGCAATGTTGTTGCACCAGGAGAGGGTGCATGGGATCAGGCAAGAGAAGAACAAGTGCCTGAGAATTCCCATCTTGACCTGATCAGGATAGAGAATCCTATGTTTATGCTCTTGAAGGGTAGGTTAGGACAATAGTGATGCATATAGAATACTGGATACTAGCATTACAACCTAGGTTACGAGTCCTTAATGTGGAAACTTTAGGCTTTGATGGGGTTCCTGAATGACATGGTCTTGTCAGAACAGTGGAAATGTGGGAAAGATTAACATATGGCGAGAAAGTAGACTCTGCCATAAGTTTAGACAGATAGTAAATTTGTGATGGTAGTACCCAAGGAGGGGCAATAAGATGAGATTTAAGGTAAGGTCTCTATAATTTTAGAGACATTTGCCTAGTTGATCGGAAAAGCCAAAGTTTTTGGTACCACCAGTGTAATAAATGCCTAGTGCACTTGGGTAGTAGTCATTACGTAAGGACAAACGTCCTAACTTTTCACCTGTAAGAACTCATGGCATAGCTTATACATCGTTAATGAGACCGATAAGACCATGGTATGAGGGCAAGACATGTTATGGATATGGACTTGTTGAGCATACTAAACTCTTTTCTTTGAAAAGAAGGGAAGAAATGACTCAACAACCGAGGTAGACTCGGCAAGGCTTATGAAAGTTACAGTCCAATAATGTAAAAAGGAAAAAGCAACAACATGAAACAACTAGACTCTATGTGTTAAGTCAACCTAAAGCAGTAGATGACCGCAAGGGGTAATAGTCAGATGAAATAGATTCATTCTGATATTTCATTTCCTGATTCTATGTGTTAAAAATAAGAAAGTAGTTGTTTTTGAACTTCCTTTAACCAATCCTATAAGGACACAAGGAATAAGAGAACTTACATTTTACTCAGTGCTCCTTAAAATGATTTATAATCTCTCTTATCTATGTAATAAAAGATGAGATATTGAAGCAATATCTGAAGAAAATTCTGAAATGAAAAACCATGTGTGTATAAGGAGATCAGAAGTGAGGAATATGATAGTAAATAAAGTACATACTACCTAATATCAATACTTGTATACCCTGGCCAGGTATATGATTATTGAAGATAAGGCAAGTATGAAACTCTTAGATTGTTGTCTTTTTGATTACTCTGATCAAGTAGTCATTCTAAAACAATCTAGAGAGTATAACCCAATTAAATAGGAAAAGTTGTGTGATCATTCCTAAATGGGAAAAGCTGTGTGAACATTCCCAATTAAATAGGAAAAGTTGTGTGCTCATTCCTAAATGGGAAAAGTTGTGTGAACATTCCCAATTAAATATGAAAAGTTGTGTGATCATTCCTAAATGGGAAGAGTTGTGTGAACATTCCCAATTAAATAGGAAAAGTTGTGTGATCATTCCTAAATGGGAAAAGTTGTGTGAACATTCCAAATTAAATAGGAAAAGATGTGTGATCATTCCTAAATGGGAAAAGTTGTGTGAACATTCCCAATTAAATAGGAAAAGCTGTGTGATCATTCCTAAATGGGAAAAGTTGTGTGAACATTCCCAATTAAATAGAAAAAGCTGTGTGATCATTCCTAAATGGGAAGAGCTGTGTGAACATTCCCAATTAAATAGGAAAAGTTGTGTGATCATTCCTAAATGGGAAAAGCTGTGTGAACATTCCCAATTAAATAGGAAAAGATGTGTGATCATTCCTAAATGGGAAAAGATGTGTGAACATTCCCAATTAAATATGAAAAGTTGTGTGATCATTCCTAAATGGGAAGAGTTGTGTGAACATTCCCAATTAAATAGGAAAAGCTGTGTGATCATTCCTAAATGGGAAGAGCTGTGTGAACATTCCCAATTAAATAGGAAAAGTTGTGTGATCATTCCTAAATGGGAAAAGTTGTGTGAACATTCCCAATTAAATAGGAAAAGCTGTGTGATCATTCCTAAATGGGAAAAGCTGTGTGAACATTCCCAATTAAATAGGAAAAGTTGTGTGATCATTCCTAAATGGGAAGAGCTGTGTGAACATTCCCAATTAAATAGGAAAAGCTGTGTGATCATTCCTAAATGGGAAAAGCTGTGTGAACATTCCCAATTAAATAGGAAAAGCTGTGTGATCATTCCTAAATGGGAAGAGCTGTGTGAACATTCCCAATTAAATAGGAAAAGTTGTGTGATCATTCCTAAATGGGAAAAGCTGTGTGAACATTCCCAATTAAATAGGAAAAGCTGTGTGATCATTCCTAAATGGGAAGATCTGTGTGAACATTCCCAATTAAATAGGAAAAGTTGTGTGATCATTCCTAAATGGGAAGAGCTGTGTGAACATTCCCAATATAAAGGAAAAGCTAAGTGAGCATTCCCAATTAAATAGAGTTTTGCTAAGTGAACTTTTCCAAACAAATAAAAGATTGCTAAGTGAATTATCTCTATTAGATATATATGTTTCCCTTTTGATAAATATTCTTGGGTGAGGATAGAAGTATGCTCTTTTATGCTTCTTCCTTTCAGTAATATGCACATCATATGTTAGGGGTTTATGCTCTGCATAAACATAAACATTGATAAGGTTGAATTAGTGAAAGGAACTTTCTGTGAACTACAGATCTATGGTATCTCCATAACATTAAGAAGTTAGGTGGAGACTTGAGGGCATGATTAATGAATAATATGTCCCTCCCTTTTCCTAGGATTTCGGGGACGAAATCCTTGTTAGGGGTTTATAACTTGTAACGACCCTGACCTGGGTTATGAGGTAACCCTATTTGTTTTGACTAATAAAGTTGCTTAGAACTTTAATATAATCATATAAGGTGTTTTGTTATCATGTGACACACTCATGTTTCAAGTTTGGTCCCGATTGAATGTTGTTTGAGCAATTTTCCTTTGTTTTGGACCAAAGTGCAATTTACCCTAGTTGAGGGGTTATAATGCAAAATGTCACATGTTGAATGTACCACATGTGTTTTACAATCATAAGAGAGAGAATGATGTTAAGTGGTGGCTCATGCAATGCCTAAATTCCAAATTTGAACTTGTTTGAACAATGTTGGAGCATTGTGCACCAATTTTGGTACAAATTGCAATTTACCCAAAATGTGGGATTAATATGAAAATTACCACATCTAGAGTGTTCCTACTCCCTCATAGCATCATTTATAAGAGATAGAAAGGAGGATAAACCATACTTGATTCCATTATGAATGATGGTAATCTTGGTGAAGAAATGACCAAGAAAAGGGTTGAATTTGAAAGCTTAACTTGAGTTGTATCAAGTTGAAAAGCTTATATATGAGTGCCTATCGGTCATGGAGCCCAAGGAGGTGTCCCATATCGTTTTGTGGACTCTTGCCAAAGTACATATCATGAAAAGCACCTCAAGGAGGTGAGGTGTGTCGGGTTACAACTTCCTTAGCAAAGTTGTGATGAGTTGTGAATAAAGTGGTGAGTTTGTTGATATATCTTATTCAAAGAGATATGTAATGGACGAATATTTATCCCTAAATGATTCTCAACTGTTTTGAAATACAAGATAAATGTTGATGCATGCATGTACACGTGTCACCCATGCTTGACACGTGGTGCCTACTAGCTCAAAATGTTGACACCTCATTTTTGCCTTCCTTCATGAACACCAAGAATATATACCCCTAGTTTCACCCCTTGGTGCAATTTTGCGACCCTTACCACCCTCATATCTTGTGGTATCGTTCATGGGGCTCTTGTATCGTGCAGGAGAACAAGCATATCGTGCATAGGCCCTTGGATATCTCCCATAGCAAAAGCATATCGGCCAAGTAGGTGAAATTGGCCATATAAGGTGATATCGGCCAATAGGGTGAAGAGTTGAGTGCCATATCGTGCAAGTGAGTGCCATATCAAGCAAGTGAGTGCCATATCGTGCAAGAGGGTTGGCATATCGTGCCAGGGAACAAGGGTATCGTGCATAGGCCTTGGGGTATCGGCCATAGCAAGTGTATCGGCCATACTATGTTGATATTGTCCATAACAAGTTGATATCAGCCAATTGAAGTGATTTTGGCCACAAGTGAGGGGGGTATAGGCCACAAGCAAGGTTGTGTAGGCCAGGAGGAAGTCCATATCGCCCAAGAGTGGTTGAGTGTCGGCCAAGGAGCTAAGGAACTCAAAACTTAACCCTAAGGTGAGGATAAGATCATCTTCAACATTGGTTTGAAGCATGAATTTAGGGTTTTGATCTTCTTTTCTTTTCTTCTTCACCAATTGCTTATCCATGGTGATTATTTGCATATAGAGGAGTTGTGAAGTTCATCTTCAACCTTAGAAACGTGAAGCTTTGGAGCTTGGAGCTTTGAAGTTGTTCTTAAGGCGGGTTATATAACTTGAACTCAACCATGTTATTATTCATCACCTAAATTGCTGTATTTAATGATCTACTTTTATTTCCAAAAGTTCCTGAAATAGTTGATGAAATTATGAGTTCTAGTAGTTGCTTAGACCTGTTGACATGAACTATAATAGTTAGAACAAAGGTCTAGAGCTTGAAGATGATGATATTACCTTATAAAAGTGATATCGGGTGCAAGCACACAAGTAAGTACCTTTAACCCGATATGATGATGCACCTTCTTCACTTGAACAATATGGATATGAATGAATACATTGTTGCACGATATGGAGGTGTAGTATACACCTATTGCACGATAGGGAGTCAAGTATAGACTCCATGCATGATACAATATTAAATGAATATTTATAAGTTGATGTGAAACCCTAATTTGGGCAACCAAATATGAGTAAAGAATAGCAAGTGCTATTGCACGATATGGTAGCCCGATACACAACCCTAGTTGATGTCTAGACCAACATGGTGATGGCTTAATACCTCATGAATGACATGGGTAACACATACAAACACCTTGAGCTTGATATTAATGGTGTGTATATACTTCTAGCCCGATATGGTGAGTGCTCATATACTTACAACCCGATATGATGAACATATGCACACTTCTAATCCAAGATACCTTGTAAAGGTGAGGGCAAGACACTCTTAGGAGTGATAAGAGTAACACCAAGTTATGGTGTGGCTAATACCTTTATAAGTGAAACACCTAAAGTGGTTGATAATGGACAACCTTATATCAACAATGCCTTAATCCGAGATGAGTCCATATCATTGATGATAGCTGGGTGATTCAAGTGTATGACTTATGGTCAATACTTTACAAGATTAATATGATGGGATAGTGGATAAAGTATTAGGATGGGAAATACCCTAATACAATATAAGTTGATGAACTTAACTAAGTTAAAAGTGATGAGGGAAGTGATACACCAAGGTATGGTAAATATCACATCCAACACTTTAAGGTTGCTACACCTTGATGCATCTTAAATCCAATATGTATGGATGAGTACCACATGAAGTGTGTCATGCCAATTGTTACATTGAAATGTAATGAGTTTAATGCACTTTGATAAGTGTAGGCTAAGATACCTTGAGAAAGGGTTAAGCCAAAACAATAAAGTGTGATGTAATCAATATCCTAGAGAGGATGAGAGAGAAACTCGTACCTTGTGTTGGTAATCATTTAATGATAAATGTTGAGAATAAATAAGTATGATTGGATACTTATGATAGAAATGTATGCTCCTATATGTGTGGAGCAATGAATTAGGGTTTGGATCAATAAAATAAACATGAAAACCTAATCGGTCATAAAGGGGAAACCCTAATCCCAATGATGGGATGGTTGTAAGTCTCTTATTGCATAAGCCTTGAAAGGCATGCTAAATACTTGTATAACAAGTATAATGTGTTATGGCTTTGTGAGCCATGAGAATAAGTTGTTGCCTAGTGAGAGGTGACAAGATGTGTTATGGCCTTGTGAGCCATGTGATAAGTTGTTGCCTTGTGAGAGGTGACAAGATGTGTTATGGCCTTGTGAGCCATGGGATAAGTTGTTGCCTAGTGAGAGGTGACAAGATGTGTTATGGCTTTTTGAGCCATAAGAATAAGTTGTTGCCTAGTGAGAGGTGACAAGATATGTTATGGCTTTGTGAGCCATGAGAATAAGTTGTTGCCTAGTGAGAGGTGACAAGATGTGTTATGGCCTTGTGAGCCATGTGATAATTTGTTGCCTAGTGAGAGGTGACAAAATGTGTTATGGGATTTGTGAGCCATGAGAATAAGTTGTTGCCTAGTGAGAGGTGACAAGATGTGTTATGGCCTTGTGAGCCATGTGATAATTTGTTTCCTAGTGAGAGTTGACAAGATGTGTTATGGCCTTGTGAGCCATGTGATAATTTGTTGCCTAGTGAGAGGTGAAAAGATACTTAATGGGCCTTGTGAGCCATGAGGATAGTTGTTGCCTAGTGAGAGGTAACAAGGTGTTTATAAAAGTCTCATGTAAGAAATGATAATGTTCAAAATAAACTAAGAAATGGAAACTTATTAATATAATGATAATAATAAATGGATACAAAAATAATAATGAAATCTTGATCATACATGCTTTATGCTTATAGCCAAATAAGGGCTATAGTGTTTGAAATATATCAGAGGGATACTTGTTTATAGAAATGATGTGAATAAGTATGATGGCTTGGCCAAGGTATAATGCCTAGTAAAAGTGATGTGGTATTCCATGATGTTTGCACAAGATTGGCATAGTCCAATGCCTAAAATAGTTGCACAGGATTGGCATAGTCCAATGCCTGAATATAATATGATGATGTATACTCACATGACTGGTACAATTAAATATCTGGTTAGCAGATTGGATGAGGCCAATAAATAGAAATGAGAATGATTCATGGATGACATACCATGATAATGAGTTTCACTAGATAAGCTTGAGACGTTGATATAGTATGATGAGTAAATGATATACATGTTCTTCCCATTCCTTATAAAGAGAATAAATGACTTACTGCTCTATCACAGATAGTTGCAATGCTTCAAAAGATGAGAATATTCTAAACTGCTTATCTTCTGCTCAGTTTTATACCATTTAAACTGTGATAATAATATTGTTGGAGGAGAGTTATATCTCTCGCTGGGGCAATTTACAATTATCTCACTCCCGTGGGATCCAAAATTTTAGGTGGACGTGCACGAGGAGGTGAAGACCTTTTTGCAGAGGAAGAACAAAAACTGAGGCAGCAGTGACAACTCAGGTTGAGTGTACTGTCTGTCCTGTCTTGTAGATATGAGTCCTATGTGTCGTCTCTGTACTCTCAGGTCCTTGGAGTTGGTTCGTACTGGTTTCATGAAAAATATGAGATTTTGGCTTGAATGCCTCGAGGTTTTATATTGCTCCAATTTGTGTTTTGATAGATCAACTGTTATATGTTGTCCTCGAGATGAGATGAAACAATGTTGTTCAATGTCAATAATGATATGTATGAGTTTTGAATCTTTCAGTAAAAGTTTTCTATACAAGGATCTCCTTGCAAAATGGTTTTAAATTTTGGTGATTTTTGTTAATCCGCTGTTTATGTTTATTCCGCTTAATTAGTAATGATTTGTTTGTTAGTTTGGCGACTGTCGTTACAGATAGATATGGGTTTTGTCCCTCCAAAGGGAGTTTGATGTCCATGGCCAATTGATGAGTAGGATTGAGAAAGGCATGTGCATGCATGTGTGAATCAATATGTGATATTGATGCCACACACATCTCACCCAGTCTGATCTGAGATCAAGAAAATGGATGAATGTTTAAAGGATGACTGTACCATGCCTTGAGTTCATTCAGGACATTAGTGACAAAGGAATTATACATTCACTGTAACACCATTCACGAATTATAGGATTGAAAGTTGTTCTCCAACTTTCTATTTCACATGGGTAGCATTGATGTGTGGCTAGGCACCGCTCTTTGCTTGTGAAGTCATAAGTGTTATGGACTTTCACTGCCAATGTGAAATGGACCTGCAGGGTCACACACAAAGGATTTAACCTGGAAGAGGATTTTGTCCACAAACGATGTTTATATAGATTACTAAAGGAGTTTAGTAGTTCAATTAAACACTCAATCAATTGATAGCTCAATATCATTGTGTTCAAGGTGTTGGACCGATTGATTAGAGTATCAAATTGATTGAAACTGCAATTGACTGATTTTGCACAGTCTGCACTCCCAACCGATCGGCTCATGTGATGAACCAGTCAGCTCAGGATAGGCTGAACCGACCGGTTCAAGGGTTGAACCGATCGGCTCAACTGGCCTGACTGAGCGAGTTGGGAAAGTCAGGTCGGAAAGATATTTCTCTTTGTTTCACTTGTCCAATTTGATTGGAACAAGGATTGGTATTTGGATCAATTCAAAATAAATGAGGAAAAGTCAATCGGGAACTGACCAGGGCAGTGAACCGATTGTTTTAGAAGTGAACCGATCAACTCAGGTGCCCCAACCGATCAGTTCAGGTGTGAACCAATTGGCTCAGGTCCGCAATCGATCGTTTCAGCTGGTGCGATTGGTTGTTTTGTGAAAATCTCAAACCCTTCTACTCCTACTTTGATCCCACATTGCACGGGGTAGAGAACCCTATCCCATGACCCTCCTATATATAGGGGTATTGGGGGCTTCTCAAAGTACAACTTAGAACACCAGTAGATCTGCAAAGTTGTTATTCTCTCTGGTTGTGGTAACCAAGAGATCCCGAGCAAGTGCTACCCGATAAGGGAGGCACAATAAGGGAAAGACGACTGTAGAAAGGCAACTGGTTGCAGGAGAGTGTGTCGGTGAGTAGTACGTCGACAGGAGGGTATGACTCCTTCTGATTCCTTGTGGGACAAGGAGATCAAAGTTCTAGGTAGTCCATGTGGACTACTACAGAGGCGGGAGACTTCTATCGCTCGGAGGACAGTTGTCAATCCTAACAGTTCTGGTGAGACCAGGAGCTGCACAAACACTGTCCAAGACCAGAGGTGAAGACCGCGCAAGCCGCAAGGTAACGTCATTGAGCAAGCCTCGGGACAAGGTATGCCTATACAAACCATCCTTCCTATTGTATAGACGTTGACGCGATTCCTTTATTTCACGTTTGGGAGAAGAAATTTTTTATTTCCGCTGCCTTCTCTGTCTCCCCTAAAACTAACAGTGGTATCAGAGCCACGCCAATTGCTCTATACGTTAAGATTATCGATGTAATCGATTTTGGTTTGTTGCCTTTATTTATTTCATACGATGTGAATAAAATTGGCTTTATGCATGTCCAATCCTAAATCCACAAATCCCAATATACATATATGATATGTAATATGAATGCACTCGATATGCGTCGCCCTTAAACGAGTTTTGTGGTGGATGTATAGCGTGGTTATGGCCAATAAACCCTATGTTTGTGTGCTTGGTTGTGGTTGCTTGCATCTCGTTCTGCGCACCAATCCCCTATCTCTTATTCCTGATGTAACTCGAGATAACTCGAGATTTCTTTCCTACCTTTGCTCCCCACGAATGTAACTTGGGGTTTCCTTTTTCAAATGTAAAATAGGATAGATATTTTATTTCCTGTTATGTCAAAGAACGGAGGACAATCTGACGACCACTGAGATGATCGGTTCAAGGCGTGAACCAATCAGTTGGCGATCCAGACGACTGTTTCGAGGAGCGAGATGAGTGGGTGGCGACCTGAGGAGATGCATGATGACCAGTGAACTGATCAGATGGAGGCACCATTCGATCGACTGGTGGCACCCAACCGACCGGTCTGATGGCGAACTGATCAATCATGGAGATGAGTTGATCAAACCCGGAAAGGCAAAGCATTGAGTTCATCTTGTACATGTTGCATGTGATGTGGACCTAGATGACCGTGATTCCTCTTGGCTCGAGGAATCACATTAGGATGGCCATAATAATTGATTTTATCATTTTGCATGTTTTCTGTGGGATATAGCATGTATATGATACGTACTATGTATTGTGGTGATTGGATATGTATATGTACCTATAAAACCAAATCCCTCATATAAATATTAAGTCTTTCACGCCTTCCATTAGCGACACACATGAAAAACTTGATCGACCAAGCGTAGGTTATGCCAAAGCGTGGTGCACCATCTATCTCGCGGAAATGTGAAGGGTAAACATATAGGTTCTGCCAAAGCAGGGTGCATGTTTACCGTGTCGGCTTTTGGGTTAGACTTAACTGGTGATTCTTAGAGCGTCTAAGCCCAGAGGCATGGAATGTTCATGGCAAGGTGTTGTGCATGTTCATTCATCAAGAGTTTCATATGATGCAATTGGCGTGATGGCCTACCTAAATAGTCAAGTTGTGGGTGATCAGCCAAAGCTGACTCATGACTTGATGAAATACGGATCTTGACCCACTAGAAGATTGTACGCTGCAATCTTCCAAATTGATGGTGAGGGCTGTCAATTTGAATCAAAATAGTGGGAGCGGTAATTAATTAAAGGCCTAATTAACTACTGTCAAATTTTATTCAAATCAAATCAAATCAAAAGGAGTTTTGACAAATGCAATTTTCTGTTGTAGGATGGCAAAAGAATCATCTTTTAAAATGGGCAAATTAATTGAGAATAAATTCCATAACTGGTTGGGGATTTTGAGAAGTGTTCTGCATAATCCAAATATACCGGTAGCCTTTAAATCCACTCTATGTATGCTTAAGAAGAAGGATAGTTCATTGATGGAGATCAATGGAACAAAGTCTAAGGACTATACCCGACCACCAAATTGTATTGATAATGTTTTACTGGAAGATAGATGTAATGGTAGTAGTACCACCACATTTCCGTTTCCGCTTCATGAAAATTTGATGCCCTGTAATGTCTTTTCATACTGGCTTGCACGAGGAGGGCGAGATGAATAAATAGCCTCCTGGCTTCCACCCAAAAAAAAAGTCTAAGGACAAAGGTGAGGGAGAGAAGGGTTCTCTCGCCAAACCAATGTCAGAATCTTCTACGCTCAAAACATGGAGAGGATGGAAGGAACGATGGAAGAAGAAGTGAGAGATAGAGATCTCTACTTCTGGTGTATACGTGATAGAGATTAACTTTACTACTTCTTTGTCATGGGTACTTGATACCGGATGTGGATCTCACATTTGTTCAAATGTGAAGGATCTTAAGAGAAGTAGGCTTTTGGATAAAGGTGAGGTTGAACTATGTGTTGCCAATGGGGAAAGGGTTGCTTCCAGTGTCGTAGGAACCTATGAGTTAACTCTACCAAGTGGGATAATAATAGAGTTGAAGAACTGCTATTATGTACCTGCCATAAATATGAATATCATTTCCGTTTCTTGTTTAGACAAGGAAGGTTTTGAATTTATTATTAAGAATGGAAAGTGTTCTATTTCAAAAGATGGGATGTTTTATGGTAGTGCCTCAATGTCTTATGGTCTATACTTGATAGATCTAGAGACAAGTGTATACAATGTAAACACCAAAAGGCAAAAACTCAACAACTCAAACAAAATGTATCTTTGGCATTGTCATCTAGGGCACATAAATGAGAAGCGCATTTCTAGACTCCATAAAGATGGTTATCTAGACTCTTTTGATTATGAATCAATAGAGACATGTGAATCTTGTTTGCTGGGCAAGATGACCAAGACTCCCTTTTCAAGTAAAGGTGAGAGAGCTAGTGATCTATTAGGACTCATACATACAGATGTATGTGGGCCTTTTAGAACTAATGCCAGAGGTGGGTATCAGTTCTTCATTACCTTCACTGGTGACTTCAGTAGGTATGGCTATGTGTACCTGATGAAACATAAGTCAGAATCCCTTGAAAGGTTCAAGGATTTCATGAATGAAGTACAAAACCAACTTGGTAAAAGTATTAAAGCACTTCGATCCGATTGAGGTGGAGAATACTTAAGCCAGGAGTTTGAGGAGGACCTTATGCGAGCTTGTGGTATCGTGTCACAATGGACTCTGCCTGGAACACCACAACATAATGGTGTGTCTAAAAGAAGGAATCGCACATTACTGGATATGGTGCGATCAATGATGAGTTTTGCTGATCTTCTGATTTCCTTCTGGGGTCATGCTCTTGAAACCATAGAGTTTACACTTAACCGAGTACCATCTAAATCGGTTCAAAAGACACCATATGAGATATGGACTCGGAAGGGTCCCAATATGTCTTTCATGAGGATTTGGGGATGTGAGGCATATGTCAAGAAAATGTTTCCTGACAAACTAGGCCCTAGATCTGATAAATGTTATTTTGTTGGATATCCTAAGAAAACCAAGGGATATTACTTATACCACCCAACTGACAACAAAGTGTTTGTTTCCAGGGATGCTGTGTTCCTAGAAAAGGAATTTATTTCCAAAGGAAGCAGTGGGAGGAAAATAGAGCTTGAAGAGGTTCAAGCCCAACAAGAAAACATTAAATAGGTAGATGTACAAGAGGAACAAAGATATTCATAAGGTGTTGTGGAATCTCAATCTCCTCAAGTAATACAAGGACCTCGTAGATCTAGTAGGACACGCCTTGAACCTGAGAGGTTTGGATACCTTGTGACTCAGGAAGGCGGTGAGTTGATCATAGATGATGATCCAACTACCTATCTAGAGGCTATGGAGGGACCAGATTCTGAGAAATGGCTTGAGGCCATGAAATTCGAGATGGAATCCATGTACTCCAACAAAGTATGGACTTTGGTGGAACCACCTGAAGGGGTAAAACCCATAGGGTGCAAGTGGGTCTTAAAGAAGAAGACCGACATGGATGGCAATGTGCAGACTTATAAAGGAAGATTGGTTGCAAAGGGTTTCCGACAAGTTCAAGGTGTTGACTATGATGAAACTTTTTCTCCAGTTGCCATGATTAAGTCCATCAGGATCATGCTTCCTATTGTGGCTTACTATGACTATGTGATTTGGAAAATGGATGTTAAAACTGCATTCCTTAATGGGAATATAAATGAGGATGTGTACATGATACAAATTGAAGGTTTTGTAGATCCAAAGAATGCCAATAAAGTCTGTAAGCTACAAAGGTCGATCTATGGATTGAAGCAAGCATCTCGGAGTTGGAATCTTCGATTTGATGAGGAAGTCAAAGTGTTTGGCTTTCTTCAAAATGAAGATGAACCTTGTGTGTACAAAAGGTTAGTGGGAGCACGACCACATTCCTTATATTGTATGTGGATGATATACTATTGATGGGGAATGATATCTCAGCCTTAGAGAAGGTAAAGACTTGGCTTGGGAATACTTTCTCAATGAAGGACTTAGGAGAAGCATCCTACATTCTAGGTATTAAGATCTATAGAGATAGATCTAAAAGGCTTCTCAGACTAAGTCAAAGCACATACATTGAAAAAGTGCTGAAGCGGTTCAGCATGGAGAACTCAAAGAGAGGCAATATCCCCATGCTACATGGAGTCACTATCTCTAGAGCTCAATGTCCCCAATCTTATGAAAAGAGGGAGTGTATGAACGGGATCCCATATGCATCAGCCATCGAATCCATCATGTACGCTATGTTGTGCACACACCCAGATGTCTCGTATGCTCTCATCATGACGAGCAGGTACCAGTCAGATCTCAGGGATGCTCACTGGACAACCATAAAGAACATCCTCAAGTACTTGCACAGGATTAAGGATCAGTTCCTTGTATACGGTGACAAGGAAGAACTGGTAGTAAAGGGTTACACCTATGCAAGCTTCCAAACTGACAAAGATGATTACAGATCGCAATCAGGATTTGTATTTTGCCTAAACAATGGAGCTGTGAGCTGGAAGAGTTCCAAGCAAGAAACAGTTGTTGATTCTACTATAGAGGCCGAGAATATTGTTGCTTCACATGCAGTAAAGGAGGCTGTGTGGATCAGGAATTTCATATATGAACTTGGTATAGTTCCCAGTAGTTGTGATGCAATTGAGCTTTATTGTGACAATAATGGAGATATTACTCAAGCTAAGGAGCCCATATCACATCAGCGGTCCAAGCACATACTGTGATGCTTCCATCTCATATGAGAGATCGTACAGCGAGGAGATGTGAAGTTTTGCAAAGTACCAACTAAAGACAACATAGATGATCCACTGACTAAGGCCCTTTCTCAGCAGAAGCATGATGGTCATGCTAGGTCACAAGTATTGAGGTTCCTAGGTGACTGGCTCTAAGCGCAAGTGGAAGTTTGTTGGTATGTATGCCCATAGAGCAAGTCATGTGATGATTGTAATGTGATACTTTGTAAATGATTTGAATAATAATAAAGGCAATTTCCGATCTATATGTTTTAACAGCTTCTGAGATGATAGTGTAATATGATAGATGTCTAAAGAATTGTTTTACTCAATGATGTATGATTTTGGGTTGAGGACCTAAATGATGAGATCATACGGATGTTAAGAGTATACATTCTTGTTTAGTTCCTAGTCGGTTGTTATTATGGAAATAACCATAGACATCAATAGCACTAAAGACTAGATTGTGTGTTGGTTGATGACAGAATCTCATTAGTCATGATGTAGTGATATCAAACCAAGCACATAGGTACTTGTTAGAGAACATGTGTATCGGACAGACCCACTGTGAGAGTGACACATGGAACCATGATTTGGTAGTCACAGTCGTCTCTCACAATGATGGTGGTGAATGTGATTCTTCGACCTGAAATCACTACACTCAACACATGTCGTTGGGTACACATTGACATCATCAAATGCAATCCTGAAACATGGGTTGTTATAAAGGTGATGATTGGGTGGCTTTGACACATGGGGCTTTTGAGGGGTGAGTGATAGATATGGGTTTTGTACCTCCTAAGGGAGTTTGATGTTCATGGCCACTTGATGAGTAGGATTGAGAAAGGCATGTGCATGCATGTGTGAATCAATATGTGATATTGATGTCACACACATCTCACCCAGTCTACTTTGAGATCAAGGAAATGGATGAACGTTGGAAGGATGACTGTACCATGCCTTGAGTTCATTCAGGACATTAATGACAAAGGAATTATACATTCACTGTAACACCATTCATGGATTGTAGGATTGAAAGTTGTTCTCCAACTTTCTATTTCACTTGGGTAGCACTTATGTGTGACTAGGCACCGCTCTTTTCTTGTGAAGTCATAAGTGTTATGGACTTTCACTTGCACAGTCTGCACTCCCAACCGATCGGCTCAGGATAGGCTGAACCGACCGGTTCAAGGGTTGAACCGATCGGCTCAACTGGCCTGACTGAGTGAGTTGGGAAAGTCAGGTCGGCAAGATATTTCTCTTTGTTTCACTTGTCCAATTTGATTGGAACAAGGATTGGTATTTGGATCAATTCAAAACAAAAGTGGAAAAGTCAATCGGGAACTGACCAGGGCAGTGAATCGATCGGCCTGAACCGATCGGCTCATGTCCCCAACCGATCCGTTCATTCTTGAAACAATTGGTTCAGCTGGCGCAGTTGGTTGTTTTGTGAAAATCTCAAACCCTTCTACTCCTGCTTTAATCTCACATTGCCCAGGATAGAGAAGCTTGTCCCATGACCCTCCTATATATTGGGGTATTGGGGGCTTCTCAAAGTACAACGCAGAACACCAGTTGCTCTGCAAAGTTGTCATTCTCTCTGGTTGTGGTAACTGAGAGAGCCCGAGCAAGTGCTACCCGATAAGGGAGGCACATCAAGGGAAAGACGACTGCAGAAAGGCAACTAGTTGCAGGAGAGTGTGTTGGTGACTAGTACGCTGACATGAGGGTATGACTCCTTCTGATTCCTTGTGGGACAAGGATATCGAAGTTCCAGGTAGTCTGTGTGGACTACTACAAAGGCGGGAGACTTTTGCTGCTTGGAGGACAGCTGTCAATCCTGACAGTCTCGGTGAGACCAGGAGCTGCACAGACACCGTCTAAGACTAGAGGTGAAGACTGCGCAAGCTGTGAGGTAACATCGTCAAGCAAGCCTCAGGACAAAGTATGCCTCTACAAACCATCTTTCCTATTGTATAGACGTTGACGTGATTCCTTTATTCCGGGTTTGGGAGAAGAATTTTTTTGTTTCCATTGCCATCTATGTCTCCCCTAAAACCTAACATCATTACATGAGAATAGAGTTAGAAAATAATTTTATACTTTATACACTAGAATTGCCAAAATAAAATTGCATCTTAATAAAAAAACTAATTGCAAATTGTACTAAAATTATAATATCCTAAAATTGAAAATAATGACCAAAATATAAAAAATAAGAATGAAAATTGTAGAATGGTTAAGAAAGCCTTTGACTCCCAAGAAGTGGTAATTTCTAGTCTTTAGACTAACTGTCTTTGTGATCTCTATGGTTGAGTAGGTGTTTCATTGAGATGTAGCTCAACTCTCCTAGTAAATGCTTCATCTTCATAGTACCTTTTTACCCTATGGTCATTAATAGGGTATGCATATGACTTCTCACTAAATAGTTCGATCACACATGATGGATATATCTTGGTAACAAGGAAGGGACTTGACCACCTAGACCTCAATTTGCTAGGAAAAAGTCTAATTGAAGAATTGGAAAGGAGAACTTTGTCTCCCTTGTTGAAATCCTTTCTTTTTAGGTGTTCATCATGCCATACCTTAGTCCATTCCTTATAGATACATGCATTCTCATAGGCATGTAGCCACAATTCCTCTAGTTGTTGGAGTTGCAAGAATATTTTCTTCTTAGCTAGTTATGGGTCCATGTTGAAAAAAATGACTTCATAGAATGCATTGCGTTTCAGCACCACATGAAGGTGGCATGCCTTTCCATATATCATCCTATAGGGATTGCTCCCAATAGGTGTCTGATAAGAAGTATGGTACACCCATAAAGTGTCATCCAACTTCATTGACCAATCCTTTCTTGTGCTTTTGACAGTCTTTTTGAGAATTCTCTTGATCTGTCTATTAGAAACTTCAACTTGCCTAGAAGTATATGGGTGGTAAGGTGTAGCAGACCTATGCTTCACCCCATACTTTCTATGTAGGGCTCCAAACAACCTTTTTGTGAAATGGAATCCTCCATCACTAATGACGGTTCTTGAAACCCCATACCCCAGGAAGATAGTTTTCTTAAACAACTTCATCACGACGTTGGAATCACAACTGGGAATTGCAATATCTTCCACCCATTTGGATGTATATTCTAAAACAACCAAGATGTATTTGTTGCCGCATGATGAAGGAAAGTGGCCCATATAATCAATCCCACACACTTTGAATATTTCAACTTCAATCTAGTTAGAAAGTGTCATATCGTTCCTCCTTGATATACTTCCCATTCTCTGGCATCTATTGCAAAACTTCACATAGGCTTGAGCTTCCATAGAAAGAGTTGGCTAGTAAACTCCTAAATACAATATCTTGATGGTAGTATGATCACCACCTAAATGCCCACCATAAGGTGAAGCATGGCATTCATGTAGTACTTGGGGCATATCTCCTCAGGTATACACCTCATATAGAGATTGTCAGAACATTTGTTAAACAACAAGGGGTAATCCCATCAATAATGTTTGATATCCGAGAAGAGTTTCTTCATTTTGTTATAGGTGATGTCTTGAGGCAACTGTTGACATGCTAATAATTACATATGTTGGTGTACCAAAGTACAATAGGGTCTAAAACTTTAACTATCCTAAGTGATTCATCCGATTAGTTGTCATTTATAGCTAGGGAGTGATCCTCCCTCAAATGTATCCTTGACATGTGATCTTCCACCATTTTCTCCATCCCTTTCTTATCTATAGTCTCTTTATCAAGATCCCATAAAAGGAGATCCCATCTTACTAGCCTAGGTTTTGTGTTGTTGTTGCCATTAAGTACTTAATTACTCTAGGGTTAGTAAACTACAACAACTTTAGAACCATTTGGATAGTATTGAAATTCATCAAATTCATATACTATAGCTAGAATATTTTTCTTAGTGGTTACACAGTTAACTTGGGCCTTGTCTAGGGTCTTGTTTGCATAACATATGGCACAATGTTACTTGTCTTTCTTCAGACCTAAGACATCACCGACAACATAATCACTTGCTTCACACATTAGCTTGTATTGGAGATCTAGTCTAATGCTTGGATTGTTGGAGTAGTAGTAAGAGCATTCATTAACGTGTTGAATGATTTTAGAAAATTCTCCTTAAAATAGAAAATGAAATGTTTCACTATAAGGTTTGATAAAGGTTTAGATACCTTGAAAAAATCTATGGTAAACCACCCATAATAGCCATAGCATCCCAAGAAGCTTCACACTCCCTGAAAAACTTGGGAGGTGGCATTTTCATTATAGCCTCAACTTTGCTAAGTTCGACTTTGATTCCTTTCTCTAAGTCTGTGTGTCCCAGAACTATCCCCTTTTCCACCATAAAGTTGCACTTTCCTAGTTAAGGAAAAGATGCTTCTCTTTGCATTGTTTCAGAACAAAGTAAAGTCTCCTCAAATAGTTGTCAAATGATGTTCCATATATAGAAAAGGCTTCCATAAAAACTTCCATTATGTCCTATATAAAGTCAGAAAAGATCGATATCATGAACCTTTGAAAAAATGTAGGTGTGTTGCACAGGCAGAAAGTCATACACCTAATGGCATATGTGCCATAGAAATAGGTGAAGGTGGTTTTTTTCTTGGTCATCAAAATGAATGGGAACTTGATAAAAATCAGAGTAGCCATCCAGATAACAAAAATATCAGTGAAGGTGGGCTATATGCTTCAACAGTTGGTCGATGAAAGGAAGGCGGAAGTGATCGTTCTTTGTTGCTGCATTCAACTTACTATAATCAATAAACATCCTCCACCCCACAACTTTTCTAGTAGATTTTCATCTCCATTCTCTCCATTGACTAATTTAATGATGTCATTCTTTGCCACAACATATGAAAAATTCACACATGTACTATCAGAGAAGATTGCCTTTCATAACTATGCTAACCAAACAAGGAATAAGGCAACAAAAGTAAGTACTAACAAGGGAAGATAGAACTTGGATCTTTTTTATGTATTTTAATATATGGAAAAAACTCGGATTGGGTTTCACCATCTAAGAACTCTCATCAACATGGAATTCCCTTAGTATAGTTTACAAGAGATTATCATTTGTGTATATTTACTCCTCTCTCATAATTGGGTTAGATCTATATCATAGGCATGTCTCTCTCTCTTGAGAAGACAAACGTACAATTGAAGATAAAACCATATGACCATAAACTTTAGTATTCCAAAATTCTCATGGATTCAAACTATTTCATAAATCTAGATATAGACTAATACTAATCTTTTAAGGCATTAGAAATCACACAATACAAGATGGTAGCTAATCATGAAAGTAAAGGATTAAAGAGAAAGATCTTAGAGATAAACATTGTTGATAATATACAATCAGTGATCATGAATACTTATATTTTGGGAGATCTTTAATGGATACTCCCAACTCAAGAAAATGGTGTAGCCTCTCATGGTCATGAGAGACAATACAATTTACACATGAGCGAGTCCATATCGATATGCATGGATTGAAGGGAGTGAACAAATGGAGGAAGAAGGAAGAAGATACAATAGATAGTAAACACAAGGGTATTGGTGGTCAATGGTGACCTCCTTCTTCACTATGGGGGGACGGTGATGAAGACAATAGCTCCAACCATCCTTCTTCTCCTAAAGAAGATCATCAGATTTGAAGGAAGCAAAGAGTGATAATTGGAGACATTACACTCTGACCCTTGGTCACTAAAGGTCGATGGTGAGTGTGGAGTTGTGCAACACTTCGTGGAGTCACCCAAAAAGTTCTCTTAATGGAGGATGTGTACTTTTATTTATAGTTGATCTCTATTTACCCGAGACACCTAAGTGCGGGGCACTTTACTTTCACCTCAAGTCTCAAAGCATATTCCTTGAGGAATGCACTTAACTAATCATGATGGTTGGTATTCATCATGGAAACATCATCGGGATGTTAGCCTCATAGTGTCGATCAATGGAATTTTACTCGTTGTTGGGATCAATAGGTATAGCATCAACTTCAAATATCATAGGACCACTACTATCCTACCCATTTGTCAGGTTGTCCTTTGTTGGGATGTTGCTAGTCTGCCCAACCATCATTTGACAGGTTTGATGAATGTGCGTCACTATTAATCAGTCACTATTTGAGCATTAACTTTAAATCTAAAGGTAGGATCTCCAACAGTGTAGGGTCAATGGACATCCTGGCTATCATTTCCGATCATTTATGAGTACTTGAAGGGGAATCAGTTGATGGGTGACCGATGGCTCTCCTATGCCACCGCTCCTCGATGCTACCTCAGGCTATCAAATGGGCTATTGGGCTATTCCCAACGGTAATACTAGGTTTTATCCATTTACCTACAAAAAGATGGAAAATATAAACAAGGGGGAAAGTAGTCCTAAAATTGGGTTTCATTAATATAAGACCAAAATTTAAGAGAAATGAGGATAAAATAGGCATGGAACATTCACAAAATCAGATGTTATCTCACATCCTAAGTTAAAAATTAATGACATGATTAGGGATGTTAACTCGTCCTCTCACAAATATAGATGATGAACAAGTTTTATGCCTAAGTGAGAAAGAAACCTCCAAGTGAAAATGTAATCACCATTTGATAATATCATGCAATGGATGAGAATGTGGAAATACCCTTGGAATAATTTGGGTTCCAACCTCATAAACATAGATAATTTGCACCTTAATGAACATTATTAATGCTAACCTACCTATAACCTATCCAAGAAAGGTTTATAGCCCTAGCACACGAGGCTTACTAAGTTATCATTCACATAAACCTGATTGGGTTTAATTTTGAGGATATAATTCCTATTGAGGTGACCATCCTAATTTTTTTTGAATTTTGGATAAAATTCAAGAATATGTTGTTAAGATATAAGAGAAAATGAAGATAATAATAGAAATTTGGTTGTTGAGTTGAAACCAAATACATATGGTAGGTCTTAAATTCAAATAAATAAATTGATATATTGAGCACATTACCAACATAAGGCTTCAATTACAATAATATGTTGAGAAAAGCCTTAAATTCATAAGTAAGAAAATAATTAAGCCCATGGACCCTTTTGAAGGTCCAAGGTATGAATCTCGGGATTTAGATCATACCTTGGGCCTTAGGATCCAATTCAAGCCCAATTATACTATATGAGTGGAAAATAGGTGCATTGGGATATATGCTAAAGAAAATTTGAAATTTAAACATAAATAAGATACCAATAATATTTTGAGTTGATTGGTAAACTAATTATGGGATATTGACCAAGATTTCATAATATCTTTAAGTATTTTGATCTAAAACTCTTTGCTTAGCTTATAAAATTTCCATATTAGATTGACTTAACCTTATATAATACTTTTTCCAATGAAAGATGATGGATAAATAAAGATAAATCCAAGAGTTGAATGAATAATATGAGTATTTGTGACCTAGGTGACTAAATCAATTACATACTTATCATGCAAGATATAAATACTTATTTTTCCCCTTTTAACACTAAACTTGGTCAATATGAGATAAACCTATTTGGGAGACATCCCTTAAGTTTGATAGTAACTTAATTCTCCTAGAGATTTACACAATTCTAAAAGTCTAAATAATGTTTGGAAATATTGGATAAATGAATGACACATCTAAGTCCAATTTGGCTTGGACTAGGGACATGTCACCCACTGTGGTTGGTGACCATGGCCATCAATCTAAGATTGAATGACCCTTGACTTGTCATCAACCTCACGCTTGAAACCCGCAAAGGATGAACATTCAACACAGAATCCCTAACCCCTTCTCTCTCCACATGTAACTTTTTCCCTTGAAAGTTGTACCAACAACTCTTGGAGATTGAGATTATCATAACCAACCTTAGCTGTAATTATTATCTTACATGATTAGATAATTCCCAAAGTCCATTATTATCTAGGAACTAGAGTAGAGCGTTGATGGTTTTCTCCCAAGACCATTTCTTATATAAGGGGGCCAAAAATCTCTACTAGGACCTAAAGTACCCTACCGCATTCGTAATTGATCGTAAAACACCTCTAGACTATCCTATGAGCTCCACTGTTCTCTACAAAAACCTCATCACCATACCCTTGACTCAAAGTAGTGTCAACCAATTCCTATTGCTTGAAGTTTTGTGGGGAAGTCATGAAGCTATCATCAAAAGGGAGCAAGGAAGCCCTGCGACTAGTCTTTGGTCATTGAGATCTACTATGCATAGGATCTCACCAGGGGTCCAACGTTAAGCTAGTAAAAGGTTTCACAATGTTGGGAGAAGCTCCCGACAACTCAAGGAGACCTTCATTGACTCTTTTTGAATGGTGAATTGGGTTAAGACTCCCTCTCCATTTTCTAGTTACCTTCTTAGGACTTTGATCTCTAAAACATGAATCTGACCGACAATGAGAGTCAAGAATCATTTTGGGTTTGTGAATCATTTCCAAAGGCAATAGAGCTGCAAGCCAACTCCCTAGTTGATTCATGGAGCTATTGGCCATGTAACCCATGGCGGGGTTGTAGGGAGGAAGAATCCCTATGGGGGTTTGCCACTCCACCCTTAGTCTATGATATATTCATGTCATATCATAGTGCATGGGCATAAATGTCTTTTGCCCCAAAACAAAGCCCATCTTGCATGTAGCTCTGAGCTGATGGGGTGTCGACCCATTGGCCAGATCCGTTCTTGTGTGTCTAGTATACATAATGTTGAAATTGTTGGCATAACATAATATGATTGGTCTCATTATATTAATCTTGTTTCAATTCTAGGATATAATCTATAGATTGGAATATAATGATAGTATATACCAAATGGTCAAAAGACTGTGTGTATTATGAATAAAATATAATCATATCATGATTCTAAAATTTGTTCAAAAAGTACACTTAATTAATGGATATAAGGTACTCATTACATGTAAAATGTATTTGGTGGATAACATGTTAAGTACAAAAGTTATGTTTTTTTATAATGAAAATTGATGATAGGAATAATTATGAGATCACAATATTATGATTATGATGATGATGTATATTAGGCATTCTAAGTCATAGGTCCATGTACATGTGAATTAGGGTTTTAAGACTAACCGCAATATCAACTATAGAGGTAAACCCTAGATTAGACAATGTTAGTATCATCTGGCTACATGGCGACACACTAGTGTTAATTTTACTTTTAGGTCATGTTGATTTGTGGGTGTACTCTATGATTGCTTGGATTGCTTACATTCTTGAAGTACTTGAAGTATATACCACATTATGTCTTCCCAGAGGTATGTTATTATGAAATCCCTCATATATCTACTAACAAATATTTTTGGGATGATTTTTTAAGTATTGAATTGCATTATAAACTACTTAGAAGCTTATTTAGTTCCCATTTATTATGATTCCATTATGTGTATAATATAAAGTAACCTATGTTATTCTAAACCTAGGGTCAGACTTACTAAGGGGTAGTTCACCTAATTCCAACAATGATTAGGAAAGGTAATTACACTCAAGGTGGAATGACAAACATGGGTTAGTTTATCAGATGAAAATAGAAGTTCATACATGTATATATGTACATGCACACTTTTGTATTTACCCACCTACACGATATAGCTATATATTGATCATCATATTTTTTTTCTGGAATTTTAGGGTTTTGGCTTATGTGGAGATATGGTGACTTGATGTTTAAAATGAATACATTAAAGATATTAATGATAATGTCCCAAGGAGGATTATATAAATAGTAATATATATCTCCAGACAGTAATCTCTCTTTATGTAGTTATTTTTTACTTAGAGTGTTAATGTAAACTCCTTAAAGGAGGAATATCTCATTATTCGTATCATTCCAACTTACGAAATGATTTTTTGATATTATTAATTAGTTTTTAAGTCTGGATTCTAGAAAAATGAGGTTATGATAGCTATCCCTATGATTTGTGTTCTACGAATGGTATCTGGGGGAGGTGATCCCAATAGTTTCTCCTCTCTTCATCCATCATTCTCTTCTCCTACTCATCCTCCTCCTCCTCTTTCTTTGTCTTCCCCCTCTCCTCCTTTCCCTTGATCTATTTATTTCCCTTCCCCTTGTGCATCTCCTTGTGTTCCTTTCCCCTCACATATATAAACCCTTGTGGCCCTATCTGCTCTCACCTAGCGCCCTACAATAGTAAGAAGTTGTCGCTACCTCCTGCCATGACCATCCCCAACTCCAACTGCATCTTCATCAACTTTGATTGTGTTGCAATCACCACCAACTACTTCCACACACCTTTCCTCCTCCATCACCACCACTGGCTGGAAAATGGTAACCATTTGCAATCACCTAGCCTCCTCATAAGAACTCAATGATCTAAAATAAGCATAGACACCCTCCATCATGACTAGGATTCAACCCCACCTACCTCCTTGATCAGACCTTTCAACAAAAGCACGAAGGAATAAGTGGATAGTTCAAGTTTATTCACATTTTGGTATTAGTAATCCTATTAAACTAATATGTTTGTCTTATTGCATTATGTGACCTTTATTATACACTTTATGAACCCAAACCTATGCATTAGGTCACAAGAGAGAACTAGATCACCTGGGTGTGTACTTGTTCCAAGACACTCAAACACCTAAGTTCGATAATGAACTATTTTTTTACCATCTATTACATGTTAGGTTCAACTGAATATATCTTAGGTTGAGCTCTGGTAATGATTAATTACACATCATCAACATCTTCTAGGCCCCGAGTTAGGTTCTAGAGGTCAACATTACTCTTCACTTATGTGTCTAGACATCTAAGACGTGTTCAAGTCGTATGTATCATGAGATATGGTTTGCACCTAAGTCACTGCATCATATGTTCATTCTAGATCAACCAATGTTTACATAGGAATATGAGGGCCATATAAGATTAACTACTACACATTACACACACTTACTTTGCCTGTAGAATTATGGTTTCACTATTCAATATATTACATTCTTGATATGTTGCAACATAGCTTCAACACTAGGGCTGGCAAAACAAGACCCAACTTGATTCTGAAATTTTAAGTGGGTTAGAGTCTAAAATTTTTCGACCCAATCCAAAATTGACCTGAACCCAAAGAAACGTAAATTAATTTAGGGCCATGTCTAGGTTTGGACTTTTGACCCGAATTGACTCGATTCTCCCAAAATTCACAATCATATATCCAAACAAATTACAAATACTAAATTTAAGACACCCAATGGCCAATTTAATTACTAATCCAACATGAATGGAGTTTATTTTTGCAATTCCATATAGTTTTCTATTGGTTTGTATGATTTATTTTTCTAATTGTTTCATGAATTGGTGTTTGAAACTCTCAAACAGACTAAAATTAGCCTTATATGTATTTCTCTATCACATTGTAAGTTCGTTTACATTGAACTTTGTTGTTTACACTTTGTAATTGTCAATGATTAGACAAATCATAACATATTTTCTAAATTTTTCTCTTGGTATTTGGATTTATGGCTCAGGCCGATGAACCCAAGATATTTACGGGTCGTGTTAGGGTCAAGGGTTACAACTCAAGAATTTATCTTTTGCAAGTTTAGGGTCTAGACAAAAAGCTAGTGTTGACTCGAAATGACCCAAAATGAAACCCAGTGGACCTGAACCTGATTTCCACCCATACTTCACACCATCACAAAGATCTTAACATACTGACATTCAAGATCTTTACCCCAAATGCAGATTCATGGTCAAATGTTTGCAATAGTAGAGGTAATGAGTATATATTAATAATTTTCCAACTACGATAAATTTGAAGTTTGTGTTCAAAAGTTCAGTGTACTTGATACCAATAGAAATGAAGATCTACATAGGAATCCAAGGTGTTTTTGCATAACAAGCTTCGTGCATATCATAATTTCTTTCCACCATTTTGGAGATAAAGCAAAATAGATACAATATATGTTTTATAGCTAAAAACTTAAAAATGATAACAAAACCATTATGCCACATTTTTTTGACAAGATGTCCTGTATATCACCCTATGAAAACGATTCACACACTAGCACATTTTTCACAAAATTCACCCGCCAATTAACTTGGCAGTTTAATAAAAAAAGTTCATTTTATTTTGTAAATCAAATAGAATTAAAACCCCCTTTTGATGTGGAAGTTTCCTATCTCCATATTCTTTATATGGTAAACAACTATTACCTACATCAGACTAAAAGAAGCCAAAACCAAATACACCACTTCAAGTAGAAAATTTCATTTCTTTTATATCAAGAAAATAAAATGTTATTAAAGCCGCAAACTCAAGTGACAATTTCAAGTTGTGACTGTGAAAACCGTCAATTGAAGTGGCAATTTCTAAAACAGGTCCTATTGCTAGAATCATTTTCCTGGGAAATACTTTATCAAAATGGATTTCTCCCCTTCATAAATTTATCCTAATTTCAAAATAAAACTGTGACAACAACCGATTATTCCTACGTGGCTTAGGTCTAGACTATACCATCCTAATAGTTCACCACAAACGAATCTATGTGACGTGGTATGATGGTAGTGGTTACAATGGAGAAATAGGTCGTGAGGGGGGAGAGAGAGAGAGTATAGCAATACAAGTTAGATAGTAAGAAAAGAATGAGTTTGTTGAGTATATCAAGGAGAGAATAGAAAGAGAAAAATGAAAAAGATAAAATAAGGTATATCTTAACGACGCAAGTGATAAGGATTTACGTTGAGGAGGTTGTTTATTGCTTACCTTGGACTAAACGCGCACCGGCCCTCCGTCCCCCTCGTCCCCTCCCTTGCAAGATACCGCTGAGAGATGAGGCCGACGGAAGAGCCAAATGCTATAGCGCGGCGATTTCCGACTGGTGTATGCTTCGTCAGGAGAATATCTAACGTTGTCCATCAACAGGTTTTTATTTATCAACATGGGATTTGATTAGAAAGATGTAGTTCTGGGAAGTGAGTGCTCTAAGAAAATGAGCTTTACATGCAGGTTGGCATTGGACGGCCGGGTTTGCTGAAGCATGTTCCTGTTTTGCTACTTGCTTTGGCATCCGTCGTCCTTCTCGCTACTCCTTGCCAGTCCTTTGGCAGATTCCATCGGCCGCCGCGTTGCAAGGTCGCGGACTCAGAGCCTAAGCCGTTTCTGAAAATCCATTTGCACATGAAGTCACCGCCAAAGTTGGCGGACGAGGAGACCGTCACCGTGGTTGTGGACGGCCTACCAACTCCTACCAAGTATGATTGGATGGGAATGATGATGGTAGGAGCCAAGTAAGCATACACACACCATTGTATATATGAATTTAATTTAACCTAATTTCTTACTACCCCTGAAAACTAAGTATCTCAGTTTTTTGTAGTCTCTCTGTCTGTCCACTGTATCGGGCTGTGTACGAAGAGACAGGTGACCAGAGCGATTTACCTCTGCTATGCACTTACCCTATCAAGGCAAGTATAGATGATTATACACCTCTTGGCACTATTTTTACGATAGTTTGTAGCACACCTATCTAAAGTAGGTTGGTAGTTTGCACGCAATGTAATAATACTTATCAAATTTTAATTTATTAATGGATCGGTTTTAATACAACTCACGCAACTTGCAGACGCACTTCCTTAGCGACGACCCTGACTACATGACATGCAAGAACTCGCGTTGCATCCTGAGGGATGATGAGTACGGTGACTGCCTGGATGTGGTTTGCAAGGCCAACCTCACCTTCCACGTCGTGAACATTCGAACTGACATCCAGTTTGTTCTCTTTACCTACGGCTTTGACAACCCTTGCGTGATCACTCAGACCGAGGTGATCTCCTTCAAGAATCAGTTGAAACCCCTATACCCCCATCTCTCCACCAATGACTCCTCAGCAACTACGGTACTACTATACATATATACGTTGATCGACAATTCATAGATGATTTCATATACTTGATCTTCACACACAGATACATAGTACATATGTAGGAGTTACGTCTTCAACTTATTGATATACATATATATATATATATATATATATATATATATATATATATATATATATATATATATATATATATATATATATATATATATATATACATACAGATGAGACTTACATGGATCTCCAATACCACTAGCACCGAATACATCAAATACGGTGCCGGCAAGTACACCACTGACGTTCCCGACGATGGACTTGAATGGTGGGATATGGTCAGTATGTGCGGTGGCATCTCTCTTAACTACGGCTTCCATGAACCTGGACTTGTCCATACGGCGCTGATGACTGGATTACAACCTTCTCATACGTACACATATTCCATGGGGAGGTAATGTCTAGGACCTATTTCTAAGGTTCAGTTTGTTGTTACAATTGTAGTGTAAGTTATATTCTATTTTTTTATTCTGCTCAAGACCAACCTGTCTACAAAGTTCTACAAAGAGTAGAAGGCGACCTATCAAATTTTAAAGGTCAAAAAACCGGAAAGGTATTTTAGACAATTTCAAAGTATATTTAGTCATTTTTTTGAAAACATTATCCAAAATTTCACATCTTAGAGACAATGTACCATGCGGGAGCAATGCATCGCCGATCAAGATGTATTGGCCCATTAGTCCATTTCAAAGTCTATTTTGTCATATTTTTGAAAATATTACCCAAGATTTGACATCTTAGAGACAGTATACCTTGTGGAAGCAATGCATCGCCGATCGAGATGCATTGGCTCATTAGTCCATTTCAAAGTCTATGCCAATGTACCATGCGGGAGCAATGCATCTCGAACGTCGATGCTCTCAGAGAGGACAATGCCTCTCCAGAGGGAACACACTGGTCTCTAGTGTGTAAAATAATACTAGAAATATAAAAAAGTGTTAATATCAAATGGATACATAGAAAATGTGTAACACCTAAAATATATACACATACAACCAACATGTAAAAGCATAATAATATTATCTAAATGAAATGGAGTATATATACATAATAATTTTATTATACACACAAAAATGATGTATTATACATCAGAAAAAATAAAATATATTCAAATGAACACTTTCTAATGATAATACAATTATTGTATTATATGGCTTCATTTTATTTATTTATTTATTATTTCTTTTCACATTATATAATTATGTTATAGTTATGTGTTGTATTATTTTACTATCATCACTAATATTTTAATTTAGATATTAATCTTTGTATGTATATATTTAATAATTACGATCTATTTGTTTTTTGTGTTGCAAATATTAATTTTACATAATATTTTTACATGAGTATATACTTTAAGAAAATTGGATACATGGCAGTGCATAATTTTTCAATGTCTAGTGAAAGTATTATGTACCATATAGTTTCACTCTATTTATTCATTATTGTTGTCCTCTATACAATATATTCACATTGATTATATGCATAACTTATTTTCCATTTAAGTAATGTACATTTTCATTTGTTGATTTAAACTCTAAGTTATAATTTTGTATTATATCTAACAAATTTACACATTAATAATTTATTATGAATAATGTTAATTAATGAACTATTATATTTTAAAATTATTTTTCTAATTTTATGAATTACAATAAATACCTATACCTACAAATATATATTTCAAGATAATTAGGTTGATTAAGAAACTAAATAATATAATATAATATAAAAATACTTACATGGTATCATAACAAAAAATCAAGCCCTCTCTAAGAGAAATGAATCCCCATCCAGGACACATGGGTCTCTTTTGGTACCAATGTGTCTAGGTCAGGGATGCATTGCTTTCATAGAGAGCAATGTGTCTTCAGTGAGTAGGCATTAGTTCCAAAATGTGTCATTTTAGACAACATTTTAAGTAATAAGACAAAATGATTATGAAAATTGTAGAAAATGCCATTACATTCTTTTGTCCAAATTTTGAAATATTTGAATTTTAGATTTTACTACAATTTTTCATAGTACAACCTTAATTTGTGTGCCATGAGATAGGGTGGATCTATTATGAATTCCAAAGAAAAGAGGGTCTCCCTTAATGTATGGGATGGGACCTGGTCAGATTCATCTTCTCTGGAGAATCCAAAATCGGACGTACCGAGCGGACATGAAATGTGTAAGGCTTATAAACCATCTTAAAAAAAGTTACCTTTTATTTATTTATAAATTCCAAATTGCAACTACAATAAGATTCATAAGTTAGGGCAAATAGTTTTTTCCCACCCCACCCTTAATATTTCAGACCCCATAAACCCCTTCATTCACACTTTCCATCACCCAATATGAAAAAATACCACAATATGTTGTTTTATATGCTTTTGCATCATGCTTTTAATACTTATGTGCATATGGTATAACACAACATTAATTGAATAAGTAGTCAACTAACATTAGTAATTGTGGTAAGATAATTATATTAGTAGTAAATACTTGTAGAAAACAAACAACTTTTGGCTAACCATTTAAATCTAATAGTGGTTCTCAATTGGATTTTTTGATGAAAAGGCATAAGCATAATACATGAATATAATCCACTACATTTGGAGAGAAGAGAGAGAGAGAGAGAGAGAGAGAGAGAGAGGTGACAGTATGATGAAGAGGGTAGGGCACATGCAAAACCTTAGAGGAAAAGGAAGGAGGAGTGAATTGGAAACCTCATCGACACCTCCATCTTGTTAGGTAAAGGGCATAGGAACAACACAAACCCAGAATGCTTCCATGTAATCCACCATTGAAGTACATATTTTACCCTAATTGAAGAGAAGATTGGGGATAATAACTTAGAGTCTTCACCTCTACTCCCTCTATGTCTACCATCGTTGAAGTAGTCTTAGAGGTATGTCTAGATAGCTCATCATGAGAAGATAATTGACTATGGATAGAAGTAGCATATGTGACTTGGAGTTAAAATTTCTTGGATCTCAAGCCAGAAATGACACCCTTCCTAATTGGAATGACCACCTATCAAATTTGATTCACTTGTGGGAAGTAATTTTGTGGTCAACTAACAGGCTGAATTTCAAGTCAACATCATCCTAGTGAAAAATTTGAGAAACTTGTAGAGAAAAGATAGGTATTCTTCAATAAAGTACAAATTGCTAAAGAAAGTGATTGAGTTCTTAATACAACTCTATCAAGGATGGATGGATTCCTAGTTATCACATAGAGGTAGATGTTGAAATCTCAACTTTCTTCTCTTTTCTTCTTCTCTACAGTACCAAATGGATGATTGTGATGACTTGAGGGGTTCCTTGGACCATGGATCGACAACCACAATAGGAAGATAACTAGACTATGGTGGCCTAGGTAAATGCGTCAAACATATTTTTTCGAGGTAAAATTTTCACCATTACCAAATTTTCCTCTAGTTGAGATCAATGGAAAGCTTATCATTATGTAGCTTTAATACAATGGCACGCCTTACTTACACACAAAATTTGAAGCCTTCAATATCAGTTGTCTTAGTATAAAAAGTTGTTGTGCAGATCATATACCATTGATCTATAACTCTAGCTATAAAGTTAACAAATGGTGTTCACAAAGGAAGCGAAACCCCAAAGTAAGCCTACCAATCTCCATGTTGTGATTGTCACAATCAACGGATTCTCAGCTCCATTTTTATAGGCTCCTCTATTTTAGGTTGTAGTGGAAGATCATGCTGACACTACTTAACACTAATGAGATCTCCCCTTCATCTTGTTAGGATTTAGGAGTGTTTCATTTTGTTAGAATGTCATAGTACTTCATTTATTATTTATATCAACCCTTTGGTCTTTGGCTTATATCACTTGTGTCATGTTTCTCTTCTTTGGACCCTTCATATTTGAAAAGTGTTCCTTCTTGTTTATTTTGAACTCCCTATTCTTGTTCCCTTGTGTTGGTAGACTATCCTAGTTATAGGTTTGGTCTGCTAGTGTGCATGCCTCTATTTGTTGTTCTTGAATTGTCATGTAACTATGAGTAACTTCACTAATGTTTGTAATTTTGAATCCTTTGATTTAGTGTGCACTGAGTATGCGTCCAAATTTGGTTATTTATAGAGTCCCACATTTGCTTCACCAAAATAAGTATGAATATAATAAGATTATTATAAAATTGAAATATAAATATATATAATTTAAATAAATATGTCTTATATTACTATTTGAGGAGCTATAAATAATTATTAACTCTGGAGTACTCAAACAACGTTCAAAATTTGAGTCTACATTGGATAACGATTTGGATGCTTGAGCCCCTATTAAGAAAATTTAAACATATTCTTTCATGAAGATATATACTAGATTTTAAAATCTAATTTTGATCTTATTGTAAGATGCGACAAATTTGGCTTCAATTTTGAGTTTAATATTACATTATAAATTTATATACATGTTGGTTCTAGGCTCTTTTTTACAAAATGCTTGTTTGACCCAAAATTGATTTTTATACACCCTCATCCTAAACAATGCATTTATATCTTAAATTCATGCTAGAACCATCACACCTTTACAAGATATACAATGACCACACCCATATTTTCAAATATCATATGTTACAAAATTGATAAATTGACCAACTATTGATATTTTAATTACTAATTATCATAATTTGTAATATAAAAAATAAAACTATTGAAAGTACTAAGCATGATAACCATATTCAAAACAAAAAAGAAATAGGACTCATCTTTTTGTCTATTGGTTGGTGAAGGAAAGTATGAAGTGTGGGGATTTCCTTTAATGTCGTAAAAGAGTGTGGGGTTTAGGAGTTTTGATGTTGATCATGGGAGTTATGATGGAAAAAATAATACCAATTTAGGGCTATCAAAGCTCGATCAACCACATGAATGGACTTGTCCAGATGTTGAAGAAACCAATTCTATACATTACTTTTGTCAATTTTAATCCATATTAGGCTTGAAAATTGTGTCTTAATTGAAACTCTATTGGTTTTGAGTTTGGATCTTACTGATCAAATCTAGGTTGCCAAATTTTAATTATCTGTTTCAAACATGGAGTGCAAATTAATATTATAAGAATATGTTACACAGACATTATATATATATATATATAATCTTACAAATATCCTACTCACTCTAATGGATGTGTGTTTTGCACACACTTATATATATATAAATATATATATATATATATATATATAAATATATATATATATATACACACACACATGCACATATACATATATCTTACAAATATCCTACTCACTCTAATGGATGTGTGTTTTGCACACACTTTATATATATATATATATATATATATATATATATATATCTGTGTGTATATATATATGTATATATATGTATATATATATATGTATATATATGTATATATATATATATATAGGGCAACGATCCAGTGAGAAACATATCTGGTGAGAGCATGAGAGGCATTTGAATAACTCTCCACATAGATCAATTTTTCATGATCCAACTGTACGATTACAAGTATACCTTAATATCTACCTTGCTATAAAATTTTATCACCATCCAATTTCGAGATCATTCACAACAACCAAATATTTTTCGACGCTCTATATTGAATTTCAGGTTGACCGTTGGATGTAAAAAGTGTAGATTGTACATATGGACATGTAAACAATGTCTGATTGCAATGATTTTTTGTGAGAAGGTAAATGAAATGATGCTTTTTCCATCTATATGGTTGGATTTTAAAAAATAGTTATGAAAATGTAGTTATTCAAATGCCTCTCATGCTCTCACCGTAGGATGTTTCTCACTAGATCTTTACCCTATATATATATATATATATATATATATATAATATGTGTGTATAAGAAAAATATGTTCGATACCTCCAATAATATATATAAGCATGTTGAAACACACATTCACACACACACATATATATATATATATATATGAATATATGTACATATATATAAATACATACATATATGTACATTTATATGTGTGTAAATGTATATATGTACATACATACATATATATGAGAGATTTATCCCCCTCCCATGCCAGTGGAGGAGGTCGAATGCCCAGGAGTGTGGTAAATCAAGGCAGCAACTAGGATTCAAACTTGAGTCTCTTTGTAAGAGAACACTATGCTTGACCACTTGAGCCATTCCTTGTTGGAAATTTTGTAAATATTGACTCAATATCATTGTTTGTCCCATTTGTGCAATTCGACTACGCGGAGCAAGGGAGGACCGATCTTCATCGTATCCCCATCCATCTGTAAGGTCCTAAGCCCTCAGATCCATAGCAGCGATGTTTCTTCCCAGTGCCACTGCCATCATGAATCGTGATCTCCACTGTTCCTTTTATTCCTAGAGTCACCGATTCTAAGAGTCATTGTGACACCCTTTTCCACACAAAGCGAGATTACTCAAAACTTAGACCACGATTAACCATTAACAATGGATTATTGAAAATTGTAGGAAATTAAAACTAATTTGCAGCCAGCACCATAAGTTGAGATTTATTATACAAGAGTCAATAATTTGCATTTCATAACATATATTCAAGGTGCTACATCATTGTCTTCCAATCAACTTATTACATAAGATAACAAACTACTCCACATGTATGTACATACCACCAAAGGAACACAAGTCAAAAACCACATCGAGAATACCCCCAAGGACCTGAGTGTATAGGGATGACACATAAGACTCTATTACTAGACATTATCTGTATACCATGATTCACCAGGTGTAGTTTTTTTTTTGTATCATATCCTTTTCTATCCAATCTTCAGTTTGGCATGCACGCCCACCTAAAAGATATATAACTAATAGGGTAAGACAAAAGTCCCAACAAGAGATATAACTCTCTGCCAACTCTATTATTATCATAGATAACTAAGCAAAAAGGAATATTATTATAAGATGAGTACATTCAACAAATTCTCTTAAGTAGGGAAACTATCACTTGTTTAAGTAATTTAGGCATCTATACTACACAGTAGATTATCTTTATGGTTGAAAAGGAATACAAAGAACATGTATAACTATTACAAACTAAATAGTATAAAAGCAAAGTAAGGTCTCATCTAATGATCTCGTATTTGATCCTATACATGTACACTACACGGTTGATGTGTTTTATTATGCCCTAAAGATTTGAGTCATATTACCCAAATCCAACGGATCACTGTGAAGTTGAAATCAGTGCCACACAAGGTCAATAGAAGAGCCAAAATCAACGACCTCTCCACACCTCGTGGTCAATACACGAGAACACCACAAAGACATATCAGTCAACTGCAAAAGTGACATACAATCACATCAAAGGGGTTGGCTCATGCATGGACACCCATATAACATCTAGCCCACCTTGGTACAGGTAACAACTCTAGGAGAACAAGCTCACACATGGCCGTTCTAATAAGAAGGAGTGGCTCACGCATGGCCATCCATATCACAACGAGATCAGCTCACACATGTCTGTCTCACACAATCTGAAATTAAGGATGCAAGGGGATACTCGACTTGCACCCTGCATATTAAAAAACATGTGCTCTGAGTTAAACTCATTTCATCATCCAGCAAATGCTGACACTGAATGGATCTATAGCACATGGCAAGTTACATGATTAGATTCTACTTGATTAATTAGACCAATTATAGTGTCTTTTAACATCAATCAAGTTGAACACATAAAGCCATAGCAAACTCTATAATAAGGGCATAACACACTTTCAACTGATGTAAACATATAGGGTGTGAGCTTGTATCATTGTCATTTACAATACCATCACCACTATTACACAGCCTCTCAAGGCTATCACCAATGTCACATCCCTATGGGATATCAATTCCTCATCCCAATACCATAGGATATCATCTCAACTAGGCACTAAGCCCTTACCAGGTTCAAAGACCCATCACATCACACTTGTGATTCATGGTTATCTCATCATACTTCATTGGTCATATAAGCATTATTTATGCCACATCACATGTACTTGCCATAGAAATCATTATCTATCACATTCAGAGAGAGAATATGTTAAAACACATTAAACACCTTTAAATAAAGAAAACAATGCATAATAAGTTCTCTAATTTAGGATTAGACTTCATGTTTATTCCACATAAGGTTCTCAAGCATCATTCTATCTCAAATCTCTGACCTTCACTACCTCCCATAAGTTGAAGTGTATGAGGTTTAGAATTAGACAATATAACCAAGTATGCTTATAGCCAATGCTTTATAATATTTAACCATCTTCATAGTATTCACTAATAATAACACCTAATCAATTCACAAGGTTAAAGTCATGCAATTTAAGAGAGAGAGAGAGAGTGCAATATCATGCTTTCTATTCATACACACTCAATAATAAGGCATGTCCTTAGAATCAGGGCCAAAGCTTTTCACATATAGATGATTAGGGTTTTACATCATGGTTATTATTACCAAACCCTAAACACACCATTTCCACTTTCTTGGAAATGATTTAAGTTTGAACAACATTAGTTAGATATGAATAGATCATTGGGCCATCAATACTAGGTATCACCATTTCATAAACGCATATGTGTATCATCTCATTAAGTTATGTGTGAGTTACAACAATACATTATGTAAACACATTGACCACGTACCAACATAATGTCTCATCATTAAGTGATCCGTATGTTATTACCCTTCACAAGTTATCAACCACGTTTTCATACTAATGTCAAACCTTAGATTATATAACTAGAGGATTTTACTTCAAACTATACACAAGGCATTTATTAGATTATTAAACTTGTTCATATGATTTCTACACAAAAACTACCGCCCCTTGATTCCAACAAGGCTCTTCACCACTAAACATGTACTCATATTATTGTCTCATTACCCTATCTCACAAGTTATGATCATGTAGAAAAAGAATATAGGAGACACTTGTCATAGATTAGAATCTTTCACTAAGGTGAGCACATAAGTCTTAACATCTTATGATTAAGATTAATGTATGGTCACGTTACCACTAAACCCTACTTCTATAACCTCCCACCTTATTGGAGAGTTTTTATGGCTAAGCATCATAATTAAGGATTGACTATTTATAGTCATGACATCTTAGATAGATCACCACACTATGTATTGACTACATCCATACACAAGAGCATAGGTGTAACGACCCTTCATTACACATGCATCAACTAATCAATTGCATGGCATCTCAGTCTATCCCCTAGCCCTAGATGTCGATTGCACCTTCAACTTAGGGTACCTTTTTCACACTCATTATGTGATACCAGTTTATCTCATCAAAGTGTGTCTCAATTTATAACCTCTTGGGTCAGCCCAGAGGGATCCCAGTTTCATCACCATCATGTGTCAGGCTGACCACACCATGGTGTTTCGGGAAAGCTCATCTAAGGGTGTTGGGTTAGCTCATCTTGGGTGTATCAGTTTAACATCAGCACAAACATGTCGGGTTGATGCTTGACATTAGGTGTCGACTTGTCACCACCATAACATGTTGACTTCTTCCAAGCAAGGTACAAGGGGTTAACCTCCTCAAGGTGTGTCAGTTTAGCCCTGATTGAAAGGGTCAGGTTAGACACATGTATCGGCCATGCCATCCTATAGTGTGTTGGCCAAGGTTCTAAGGAGTGTGTCACCCATCATGCTTGTGTCGAGTTAGAGGTGTGACGGGTTGTTAGGATTAGGCCATTTTCATTTCGACCTCTTACTCAATCAAGGACGTCACGGTTTAGTACTGAAAGCATACCAGCTCACAAGATATCATCCTGGTCATGATGAGTTAGCATCCTTAACCTATCAGTCTAAGGTGTTGGCCAACACGCATGTCGGTCTAGATCCTTTAGAGTATGTTGGGTTTAGCGCCATCAAGCGTATTGTTTTAGCATTCCCATGTGTGTAGACTTGTTACATGATGTCTCAGTTTAAGCACCACAAGTCATGACGACCACTCACAACTCATTGTATGTGTTGACTTGTCATCTTCAACCTTAGGATGTTATCCACTAGTCCTTCTATTATCATGGAAACAAGGTACAAAATATGGACAACAAACTAAATGAGGTTCCTTCATCAAAATAGTTCTCAAGACCATTAGTAACTTCTAACATATATGAGATGAACGATTTAGAGATGAGAAATAATATAAGCACATAAAAGAGTGAAAATAACAAAAATGGATAAGAGTTATATAACCCACCTCAAGAAGGTCTCTATCAATGGTTCAAGCTCCATGATCAAAGCTCCAAACCCCACATTTTATCAAGGTTGAAGATGATCCATCAAGAGTCCCAAACTTGACCTCAACCTTATCTCCAAGAAAGAGGAAGGAGAGGCCAAGATTATGATAGCTTAAGAAGGAAAGATAGAACCATGACCTGTTCATCCTTTATTCAAGGTATGATACATGGCTGAGATGGGAAGAAGAATATGAAGAAGAAAGCTTAAAGAAATTGTCACCAAGAAACATAACTCACTGAGATGGAAGTTAAACCAAGAATCACCATGAGTAAGGAACTCGACCTCCCAAGCTCCATGGGGACTTCCTCTAGCTCCTAAAGCTCCCAGGCTCATCCACCAAGAAGTGAAGAGAAAGAATGGATGAACTTGTGTGAAGAGGGAGGGGGTTTATATAATTGGAGGAAGAAAGAGAGATCAAAAGAGCGGTGTCATCACCTTTAGAGTCTAGGTGACATTTGTCCACGTGCAAAGGCCACATGCAACCACTTAGCTTAACATGCAAGATCATGGCGATATACTCTAGGTAGAGTATCAACCTCTTGTCTTCCTACCAAGGGTGCCACACCTCCAAACTGATACACTACACTACATCAAACCGATACACTACATCCCAAGGTCAAAACACACATTGTCCATAGATCATTATCACTACTAAGGATATTATCTCTTGACTGAGATCCAAACTAGGAACCCACCTCTTTCTCTATATTCTATATGATTCTAAATAAGAGAAGGAACACTCTATAGATGGTAAATTGCATGTTAACCCATTTAGTCTGGGTAAATTACAATTTACACCAAAACTAGCACATAAAGCGCAAGCATCATCCACATAGGCTCAACTTGAAGCTTAAGCTCTTCACAAGGCACCCCATAGCATCATTCTTTCCCTTATGATGCTAAAGAACTATTGTCATGCTCAGCATGTGACATATTGCAAGATAACCCCTCATCTTGGGTAAATTGCACTCTAGTCCAAAATAAGAAAACATTGCTCAAACATTATCCAAATAGAATCAAACTTGAAACATAAGCATGTCACATGATTACAAAACACCTCAAAGGATTAGATTAGAGTTTTAAATAGCTTACTTTGAAAAACAAACATGGTTAGTCAAAAACCCAGGTCAGGGTCCTTACAAGTCATAAACCCCTAATAAGGATTTCTCCCCCAAAATTTGAGATGAAAGGAGATGGATATTACTCATGCATTGTACCTTCAAACTTTCACATAGCTCCTTGGTGTCAGGGTGATGTCATAAGACTTAACCAACATATTGTTCTTCCATCCAAGGTCATATGATCTGTTGCACATGACACATACTCAACTTATCCTTTCCATCATCGGCTACAGAGTCAACCCTATGTCAGGTGATACTTTCTTAGACATAGAAGCACTATACATACTTATCCGACCCAGGTATCAACTCTTTCTTATGTATCACCTTCTCAACTTATAACATCATATGATAAGATTCTCAAACTTGGAGGTTTACCATACCCTTCTTAAACCTCAGCATGTCTCTTCCAAGGAAAGACTAGGGATGCATTATGTCACTTACTTGGGACCACAAGATCTACCATGCTTTCTCTACACTACTTTGATCTGTTGATTCAACACAAAGCTCACTTATAACTTTACCAACTGCCCTGCTACTATGTATACTCCCAACTGCACTTTCTCCTTTCATAAGAAGATATCATATGTCACATCAACTGATTTAGATAGGGATTGGAAATCCTGCTCGTCAATGTACAACCCTCTTGGAGCCCTTCTTACTTGCAAACCTAATAGGTGCACTCCAAGGGATCGTACTCAACCTGATGAACTTTACCCAAGTTGATCTTGCAACTGTCTCTTAAACCTATGCATCCTTGCTGACATCATCTTATGTAGTGCATGAACCCCTAACATGTGATATACATACCATAGGTTGAGCACCTATAACTAGATTGATCCCAAAGTCAATATTTCTAGGTAGTCAAACACTTAATCATCTTATCATGAGGCATATTCTCAGGATCACACACAACTAGCACTTCTTGGATACTAGGATTTCTCACCTTGGTATTCATCATCACATGCCAAGAATACATCACATCCTCATCACATCCACCCTCTGTTGCTACTCACAAACCCAAACATATCAAAAGAATCTTTCCAATATCTTATAAGGTTCATAAAACATCATCATTCTCAGATATCACCATCTTGGAACTAAAGTCCAAGACCAACTGATACTTATTAGAGTATCCATCTTAAGATCACTTCTAAACCATGCACATAAAGTGACATAAGACTCACTTCACTCCCACATCCTTGAAAGGAAAGAATGCAAGGGAACATACTTCTCCTATCACCGCATCATCACCCAGGGGTTTCTTATTAAGAAGAAGGGATTACCAACTTCCTTGGTTATTATGCGAGTTTCCAACTGTTCATGTGTCATTTTAACTTGTTTTAATCTTGGTTTCCTTGCCATTAACATAGGAACTGTAAAGATGATTACATGTCATTACTCTTTCTTTGATTATTGCTCTTCATGTTCATGAAAATTTCCATGTTTTACCACATTTTCATCTTTACATCATGGAAAGGATCATTATTCTTTACATATTCTTTATTGAGTAGGGATCATCTTCCTTGTTCCCTTTCACATATCATGAGAATTACACTTTATACTTTCTTATACTCATGCGTTGGTCTGAGATTAACTTAGGTTCCATCTTATTTGTTCATTATTCATTCTCATCTGTTTTCTCACTTCATTCTTGTTTCATGAATTCTCTTCATCTTAGGTGGATTTACACCTTGACTTACTTTTATTAGCACATATTCATCTGTCTTTTTCTTCATACATTTCTTAAAATTACAGCTTCAAGAACGTCTCTTATCATATTCATGCTTAGGTTTACGTTGTATGGGTTGTATCTTTCTCTTTTAATAACCAAACATTCAAGTTTTGGTAAGTTATGGTGTAGTTCTTATCTCTTTTTATAATATGATAGAAGTATTAGCATCATGATTTTTGATTTATTATGCTCTTTAGATTGTTCCAAAATGACTACTTGATCAGAGTAATCAAAGAGAAATCAATCTAAGAGTTCCATACTTACCTTTTCTTTAACATTTGAATACCTGGCCAGTGCACTCAAGTACTGAGATTAGGTAGTATGCACCATATTTTATATCATGTTCTTATCTTAGACACCATCCTAATCCTATTCCTAGTATCCATGTAGACTCAGTGAACCTATAGCTCTAATACTACCAAATGTGACACCCTTTGCCACAAAAAGTGAGATTACTCAAAACTTAAACCACGATTAACCATTAATAGCAGATTATCGAAAATCGCAAGAAATTAAAACCAATTTGCATCTGCACCATAAGTTGAGATTTATTCAAGGTGCTACATCATTGTCTTCCAATCAACCTATTACATAAGATAACAAATTGTTCCACATGTATGTACATACCACCAAAGGCACACAAGTCAAAAACCACATATCGAGAACACCCCCAAGGACCTGAGTGTACAGGGACGACACATAAGACTCTATTACTAGACATTATCTGTATATCATGATTCACCAAGTGTAGTTTCTCTTTGTATCATATCCTCAACTATCCGATCTTTAGTTTGGCATGCACATCCACCTAAAAGATATATAACCAACGGGGTGAGACATAAGTCCTAGCGAGAGATATAACTCTCTACCAACTATATTATTATCACAGATAACTAAGAAGAAAGGAATATTATTATAAGATGAGTAGATTCAACAAATTCTCTTAAAGCATGGCGACTATCACTTGTTTAAGCAGTTTAGGCATCTTCACATCATAGTAGATTATCTTTATGCTTGAAAAGGAATACGAAGAATATGTATAACTGTTACAAACTGAATAGTATAAAAGCAAAGCAAGGCCTCATCCAATGTTCTCATATTTGATCATATACATGTACACTACACGGCTAATTTCGTGTTATATTAGGCCCTGACGATTTGAGTCGTACCACCCAAATCCAACTGATCATTGTGAAGTCAAAATCGGTGCCATACAAGGTCAATGGAAGAGCCGAAATCCACTACCTCTCCAAACCTCGTGGTCAATACATGAGAACATCGTAGATATAGTAGTCAACTGCAAAAGTGACACACAATCACATTAAAGGGGTTGTCTCACCCATGGACACCCATATAACATCTAGCCCACCTTGGTACATGTAACGACGCTAGGGGAACATGCTCACACATGGTTGTTCTAACAAGAAGGAGTGGCTCACGCATGGCCATCCATATCACAACGAGATTGGCTCACACATGGCCATCCATATCACAATGAGATTGGCTCACGCATGGCCATCTCACACAATATGAAATTAAGGATGCAAGGGGATACTCGACTTGCACCCCACATATTCAAAATATGAGATCCAAGTTAAACTCATTTCACCATCCAACAAATGTTGACACTGAATGGATCTATGACACATGGTAAGTTACATGATTAGATTCCACTTGATTAATTAGACCAATAAAAGTGTCTTTTAACACCAATCAAGTTACAACATATCTATAGACAACTATATAAAATAAAATCATAACACACTTTCAATTGACATAAACATATAGGGTGTGAGCTTGTCACACTATCACCACATAATGTCTGTATCATTGTCATTCGCAATACCATCGCCACTATTACACAACCTCTCAAGGCTATCACCAATGTCACATCACTATGGGATATTAATTCCTCATCCTGGTACCAGAGTATACCATCTCAACTAGGCAGTAAGCCCTTACTAGGTTCAAAGACCCATCATATCACACTTGTGATTCGTGGTTATCTCATCATGCTTCATTGGTCATATAAGCATTACTTATGCCAATCATCACTTATGTCGCATTACATGTACTTTCCAAAGCAATCATTAGCTATTACATTCAGAGAGAGAATATGTTAAAATGCATTAAACACCTTCAAATAAAGCAAGCAATGCATCATGAGTTCTCTAATATAGGATTGGACTTCATCCTTATTCCACATAAGGTTCTCAAGCATCATTCAATCAAATCTCTAACTTTCACTACCTCCCATAAGTTGAAGTATATGAGGTTAAGAATTAGATAATATAACCAATTATGCACATTCACATATTCATACTTTTCCATGTTCCCTTACCGAGACTTATAGCCAATGCATTATATTATTTAACCATATTCATAGTATTCACTAATTATAACACACATTTAATTCACAAGGTTAAATTCATGTAATTTAAGAGAGAGAGAGCACAATATCATGCTTTCTATTTGCACACACTCAATAATATGTCCTGTCCTTAAAATCAGGGTCAAAACCTTTCACATATAGCCGATTAGGGTTTTACATCATGGTTATTATCACCAAACCCTAAACACACCATTTCTACTTTCTTGGAATCGATTTAAGTTTGAACAACATTAGTTAGATATGAATAGATCATTGTTCCATCAGCACTAGGTATCACCATTTCATAAATGCATATGTGTATCATCTCATTAAGTTATGTGTGAGTTACAACAATACATTATGCAAACACATTGACCATGTACCGACATGATGTCTCATCATTAAGTGATCCATATGTTATTACCCTTCACAAATTATCAACCACATTTTCATACTAAGGAATGTCAAACCTTAGATTATATAACTAGAGGATTTTACTTCAAACTATACACAAGGTACTTATTAGATCATTAAACTTGTTCATATGATTTATACACAAAAAGTACCACCCTTTGATTCTAACAAGGCTCAACACCACTAAACATGTAGTCACATGGTTATCTCATTATCCTCTCTCACATGTTATGATCATGTAGAAAAGAATATAGGAGACACTTGTCATGGATTAGAATCTTTCACTAAGGTAAGCACATAAGTCTTACCATCTTATGATTAAGATTAAATTATGGTCATTTTACCACTAAACCCTACTTCTATAATCTCCCACCTTATTGGAGAGTTTTTAGGGCTAAGCATCATAATTAAGGATTGACCATTCATAGTCACGACATATTAGATAGATCCCCACACTATGTATTGACTACATCCATACACAAGAGCATAGGTGTAACATCCCTTCATTACACATGCATCAACTAATCAATTACATGGCATCTCAATCTATCCCCTAACCCTAGATGTCGGTTCCACCTTCAACTTAGGGTATCAGTTTCACATTCATTATGTGATATTGATTTACCTCATCAAGGTGTGTCTCAGTTTATAACATCTTGGGTCAGCTCTTGATATATTGGTTTCATATTGCTAGAGGGATCCCAGTTTCATCACCATCATGTGTCGCCTGACCACACCAAGGTGTGTCGGGAAAGCTCATCTAAGAGTGTTGAGTTAGCTCATCTTGGGTGTATCAGTTTAACATCAGCCCAAGCATGTCAGGTTGATGCTTGACATTGGGTGTCGACTTGTCACCACCATAACATGTCGACTACCTCCAACCAAGGAACAAGGGGTTCACCTCCCCAAGGTGTGTCGGTTTAGCCCTACTTGAAAGGGTGCTGGGTTAGACACATGTATCGACCATGCAATCCTCTAGTGTGTCGACCAAGGTTCCAAGGAGTGTGTCGCCCATCATGCTGGTGTCAAGTTAGAGGTGTGACAGGTTGTTAGGGTTAGGGCATTGTCATGTAGGCCTCTTACTCAATCAAGGGCGTCACGATTTAGTACTCAAAGCATACCAGCTCACAAGATATCATCCTGGTCATGACGGGTTAGCATCCTCAACCTATCAGTCTAAGGTGTTGGCCAACAAGCATGTCGGTCTAGCTCCTTTAGAGTATGTCAGGTTTAACCCCATCAAGCATATTGTTTTAGCATTACTATGTGTGACGACTTGTTACATGATGCGTCAGTTTAAACTTCCCAAGTCATGATGACCACTCACAACTCGGTGTATGTGTCGACTTGTCATCTTCAACCATACGATGTTGGCCACTAGTCTTCTATTATCATGGCAGTAAGGTACAAAAATATGGACAACAAACTAAATGAGGTCATCAAAATAGTTCTCAAGACCATTAGTAACTTCTAGCATATATGAGATGAATAATTTAGAGATGAGAAACAATATAAGCACATAAAAGAGTGAAAATAACAATGAAGGATAAGAGTTATATAACCCGCCTCAAGAAGGTCTCCATCATGGGTTCAAGATCCATAATCAAAACTCCAAAGCCCAATTTTCTCAAGGTTGAAGATGATCCATCAAGAGTCCCAAACTCGACTCAACCTTATCTCCAAGAAAGAGGAAGGAGAGGCCAAGGTTATGAAAGCTTAAGGAGGAAAGAAGGAAAGAGAGAGCACCTATCATCCTTTATTCAAGGTCTGATCCATGGCAGAGAGGGGAAGAAGAAGATGTAGAAGAGAGCTTAAAGAAATTGTCACCAAGAAACATAACTCACCAAGATGGAAGTTAAACCAAGAATCACCATGAGTAAGGAACTCGACCTCCCAAGCTCCATGGTGACTTCCTCTAGATCCTTAAGCTCCAAAGCTCATCCACCAAGAAGAGAAGAGCAAGAATGGACAAAAGGGTTCACTTGTGTGAAGAGGGAGGGGGTTATATACTTGGAGGAAGAAAGAGAGATCAAAAGAGAGGTGTCATCACCTTAAGAGTCTAGGTGACACTTGTCCACGTGCAAAGGCCACATGCAACCACTTAGCTTAACATGCAAGATTATGGTGATATACTCTAGGTAGAGTATCGACATCTTGGCTTCCTACCAAGGCTGCCACACCTCCAAAGAGATACACTACACTACATCAAACTGATACACTACATCCCAAGGTCAAAACACACATTGTCCATAGATCATTATCACTACTAAGGATATCATCTCTTTCCTGAGATCCAAATTAGGTGCCCACCTCTTAGATATCTTCTATATGATGCCAAACAAGAAAAGGAACACTCTAGAGATGGTAAAGTGCATGCTAACCCCTTTACTTTGGGTAAATTACAATATACACCAAAACTACCAAATAGAACCAAACTTGAAACATAAGCGTGTAACATGATTAAAAAACACCTCAAAGGATTATATTAGAGTTTTAAACATCTTACTTAGGCAAAAAAAATAGGGTTAGTCCAAAACCCAAACCAGGGTCCTTACAGCCCTAGCTTCACTGAACCTCTTACTGAGGATGATTAGTGATTGGGAGACGAGAGAAACAACAAGTTGCGCACTGGATGTCGCCTCTCTGATGCTGTTGTATGCAAAAATGTGGATCACGCAGGGAAGGAAATGTATGGGCCCTTTCAAAATCCCTTCCCCAACCACTAGCTGTCACCATCGCCATCTGAGAATCTTTTAGGGGAGCCCTTCATCTGATGGTTTGATGGGGCATCCTCCTCATTGCAATCTTATTCAGCTAACCCGTGTCTGTGTCTTTCTATTTTTGACTTACTGACACACATTGCTCTCTAGCCTCATCAATACAGAAATAGAGGCAAAACCACTGCCAGACAACGATCCCAATGTCATCACACACGCAAGCAATTCTTCGATCTCATAAACCTTTGATTTTTCAAAATACCTCAACCACATTCCTCTGGTCTTTTAATCATCATTGATGTTGTAGTCCTCACTTGATAAAACATGCCGATAAATTTCACTGCCAGAAAACAAGTTTGAAAACTAATGCATATTTTTGGCAACTAATTTCTTTGTTTAGTTATTGAAAACACTAGAACTTATCAGACATTGATCGATGTCTGGCCATCCTTTTTGTTGATCGACAGGAGAAGCATGAAGGGTGAAGAAATTTTTGTGTGAATCTTATCTGTGAGATCATTCATCATTCAGAAAATGGTTCTTTGACTCGATCACTATGTCTATTGTCCAAGAAACATGTGTAATTGGGGATACTAATTCTAGCAGTTCCATATTAGTGACAAAATGGAGATTTACATTGCTAGTTCATTGTCGTGATATGATTTAGATGGGTAAAGAATCCTTTTGGGGAAAGGGAGATCACTGTGATTGTAGATAAGTAGGGAGTACACACACCTCTTTTTATCTTGAAATTGCATAGCAACTTTCATATGTGAGTAATAGCTTCCTATCATGAGTTACGACTACACAGTTTTGATAAATTTTGGTTCTCTACAACTATGTTCCTTGTTCATGAACCAGAAGGGTGCTGCTTCTAGAATGATACCAGAGAACAGTTTTAGACTTTAGTTCTTGCAAAGGCCATGACCAAGTTTCAGACTGTATCTATCCAGATTCAAGAGAGCTACTCCTTCTTAGCAGACACTTATATCTTTAGATTCTTAGAATTACTTCTGCATTATATATAACTATTCAAGTCAAAATGTAACATTTAGAAGTATATAACTATTCATTGGAATAATCTCAATCTTCTGTGTTTGAGTTGGTGTCATTTTGTATCAAAAAATTAAAAAAAATATCATATCCAACTCTTATATTTTCAGTTATTACATAGTTGACTTGGCACAAGTAATACTTTCTATACTACAAATGGTTACTTTTCATACGAATAGTTACCTGTCTATACGATAAAGTTATTTTCTATATTAAATAGTTACTTATTATATACTTGGTCATAATTTTTGTTACATATTTTTATTTACCAATGAATGTATTTATTTCTAGGCAATGATTACCTGGTCGCCCTTGCGTACACTATTGTATCCCCTCTAGTGATGCCTCAAATTCGAAGGAGAAGTTGATAGATTAATATAGAGACTACTCCACCCCCACCACAAATAGGTGCTTCTCTAAGTCACTGTCTTGTACAAATGTACTCTTACGAAATGGTCTCTAATGTTCTAAAAAAATATATTAATAAATTCATAGTAAAAAATGCATCATTTCCAAACATGATAGACCATACGTTGTTTCAGCACATGCATAAATAAAATTAATTATTGCTGGCACAATATTTGTTAGCTAGGTCTTTGCTATCTTCACATCATCTTATAAGATTATGTTTAAAAATAATATATATTCAACACATTTTTTTGTAAAAATTAAAGATGTGTTGCACAAAGGAAAGACAAACAATCTTTATATGGCATGCTCAACAATATGTACAACCATAAGCTTTTGACAATTGTTACAACCATACATAATTAAATATTGTGTCAATCTATTTACTATTGAATACCGAACCTTACATGATGTTTCACGGAGAACTCACTAGTAGTATGGGGTACAAAGTTACAATGCTTGGTAGGATTAACATATATAAATCTTCCGAAGGGATATCAACAATAGGAACATGCCCAAAAGAGCATTGATAAAGAGGTTCACTTCTTGTTACGAACCACTCTTCTTTTGTTGTAGTCCACACAATAAATAGTAATGATCGAGTCTATTTTTTCTGGGTTGCTCATCCAATCTCCAACTAATTGGCTTCTTTCGATTATTGATTGTAGATTTTCAACAAATCTGATCAGTTCTCTTACTAAACTAGATATTAATATGTTTTTTACTTGTGATATGGTGTTAAATCTCGAGGTTTACTCAAAGTTGAATTATGTAGCAAGAAACCATCATGGAATTCAATGTTGTTCCCCCTTTTCAAAACATGCTTCTCAACCAGGTCTCAAGTAATTCTGTGTCGGTCTCTAGTTCTCTTCGACTCTATGCATGCTTCAATGGCCCATCCATCCCCACACTTTAACAACCTAGTTCTATACCATATTTATTCCAATGATTAGTAAATAAAACGACACTCATCTATCTTAGGACTGAGGACCGAACCGGACGGGACCGATGACCGAATGTCAACAAATTTATAGACCCTGGATCAGATCGTTTTGAAGTTTGACTGGACCGATGCAAACCGTTTGAACCGCAATCAGACTTTTTATGTATTTTACAACTTATTTAATAGTAAAAAAATAGATAATCTTAGTCATTTTTAACAATTATATAATATAAATATCAAACATTTACACTAAGGCTACGTTGTTACGTGGTGAATCATATTGATAGGGAATGATGGTGAAACAAAAATATTATTTGTTTGCCATGGTGATAGAGAATCATGGTGAATCCAAATTGAATCCATGGTGAATTTTGATCTATTTTTTTCCCCATGAAAAAGCATGGTGAATCATGGTGGATCATGGTGAAAGAAGTTTCTTTCAAGACTCCACTACTTATTTAGACAAATGTGCAAAAAAATGTTCTAATAAATATGATTCTTACTTGTGTAGGGTGTTTTTTATAAAATAATTTCCCCTCCCCATCACCATAACTATGTAACAAACAACATTTTTTAAGTTTTTCACCATCACCATCCCTCTCACCATGCACATGTTATCAAACAACACATTTTATGATTTACCTATCATCGTCACCGTCCCTATCACCATCAGTATCACCATCACCATCGATTTTATCACCATGTACCAAACACAACGTAATAGTGTTTATATATGTGATGTGTTTGTACTTGTGACATTATATATATATATATATATATATATATATATATATATATATATATATATCAATGTATTTTACATGTAAACCGACTATAGTCCGGACCGCGATCTGACCGGTTTTGGATTGGACTGGACTGTAGATCAAACTTCCAAAATTTTTGGGCCGTAGACCGGACTGAACTCAGACCGGTCCAGGACCAGATCGAAATGAACATTCCAGTCTAGTTTTGCGGTCTAGACCATCATTTGCTCACCCCTAATCTATCCCCATTGCTCCTTGAAACATGAATCAACTCCTTGGGACCAAAGTAAAGCAGATTATAAATATTAAATAGAACCAATCTCCAAACGTAGCTTTCCTAGCCTAGAAGCAACACAGGAGGTCTTGAAGAGCACCCGTTAGCACGGAGGGAGAAGTAGAGAAATAAGAGGAGTATTTGGGGGTCATAGAACAAGCAGATAGCAAAAGGAATCAGTGTATTTGGGGGTCATAGAACAAGCAGATAGCAAACGGAATCAGTTTAGCGTCAGTCAAAACCCCAATTAAAACGGTGTCATAGGTGGAAGGCAACATTTACCAATATTGATCATGCGAAGTAACTTGAGATCACCAAAAAATAATAGTTTTTCTGTCAAGATATCTGAATCTAACTATAGTTGTGTCCTCCTGGGATGTTCATCTGGATAGTGTAGCCCTATATCTCAGAAAACATCCAAATCGAAGTCAGCCCCTTGCCCCAAGACGGAGCCATGAATGACTGCGAGGAGAATATCTACCAGGAGCTCCGCGAGAGATCTCTAGAATCATCCATCTAAATACTTGAAGACGGAGATCTGTATTTTAGGCAGCATACAATTGAGCACGGCCACAAGTAGTGACAACAACGCCCTCTCAAACCATGTAGGACGGACAGGGACACCTTACTCCGGCGCTGACGCCTGCATAATCCTCACCTACTGGCGAACCCCCATAACTAGTGCGCCTCCGGTGAAAGACAGCGACACCAGTCGGGCAGCGGTGTGAGGGCTCCGAGAGACGACGGGTGAAAGTCCACTGTGATTAGACCTACATTTACTAAGGCCCTGTTTGGTAGGACGCAGTAGGGTGACATTTTGTGAATTAGATAGTTGATCAAACTAAATCATGCTTTTGCAACACTGAAAATGGTATTTGGTTTGGTGCAGCAGTGACTCCGCACATTCATACGCGTTCATTTGGTTTGTATAAAAAAGTATTGTATCTGCAGGTTGTCCAGATCGCATGTGTTAGCTTTTGTGGGCCCCACCGAGAGCAGATAGTAGAAGATTTACATTCCCGTATTGCTGTGGGGCCGGTTCCGTTCAAGCGGCTCAAATTTGAAGGCTGCTGATACAGCAGTCGTTGTTTTCTTCTTTCTGTCAATACGTAACTACACCTGACCACCTCCTAATCCGGCGCGGTACAAACACCAGGAATTCAGAGTGAACCGTGCGGTTGTATGCAGTTGTAACTCATCCAACTACATCCTAACACACCCAACCAAATGAAATACAAAATGAAAAACTGAACAAATGATTGTAAGGAGCTTAAACAACACCCTACCAAACAGGCCCTAAGTGTGCCACCGTGTTTTCAAGCGCGGATAGTCAAACTAAAGTACCGGGTATAGAATAAACTCACCCGCGCGTGCGCGCATAAGTTCGATCTTGTTAGTCACTACAGAATCGATCCTTAGGCCCTGTTTGGTAGGGTGTTGTTGGTACGAGTGTTGTTTAATTGTTAACATTTTCAGCTCACAGATTATTTGGTAGGATGCATAGTCACAATATACTCCGACTTTTTGAAAAAGTCACGTTTAAAACGCGATTTTTTTCCTGGACGTATCAAACAGACGAATAATTCCCAATTTGAGTATAGTCACAATATATTACGTTTTATTCCCGTACTATTCACGAATTTGACGTTTTCTTCCCGTTTTCTACTTTTTTTATGTACTTTCTCATTTTATACTATTTAAGACTAACTTGATTTGAGTGTGTATATATATATGCGTGTTTGTATATGTAAATACACACACATATATATATGTATGTATGTGTTATATATGTTGCAATAGATGTATAGATATGTACTTATATATTGTGCACCATATGTATTGTGTTATATATATGTGCAATACACACATACACACAAATATATATATATATATATATATATATATATGAATCCTCCGATCTTTTGCCGAATTTTTCCCGAATCGTTGACCGTATTTTTACCGTACGTTGACCGCTTTTTACCCGAATTTCCCGCATAATTCCCGAATCCCGTATTTTTCAGCTCGACCGAACGTATCCCGAATACCGAATTTGTGACTATGGTAGGATGTAATTGAGTGAATTCTAACTGCATGCTACTACCCGAATGACCCTCAATTCCTGGAATTTGTACCACGCAGAAACCGCCGGTGGTTAGGTGCAGTTCTGGAGTGCTCCAAATGAAAGTACCTTTTGGCTCGGCTGCTTTCTCTCTCTCAACGGACAACTACTGACCTCACACGATGAGAAATGGATCACTAGTATATCACAGAGCCAGAAGATCGCACGAATTGCTCTGTACCAGCTGATCAACGTATTAAAATATATGTTATACTTCAACTGAAATATATCCAACCAAAGAAAAAGAAATCAATGAGCTGATAGTACACCGTACCAAATAGAACGCTGGTAATTAAAGATCCATGTTTTTCTTTTCATGTTTTCATAATCACATTTTGTATCCTTATTACACCCTACCAATCAGGCCCTTATTTCAGATTTACTGCTTCAACTCTAATTCTAACTCCGGGTTACACAGTTTTTCATCAACACGAGTGCAGAATCGACCCAAAACCGATCGATAAATTTATTTTATAACACCCACGGAAATATGCATATCCTTTCCTGACGTGACACGGGTTGAAATTTTCTGTCCCACGGTTGGTCCCGTGATGAGAACATGCGAACACAGTATACGGCCGTGATCTGCTGGGACAATGTCCCAGGCACAGAAGAAGTGCGCCCAGCCCAACGTGACATTGACACCCGCTTCACTTTTCTTTTAATGCTGTTAACAGTTAACACTCGGTAGAGTTGTATAATGAGGATTGGGGACTATTTAGATCATAGCATGTGTTTTAGTTGTCTAAAGCTATTGCATGAGTATAAAATGCAGCGACTCTGTTGGCTGGAGCGGGCCGTTCAGCTTCAAGACCCCTCCAGCCGGCGGCTCAAATGAGGCCGTTTGTTTCCTCGTCGTGGCGGACATGGGCAGGGCGTCGCTGGATAACTCGGAGGAGCACTACACACGACCTGCGGCGTCGAAGGTGATCAACGCCATGGCCGAAGAAGTTAAGTCAGGGCAAGTCGACTTGGTCTTCCACCTCGGAGGCCTCAGCTATGCTACTGGATTTGCAGTGGGGTGGGACTACTTTCTCAAGGCCATTGAGCCTGTGGCGTCGCGTGTTCCGTACATGACGGCCATTGGTGACCATGAAAGGTAAGAACTAAAATATGGTGTCATTAATAGACACAAATAGATTTAATACTTTTATCCAAACCACATGCGTTATATTGGTCTGACTTTAAATTCGTTCTCCTTTTCATATGTTATGCTGCTTCCATCAGAGACTACCCCGCTAACATAACAATTGATGGATCCCAACTCGAATCTACAATGTACAACACCACAGAATCTGGAGGAGAGTGTGGGATTCCATACGCTGGCTATTTCCAGATGCCTAATCAAGGGTTCGACAAGCCCTGGTACTCAATCGAGCAAGGGAATGTCCACTTCACCATCATATCCACCGAGCACGACTGGACGTACTTTTCAGAGCAGGTAACTAAACGAGCACAGTAATTTGATATAACTTAAAGGCAAGCTATGGTTTTTCTTTCATGTTTGAGTGTATGGATTGGATTAACTTGAGTGGATCAACCTCAAAATTTGCATTTACCCCTATGGGGGTGCAGTACGCGTGGTTTAAGGATGATATGGAAACAGTCGATCGCTCAAGGACTCCCTGGCTCATCATTATGGGGTGAGTAATCGAATTTGCGTTCCTACCAAGTCTTAATTTCGTATGTATAAATCAACTGCACAAGGAAGCTAACTTGAGGACCTGTTCGAGTTCAGGCATCGACCGATGTATTCGTCAGTAAAGAATGACTCTCGAGTGGACTACGGATTTGGATTATCCTTCGAGAATCATTTGATTGACAATAAGGTAATTCAAACGAAACTTGGTTATATATACAGACACCTACAGGCGCACTCACATCCACTTGAGCCAATGATCGTCTACAAATACATACGTGTAACTTCTATTACTAACCGTCCAATTCCATATTAGAACTTTTTAAAATCGAACCACGTATAAAAAATCAATGGTTTATATTAGAGGGATACAAGAAATCGTAATGTACTCAGGATGTTTTAGATATAACAAACAAAAATCCATTACATTCAATATCTTCAATAATTACCATCTGTTAGAGAATGTAGATAAATGAACGGGTGGTCCACAAATTTTGAATTGAGATATCTTTGTCAGTCATCTAATACAAATGGAAGGCATGAAATATACAAATATTTTTTTTGGGCCGATAACGATTAGATTTTGTGAGAGAGTCCTACAAGCATATCATAGGTAATAGGTTAGAAATAAATTATAGTACCCTAACATTTACACATTCCTTCATCATATTGCTTAAAGGAGCATCTCGTTACCACTCATAATGCATTTGTCAATATAAGATTATAAATGTAGTTGCCTCTGAAGTATACTTTCACACAACATGCTTTCTCGTGATAGGTTTGTTAACTAATATGAGTTTCCTTTCTTGTGTTGTAAAATGAGATAGATAAAGATCAATATATTTTGGTACATATTGTGCCAAAAGTGACCAAAACAAGATTAAGAGAACCAAAATGTTGATCATATAGTGTTAAGAACAAGTTAGAAATCATGAAACTTTTGCAAATTTAATCCTTAGGTCATTTTCAGTAATTTATACTACCATAAAATATAGATGAAAGTTATGCCATTCATTTAATACAGGTGGACCTAGCTATCTTTGGACACATATATAACTATGAAAGGACATGTGCAGTTTCAAATTTGAATTGCAAAGCCAATCCAACAAAAGATGAATTTGGAATAGATGTGTACAACAACACCAATGCTCCCATCCATCTTGTCATTGGAACTGGAGGCTTTTCCCTTGAGGAATTCACTGAGAATGTAAGTCAAAAAAATTTCTTTCTTTTGATGTATTCATAAAAAGATCCTACAATCTACCTTAAATAAATCTTCAATCCATTTCATTTTCCAGCCCAAACCTTGGAGTCTAGTGAGGATTGCCAAATATGGTTATTTAAAATTAAATGCCACTGGGACGTATCTTGATGTCCAGGTTTGTGATTCTTTTTTTGAATATAAATAAAATTTTATATATTATGGTCTCAATCAATATCTATTCACTACGGTGTCTGATTTGTAATTTCAGTTTATTGATGCCACAACGGGGGCAATTGCAGATGGATTTGTGGTCATTAAAACCTAATTGCAGATCATGTCATGCACTTTTCCTCATGATCAAATTGGGCTTTGGTAATAGTATTGACAGTTTCATGTCATGTATTCATTGTATTAGTCATTATTATGTTTCAAAATAGTGGTGGTTGTCCTCGAGATACATGTCGACTGTACATTTTTTTGGTGTCGTAAAAGGGAAGTGTACTATTCACTAGAATGTGGTTAAAATATAATGATCATATGAATTATGTTCATGTTAGACATCAATTCAAACACTTGAGTGTCATTCATTTGATTATTTTTGAAATATTATGACTCATATGCCCTAAAATTGTCACCCGGTTGTTGATCAACTGGTCAAGGGGGCCGCTCCCAAGCCAACCCACCTAGGTTCGAATCTCGTTGGGAGCGGATTGGGTGCAAAAAAAGGTTATGTGCACTCTCACCAATGATAACTGCAATGACATAATTGAAAAACCACTAGAGGGGGGGTGAATAGGGTTTTATGATTATTTTAAAATAATTTTAACTCAAACAACTACAACTGAAATAACAAGAAGGAGACAAGGTGTTTAGAGTGGTTCTAACCTTAGCAAATACTAAGGCAGTCAATCCACTACCCAGTTGCTTACCCAACCAGGATTTTGAAAGTATTAATTTTATTACCTCTCAAGGAATTTACATAAAATACAATACTTTCTACACCCTTCGGACAACCTTCACTTTGAAGTAGTTGCACCAACTCGAAGCAGCTTTCTTGAAGTAACTTCAAGCTCCCCCTTGAAGTAGCCTTCCTTTTTGAAGTAGCCTCCCGTTGCAACAGCCTTCTAGAAGTAGTCCAAAGCCTCCTTCTTCACCTAGAAGATTAAGACCCTCTTCAATCCGCAGCCTCCAACCCTAGGAGTAGCAAGGAGAGTACAAGCAATAAGAGTGAACAAGAAAAGAAAATAGAAAATTACAATTACCCTTTGATGCACAAGGCTTGATTTGCCTATATCAAGCGTATAGATCTCCTAACCAATGAATATTGAAATGTTGGTTTGGTGGTTAGAAGATACTAGCCTACAGGACACGAATTTAGAGCAAGGAGAAGAATAGCCAACTATAAGTGTTGCTCAATTTCTCAAAACAGATTGCTAATGCAAGTGTATGGTCAAGGATTGCTCAAGTGTAGAATTGGTGAGTTTAGGTGTCCTAAGGCATGTCCTATTTATAGGAATGACCTACAAGTGCTTAAGGACGTTCTAGACACTTTCTAGGGGTTCTAAGTGCTTAACTAGCCGTTAAGTATACTTTAGTTGCTTTAGCAATGACTAGTTAATTGATTCTGAAAGTTGCTGTCAGAACTCATCTCGGTCGAAGTTTTGTCGACCGAGAGTCCTACTCGGTTGAGGTTTTGTCGACCGACAGACTCTATGGAGAAAGTGTATGCGACGTTCATCTCCAACTGCCAACTACCTTGTCAGCTGTGTCTAACGGCTACTTGGGTCTTTCTCGGTCGAGAAGTTTGTCGACCGAGAGTGTTTCGGTCGAGAATTTTGTCGACCGAGATTGACCCTGTTTCAATGTTTCAATTAAAGTACTAAGTGTGTATATAAGTGTGCATATGTGACACTATTGAAGGGGATAACCTATCTAAGTGTGGTGATTGGCTAGGGAAGATCTAACGCTTGATTTACATAATGTCTAAGTACTTGTACATTATATATTTGTACAAGTTTTACAATTGATTACATTTCATGAAATTACAATAATTCAAGCATATAGATCTTCCATAATATTTGTCATCCACCTTATTTCTGCAACACTCAAGTGGCATGTTAGATTGAAAAAAATGAAATGTTTGTCATTATCAAAATAAAGGGATTTAAATGATGTCCATTTAGCCAACAATATCCCCCTTTTTGAAGATGACAAACATTTCCAAAATATAAATCAACTAGTCTTTAAAATGAGTTGAGTTTCATACCTGAGATTTACTTCGTGAATTTCTTCTCTTGTTTATGAAATGTGTGCTTATTATTCCCAAAGAAGTATAGAACATGAAATACAACTCTTTAGGGAATATAGAAACTTTTAATGTAAAGCCAATAGATTTATGAAACTCATTGAGTTTTCAAGATTACCATTTTAAGATTTACCTTTATTTCTCCCCCTTTGTCATTTCAAAAAGATATCCATTAAAATAGAAAAGCTCCCCCTTAATTTGATATCCCCAATAAAAGAACAACCGTCTAATCTGACGAAAAATATGTCCATTTAAAAGCCAAGGATGATACGATTAAAACATTTTTAAGAAGCACAAATATCAAAGAAAACGTCTTCTAAAGGAGTGATAAGTAGTTGCTTCCTTATTTTGTTAAATTGGTCTAGTGGAAGCGGTTTTGTAAAGATGTCAGCCAATTGATCTTCCGTATCAACTGAAAAACACTAGAGGGGGGGTGAATAGAGTTTTTAAATATTTTAGCAATTATTTAACTCAAACAACCACAATTGAAAATGGAAGAAGGAGACAAGTGTTTAGAGTGGTTCCAACCTTAACAAACACTAAGGTTGTCAGTCCACTACCCGGTTGCTTACCCAACCGGGATTTTGAAAGTATTAATTTTATTACCTTCACAAGGATTTACACAAAATACAATACTTTCTTACACCCCTTGAACAGCCTTCACTTGAAGTAGATGCACCAACCCGAGGTAGCCTTCTTGAAGTAACTCCAAGCTCCCCCTTGAAGTAGCCTTCCTCTCTAGAAGTAACCTCCCGTTGCACCAGCCTTCTTGAAGTAGCTCAAGGTCCCCTTCTTCACCAAGAAGATCTCCAACCTCTCCAATCCGTAGCCTCCAACCTAGGAGTAGCAAGGAGAGTACAAACAATAATAGAGAACAAGAAAGGAAAAAGGAAATTACAACTTATCCTTTTGTAGCACAAGGCTTGATTTGCCTAGATCAAGCGTGTAGATCTCCTAACCAAAGTGTATGGAATAGTAATTGCAGTGGATAGGAGATGCTAGCCTATAGGACACGAAATTTGAGCTAAGAGGGGAAGTAGCCAATTGTCACAATGCTCAATTTCTCACAAACAGGTTGCACAAAGTCAATGTATGCTCAAAGATTGCTCAAGTGTAAAAGCAAGTGTATTTAGGTGTCCTAAGGCATGTCCTATTTATAGGAATGTCCTACAAGTGCTTAAGGACGTTCTAGATACTTTCTAGGGGTTTCTAAGTGCTTAACTAGCCGTTAGATATAAGTTAGTTGCTTTAACAACGACTAGTTAATTAATTCTGCAGTTGTTGTCAGAGACCATCTCGGTCGAGAAATGGTCGACCGAGACACCTACTCGGTCGACGTTTTGTCGACCGACAGGCTCTCTGGATCAAGTGTATGCAACGTTTATCTCCAACTGCCAACTACCTTGTCAGTTGTGTCTAACGGCTACTTGGGTCTTTCTCGGTCGAGAAGATTGTCGACCGAGAGTGTCTCGGTCGAGGATTTTGTCGACCGAGATGGACCCTGTTTCAATGTTTCAAATGAAGATATTAAGTGTGTGTATGAGTGTGCATATATGACACTATTGAAGGGGATGCCCTATCTAAATGTGGTGTTTAGCTAGGGAAGATCTAACGCTTGATTTACATGAAGTCTAAGTACTTGTACATTATATATTTGTACAAGTTTACAATTGATTACATTTCATGACATTTACAATCATTCAAGCATATAGATTCCCTAGTGCTTTGTCATCCACCTTATTCCTGCAACACTCAAGTAGCACGTTAGATTAACAAGAATGAAATGTTTGTCATTTTCAGAACAAAGGGATTTTACAGATGTCCATTTAGCCAACATCAACATGATGAAGGGATACATGATTCTTAGAGATATGATCCCATAAAAAGTGATGGCGGATTTCAATATGTTTAGCTCGGCTGTGTAAAATAGGATTGTGTGCTAAGTTTATAGCGCTTGTGTTGTCACAAAATATAGGCGTGGACGAAAACGTAAAACCATAATCGTTTAACACTTGTTGCATATAGAGTACTTGAGCACAACAAGATCCGGCTGCCATATATTCAGCTTCAGTTGTAGAGAGGGCAACCATATTTTGTTTCTTGCTAAACCAAGATACTAAGGCTCTTCCTAACAAGAAACAACCACCACTAGTTCTCTTGCGATCAAGTCGACATCCAGCATAGTCGGCATCAGTATAAGCTTTAAAATCCAAGAATTGTCTTTTAGGATACCATAAACCATAACATGTAGTGCCAGCTAAATATCGGAAAATTTGTTCAACTGCTTGAAAATGAGAATGCATGGGTTGTGATTGAAATCGAGCACAAAGACCAACTGAAAACATGATGTTCGGTCTAGAAGCGGTTAAGTAAAGCAAACTGCCAATCATGGCTCTATATAAGGAATCATCAATAGGTTCCCCATCTTCATCCTTATCAATTTTAATGGAGGTAGTCATTAGAGTAGTAGCATGTTTGCACTGATCCATTCCAAAATATTTTAAGAGTTCTTTAGTATACTTTTCTTGGCTTATAAAAATCCCAGTAGACGTTTGCTTTATTTGAAAACCAAGAAAGAAAGTTAGTTCACCCATGAGGCTCATTTCAAATTCTTTTTGCATAATGTCACTGAATTGTGTGCACAATGATTCATTTGAAGCTCCAAAAATAATGTCATCAACATATATTTGAACAACTAGAAAATCAGATGTATATGTTTTGAAAAATAAAGTAGAATCTGAATTTCCAATAGAGAAATCATTATAAAAAAGATATGTCTTGAGCCTTTCATACCAGTTCCGAGGTGCTTGTTTTAATCCATAAAGTGCTTTCTTAAGTTTGTAAACATAGTTATCTTTTTCCGATATTTCAAAACTAGGTGGTTGGGAAACATACACTTCTTCTTGAATGATTCCATTTAGAAATGCACTTTTTACATCCATTTGGTAGAGTTTGATATTTTTGTGTGCAGCTATAGCTAGTAGCATTCTAATAGCTTCAAGTCTTGCTACTGGTGCATACGTTTCATCAAAGTCTATTCCTTCTTCATAGCCTTCACTAGTAACCCAGTGTATTGATATAAAGTATAAAGAGTTCCCGAGAGGGAATGGGAGTTTATCGTCGTGGATGTTGTAAGTCTCCCCTAGACCAAGGAAGGTCGAGATGCTGTATGGATTATAGTGGGTCGCCTTACCTAGATGACACAAGAAAGAAAGAGTGTTGTCAAGGGACAAGTTCGGTTGAACTACATATGAGAGAGATGGTTCAACTACATCAGGATGCGAGTTCAAAAGTTCTAAGTATGGCCTATAGATTCACTTCCATAAGGTGGAAGTAGATACATGAAGAACTTGATGTTAGTACAGTTTATCACATCTTACTAAAGGTTAGTATGATCCAAACTAGAGGGTCTGATGAGAGCATGTGCGCTCATTCAGGGTGATACATAGAGACAGTTCTTGTCCTTTGTAAGATGTGATGTTAACCACCATAGCCTTTATTGGGATGTAAGAAGTTTTGTAAGGAGGTTGTGTCGGCCACCACTTCATTAAGATGATGTTGGTGAAGGAGGCCTCGTGAAGGTCAGAAAGGATACACAATGGGTGCAAATGAAGTCACTTTGATCATGCAATGGCTGAGAGAGAGACCAGGGGTGACATGAGTCGTGAGCGGATGCAAAGCAGACTGACATGCAGTTCACTATGGAAGAATATGTGATGTGAAAATCCAACCCCTCTAAGCTACATCTGAGAAAGCTGAGTCCCCGATATATGGGTCCATTTGAGATGGATTGGTGGAGATGGTTGTGTTTAGCCTTACCCTCAGGATTACATGATGTATAATGTGCTACATGAGTCCGATCTAGAGTACTATGTGAGGTACCCATGCCATGTGTTAAGCCCTGAACCTATTTAGCTTTATGAGAGGCTGAAATGTCCTGAGTCACCTATGAGGGTACGATATACCAAGGTAAGAAAGAACTCAGATGGAAGAATATGAGATGATGAAGGTTCTTGGGAAGCACCATGGAAAGGATGAAGCCACATGGGAGCCCCGATGGACATAAGAAAGGCTTATCCTGATTTGTTGTTTGCTTGGTGGAATTTTGGGGGGAAAATTCCTATAAGAGGGGAGGGATGTTACAACCCCAATTTTTTTTGGGTTCTTTTGGTGAGAAATGAAATTTCTCATATTAAAGATATTTGAACAAATAAGGATATAATCCATTTTGAATAAATGAATTTCATTTACAATAGCCTTTATGATTTTTTGTGGGCTTTATTGGCTATTGGGCCCAATAACAAAGAAAGGACAAAAGAAACTCTATTATCGAGTAAATAAGAAAATAGAGAAAAGGAAATAGAGGATATAGAGAAATCCTTGAAAAGAAATATTTTAATAAAGAAAGAGAAAGATAGGGAGTTCACTTAGTGGTGTTTCATGGACTCCCATAATAATCAAATGAGATAACTCTTTATAATAAGAATAAAAGGATCGAATACCAATAATGGAAAGAAGATGTTTTTTGTGTGCAAGGAAAGGTATTAATTGAATTCCTGGATTGCAACAAACTTTGTTATATCTAAATAAGGAATATGGTGGGTATTTCCCTTCAAACCCATCCATGCAAGGAAAGTTAGAAGAATACTTCGTACTGTATTTTGCCTCTACAAAATCCAATCCTTTCCATGTGGTTTTGGAAAGATAGATCCACCAGTTTCTTTGTGATCTAAACCCTAGGGGTGTGATGCCTATAAAAGACTAGTCATGCTAGGCTTCTGGGAAACAACTTTGCTCACGCCTATAACAGTAGATAGAAGGAAAGCATGCGACCACCATGCCAAGGTGGGTCATGATGAGCATCGCAGGCCTTCCGCAAGGAAGAAATTAGAGCCGCTCTTCTCAAGCTATGGTGGATTCGAAGGAGTCAGTGGGAAGGTCGTTAGGGCTTCTTGCTATTGGGAGATTGGGATGGATGAGACGATCGACGGTGCTGGGATGGCAGCCCCCTGCAGCTGGGCTAGCGGAGGCATGCTGCCTTGTGTGGGCACGCTGGCGGGAGGCAGCCATAGTGGAGCCCCATCACGAGGAAGGAGAGGACAGACCCGGAGGAACGAGGTCGGGATATGGTGCTGAGACGCTGATGACATGCTATGGAGAGATAGATCTCATGGGTGAAGAAGAATCCATGTACAACAGGACAAGGCTGAAGGTCGGGCTTATGCAGGCTGCATTGCGGAGAGGGATCTGCGGCGGTGCTCTATAAGTAGTTGGGGCTAGAACATGATGGCGGAGACCTGGATGAGATTCGGCGGAGACCTGGCAGAGATCCGGCAGAGACCTGGCGGATGAGCGACCGAGTGAGTAGCTTGAGCGGCAACCTCACCTGTGGTGGTGCCGAGGATGGGGGTGGCACACCATCAGCCCTCCCTAGGTAAGCCGGACTGGGCTGAGGAAGAGGACATGCTAGGACGATGAGGCGAAGGCACGACAAGGAGGACAAAGTGTGCGATCCCGACGCGACTCTGACGGCCAGTGTTTTGCATAATACACGTGGGAAAGAACCTACATCCAAAAGACTAAAGTGCCCCTTCATGCACGCTAAAGACCCAAGGGTGTCAGGGTCATTTCCATCTAATTCTCATTGTATCTGGTAAGTCAATAATATGGCACTTATGCTGATGTGGCGAGGTTCTATTGGTCGAGTTTCATTAACATTGTAAAATTCATAATTACTTAACCATAGCTCGGATTTAGACAAGCTTTATATGAAAATTTATCAGCGAAACAAGGGGAATCCAAATCAAATACTTTTAGAGTCTAATTATGCTTGTAGTTATGAAAGTATGGCAACATATGTTAAAGTGAAGACTAAAGATATGAAAAACCTTAATTTTGATGTTAATAAGGTTGAGTGGGGTGCTATGGGTAATTTAATATGATATTGCCCTATTGTTGATAAAAAGGATGTTTTGAATCTGAAAAGGATGATCCATGTGTTTAATTGGTTAATTTAGAGTGTCATATGTTTAATATGAATTAATGGGCTTAGAAACCTTATCTAAGTGTTAGTGGGCTTTAATGGGATACAATTGGAAATCCTTTGTATAAAAGTGACGTTAGGTTAATCCCAAGATTAATAGGTAATAAAAAGGGCTTTAACATGTTTAAGTTGAATAATTAGGGTTTGACACCTAGAACTGCTGTTTTAGAGTTTTGTGGATATAAATAAGGAAAGTCGTAAAAATATTTAAAAGAAACCTAATGAAACCTTGATTCGGATTTGAAACCCCAGAAAGTGAATCTAAGTCAATTAAATAGATGTATTCTTGATAAAGTGTAGTAAATAGGTTATGTATGCTTTTCAGGAATTCTGTGATTGTTGAACTACTTCTTGGATTATTTGCCTGCTTGGAATTATTATTAGCTTGTTGAATCTGCAAATCAGGTATGTGGTTACGCCTATGAATATCCCGAATTAGTTTCCCGAGGATTTTCGAGGTTTTATCGATGACTTGAATTAAACTGTTGGATTGTATTAAATTCTTGCAAATTATAATGTGGATATCACCTAAGATATGTGCCTACTAGCTCAGATCCTAGTCCCCTATGTGGTTTATTAGTTGACCTAGTACATGGCTACCTATGGGGTAGGTGCATCAGGTCATTGGATGACTTAGTACATGGCTACCAATGGGGTAGGACCATCAAGTCACTTTGAGTTAGATATTGGGCTATCTTTGGATAGTGCCATGCGACTCTATTACCCTATGAATTAGCTACCTGTAAGGTAGGACCATGGGGGTAAGAATCTACCTAAAGAGAGGTAGCATGCAAGTCCACTACAGGGACAACACAAAGTTGGGGGGTAGGTAAGGATTGAGTAGTTTGGATTAAAATGAAATCTTGGTTGTTAAATGATTAATTGAATGATTACATTGTTGACATAGTTGCACATCATTTGTTTCCCCCACATACCAGCTTCTTGCTGACCGACGTTTTGTTTGTCGGTGTTTTAGGTACAATGAAAAGAACAAACAGTAAAGTGGCATATGTGGAATTAAATGAGAATTAACGTGCACAGGAAGATTAGTTAGATCAATATCTTCATGGTTTGAAGTTTAGAAATCCCAATTTTTAAAAGGTGAGCAAAGTTTTTTTTATATACCAGTTTTCAGTTTAGTTGGTAAAGTTTATTAATTATTTTTGATTATTTATCGAACCTTTGATCCTGTTTATTGGATAATGGCTCTGACCTTCTGGTCTCCCTTAATTGGGGGTTATCGGGAGGCGGGTTCGTTACAACCGAACTTTAGTGTCAGTTATTTAAGGCCTTTCGCATCGGTTTTAATGCGACACCTATGTGGGCACCGCTAAAAGGCCAACCGTTAGGCGTCGGTTCTCAAACTGATGCCACAACCCTTCGCACGCCACCGAAAATGTGCTAGAAGGGGGGTATAGGCGTCAGTTATTAGTTTTGAAACCGACGCCATAAACCTTCGCACCACAGAAAGGGCGCCATCTGGGGCACTATCAACGTCAGTTTATTAGTGAAAATTGATGCCATCTCACCCACTGCCACGGTCGTGCTGGCCAGCACGGCCGTGTTGTCTGGCCCGCTGCCATGACCGTGTTGGCCAGCACAACTGTGGTGTCTGGCCCACTGCCACGACCGTGCTAGCCAGCACGGTCGTGGTGCCTGGCCTCATTAGGGAAATCGATGTCGGTTACTAGTAGGGAAACTGATGCCAGAACCATAAGTGTCAGTTTATTATTGATAACTGACGCCACATCACATGCATTAGGCATCGGTTATAATTATTTATCTGACGCTATAATCATTTGTCGTCGGTTTTAAACAAATAACCGACGCCTATTTCATGTTTTTTTTCTTATCAGTCTACAGGCCTGCTGTGGCTGGTCATAGGATGAGAAACCTGCAGTTCAGTTATGAACTGCATGTTTTATGACATCCATTGATATTAGCCAACAACATGCCACAAACCTGCAAAATTAACAACATTAATTTTCACACATTTAGCAACTTGCAGTTCCATTCGATTTTCACACATGTAGAAACATACATGTAGCAATCTGTAGTTCCATTCATTTTCACATTCACACATGTAGAAACATTCATATAGCAACCAACAGTTTCATTCATTTTCACATTCACACATGTAAAAACATTCAGACATGTAGAAACATTCACACATATTACAATTCAAAAATTCATTTACAAAATATCATTCTTTAGTCATTATTCGCTATCAACATCCCAATTATATTTAAAAAGCCCCACTACTTGTATGGATTTTTCCCATTCTTCTCTTACATCATTTAATTCTTCCGTCGTATAGGGAGCATGTACATCTAGTAAGGCCTTTCTTGTAGTGTGATCAATTTTAAACACCTGCAAAGAGAATGATGTATATATATAATTAATAATATATAAATAAGATTGATATATTTCATATTATCTAATGAGACTATATATAATACCTCAGGAATGGTATCGATGTCCACTGTGGCATATTTGATAATCATGTGCATAAATCACATCACATAGTATGCACATGCCCATTCGTTGTAGCACACGTTCCTTCCATCGTCTGATCTCCTCCTGAGACTTATTAGCCTCCTAGGATACTGTCGTAAGCCGCAGCCACAGGATTAATATGTGGAAATGGCAAGTACACACTGTGCACCACGATCTTGCCGTTGCGGATGACGTCCGGCACCTTAATCCTCACATAGTTAATCCTCATCGGCGCCGAGGTCAAACCTCCACCGGCACCAGAGGTTGTGATAAGCAGCGGTTGGCCTCGTTCCAATGTCGGCGGAGCAGTCCCCACCGGAAGCTTCTCCAGATCCGCGATCGACAAGAAATGGTTCGGCACAATGTGGAACCTAACGTTGCTGATATGATATAAGAGTGAGAACCGGAGAAGATCGAAAGGTCGTCAACGGCGAAGACCGTCATATTGTATTGTTAAGAGTCACAAGCTCGGCGTACTTCACCTTCATAGCGAGGGCTAGGATGCTGAAGCCATTGTTATGGAGCCGGAGCATGGCATCTCTGAGCATCAGGCGCATGATAGCAGGCTGCACCGAGCCGGAAGTCTTGATATGTTGACCAGAATGATGATCCGGATGGAACTCGAACGAGAGCGAGGGATTTCCTGGCTTTGCTTGCAGAACTAAAGGGAATGAATATTGGATTCGGAAGGTCTTCCACGTCTCTATGTCATCCGGTGATCCATATGCATAGTACAAGCGCTTATCTGTGGCAATCAACGAGTGAAGCCGATTAAAGACCATGGGATAAAGGCTCTAAGTCCTTTTTTCTCGCTAGATGGGGCCTTCCTCTACACGAGATTCGATTCACAAAAACAAATTTCTCGAGTAAGAAACAATTAATGTGTAACTTCTTCTCAAGCAGTAGCACCGGCAACTAAAACTGTCTTCTATTCAACACCGGTTACTTCTATAAGACATAATGGAACAATTACCTATTCTATCAGATTCGCCGCCAATACACGTTCAAAGATAGGAGTACTTGTCAGGCTTGAAAGTCGTTATTTCTCGGCTTCTTATATAGTCCCCTTACTTCTTTCAAGGAAAGAAGTTTGCGGACAGGATATGGCTTGCATAAGGCGTGTTTCTAACTTGTATATGGTATGTATAGGGCTGTTTAGTTAAGAACTAGCAGTTTTCGAGCAGACAAGTTCGAAAGTAGGCTGACGGGCAAGCTAGGGAAAGAGGTCTTTATCATATATTACCGGAATACCTAAAGCTATTGATTTGAAAGCGGGTTAGAGGTTTCATTTCTTCGCCGGGGCACTCAGTTCCTTCCCTTGCTTCAGGAAATTCATTAATGGGCTCCCTTGACTTTTCTAAAAGTGAGAAGGCAAAATAGAAGAGTTTCGGATTCATGTAGTATCTCTCGAAAGGAGAATTAATACCATCTTTTAGAACCGTGGATTGAGTCAATCTTTGTTCAGCATCCCCTGTGACTTCCGCTTCCAAGAGAATGAATCACTGCCTCTCTTTGTCTGAATAAACAACCTGGTGACTTCTATCCTCTCCCTAAACCTAAACCGGAACCTCAAGACTCAAACTCAACCGGCACCGCTTCTTCTCAATCACTTTCTATTGTATCTTAGAGAGTGATAGGCTATCTCGAGTCGAGTGAGGCAAGCGGAGAGAAGAATCAGATAATAATCAAGAAAGGCGTGTGTTTTCAAGTCCAGAAGAAGAAATCACGGCTGAATTTCTCGTGCTATGGACTCATATGGTTGATGAGTGTAATAGCTTCCCAACGTATGCATGATTGACTAGATATTGAGCTCACCCAGTAGGGAGGGAAAGTCGGGGAACTTTTTTGACTCGACCTACAGCGGGAAGAACAGCCAGGGTAACAACCATTCGGAGATGAAGATCAGAAGGACAACCGCATCCGCATCCTATGGAATGCATTATGTAATTCCAAGGGCAACGGCAAAAACCCCTGCAACTGATGAGAAGGCTCGGGATACGCAAACAACTAAGCCATTGACTAATTGACAATGCAACACCTATCTGATTTCAGACACATGCGGCTCAAGAGCAGGGGTAGCCGGTTCGGGCGGAGATGGATAAAACAAGGCTGAATGCTGGATAACAAATTCTTCTGTCAGGAAGGGTTATAGATAATATAGTTCTGCTGGTGAAATGGTTGCTGCACCGACTGCACACTGGACTAGTCCATCAAAGAATGCGCTGCTTCTTGTCCTTGAGAATCGGCTGGGATGCCCCCCTTGTTTCTGAAACCAACTGGATCGATGGGTTTGACAACTAGAACTGGCTATAGATCTCGAACGCCTTTGAAACCTCAGCATTTGGTTCCGCTATCATGCCTATGCTCCCCAAGTTTCATAAGGTGCAACGTGTACCGGGCAATCAATCGGAGGCACTCTGCTGGGCTGTAATAGCGAATGGGAGTCACATTCAATAAGGCCGAGGAGCAAGGAAGGGCCAACAAATGCACCCTTTATGGTTATGGTATAGAATGCCCTGTCCGCAAGAAGGAAAGGAGTTGGCTTACCGCATCTACCTTCTCATATCGGGAGAAGGGCTAGGGCGTAAACGGAGTACGAAAGCTGCTGGAGCGGCAGCCCCCACGCATAGAGATTCCCCATGAAGGAATCGGAATCTCACTACTCCCCCTTACCTGTCCGGGACTAGAGAAGTCATAGTAGTAGGCGGCGGACTAAGAGCAGTTGGAGTCAGGGGATCAGTAAGCGGTCCTAGCCTTTGTTGGTGAATGCCTATCTGGTCTGACTGTTTAGATACGTGTTCAATTAAGCCGTCTTCCTCTTTGTCCCACCCTTCTGACTGGCCAATTACCTTCTTGGTGATTCTAAGCCAAGGTCAATATCCTTACACCTTCGCTTTATGCCTTTCTAGTGCTAGTAGCAGTAGGGGGATAAGCTCTTTCTTTGCAAGAATATAGGGTGTGAAGGAGGAATTGCACAAATAGGTTTCCCCAATCCCACTTGGTGTCCATCTGGGAATCTCTCGTACAATTCTCTTCCCTCTCGGTCTATGACTCGGGTCCCTCCCCTATCTGAAGGAGCATCACGGCTCGTCCTGTTTAGGGAGAGGGCAGCAAAACGAAAGAGACAGAGGAAGCAGAATCCCGACCATCAGGAAAGAACTCCGGAATGGACGGATAAGAATGGCAGGTTGGTCATGAAATTCTACCGCGATGTAATTCAGGATCTTTCGTGCATAGTCTTTTTAGGATTTTGGCATTCGCGAAGGGGGCGTGACAAGGCTTGAGAAAGGAATCGAATGATTCCTTTATCAAGGAGAATTTCGCGCGAGGACACGCCTGATGACCCCTTCGGCTAGGGCGGTTTCATCGAAAGGCCTGCCTGGGGCGTACGTCCTATGGGCTCTTCAATCATCACCGAAGGAAGGCGGATACATTGGCTGGAAATGCACGCAGGATCCTTTTGGGGTGTGGTCCCGTACGAGTCAGTCGTTCTGGTACCACGAGGCATGTAGTAGGTGGGACTGCGGAATCGATCTTCGGTCTTGATGAGCTTCTTGTCACCGAACTCCCGTGACCGAAGCGCGATCATCATCTGCTATCTGCCGGAAAAAACCACATCGTCAACCGTCTGATCTATGCGAGATGTTGGAAGTTTCAGTTTCTCTTTAATTCCAAGGGCAAGGCCAGACTGGTGAAATCCGGAATAGCAATGAGGAACCAAGCCTTTTTCCGGAGCATTTCCGTGGAGCTTGTGAAATGAAAGAAGGGCGAGTCGAACGAGCGGACTTGGCCGGGATGTCTCCTACACCACCAGTAGTCAAGAATATCCGCCCATATAAATAGTTGCTCAACGAGGGGGTTGCTTCAGGCTATTTCCTTCATTTCACATAGTCAGGCAAGTCCCCTTACTGAATGCTGAATGAGGCTCCCGCTATGAGAAGAGTTTGAACTCAAAAAGAGGAAAACCAAACACGTTCGTTCTAAGCTCACAAATCAGGCTTGTAGAGTGATCGCATGGCGAAATGCATTGGTATTTGCCTGATCGTCGCGGGATTGTTCGTTTTTTATATGCTTGCCGCGGATCAATCCCCCTTTCCTATTCGCTTGCCTGCACGCCTCTACTCATGCGGGACCTTCCGGGGAGAATGGAAGTGCCGCCGCCTCATGTGGCTGACCGCCTCGAGAATGGACGGGGTGGAGTGAGGCTTTGCCCGCATCGGGATTGACGAGCTTGCCTGGCATTCAGGTATTTCATCCAGTTACTCCCTGCTTGTCTTTTTCTTGCCTTCCCCATAGTCCAGTCCACAGTCCCCATTGGTTGACCAACCTTTAAAAGAAAGGTTCCGAATCAATATTCTGGTCATTGATTACTAGGAAGTCTTTTTTTTTTTCAAAAAAGGATTTCCTTTCTGCGTAGGCGTGCACCCTTGGTATGTGTTGATCCTCTGGGGTGAAACGGCGAACTCCAATTTGTAGCTGTAGCTATCCGCCCTGTTCGTCGTACTAGAAAGGTCCAGTGAAATGCACTTATTGCGGGGAATGAATGCGAGGGCCATGAGCTATAAAACCCCCGAGGTTGCCCTCTTGTGAATCTGAACTCAACCCTTATTACCTCCGGCGAGCGGTGCACGACAAAGGCTGGGTTTTGACCCAGTCGTTACCAAACCGCAGACCGAACAGACTGGCAAGCAAGGCCAGGAAGAGTCCCTCTCCCTTACGGTCGAGCCACTTCGTACCTCGTCGAACAGGAGGAAGGAGAGCAGCAGGAAGCGTGGCAGTCTCGGTCGGTGCGTGCCAAGCTTCCTCACACCATGGGCGCGGTGCTTTAGAGAATTCCCTATTCCCCTGTTTTAGACAGTAGGCAGAGCCAAGGCAGTGGGGGAAGTTCCTTTTCCACCCCTGGGACCAATGGACGGCGTCACAGATTTCTTAGGATCATGGATTCCTGAGACTTCGACAAAGCACCGGGCATAGGACAGCCTCTCCAGACGGGCAGTTGCCCTATCCATGTCAAGAGGCCTCCCAACCAAACGTCGCCACCTCCCCAATGGCAGACGTCAGAGAGGAATCGCACATGACGGGCCGGCAACCTGATCTAAAGCAGAACTGAGGCCAGCCCTCTCGAACCCTACCCCCAAACTGAGAAGCTTGGTCTTCCGTCCATCTATCCTTGCCATGATGGAATCTACTAATCTCGAGAAGTAACTGGCTTTGGACTTTCCAGCAAAGAGGGGAACTCCCAAATCACGGATCAGCCAATTGCTTCTGCGAAACTGAGGTGCCTAGTAGGTGGGCTTCATTGCATAGCTGCTTATTTCTCTAGGGATCTTCTACCCAGATCTCACCTCTTTCTAAAAAGTTCATCAGAGCCTGCGCATTCTATTTTGCTGCATTCACAAATCAGATAGCATCATCAGCAAAAAGCAAATGAGAAATTGCTGGAGCCTTGCCTGAACAACTGAATGGAGTAACAACTCCACTTGGAATTCCCTACTTCAAACTTCTTCTGCAAGAAGGAAGAAGCTGGGAGAGAGGGGGTCTCCTTGACGAACCCCTCGCCCCCGGGCCACAGACTTCTCAATTTGCCTCCCCGATTCATCACCCATGGGAAAAGGGGCTGAAGAGCGAGCAGGCGGAAGGAAAGGGGTCTCGTTTCTTCCGAGTTGACTGCTCGACTAAAAAGGAGAGGAGGAGGCTTACTACTGGAAGCCCCCGGAGTGAAGAAGGAGTCACCGAACTACCGCTGCAATTTCTCGAAGAGACTGGGGGAGGCCTATCTCTCCGGGGAGGGGGTGGGAATAGATTATAGGCTGGAACACTTTTAGAGTATATAACTAAAAGAACGGACTGGCAGTGCGATATCTTGAGGAAGCGAGTCCGAGATGATGAGTTGCGGTGACCAAGACCCGGTCTATAGAAATTGGATCCCAGACTGAGTTCGATACGGGATTGACGTGAGGAAAGGTTTGCCAGGTCTCGCATTGGCATAGGGTTCTCTCTCCTCTTCGAGGCAGGAAACGACTATGGTGCGAGTACATACCAAACTGCTCAAATCTCAACTAGCGATATGAGCAGGAACCCTCCGCTATATGGTTGGCAAGCTATTCTTTCTTCTCGCAGGAAGAGAGAAAGAGTCGAAGAGTTCGATCTCTTTCCGTCACGGAGGAATCCGAGAGAGGCTGAAGAACTTCTTTCATTTTTCTTTCTCTTTCGATTTTCTTACTTTGCTTTCATCCTTCCCCAAGCCGTGAAAAGGACCTGCTTTATCAAAAAAAAGTGACGACCTGGGAACAAGACTTCTTCACTTAATACATAGACGCAAATAGAAAAAAATGTTCATGTCAAGGGGAAATTCAAATAATACGTGACCTGTCTGATGTCATCAACCGAGGCCTACTTTTCTTCTTCGAAACCTCGAAATTTCCCGAGAAACCGCCATTCATGCGGAATGATTTCATCATAAATGAGACACACGTGCCAATCAAGTTCCCGCCATAACATCAAATCAAAGGAATTTGTTTCATCCTATCCATTTTGATTAGAACTTCTTCCTCTGTACATTCTTTTCCCCCATTTCACGTTCTCTCTTAAAAGCAAGATTTGACTTTCAGAGTGCGGGGGGTGGATTCCCTATTGGAAAGCCTCGTTCCAGATGCCCTCAGAGAATTTGGCATACATACGGGGCCATACATTCGTAGTCATGGACAACTCTTTCTATCGGATTCCAAATTTGTCCCACCGGAGGTCGTTGCCTATGGGTAAGGACATCCAGGACGCGATCCGTGCCAGCAGATCAATCATCCTCCTCAACGAAAATTGCATCAAGCTTCTTGCTCTGGTGCCCAGAGACTCATACCTTCATCTTTCCGTGTGCCGAGTGACTATCTTGAAGATAGTCACTGCATGTGGTTGGTTTCCTAGTTGGCCCATTCAATGAACAACGATGTTCAGGATTACCAGATGTGGGTGGTAAGGAAATTGTCAGAGGCCCACGCCGCAAGAAAATATGGATAGGGGTGCACCACGTCGTCCACAACCTCTTGAAATAGACCAAGCTTTCCCGTCTAAAGTCCATCATCTGTAATGTAAGGAAAACGAGATTTCGAAAAGAACCTCTGTTCCTTCTCGCTCGTCCTCCAGACCGCCTGATGGTTCGAGTGGTCCTAAACCCGTGTGGGGATCTACTCGGGCTGTTGATTGGAGGGAGGTGTGCTTCGGAGGAGCTTCGGGCGATGTGACCGGGAATGCGGAATTTCCTAAGGTCGTTGATGGTGGTTACAGTAGACCTGGATGAGGTGGAAGACAATGAGCGAAAATGGCGAAACTCGGTAGTTTTGGGGAAGAGACCATTCTATTCTATAACCACACCACCTTCAGGCCTTCATCCAGCGCGCGTCCAAATTAGCTGTGGGGAAGGATTTTTCCTTGTTAAGTTTGCAGGTTCAGAAGATTGTAGAAAGGTTTTGGAAGGTGGGCCGTCGACTATTTGACAAAGAAGGTTTCGAGTTCAAAAGCATTCCACCTTCAACTTCTGCTTAGTTTGACTTGGCCAGCTTACCATTTGCCTGCTTCCTTGACTACTGCTTTCTCTTACGCAGCTTAGAAAGTCCACAGCCTTGTCTTTTTTTTTCATCAAAGTGACAAATAGGAGACACCGGTGCTCAAACGTCCCCCTGCCTTTCTTTCTCGATGCTTTTCAAGGAAAAAAGATAGCACTGGGGAGATCAGGGCTTTCTTTCCTACTCAGCTTGGGCCGTAAGTTAGCCGGCCGCTTACATGCTATTGTAATCGCCCCCTACCAACTCCAATTCGGTCTATGTTCAGTTAGTGCTCACCCGACTCCTTCCATATATGCCACTCCTTTCGCAAACAATTCTTTTCTTGCTTCCTTCTTTTTTTTTATTCTTCCTCTCTGACTTCTTCCTGCCCTCCTTCTAGCGCCAAGCATGATAATCTACCCGTCGCCTAGCCAGGTTCCGGTAGAAAAGGAGGTGCGGAGTCTTGTAGTGCTTGACTTTCTTTAAAGATCGGGTCTTTGACGTCAGATGAAAGAGTCCGAGTGCCATCCATCCGATCCAGAAGTCTACTTCGTTCTACCTGTTCTGTTCCTTGAATTCCCTAGGAATGAGGGGAGGGGTAGGGTATGATGATCTCAGGTATCTTGACTTTGTCGAGATTCGGTTGGGGTGAAATATATTATACTGGTATAATTGATAATGGAAGTCTCTTTCCAGGCATTCCATCGTCCCGCAGGTCTAATTACTGAACGATTGGCAGCGAGAAAGCAATCCGGGTGCCTCACCTTTGGGTCTGGCCAGTCCACGTTTGGCTAAGCGCCTTCTTTCATGTCAGAATTAGACTTCTTGATGGTTATTGAGTGCTTGTTCTTTTACTGGTACTGGCTGTCATTTATTGATGGAATTATGTAAATCCATCGCTATTATATCTGACCAAATTGGGAACGGCTGTCTCGATATTTGTTCTCGAACCGGGGAGGGAGAGTAAGGGCTAGTGAGAAAGACGAGTGGGTGAAATCATTAACGGAAGGGAAGATCGTCGACCGTCGACCTAATAGAAATTGCCCAACCAAATTGTCGATACATTCCTACATCTTCCAATAAGTCACCTCCGTTGGATGGAAAGACGAATCAATAGGTGAGTTGTAGTAGCGCGACGCAGCCATTTTCCCTGTGTCTTTAAGAAGGTCAAGTGCATATTTCTCTCAGATATAATAGGAAGTATGCACTTGCTTGATTTCGCCACTTCGATCCCAACTCCAAATGTCCCTAGATCTGGGATGTCGAAGAATAGTATTTAACATCCAGAAAACTGCCAAATCAAATGCGTCCCAAGCCGAAATATCACAAGTACCACCCCGCCCTGGACCGTCGCAAGGAAAACTATAACCGAAATCCTTTTTATCTGGCATTAGCTTAGAACAACGTGCATCTAAAGCGCCTTTTACTAAAATTAATGTAGTTGTATGCAACCCTAGGGCAATAGCATGATGAACCAAGAAATCCCCAGGACCTATTGTTAAGAAGAGTGAATTACTATTCTCATTAACAGCACTCAACCACCCAGGTAACCAGATGTTTCGACCTGCATTGAATGCTGGTCCACTCGTTGAAGATAAGAGTACATCGAATCCATATGAAGTCTTACCATGTGCGGATTGTATCCATTGTGCAAAGATTGGTTCAATCAAGATTTGTTTTTCATGAGTACCAAACGCGAGCATAACATCGTTATGAACGTAAAGTCCTAAGGTATGGAACCCCAAAAAAAGGCTGGCCCAACTTAAATGAGATATGATAGCTTCTTTATGTTCTAACATTCTTGCCAATACATTATCTTCATTCTGTTCTGGATTGTAATCTCCAATGAAAAATACCGTGAGCAACCTGTCATGATGAACCCTGCGATGTATTGGTGATGAGTATATAACGCTGGGTAGTCAAATCTTGTGCTATGAATGCATAAGCAGGTAAAGAATACATATGTTGAGCCACTAAAGAAGTAATAACTCCTAAAGAAGCTAAAGCAAGACCTAATTGAAAATGAATCGAATTATTGATTGTGTCATAAAGACCCTTATGCCCACGTCCTAATCGACCCCCTGGAGGTGTATGCGCTTCTAAAAGATCCTTTATACTGTGCCCAATCCCGAAGTTAGTTCTATACATATGACCGGCTATCAGGAAAATAAATGCAATAGCTAAATGATGATGAGCCATATCAGTTAACCATAAACTTTGCGTTTGTGGATGGAACCCCCCCAGAAGGGTGAAAATAGCAGTTCCCGCCCCTTGAGAGGTGCCAAATAAATGACTACTAGAATCTGGGTTTTGCGCATAAAGATTCCACTGACCTGTAAAAAGTGGACCCAACCCTTGAGGATACGGTAATACATCTAAGAAATTATTCCATCTAACGTACTCCCCCCTAGATGCGGGAATAGCGACATGAACCAAATGTCCTGTCCAAGCTAAAGAACTGACTCCGAAAAGTCCTGACAAATGGTGATTCAGACGAGATTCAGCATTTTTGAACCACGAAACGCTTGGTTTTCATTTTGGTTGTAGGTGTAACCAACCTGCTACTAAAGATATAGCAGAAAGAAATAATAGAAAAAGCAGTATAAAGATCTTCATTGGTGCGTAATCCGATTGTATACCACCACTGATAAACACCGGAATAAGTGATATTCACAGGTCCGAGAGCACCCCCTCGAGTAATTCTACAGCGGGTTGACCAAACAAATTGCATGAGCAATAGGTCTTACATGTAAGGGGTCCTGTACCCATGACTCAAAATTTCCTTGCCAAGCTACATGGAAGAGGTTTCCGTACGTCCACAGAAAAATGATTGCTAACTGCCCAAAGTGAGAAGCAAAAATGTTCTGATAAAGACGTTCCTCAGTAATATTATCATGACTTTCGAAGCGCGGTAGCAATACCAAACCAAATACGACGAGTAGTGGGGTCCTGAGCTAAGCCTTGGCTAAACCCTGGAAATCTTAATGCCATAATGCTTTTCAAATCCTCCTAGCCATTATCCTACTGCAATAATTCTTGCTAAGAAGAATGCCCATGTTGTGGGAATTCCACCCAGAAGGTAATGGGTTACTCCTACAGCACGTCCTTGTACAATGCTCAAGGCCCTAGGCTGAGTAGCAGGAGCAACTTTTCATTTGTTATGAGCCCAAACAATGGATTCAATAAGTTCTTGCCAATAACCACAACATGAAACTGAAAAACAAAATGCTAAGAAAAAAAGACCATACGCAGATAATGAAGAACCATAAGACTGAATTACCTGAGAGGCCTGTGCCCATAAGAAATCCCGAAGCCACCCATTAATAGTAATGGAACTTTGTGCAAAGTTTCCTCCTATGATATGAGTTACTACCCCTTGATCACTTACAGTGCCCCAAACATCTGATTGCATTTTCCAACTGAAATGGAATATTACTACCGAAATTGCATTGTACATCCAGAATAGACCTAAGAAGACATGATCCCAGGCGGATACTTGGCATGTTCCTCCTCTGACGAACCAGCTTCCAAGCCGATGAGAGCTAAAACAGTGCAGTCAAACCCTGATCCGTCCGCTTGAGCCAATCGAGAGAATGACCTCTGGCCTAAGAACTTGAAAATCACTTCCTTGCGTTTAATCAGTCGGTTTCGGCCCTACCGAACCAATTTGCCTGGCATTTCCCAGTTCTCTCAAAACAAACAACATAAGAAGGAGAGGTTCCCTTTGCAATAGCGAAGAACTGACTTCGCTTCGTTGAAATGAGTGAATCGAGGCGAGGTACAAATCGAGCGAAGCGATAGGAATGAATGCGCACCCACGCATTAAGAAAACGAAACGGTGCACGGATCTTTCTGCTCTGCCACAGATGGCTGCAAACGATGATCACTATGAATCATAGAAAGAACCTCGACCCACGAATCAGGGTCTTCATCAAGCCAGGCATGGTTTATGAGAGCTCGATCGATGCGAGAGGAACTGAACCAATTACTTTAAGGGCTGGCATCCCGGACTGATAAAGGATCAACTAGACCTAGACCCAATAAAAGCAGGATTGCTTTACAGGCAGGCATGGCTCTTCCTTTCTTATTCCTGCTTCAGTAAATGAAAAGGGGGGAGGGTACAGATAGAGCGGAAATCTTTGCACCATAAATCAAAGGGGGGAATGCTACTTACCCGATAGGGAAAGCCCAAGTACGTAGCGAGTCAGCCTTTATGTAGTAATGAAGTCCTTTCTTTTCATTCGGACTAGTGTCAAAATAAGTGGACAGCTCAGGCATCTGAAAAAACGGAAATCAAACTAGATAGATAAGTGGCCAAAGACAAACCTGAAATTCTTATTCAAAGATTGCAAAAAAGCAGTCTGGTCCACAAATCTCCAAGCCCCAACCAGCATTTCCATGCCACACTTCTTCCCAGATGCTATGTAGAGCAGTTAAGACTAAATAGGAAGAAATAACCAAAATAACAGGAAAATCTCTTTGCTTATCACCAAATCCAGAAACCAAATCAGAATCCTGGTTAAGTAGCAGTCAGATTGGTGCCAATAAGAATATAGCACGGTTGGCCAGTGAGATTAACGTTCAAGATCAAGCATATAGCAAAGCACATAACAGTAGCAACATTACCAACAACAGGCATCCAGGATCCCGCAGCAGCCATCCTCTTAATTGTCAAAGTTGGCACTGTAGAAGCTCTACGCTGCTGCAGAAAGATCATTTTGACGGGGAAATTTGCTGAACTGCTTTGACCAGACTGGGTCTGTTTAATACCTTTCAAGACCCTTTTCCCGTCCCGCGTTAACGAAGCCAACTCAAACTTGATTTCCAATCTGATAAGAAAGATAGCAGCATACAAACCAAGGAGAGATGTCCTTGCACCCTAAATAGCCAATATAGTAGTTAACTTCCCTTCTTCCTCTGTGATATCTCCACCATCTATATTTGATTCTAACATGGCTCTCTAGTAAGTAGGTAAGAGGAAAGAGTGCAACAAGAAGAGCAAAGATCCACGGCAAATTCAAGGGTGGTAGAGGCAAAGGGGAAGTGTGTGAACACGACAAATACAGAAGTGCAGATCATTGTTAAAACAATGAGGCAAGATCACAGCCTGAGGGAAGTACTCAAAAGAGATGTAGACACCCACCGCCAACAGCAATGGAATAAAACGTTCTCAACTCAACAATGTACTTGATAGGGATGAATGAAGTAACTGCAGCGAGCGTGAGCAAGATAGCCATGATAAGGAGCCAAGAAGGCCATGTAGGCTTTGATGTCATAAAGCCATAGATCGAAATGTCCAGTCTGATGAGCAGCTTTGATGAGATCAGAGTGGTATGTCCATGATAATGGAATAGGTGGCTGCAGCAAGATAAAGAGCAAAGCAGATGCCACTACCAGTACTAAGCACCTCTTGGCAAACTGCACACAGCAGAATCAGATATAATGAGAACCCATCTTTGAAATTGAATTACTAACAGCAGATATTTCATCATCTGTGGCACTCTTCTGATCCTAGTTGGCTCGAGTAGAGCGGGCTACTTCTTTTCAATCTAGAGAATCTTTGTTCTGGAAACACGTCTTCCTATTCCATCTTTTCTCGAATCTCCTTTAACGGAAGAAATAGAGAGAAGGTCAAACCTAGTTCACTCGCTGAGTCTCTTTGCATCCATGGCTTTATGGTTAAAGCGCCCAACCTAAGAAAGGGGCAAATTCGTAGGTTCAATTCCTACTGGATGCACTTGGAAGGTTCAGTTCCCATCTGGTGAGAAGATGCCATATTAACTATCTCATTGCTAGTTTAGAGAAAGATTCATAGTCAATCTATCCCACTAGCTACAGCTTGCATTCGATGCCATATTAACTATCTCATGTCACTTTTTTCTTTAGTTTCGTTTATCTGGGCATGAACGATTCAATAGCAGCTTCTTCTTGAACTTCCCCTTCTTCCTTAAAAAAAAGGAGTGGATTTCTCATGGTCAGAACTCGCAATCTGATTGAACTAGCGGGCTTTCGTCAGCGTTAGACTGCGTCTTCAGGTACGTCTATTGGTGATTCCTCATCTGATTCCCTAAACCTGAGCCGGGCTAATCCTTATCCTTAAAGATTCTCTAGGAAAGGGCTCCGTAACATCTATCTCAAAAGAAGTAAGGACATTCTATTATGCCTTCTCCCCATTCCCGGCCGTGGGCAAATCTATCTTCAACGGGTGCCCCGACTGCTGATTTTCTAGGAGCTATTCCTACCATTTTCCCGCGTCCCTTGTCTTTACCACTCTAGCAACTGCCATTAATTCCTTGTCCACTTTTCATGCATGACGGACTCTTTCTAAAGAAGAAGAAAGCTCCAACCTCTGTGCACCCAGAGAATAAGCAACTCGCGTCAAGGAAGAGTCTTGACGTAAGGGATAGAAGGAAGGTTCTTTGCGAGAGTCGTTTATCTCGGGGGAAGAGGTCAGTAGTGCCTTCTACTCTCATACGAGCGCACATTAATCTAATTGAAATCTGGTAATAGAAGGACTTGACTTGATCACGCTGCCCAGTATACTAGTCTCGAATGGTTCGTTCCAGTGCCAGTTCCGGAAGTAGTCGTAATCCTTCTTTCTTTTTTAGAGTATGTCTTCCCCTGTCTCCGTCTGCGCTTTCTATCTGTCTGTGCTTGGAAAGATTCCGTCAAGCCTGGGCGTAGTAAGGCCAGTAGAAAGCAAGAAAGTAGACCAGTCTGTGTCTCTTTCTTTATAAGAGTCCTCTGGTCCAGTCAGCTTGCTTTCCGATGCGAGGCGCGTCAAATGACCCTCTCTTCATGTTCACAAAGACAGTTGAATCGGATGTTAACGAATAGGCTGTTTCCTCTCTGTCCAATCGGTCTAATCGGCATTCTTTCTTTCAACTCCACTCCTTCCCTTGCCTCTCCAATTTCCCTATTTTTCTTTTCATTCATTCCTCATGCACTGAGACAAAGATGCTGACTTTGCCGGAGGGATGTTTTCCTGCCTAACAAGATGTCAGTAGGGACCTCAATTGACATCGACCCTGCCTTGTTTGTGAGCTAGGGTCATTTCCATCAAGCAACGAGCATAGGATCTTGACTGGCTATCCTGTATTTCATGAACTGGAATCAGACAAGACACAGGCTTTTTTATTGCTAGACCTCCCATCCAATTATGATTTCTCATACGCGAAGGGGCGAACGACATTTTTTTTGACTACTCAAACTAGCAGTACGTCAGTCGTTTAGTAGCGCCTTTTGAATCAAATGGACGAACCCTTCCCGAAGCCGGCATTGAAAGCAAATAGAGAGCCCCCGCCCGTTTTATGCCGAGAAGAAGAACTGTCTGAGGCTTGTACTGGGCCGGAGCAAGGCGTCTGGTCTTATCGTTCAGATAAGATGATAAAAGAATCCATCCGAAGGGAAATCCGTAACGGAAGATATAGATACGTCAGTCGCTCTAAACCTGACCTGCCCGCGGTAGATGAATTGCTTTCTGAATCGGTGATGATTAACATCGCCTGCGATTCCCTCTCCCTTACGGTCGAGCTACTTTGTCCCTCGAACCTCCTTTGCACCTTGTAAAAAGGGGGCCTCTCCAACTTGCTCGCACGCTTTTTTCTTTTCATTATCGAAAGGTTCCCCATCTAGTTTGCTAAATCTCTTTGTAACAAGTCCAGGCTTCCCAATAGGAATAGGGAACTGCTTTACGCTTCCCCGACTGACTGAGCTTTCACGAAAGGAATAACAGGACAGCTATTGTAATACTAACCTCTTGGGTTCGTCTGCGGTCCCTAAATGAATTGGTTGGCTTTCTTACATGACCGGGTTGAACCTTCCTTTCCTCTGATCTCTCCACCATTTCCAAGAGTGAAGAAGGAGTTTCACCATAGCTTTCTTCCTCATCTACTACCTGCATGAGGCAGTGATCCTTGGAAGGGGAGCTAAGGTAGAATTAGAGTGATCGGGTCAGCTAACTTGCTAAAGCACCTCCGTCTTCTTGCAAACAGAAGACGATTCTCGGCATCAAGACTAGTTACCGAAAGCATGATAGCTGACTATAGAATAAGATCAGTCGAGCCTACCTACTCCCTCAACCTATCGGTCTTCCTCCCTCTCCTTTCAGTCGATCCAGCTCGTTCTCCATAAGCACCAGTATAAGCTATAGCATATCCAGAAGCCGATACCAACTGCAGTAGAGAAAGACCCCACGGAGAGAAGGAGAGGCATATCTGCCGATGATGATGAGAGGTCGAGTTCAAAACCCACTTTTGTTGATGTGTCCCGATCAATGTGCTCGGTGATGGGCAATGCCTTCGTGTGGGTGGTTCTGTGAACTGCTGGTCCATCAACTGAGCGTCTTGGAAAGGAGCTCGATCGCCGAACTGGATATGGAGACAACTGCGCCCGGATCGGATCGAATAAAGGACCAGTAGTCGAGTCCTATCCCTACCCCGGTGACTCTATGTCCCGATCTCCGTCCGTGCTCCCTCCCCCCTTTATCCGTCCAGCCAACCAAAGAGGTCATATATATTGACATTGACGACCGACAACTCAAAATGACTGACTTGTATGAGAGGCAAGCATACTCGCCAGCGGCGAAACATAATCAGTTAAAACCTCTGGGATTTGAAAACGATTTGCCGGAAACGGGGGAGAACGGCAAAACATCCGGAACGATTTTCGTAGGCAACGGGGAAGAGTCTACCCGGAGGGACCCCCTCATTCCCGTACCTTCATCACAAGAGAAAGAAGGGGATACCAGATCAAGCGTCGGGGGGATGGATGCTTCGACCCCGACTGTGCCTTGCTCAAATGAGACGAGAATCACCACAATGCTTGCTTGTCTGGGCTCTCTCGACTACCTCTTTCAAACGATGCCCCAGTCTGAATGGTTACGGGAAAGAGCGGTTTGAGAGATGATCAAAATATCGCGTTGATCACCTGCTCAAATGATTTGACGTTAGTTAAGCTAACCCGTGGCCACGGGTCTGTCTCTCAAAGTACCTCAAGAGCACCAAGTCGGAAAGAAAGGAGCAAGTGTGGCTTTCTGGTTTCAAATTGATGTCGGTCGCCGCCAACTTCTCCACTACGAATGACTCCATGCTTCTGTGTAGTGGAATTGGAACAACTGAAGCGAGTGTAGCCAGAGAATCGGCAGGCAAGTGTCGTTGCCGTCGGAGCACGAGTGAAGGTCTTTGAACTGCCGACGTGTCGTGCCAACTCCTGATATGGTCTCAATCTTTTTTTTTCGTCTTCCATTCACCTATCACTTGACTCCCCTAGAAATGTCGAGATGCCTTGCATCGAGCTGAAGTGCTGCTTATTGGCCTGCGATGAATCATACTCGGTCACATTGTTTGTATGCGTGAAGAAAAGGGGATTGTCACTCCTTCTGGCAAGACCGATTCCATTTCTCCTTCCGAATTCTTGACCATCCAATTTGTCCAAACGGGAGTTCCATACTCATACCCACTAAATCAGTCTATTGGGCCTATAGGTGTTCTAGACTCTTCCTAGTGGTTGAGATAGGAACTAGAGAATCTAGTGATTCACTCAAGACCTACTCACTAACCAACCAACCTTCTATGCGAAGCGAAATGGCTGACTCCCCTGATGTCTCATTCTATTCCCCGTGCTAATCGGTTTGGTTGAAGGAACTATAAGAAGTGCAATCAGCTAATCGAGCAAGTAATCCACATGGATGCATTCCACCGGCATTGGCATTGAAGGAGAAGGATTTGCTGCTACCTTACCTTACCTGATTTTTCATCTTCTCTCAGTCGGGGCTCAAGGGTGAGAATCGGTAGTTGTTCTATCCAAGTGTAGGAGTTGCTGCTTTCAAGAATTAGCCCAGACCCATAACATAAAGGATCAAGCCAAAAGGCTAGATTTCACTCTTTCGAGATTTCCAGATCGAATCATAGCATAGAACGGGGAACGTAGAGTGAAGTTGAAGTAGGGGAGTTTAGCATTTCATTTGAGTGAGAGATCGCATCATAGCTTATAGTTTCGTACCCAGGCACGGGAATGCACTTTCCAACTTTTTGGATGGGGGAAGAACTACCGCATATAGCAGATCCAGCTCTGCGTCGAGCAGACTCATCTCCACACTGGTCTGTTCCTTCGTCTTCGGCTGCTAGCTAACGTCTCTCTATCGACCAAGGATTCCGATTTTCCCAGTGCTTGTACATCTCCATATTTGTAGACTGGTCCAGTACAGTGAGACAAAACAAATCAATAGGCGCGGCTACCCCTCTTCTATTATATTACTTCTGACTTATTGAGGGCTCAAAGCCCAGCCTTTGACAAAAATCGCTGATCTTCTTCCTTCCACTTGGATAAACAGCTCGTTCCTCTCCTTACAGTCGAGTCACTCCGTAGTCGGTCTCTCGCTCAAAAATGTGCAAGGGCACAAGAATGCGGACAGAGGGATGGCTTCCGTGGTTAGAAGCACATTCACATCCATGCCAGATCCTCGCCTCGACGATTGGAACTGAACTTGAGTGCAGGGAAAGACTGGTCTTAACCCTTTCCTCCCGTTTCTTGATGCAGGGGCTTGTTGAGCCAGCGCACATTCCAGGAGGTGAGATCCCTCTCCCTTACGGTCGAGCTACTTCGTTCCTGTCACTATCGCTCGAATCACTTACTACCTCTTAATATCGGTATTGCCGGGGCTTGGGTCTTACTCTCTCTATATTAAATGAAGTGACTTTTGGCAGGGCAGGGGATTCTCTCCGAGCTGCTTTCCAGCCACTAGATAGCTCTTCAAAGAGAATAACATCCATCCCTCACTTGGTATTAGATACATGGGTGAAGGATTGTTACCAGCTGCTGATTCTGTTGATCCAGTAACAGATGGGTGGGTGAGATGGATAACTAGGTCACAGTATCTGGTATACTCACCCGCACCATAAGCATCTGTAGTAGAGTCCTCAGTACTTAGTGGTCCGTAGCGCCGCATCGTCAGGTTGTGTGCCCTTTCGGGGCCAATGACCCGCCCCTTGAGAATTATCCGTAAGATAGGGTGCTTGAACGACAGAACTAGCCAAAGTCAGAAAAAACAAATCGCGGAGACAGTATCACTTGTGCGGTTGTAGGACATGTTCCTTATTGTTAGAGGTTTCCTTCTCTTATTATATTAGTCTTGTATGTGGTGATTCTTTTGTATCACTATTTTCCTATCCTTTCTTGTTTTAAGGAGAATATGTCAGACCCGGCGAAAAGGAAGATCTTTATCACGCCGCCCCTGCTTTCTTATCATTGAAAGCCTTGGCAGCAACTAAAGCGGAATCTCGCCCCGCGGGTCTCCAAGAGCAATTGGCCAAACTCGTGACATGGTTTCTTTAACTGATCTGAGAACTGTGTGTCAACCTTGTTTCACTCTCTCACTATCTGAACTTCCCGGTGGAGTCCGTGCTCCGGGAAAATCAAGGACTAAGAAAAGAAAGTGCTTCTATCGAAGAGGCCCACGCTTCTTGTCTTGAAGTAAGTACACCGGTGACGTATGAGGAGATCAATGGTCTTCTTCCTTCTTTCCTAAGCCGGAGAATCAAGTGAGTCACAACCCCGTGAGAGAAATTGAAAAAGACAATCAAATAAATAGAATAAGGTCAGACAGATCTTCTCGTAGCAGCTGTCAGCCTTTCCGTTGCCGCTGGGGATGGCATATCAGTAACCTTAGCTATTGAATCAGCTCTGGTTGCTTGGCACTGATTCCTTTCCTGTTTGAAAGAGGAAATTTCTCGATTCATTTCACTTAGCCTTGACCATACTTTCTTGATGTTGGTAAACAACCCACCACTCTATAGTTCTTCAAAACTCGTTCGTACAGGAAGGAGTCTCTTTCGGAATCATTTTGGATGAATCAATAATGCCTCAACTGGATAAATTCACTTATTTCACACAATTCTTCTGGTCATGCCTGGTACTCTTTACTTATTATATTCCTATATGCAATGATAGAGATGGAGTACTTGGGATCGGCAGAATTCTCAAACTACGGAACCAACTGCTTTCACAGCGGGGGAACAAGATCCGGAGCAACGACCTTCCACAAAAAGAGAAATTGGAAGAGGTATCGATCAAAAGTTTTAGCACCGGTGTCTCCTATATGTCCTCAACTTTATTCGAAGTATCCCAATGGTGTAAGGCCGTCGACTTATTGGGAAAAAGGAGGAAAATCACTTTGATCTCTTCTTTCAGAGAAATCAGTGGCTCACGAGTAATGGAAAGAAACATTCTCTATTTGATCTCGAAGTCCTCAGAGGGCATTTCCTCCAGTCTTTTCACTTGTAGGAATGACATAATGCTCATCCATGTTCCACACGGCCAAGGAAGCATCGCTTTTTAATCTCATTTATAATTTGATTTCTCTGCTTCGGGGAAAGCAATAGCACTCGGCGTACCAAACTCAGAGGAAAGCTTAAACCAAGCACCAAACCCCAGAGCCTCTTGCCCCGGACGTTTACCATCCTTTACTGGATGACAACACTCGTTTCCAAGAACTAAACGAGCAGGGGGCATTTGGGCTCTTCTCGCGGTAAAGCCTCTCGCCTATCGCGTATAGGCTTCTTCGCTCTTCTATAGCGCTTATCGAGGGAATTGAGCTTCGACCTGTTCTTCCTATAATCCTTCTTTAGGGAGAGCTCAGAGCCTCTTCCTGCTGATCGGACGGAGAATTCCAGCCATCCATCGGTCTGAGTCATGCCGGTACGAAAAGATAAATAGAAGCAAAGCTAATCGAGAGGATTGACCAGATGGAAATGAACTGACCCTTTTATAATTTTATAAGAGGGGACCCAGCTTTCAGAGTAACAGGCCCAGAAGGCTTGTGGGGTTCCAAAAATTAGCCAGGAGTCATGGACCGGTCTAAGGTTGAACCGGATGGTAAGGGAGATGAGGCAGGGCCTTTACCGCTAACTTTTCCAGTGTCGAAGCTTTATGTGTAGCCTAGTCTCAGCAAAGAGGTATATATCATACTCATTTATACGCGCAAGGTGCGGCATCAGCCAGAACGCGGAGAGGATTCCCCTCAAACAAAGATAGGCGTGTCAGGAAACAATGTGAAGTCACCCCTATTTCGCTGTCCAGAGAGCTGTTGACTAATGACCTAAAAAATGCGTGACGTTTGGGAAGCATGAGCCCCGTACCAACTCATTGGGATCCTAAGCATACAAACCTAAAGGATGGTTTTTATACCGTCCACTGTCGTCACTTCAACTTGGCATTGGACTCAAGCCGGGCTTCTAGTGATTGACTATCAAAGTGGCCTTCAGGTCCCCACACTGAGGTTATACGTCAAAGATAGAAGACTCTGCTTGCGCCACTTGGATACTCTTCCAAAGGTAGGTAAGCGGGTGAACTCCCTCATCCCTGGACCTAGACAGGTAATGTATCGTGCCAAAATAAATGATAGCCCCAGCTCTACCTTCAGGTCCAGAGATTTCCCCACAAGGCAAAGAACCGCCCGCAAGGGATGCGTACCGTTGTTACGATTGACCGTTCGAAGTCTTATCCGGTACAACTAATCAGAACCACCAGGCAACGTGAATCTCACTCTATCATAAACAGCTGCTAAGCCCAACCTCACGGGCCGTCCCCTCCGCGGAAAGGAAAGGAAAAGTTTATCCGCTCATAATGATTTTAGAGTCTTTTCGGGTTGGAGGTCTAATAGTAGTCACATCAAGTCCTCCCCCTCTTACTCAGGATAGCTAGCAAGAGGAATACTCAAAATTTTCCATGAAAGAAAGCTTTGAATTAATGACCTCTCTATTTATTTTCAAGCTTGCTCTTCAAACCTCTTTCCTATGAAAAGGTTCTTCCGTAAGAACTACATCCATTATTCTTTCATTCAAATGAAAAGATAACTAGACCCTTCTTTTCATCATTGAAATCTGCCATTCAATCGCAGTGTGGTGCTCTCAAAAAGCTCAATCCTCTAACGCTAAAACAAATAGATCAGAAATTCGACCTGGGATCCGCCCGTTCCGCTCCTTGCTTACTAAACAGGTGCACCCCCGGATATGTATGTTGAGAGAACCCCAAGAGGCTTCCCCATATATGAAAGGGAAGGAAGAAAGAAAGATAAGACGAATACTAAGGTTCATGGAGTCCTTAAAAAAGAGAGGATAGAGAGCGCGGAACGCACTTTCCAAGAAAAAAAGAATCCCTACCTATACATTACCTATACATTCCATGGCAACAGACAGAAGGTAGTTTTTTCGTTGTTGTTAACTCCAGGCCCATTCCCGTTCAAAAAAAGATCCATGAAAAGACTACCACGATTTCCGAACGAACTGAGAGAGAGTCGAGGCGCTGCAAGCCTTTTTTATGATCTAGTTATTTGTAAGTACGTCTCATCTGCTGCTTTATCCGCCGTCTCTGCGGCTGCCAAAAGCCTACCCTCCATCGGATATTTAGTAGGTTGACCCGGGAAGAGATTCGGACGAACCTTCCAACAAGTATAATCGAAGTTGACCACAAAGCTATCTCTGTTGGAGACTGCGACCCAGAAGGCCATCTCGGGCATGGGAAGAAAAGTCGACAGACAACCGAATGAACTAGGCAATGCCGGTTTAGGCATTGAGGATGAGTCCAGCGGTCAACAAAGGGCTTCTATCTACAGGTGCTTTCATTATGGATCGGTCGACTTGTCACGATCGATTGTTCACAAAGAAGAATTAGGCTTGGGGAGGTGCAACTCTAACTAGTTTTGTATACACAACGACTATAACTCACTGCTGGTCTCTCCACTACTTGAGACTCTTCCACCACCAACATACAAGAAAGAAAGGAGAGCTCAGATACAGCAGCATATCCATTTATTAAGCATAGTCGCCCGTCTAAAGTTTCGGGACAAGAAGAGAGGCGGTTTCGAGTGTTCATGTGCCAATTTCGGTTGAGGTAATGCTAATTGATTCCCCGTAGTTGATGAACCTCTTTCAGAGCCTGTTACTCGTAAGTCAAAATCATTCTATGCCCATTATTTAGTTTGAATTACTTTAAAAATGGGTATCAAAGGTGCAAGAAAAATTCTGTGTATCAGCATCTCTTTCTTTTTAGGCAAGGGTCCAGTCTATCAATCCATTCAAGTTATTGGGGCATTCCTTTAGCAAGTAATCTCGTCGATCTGTCTAGTTGAACTAAGCCTCATCTCTGGATTTCACTCCGCGATAGAAGAGGAAGTGAAAGGCTGTCTTCCGTTTTGATAAGCCAGTCCAAACAAGGAAGAGGTATATGCCAGAACAGGGTTTACGAATGAATGCCCTGTTGGGAGTTCGTCTGAATCCCCAGTTAGGACAAAAGCTGCTTAGCTTTCCCTGGGTTTGCTAGAATAGAATCTTAGATGAACAGAGTGCCCCATTTCAGTCTATTTGGACCTAGATACTATACAATCTTGAATTCCTTTCCCCTGATCGTAGACCACCCTTACCGGGCCACAATACCTTTAGGATTTAGCCCATCAGGAGTTTGCACGGATTTGGCACTGGATTGTCCCCAGATCCTCATGATGAGGTGGCTGATTCACAACCCAATTCCCATATTGATCTTACGTAAACCCCCGACTCCCACTGCCTGTAGACGCCGCAGATCGTTTATTGGTTTCGGATGCAGCGGGCTAGGGCTCTGGATCCCTATTCTCTATTATAAAAATAATCTTAACTTAAGCACGCACGATCAGGGAGGTAAGAATTAGGATCTTTTTCTTAACGTTCTGGAACTAACTGCTCCTGCTGCATCTTGAACTGCTCGTGCAACTATTGCCTACGCTTCTCTTGTCTCCGGTCTTGGATCACCTACTAACTACTGCGACTGGGTTTGAATCTCGATCAAGGACTGGATCCGCTGCTAGTGCTACCTCTGCTTCTCTCGTGACTGGTGCTGCTTCCCTCGCTAATAGAGTCAAATATTCTATGGAGTCCATATAGAATCTATGGATCCGCAGGATCCGCTATTGGATATGGGTCCGGTGGAACCCTAACTTCTGCTTCTGCTAGTGGATTCGCAATTTCGTTGTTGGAACCGTGCAAGGTCCGGCGGCAAGCATAGGAGCTGAGGTCGAAAGCGAGGTGGAGTGAAGCAAGGTCGGCAACAGTTAATTGGCTCAGGCGAGTCTTCTTGTTCTTGCGGGAGACCCTATTTCGAGTTAAAGAGGTTAATCCTCAGATGACGGGGGTATAGTTTTAGTTTATACATTAGCCGCTTTCTACGGCGAGCGACAGGAAGGTGTGCGGGAAGGTGAGCGTGTGAGCCTTTTGATCTTTCCTTTCTTTCTATGAAATAGAATCTGGGAATGGGTGTAGCTAAAATACCCCCTGCATTATGAGTTTAGACGTAGGGCTGGGTGCCGGAACACCGGTCTTTATATTCTGCTTCCGCTACCTGTCTGATGAGGTATTACAGAGGCTCTTTTGACCGGTCTTAGGCTTTACTTTACCTCACCCTATCTCGCTTACTCGTTGTGGTTTACCCCGGAATATACCTGCTTTTCATCGTAAGATGATCAGGCGTCGTGACAATAAGGCCGACCCATTTTTAAAATTATACCTGTCCTTATACTCCATATATAAATGCATTTTAGTGAGGGAAAGACAGGGGTTTGGTTATCGTCAACGAGCCCCCCAGAAAAAGCTCAGAGATAAGTGCAAGTGTATTTCGCTTGCTGAAAGGTACACACCTGTTATGTTCACCATTCCTAGGGATGCTGGCTTCAGGTGGTTACCTCAATGGTCGTCTTCTCTTGTTAGGAGTGTGACTTCTGTCAAGAGTCGCAAGTTATGGACTCCCCTACTCCGCATGGAGTGGGATATATTCTCTCGCGTGGACAAATACAATTCTTGAATTCTGCTTCGTTAGGTCTTTGTTCCTCTCTACTTTTGTATATATCTTTCTTTTTAAGAGCTAACCATGCGTTCACAGTCGACTCAACAAGACGGGTCACTCCCTGACATAAGCCATGCCCTTACAAAACTTCTACCACTCACGACACACTTCCTATATTCCTGGGCTTACCCTTATATTCTTATATTATAGGAATCCCGGTCTGGGAAGAAGGAAGTAGAAAGAGAGAATCCTAGCAGCGCTTGAACTGAAGGAAATGAGTGATGAAGTTCTTTTCCCAAGCCATCGAAGAAAGGGCTTGCCAAAGGAGAGAGACTTATGGCAGAATGGGCTAAGAAAAGAAGCATGTATTTACAGACTGGAATGTCATAACATGCTCGAATAGGCCAATAAAGATGGATAAGATATACAGCTTAGTTCCTCTGAGTCTTACCGTACTTATCTTATTCTAAGGAATCATTGCAAGCCAAGGCCAAGAATCTCAAAACAAGGCCATAAGAGGATCGGGTATGAGCGGAGTCGTTTATGGTATTCATGCGAAGCCGAGCAAAGGGGATGAAGAACCGAAGGTGATTAAGAAGGCCCCTTCGGGTGTTTAGCTGTTAGGAGCTAAGCAATGGGGCTTTCTCCAATTAGGTTTCGGAAAAAGAAGATCTGGATCTTTATACCAGTTCCGTCCAATATTAAGAGAGTACGGGAATACGTCTTTCAAGAAAAGAGCACTAGGAAGTAGGTCTTAGACCGTAACCACTTGAAAAACGAACATCGGATGGGATAGAATGACTGCTTGAAAGATTTGTTTGGATCTCCTTCTTTAGAGATTAAGCTAGAACAGCTCAAACCTCTTCCTATGGAATCTCTCAACACAATACTGTCTCGCTGTCTTCGGCGGAATGGGCATAATAGCATCGTCAATCTCGCGATCCATCGCCTTCTCGAGTAAGATCGCATGAGTGAAGTAACGAAAGAAAGTAAGGACGAAACAGATGTAGAAATAGAAAAAAAGTCCCCTGCATTATGAGTTTAGACGTAGGGCTGGGTGCCGGAACACCAGTCTTTATATTCTGCTTCCGCTACCTGTCTGATGAGGTATTACAGAGGCTCTTTTGACCGGTCTTAGGCTTTACTTTACCTCACCCTATCTCGCTTACTCGTTGTGGTTTACCCCGGAATATACCTGCTTTTCATCGTAAGATGATCAGGCGTCGTGACAATAAGGCCGACCCATTTTTAAAATTATACCTGTCCTTATACTCCATATATAAATGCATTTTAGTGAGGGAAAGACAGGGGTTTGGTTATCGTCAACGAGCCCCCCAGAAAAAGCTCAGAGATAAGTGCAAGTGTATTTCGCTTGCTGAAAGGTACGCACCTGTTATGTTCACCATTCCTAGGGATGCTGGCTTCAGGTGGTTACCTCAATGGTCGTCTTCTCTTGTTAGGAGTGTGACTTCTGTCAAGAGTCGCAAGTTATGGACTCCCCTACTCCGCATGGAGTGGGATATATTCTCTCGCGTGGACAAATACAATTCTTGAATTCTGCTTCGTTAGGTCTTTGTTCCTCTCTACTTTTGTATATATCTTTCTTTTTAAGAGCTAACCATGCGTTCACAGTCGACTCAACAAGACGGGTCACTCCCTGACATAAGCCATGCCCTTACAAAACTGCTACCACTCACGACACACTTCCTATATTCCTGGGCTTACCCTTATATTCTTATATTATAGGAATCCCGGTCTGGGAAGAAGGAAGTAGAAAGAGAGAATCCTAGCAGCGCTTGAACTGAAGGAAATGAGTGATGAAGTTCTTTTCCCAAGCCATCGAAGAAAGGGCTTGCCAAAGGAGAGAGACTTATGGCAGAATGGGCTAAGAAAAGAAGCATGTATTTACAGACTGGAATGTCATAACATGCTCGAATAGGCCAATAAAGATGGATAAGATATACAGCTTAGTTCCTCTGAGTCTTACCGTACTTATCTTATTCTAAGGAATCATTGCAAGCCAAGGCCAAGAATCTCAAAACAAGGCCATAAGAGGATCGGGTATGAGCGGAGTCGTTTATGGTATTCATGCGAAGCCGAGCAAAGGGGATGAAGAACCGAAGGTGATTAAGAAGGCCCCTTCGGGTGTTTAGCTGTTAGGAGCTAAGCAATGGGGCTTTCTCCAATTAGGTTTCGGAAAAAGAAGATCTAGATCTTTATACCAGTTCCGTCCAATATTAAGAGAGTACGGGAATACGTCTTTCAAGAAAAGAGCATTAGGAAGTAGGTCTTAGACCGTAACCACTTTAAAAACGAACATCGGATGGGATAGAATGACTGCTTGAAAGATTTGTTTGGATCTCCTTCTTTAGAGATTAAGCTAGAACAGCTCAAACCTCTTCCTATGGAATCTCTCAACACAATACTGTCTCGCTGTCTTCGGCGGAATGGGCATAATAGCATCGTCAATCTCGCGATCCATCGCCTTCTCGAGTAAGATCGCATGAGTGAAGTAACGAAAGAAAGTAAGGACGAAACAGATGTAGAAATAGAAAAAAAGTCCCCTGCATTATGAGTTTAGACGTAGGGCTGGGTGCCGGAACACCGGTCTTTATATTCTGCTTCCGCTACCTGTCTGATGAGGTATTACAGAGGCTCTTTTGACCGGTCTTAGGCTTTACCTTACCTCACCCTATCTCGCTTACTCGTTGTGGTTTACCCCGGAATATACCTGCTTTTCATCGTAAGATGATCAGGCGTCGTGACAATAAGGCCGACCCATTTTTAAAATTATACCTGTCCTTATACTCCATATATAAATGCATTTTAGTGAGGGAAAGACAGGGGTTTGGTTATCGTCAACGAGCCCCCCAGAAAAAGCTCAGAGATAAGTGCAAGTGTATTTCGCTTGCTGAAAGGTACGCACCTGTTATGTTCACCATTCCTAGGGATGCTGGCTTCAGGTGGTTACCTCAATGGTCGTCTTCTCTTGTTAGGAGTGTGACTTCTGTCAAGAGTCGCAAGTTATGGACTCCCCTACTCCACATGGAGTGGGATATATTCTCTCTATGCGTGTGGGATCGAGCCATCTTTTAGTTTAGGTATGACTCCAATTTATATCTGGCCTTTGGCCATTTAAGCATGAATTAGTCGAGTGGGCAGTCAACTTCTTCACTCCACTGTGAGCTTCTTTCTTATTTCCTCGTATCATCTATCCGGTGAGATGGATCCTGACGATGTAAACTTTCCATGGTCAATGTATACTCAGGTTACAAACCGGGAATCAGTTTACTGTCGTGCAGCTGCTGCTCAAGCAGGTATTTTCGAGTCTAAAATCCTGTAGGAAAGTAGCCGACGAGATCAAAGGGTTATCCGATGATCAGTTGTTGAGTCGATTCCCATTGGGAAGACTGGGCTTTAAGGATGAGGGGTCTGGTAAGATAAGGTATCTCCCGAACGCATTCAAGCAAGCTCTTATGCGTCCGGCCCATGATTGGTGTATGGCCGTTTTAAGGCGTATACCCATGGCCTAATAAATAGATAGAAAGCGGAACTTTTAACCAAACTCGACCTCTTCCATTTGCAACCTTCCGGCCTTTAGGTAAAGATGATAGGTCATAAAGATGAGTTTTCCTACGATTTGTCTTCTGCTACTGATATCTTTCCTCTATCGTTCCAGGAGACATTAGTTGAAAGACTAAACAATAAGACTGTTCGCTTTTCTTGGGTCGTTTCGGGGTTAGGCTGCAATGTCTTTCTTGCTCCAACCTCCCAAAAGGGTTCCCCGTTCTTTGTTCGCTTTCGTACTGGTCAACCTTTGGGGTTGTCTAACCGAGACCACTAGCAACCTGAAGATGGGCTGGAATAACTTGGGGCATTTTTTCATCTAAGTCCCTTTTTAGTGGATCAAACTCGTCCTCCAGAATTGCTAGACGACCTAGCACATCCTCAAGCTCTTTGCCGAAACTCTCAACCTTGTCCAGCAAGAATCTCTTATTCCGCTTAACGCCCTCTCTTCTTTGAATGAAGTTTGCCTTCAGTAAGAGGAAAGTCAGTAGTTTTAATCTACCTTCTTGACTTAGATAAAGTTTGAGTCTGTAGTCTGCATTCTAAAAGAACCTTTATTCTTTCCGGGATAAGTATGCTTTGCATCTGGATTCTACTAAGGTTTACCTCTCGCGTGGACAAATACAATTCTTGAATTCTGCTTCGTTAGGTCTTTGTTCCTCTCTACTTTTGTATATATCTTTCTTTTTAAGAGCTAACCATGCGTTCACAGTCGACTCAACAAGACGGGTCACTCCCTGACATAAGCCATGCCCTTACAAAACTGCTACCACTCACGACACACTTCCTATATTCCTGGGCTTACCCTTATATTCTTATATTATAGGAATCCCGGTCTGGGAAGAAGGAAGTAGAAAGAGAGAATCCTAGAAGCGCTTGAACTGAAGGAAATGAGTGATGAAGTTCTTTTCCCAAGCCATCGAAGAAAGGGCTTGCCAAAGGAGAGAGACTTATGGCAGAATGGGCTAAGAAAAGAAGCATGTATTTACAGACTGGAATGTCATAACATGCTCGAATAGGCCAATAAAGATGGATAAGATATACAGCTTAGTTCCTCTGAGTCTTACCGTACTTATCTTATTCTAAGGAATCATTGCAAGCCAAGGCCAAGAATCTCAAAACAAGGCCATAAGAGGATCGGGTATGAGCGGAGTCGTTTATGGTATTCATGCGAAGCCGAGCAAAGGGGATGAAGAACCAAAGGTGATTAAGAAGGCCCCTTCGGGTGTTTAGCTGTTAGGAGCTAAGCAATGGGGCTTTCTCCAATTAGGTTTCGGAAAAAGAAGATCTGGATCTTTATACCAGTTCCGTCCAATATTAAGAGAGTACGGGAATACGTCTTTCAAGAAAAGAGCATTAGGAAGTAGGTCTTAGACCGTAACCACTTGAAAAACGAACATCGGATGGGATAGAATGACTGCTTGAAAGATTTGTTTGGATCTCCTTCTTTAGAGATTAAGCTAGAACAGCTCAAACCTCTTCCTATGGAATCTCTCAACACAATACTCTCTCGTTGTCTTCGGCGGAATGGGCATAATAGCATCGTCAATCTCGCGATCCATCGCCTTCTCGAGTAAGATCGCATGAGTGAAGTAACGAAAGAAAGTAAGGACGAAATAGATGTAGAAATAGAAAAAAAGTCTGATTCCCAAATCTTTGTTTCGGAGAAATGCCCCTAACCAAGAACCCAATGAAACAGGCCCTAATGGTAAGTATTAAGGCCTTCCCCGAAGCCCGCTCTTAAACTGAAAAGGGTACTTGCGGTGTTTAAACTGCGACTGGACTACCCGCAGCTGTGCCAAGAGGTTTGAAAACGAGTTGCCCTAATTGACCCACCATAGGGGAAGGGGGAAGCAGCGTCTGAGGCGGAGATAGGCCGTATAATCACCACCTTGTTTTTTGCCCGCAGGGATAGCAAATTGGAAGGACAAAGTACTTTTGCGAGGCATCTACCATTTCTCGGCAATCGAATAAGTGGCTATCACTAACTACCTCAAACCCACTATTTGCTTATTTACCCAAGGGCCCGCAAGCATCATTGGCCCAGGCCCATCCCATGAATGAGGGGGATGAAATTCGTTTTGGACTTCTTTTTGACCTGAGACACTCTACGGGCATATGGCTTTCTAGAGAAAGAGAGACTGATCCCAGAATATGCATAGAAGATGTCTTGGCCTATTCATCCTTCCGGCAAATGACTCATCTCCGACTGGATCTTCGAAAGGCCGTTTCCCAGTAAACACCGGTATATATTGTATTGCAATGATTTAGACATAGCTTATTCTAGGCAATTCTAAATCAATCTAAAAAAGTATGGATTTTCTTGGGCCTGGCCAAGCCCAGAATGTATGGGTGAGACTATTTTCTTGTCTATGATCCTGAAGGTTGATATCGACGGCCATGCCAAGAAGTATGGTTGGACAGGTTGTGGGCGTCAGGCAGATGGTGTTAAGGAAAGGATAAGGAAGAGGGTCTCATATGAGGAGATACAAACCATTCTATAGGCTATAGGCCAGAGAATCCAGCTGCAAAAATGGCAGGAGCCCTCCGCCACTATAGGGAGGGAGGATGCCCATGAGAAAGGCTCAGGTTTCATCCCCCACCCCATACATACAGTTGACTCGCGCCAAGACTTTTGCTTTCGCGGGATGAGTTCTCAAAAACTCGACACGCTTATGCCGGTTCAGAAACGGAGATGTTGACCGATACCTAGTCCCCGAGTGACACTAAGCGACGTTTCCAAATCCATTTTCTTTTTTTGATTTCAAGAGAAACATATGGAAAGAGATGTTGGGCGCTGCTGTACAAGCCCTTGCCCTACCGAGCCCCCTTTTTCTACCAAGCAAGCAGAAAGCTCAGATCCCATCCAATTGATCAAACGGGCCTACCTTTTGCTACCCGGGGAAAGACAAAAAGCCTATGTCGTGTTTTATTCAATTTGAAAAGAGGGGGGAATCGAACCATTTTCACCCATTGTTGAAGTCTTGCTTTGCTGCTGCCAAGGCGTCCCGCTCTTCCCGTTCTTTTTCAGTAAGCGAGATCCCCTTCTTTTCCTTATCTGTCCCCGAGACTATACCTTTCCTCTGCCTCTGCAACTGCTCCTGCTTATGGTAGTGGACAAATTTGTGGACATGTATCTGTTGTAGGTGGATCGACTGCTTCATATGGACCTAGAGCAGCTACTTATATCAGTGTGTTTGATGCTACTCTAGCTCACGATTATGAGTAACTTAAACAACTTCTGGCTCATCCACTGACTCAATCAAATCAACCGGTTCATATACAGCAAATTCATATATGAATTATGGGAATTCTCATCTTTCTCTTTCTCTATAGTACGAAGCAATGAGCACTCTTCCTCCCTTATATTAGAAAGGGTTCGATACAGACCCTTTATGAGGTCAAGAGGCATCACTCCCTCCCCTCAATTGATTTATCCATGAGAATTTTGGAAGGGTGGAGCGAATCAAAGTTTTCATCGCCTCCTTGTAGTTCAACGGTTCGGGAGGCGGGATTTGTGCCCACTTCTCCACGGCTCGGTCCCAAGCAAACCTGACTCGATAGTGGAGGCGACTAACAACTAGCAACACTCTGGTTTCACCAGGATGCTGCTTGCTCCTGCATCAAAGCCCATCATCAACATCAATGGGGAGAGATTGGAAAGATAGAGTACAAGACTTTCCAGCTCAAACCTGATGAATGCTAGATGGGAAAGAACTAGGTCCTTAGTGAATATTCAATCTCCCCGGAAAGAGAAAAGAATGATCCTATAATATTATGAAAAAAGTGAACTTACGGAATACCCGAGCCGAGAGACAATCGCTCATTTCTTCTGTATTCGGAGCGAGAACCATTCGGGACGTAGCTAGACCCCCCAGACAAAGCATGCATGGGATAGTCTGACCCAAGGAGCCAACTCTTCCCCATGAAGTCTTAGGCCCAGAAGGTCATAGCCTGCCACACCAACCCTAGTTCAAGGTCTTCGTCTTGAAATAGAGACATTCAACGCGTGGCATAGAGAACCCCCAAAAAACAGAAAAAAAAAGAAGGAAGGAGAACTGTAATGGCTAGGGGAAGAGGGGGTCGCTAGCCCATTTGGATAAGATAGGGCTATCCTATCATCTGCCTTCCTCAGATGAGCCCTCCTCCCCTGTGTGCCAGATAGTGACTTTTGCCCCGTTGGAGATGAAGCATCAGATTCTCGGAATTGCGCCCAGCGTGTGATCACAGTCGGTACCGCATTTCTCTTTGCTTGGGGTAGGCCGTCTGCCCCTCGAAATCACTCTTCCTCCGTCCGAGTCGTAGTAGGGAGCTACTTGCCAGCAGAAGAAAGGAAGACATCCTTAAACTATACGATGGACCTACCTCTTTCCTCTAAGGGGCGGTCAAGCTTTCTATCTATCTATCAGGCCAAGAGGCGCTTCCAAGACGGAGCCCTTCTTTTTGGGGTTCGCCTCACACGCATGTATAGCGTCGAAAGAGAAACCCTCTGTTGGTATAACTTGACCGCATCTCCATATATCTTACCACCAAGTCCCAAAGTCTCTTTTCACTCCTACTCGACCTTAGCTTCCTTCTAATGTTCGAACTAGACTTTCCGGTGAAAGGGGATGAAAAGTTAGGTCAAATAGCCAACTATCTACTTCTAATTCATTAGTCACCCTTCTTCGATTCAGTTGTGGTCTGAACTACCCGAACTAGTAGCGGACTAGTGCTTTTGTGATTTGATTCTCATTTTTTTTGAATGACAAGTGCTAAATCATCTCTCTTGACCCGGTGTAGTACCTTTAAAGGATGGGTTATTGTCTTAAAGCCTCATCCGATCTGGATTTCTGGATAGTATTACAAACGAAAGTGGAAATGCCGCTTTTCATTGATGACCAGAAGCAGGGATCAAACGATAGGTCAAGTGGGTTGAAGAGAGTTAGTGTCAAGTAAATTCAAAGATGGATTGTTTAGTCTTCTACCGAGACTAAAGAAAGCTGCAGTCAGCAACAACGTTTGGCATCCTCAAAAAAACCCTGACTTACTGAACTGGCAGAGACTGATCTGATTGGAGTCAAAGAGTTTGTTGATAAAACAAGTGAATTCACCCTCCTTCCTCGTAAGGTACCTTTTCTTCGGGCACTGTCTGCGGAATGAAAATCTTCTAATTCAAACTAAACAAGAACTTCAACCCCTACGAGAATTTGAAAAGAAAAGACATGAACCCTATTTGTTCTCCGACGATTGCATCCGCTGATGAAACTACTGCTTATGCTGGGCTCTTCTCTTGTGTACTCCTTTTCTCTTCCTTTTCATCCGTCAATGCTTTCCGCTAAGACCCCCTTTCAAACATACTCTTAGCGATTCAATCTATCTCTTATGTAAGACAACATGAAGGATGCCTCAGTCAGAGGAGAGAGACTGACTAAGTCGATTCCCAGAAGATCCAAATGCGCAAGAAGTCACTCCCCCGCGCAGAAGGCAGTGAGCCGGGGCCCCCGCCTTGATTCATTCTTCTTCCCAGTTCCCAGACCGGAGAATAGAAATTCGGTCAAAAAACACCTTTTTCTTTTTAAGAGCACAGGGCAGATGGGGAAGGAAGATAAGAAGAATAGCTATCTTTCATATCCAAGCCCAAGCAGCAAGGGCGTCCCGGCTTGATTTTCTTGCTTGAATCAACCCAGGGCTACTAATCAATCCCCGAACGATCGGCTTTAATATTTCAGAAATGACAGATGCCAGTCCTTTAGATTTAGAATAGAATACCAAACACCCACCCTTCTATACATGACATGTGCTTGCTCTTCTCTCTGTTATGCCATGCTTGGCCTGAAAGAACTATGCCCAAAGTGAAGTGAGTCCTTGGTAATGCCTCTCCATAAAAGTTCCGCACGCAAGGCTATTTGAAGAAGATACATCACGCCCAAACCACTTACTTCAGTCGGTCGGCATATGCTAGCCCATGATCTCCAGTGTTTTTTGTTTTTCCCTTCATTAGCGAAGTTAGAAAAATGTTTCTCGATCAATGAGTGAATACCTTTTTGGATAGCCTGACTCGCCAAGGTATAAATCGGCCGATAGAACATGTTTTATTAAAATCAGCCTACCACCAGCAGAAAGTAGTGAAGAACGCCATCCTTGGACTTGACGAAGGATCTTGATCTTGTCCACAATAGCAGAGAAGAAAGCTTTTTTGCATCTACCAGATATAAGAGGCAAGGTACTTGACTGGAAATTCCTTGTCAGAATAGCCTGTTGTGTTGGCAATCAGGTTCCGTAGTCGGGATGGGGCTTTAGATGACAACATGGACTTTTGTGCGCATTGACGTCCAGAAGATCTCTGATAAAGCGGAAGGAAGTCCATAAGATCAGTAGGCGAGAACATCCCGCTTTTTTTTATTATAGAAGGAAAGAGTCATCTTGACTACGCCCTAGAAGCCAGAACTAAACCACGACGCCGACGCAAGGAATAGCAATCTTTCTTACCCCATTCAATAGACTTGCCTTATAAGATGGGAAAGCTCCCTAGAGTGACCAAGCGGAGACCTTAGACAAAGAGAGTGTCCAGGCGAAATGAAAATGCCACACTGCTGGACACACTGACTTCGATTTTCTTTCGGGGGAAGGTCAGACTGGGGAGGTCTTTTCTTTAGCTTTTCACGCCTCTGCTTCTATTTCCACTTCAGCCGCTCTCGTTCTCTTGTCGACTCTTGCTGATTGTTTTCGTTGAAAAAGAATAGTAGCGATTGGTCAATGACATGCGAATGATTGATTCTGACTCTTTCTCGATGTGAAAGATGTTGTAGCTAGGCAAGGTGCGGGGGCTTCTTCTTCTTCTTCTTCTTCTAATGGGTTACCAATTGGATCCCAACCTTCAATTATGGGGCTTCGGCCTTCCAGGTTTTCTTCTTCCTCCTACTCTCCCTCATCTTGGGGCGAGACCGAAACCGGGAAGACTTCCTTTATTATGCGGGAGGACTTGTCATTCTCTTTCTATTTCTAATCTGATCATACCCTTTTTTGGGACCCCATCAAACTGGTCACGCTGATGTGTGGAGAAACCATGCTCCATATATCTTCTATACCGCCGAGGAATAGGTGGGCCCTGGGGATCTCCTATTCCCTATACTTGGGCCTCTCCCTACTGGTTGGCCTTTTGCTCTATATGCAAGGGACGACAACCGGGGAGATCTTCGTCACAGGGGTCTTCTTCTTCTTTTGTCTTAATTTGTTGGGGCTGATAGCCGCCTTCGCCTTTTGCCTTTTGGGCATGAAGCCCCACCATCTTCAGAAGCTCAGCCCCTTTTTTTTCAGTTGGCTTCTGTTCTGCCTGAGCGCATTCCCAGAACTCGCTTTCCTCAAGAAGTGGTTCTCTGACCTTGACAAGGTATTTCTTTTGTTGGGCTTCCTGGGGGAGGTCCAGCGACGACTGACGAAGAGTACTAAACTGAACTACAAGAAGAAGAAGAAGGTAGGGTAGGATTTTCATAATAGACCGGTCTAAAGGATGAGCCGGAGAGTAGGGAGGAAAGGAAGGGCCCCAGTTATTGCTTTTAATCGTCTGGTTTTGGTCTAGGTGATGAGCTATTGTCATGGTCCTTCTTAGTCTTAGCCTTAGCTTTCTTAGTCTTAGCCTTAGTCTTGGGCATCGTCTTCTCTATCCCTCCAGAGTGGAGGCAGCTTTTTCACAAAGGATAAGAAAAAAAGAAAACCATCTCCATATGTTGGAGGGGTCAAAATTAATAGGAGCAGGAGCTGCGACAATTGCTTTAGCAGGTGCTACCGTCGGCATTGGGAATGTCTTCATCTCATTGATTCATTCCGTAGCCAGAAATCCATCATTAGCTAAACAATTATTTGGCTATGCAATTTTGGGTTTGCTTTAACTGAAGCCATAGCATTGTTTGCCCTAATGATGGCCTTTTTAATCTCATTTGTCTTCTAGGTCTTTGTCTCAATCGGAGAAGATGAAGTACTCTTTTCTCGTCGAAAGGGGAGGTCCTGTTTCAGCAATGGGGCAGGAGAGGAGGGGAGTGGCGAGGTGGGCCCCTCCTCACCCAGAAGACTGATTGTAGTGGAGGACACGTTGGATTTGATAGGAAGTTGACAGAATACTTTGGAGGAGGTTCTGGTTCTGACATGAGCGAGTAGCTGATCTTATTCGACCACGCGGAAATCCACACCCGCGTTCCTGGGGGGTTGTGTGCTTCCATTTGCTAGGACTGTCACATACGTCGTCACTAGTGGATGGGTGGGTGTGTGGTGCTGTCTTCACTGTCCCTATTTCAATGCGAAAAAGGATTGTCTGATTTGATGCTTTCAAAGACTCGATCTTATGTATCTACTTATTGTATTTTTGCCTCTGCTCGGTAGTTCCGTAGCAGGTTTTTTCGGACGTTTTCTAGGATCAGAAGGAAGCGCCCTCATAACCACCACGTGCGTTTCATTTTCTTCGATCTTATCTTTGATTGCTTTTTATGAAGTCGCACCGGGAGCTAGTGCTTGCTATCTAAGAATTGCTCCATGGATCTCATCGGAAATGTTTGATGCTTCTTGGGGCTTCTTTGGCGACCGTGAAGTCACCGGATGAATTTCCGAGTATACCGATCAGATCCGGACGCTGCAGTTGCTCCGCGGAGATACGGACTCGACCCGCTCCTACCCACCCCGGGGCACCATAGCATGTCGGGAATCGAGGGGGACATACTGGACGTTACAACTCCCGTCGATTGGGGGCTGTGCCGCCCTGCTTTTCGATCGATACACAGTTGAGGAGGCTGATCACGAACGCTACAGGTGTGGGAGCGATCCTGGTCAGTCAGGGAAGGCTAAGACGGCGCCTTGCATATGGGTAGCAAGAGGGCGCTTATGCCCCGACGGTGGGGCCTTATGGGGAAGGGCCCAGCCCAATAGGGGCAGCACACCCCCCACTCCAAGCGCACCTCTGTATCGACTGAATCACTCTATGTTCGGTCGGTGGAACCGGTGAACCACGCGAGCAGTTCCGATGCGTGGGGCAGAGGGCTCGTAGTACCCCCGCTTCGCTCCCCCCTGCCCCACGCTTCGCTTCGGTATTCCATAACTTGCACCGGAAAGAGTTGGGGGTCTGGGCTGCACGCCATACCCATACAGGCAGGCGGTGGACTATTTTCTCCGTGAAGGGAAGAAGGAGCCTAAGCACGGCATCCGCCGTAGACTTGAGTGGGAAATTCTTCCTGCGGTTTTTCTTTTCAAGTTGGTGAGCCGTGTGATGGGAAACCTTCCCGCACGGTTCGGAGAGCACTGAAAACAAATGAGAGGTTCACCACCACATCATTGCAAGGGGAGCTCGCTCGATTCACAGATTGGTCTGACTCGTAATTCACTTCTGACTCCGTGTTCGATAGCCTGACCGTAGTGATGTTAATTGTGGTTACATTCATAAGTAGCTTGGTCCATCTTTATTCCATTTCATATATGTCTGAGGATCCGCATAGCCCTCGATTTATGTGTTATTTATCGATTTTTACTTTTTTTATGCTAATGTTGGTGACTGGAGATAACTTTCTTCAATTATTCCTGGGATGGGAGGGAGTAGGTCTTGCTTCATATTTGTTAATTCATTTCTGGTTCACACGACTTCAGGCAGATAAAGCAGCTATAAAAGCTATGCTTGTCAATCGAGTAGGTGATTTTGGATTAGCTCTTGGGATTTTTGGTTGTTTTACTCTCTTTCAAACAGTAGACTTTTCAACCATTTTTGCTTGTGCGGGGGACCCCAGAAATTCTTGGATTTTTTGCAATATGAGATTGAATGCCATCAGTCTGATTTGTATTTTACTTTTTATTGGTGCTGTTGGGAAATCCGCACAGATAGGATTGCATACTTGGTCACCCGATGCCATGGAGGGTCCCACTCCAGTATCTGCTTTGATTCATGCAGCAACTATGGTAACAGCTGGCGTTTTCATGATAGCAAGGTGCTCCCCTTTATTTGAATACTCACCTACGGCTTTGATTGTTATTACTTTTGCAGGATCCCTGACCTCATTCCTTGCGGCAACCACTGGAATATTACAGAATGATCTAAAGAGGGTCATAGCTTATTCAACTTGCAGTCAATTAGGCTATATGATCTTTGCTTGCGGCATCTCGGAATATTCGGTGGGAGTCTTTCACTTAATGAATCATGCGTTTTTCAAAGCCTCCCTATTCCTGAGTGTAGGTTTGGTGATTCATGCCATGTCGAATGAGCAAGATATGCGGAAGATGGGGGGGCTTGCCTCCTCGTTTCCTTTTACCTATGCTATAATGCTCATAGGCAGCTTATCTCTAATTGGATCTCCTTTTCTAACTGGATTTTATTCAAAAGATGTGATCTTAGAGCTCGCTTACACTAAGTATACCATCAGTGGGAACTTTGCTTTCTGGTTGGGAAGTGTCTCTGTCCTTTTCACTTCTTATTACTCTTTTCGTTTACTTTTTTGGACATTTCTAGTACCAACTAATTCATTCGGGCGATACATCTTACGATGTCATGATGCGCCCATTCCTATGGCCATTCCTTCAATACTTCTGGCTCTCGGGAGTCTCTTTGTAGGATACTTGGCCAAAGTGTGACCCGTTAGCCCATAAGGCAGTACTGTGACGAAGCGGCTGTTGCTCACCCGAAACGATCGTACGAGGTCACAATTCACCCAACACGATCATCCGGGGTGAACAAGAATTGGGGATCGGATGCGGGCAAAATTCCCGCCAATGGCTGAGATGTTCAGTCGACTCCCTCCCCTTAACCCCCCCTGACCCCTACGAGTGAGCAGAAAAGGGAGGAGGAAAGAGGCCCTGGTGAACCTGAAGTGAACAAGTGTAAGCTTCGCTGCCCGACAGTATAGAGTACTGACCACACCGAGGGACAGGCCCTGAAGCGAAGGACGGGAACGAGCAGAATCAATGTCTTCCAATTTCTGGCCTTGCACCGACCATCCAATGGACCATGGACTAAACGGCCACTGCCTGAAAGGACTATGTCCAGGGGACCGCCGCCCCCCCCACAAGGTACATCTCGCGCCTATGGGCCTCCCTAACTATCCAAGAAGACACTCGAAACTGGACAACAAACCTACCCGGTGGACTGCCGAGCTACAAGTCTGACGACACAGAAGCGGGATTCTCTAAAAAGCCGACGGTCGTGGGTTGGCCAAGAGGGCCCACTTGGAGACTTGGGATCTCAGCAGGAAATGCAAAGGTTGCAGGAAGCCGGCCGATTTCCAAAAGCAACGGCTTGGGGGCTGATCTGAGTAGGCTCAACATAGGGAATACCCTAACCCTGGGAACCGGGGCCTGGCCATCCCGACTGCCGGGCTAGTGCGATCTACCGGTGGAATCTGACTGGGAGCTTGTGGACATAGGGTGAACGCAGTCCCCCCCGCCGTCGGCGTCTGACCCAATTCTCGCTCCCCGTGTTCCGGCTGACTACGGGCGCCTCCCCTCTGGGCTCTGACAACCGCTGGCTTCCTGGGTGGATTGGTTTACTCGGATCCGTGTGGCTAACTCCTTGGGTCTATGAGATGATGCCTTCAGGGCCTCTCTCAGTCTACTTATGTTTTGTATCAATTCGCAAGGTGGTGGCTTCCATAGGTTGGTTGTCTCAACCTATCGATTGAGTGAGTTGGAGAAAAAAGTCTGACAAGGCTAGGACTCTATCTAACAGAGCCAATACGCCATCCGTAACCTGTCGGTCTTCATTCCATCAAACCTTGTTTTTAAACTACATATCGGTTGAGAAACTGCCCACCTAGGACGACGAGGCGAGCTTCCTCACTCTACCTATCTAAAGAGCCGTCTAACGGACGTCAGACCTCAACTTATCCGGGCGGGCCCTTCGCGCATTCACTCGAGTCACATGCAACCTTCCTCTCCCCTCCGAAAGTCAGCTACTTCCTGCCTCTCGTCCCCGTATGACTCTCCTTTCTCAGAAAAAAGGGGAGAGATTCTCCGATCGGCTAATCCAAAATTGAAGGGAGGCAGCTAAGGCTTGCTCGACTGACGAGGCTGGGGCGGTCTAGGTTTATCCTACCTCTGAAGATCAAGATTTTCTAAATGAAATCAAACCCCGATTTGGAACTTTCTTGAGATGGATAGGTCGGTTCTCCTTCATTTCAATTCCTTGTGAGGACGGGAACTGGCAGAACTTAGGGATCAATCGCTTACTGGCGCTTACTGGATAACCCACTGAGAGGGAAAAAAGCAAAGAGATGATTAGAACTTCCTTAGCCAATAGGAAAAGCGAAGAAAGCCCATCTACTAGATGATGCCCTTTTTTCTTCTTCCGTGGGCGAACTCAATTAATAGTCATCTTGCGGAGTTTGGTTATTATACGCTGGAGGCGGTACTATCATCATATATGTAGGGGTTGTTTAACAGTGTTCAAGACTCATCGGTGGTTAGGCTATCTACTTTCATTGATCACCTTGATCAAGCAGTTCGAACACTATATCATCAACAAGAGAAAGTAGCCAAAGGTTCAGTCAAAGTGAGTTTAGTGAAATATGAAATAGGCAGTAAATTGGTGGACCAACTCAGCCGGAAAGAGGATTGATTTTCATTACAACCTCTCTTTACTTGACCTAATGAGAATGCGGAAAAAGATAGGAGAGGGACATAAGCTATTGAATTCGGGATATGTCATTTTGACTAAAGAGTGAAATCACTTACTTGCCCGCGTCCTCTAGGCATCTTTCTTTTAGTTTGAGCTGCCTGCCGGAGGGGGTCACGTGACACTGGGCTCGCCATAGATTCCTGCCTATTTCCTACCGATTGACTCTCCAGGTCTAGACCTAAGGACATCTAATTCCATGTCAGTTCCTTTCTTTTCACCTTCGCCTTCGAGTCACTCGCTGCCTCAAGCAAGCAGCCCGGGAAAGAAGAAGGTCAAGTCCTATTCATACTGACTTTCTTAGTAGTTTCCCCCTTTCTGAACTCGGAGAAAGCCTGGCAATGTAGCAGATTCTCAGCATCAAATATAGATGTTCATATATGAAAAAATCACATCAGATTATGTAACAGTTGGCAAGTCTCATCATATCCCACATCATGAGATGATGTCCAGCTAAAATCAACCCTCCCTCTTTCGTTTGCGTCTCTTTACTCCCGATCAGATAGGTTCTTCTTGGGAAAGCTGTCAAGCATAGCCTAACCAACTAAATGTTTGATCGTGGAATGACCTATGCTTGATTTCCTATCCTCCTTTACCACCCACACATCAACATACTCAGCTGTTCATCCAGAAACATCCATCCAGTCGAGACCCTAAACCAATGCCCGTCTATCTATGCTTCAGACATCTCTTCCTGCCCCCGGTCTTCCACATCAGAACGACTATCTAGCCACCAAGCATTTCGTTGCATTTTCAGTGTCCGTCCAACCAGTCTGCTTTCATTCTCCAGGCGAAGTCAGTGCCCGCCTCCCCGCCCGATCCGATAGAAGGGTCTTGTTCTTGATAGGGAAGGGATCACTAAGTACAGCAGTCAAATGTCAGAGAAATCCTTGATTAGAAAGATGAGGGAAAGAGACCCAGTAAGAACGGTTGCTGCAGTAAGGACTTTCCATGTTCGTTGGTCTGCTCTGATATGGGGATTCATCAAGATCTTGGTTCCGCGTATCGCGCGGTTGTATCGAAGGATTGTAGATGTCACCATCCCTGACGACTGGATTGCACTCCCTGATGGGAGAAGGAAGCCCCGAACTCCACCTCTTGTCTGTCTACGGACTCCAATCCCGAAAGAATCAACCTCCAGAGGTTTCTGGATACCAAACCAAATGGGTAGCGCAGCGCATCTGTTTCGGGTACAGAGGCGACGAGGGGCGTGGAAACGGCCACCCAACCCAGCACCAGCAGGGCGGGGGCGGGCGGACCGGCAAGGGGTTCGAATCCTGCCACCTTTCTTGTGGATCATCCTGTGCGGATGATGGGAAGGAAAAAAGAATTTGGAAATGACATTTTTGGAATTGTCTCATTATTCGTTATTTCCGGGTCTTTTCGTTGCATTCACTTACAACAAGAAAGAACCACCAGCGTTTGGTGCAGCACCTGCATTTTGGTGTATTCTTCTTCCTTTCCTTGGTCTTTCGTTCCGTCATATTCCAGAGAACTTATCCCCTCCCAACGTCTCCACCGCGGAGGCACCTTTCTTTTATCAAATCTCAGGGACATGGTCTAATCATGAGGGTAGTATTTTATCATGGTGTCAGATCCCAAGTTTTTATGGATTCCTTCTTTGGGGTCGACCCCAAAGCCATAATGTCTCAAAACGAAGAGGCCATAGAGAAAGAATTTCTTCTTCCTTTGTCTCAAACTTCGTGACCATTCGGTATCTCCAACTACTTTGTGGGGCTGCGCCCCAGTTGTACACTCCCTTCGTTCGTAGAACTCTTGTTGATTCTGAACTGAGTTCGCGAAGGAAGCGGGCTTTTCACGGTTTTTTTGATGCGCCGCTTGATCTTTTTTTGAGAAGGAAAATGAGTTTTGCTCCTTTGGGCGCTGGGCGCTCCAGTGGTTCGCGAGAAGGAAAAATGACTCATCCACAACGATTGCTCCCAGTCGTCCTCCCTGGCCCCTCTGACGTCATAACTTTGTCGATCGATGAACAGCGGATTGACGGAGCTCTTGGCATTGCTTTGTTTTTCTCTCTTTTCCTATCAGCGAGTTCCGATCCTTTTGTTCGAAATTTCTTCGTTCGTACCGAACCGCTTGCGGAATCAAATCCTGTGCTACAAGATCCCATATTATCCATACATCCTCCTTGCATTTATGCTGGAGAGGTAGCCAGTGCTATGGGCTTTGGCTTATGTAGATCAAAAATGATGAATGGGCATGTGCATACTATGTGATGTGATTTATGCAGAATAATGCCAATCTGGTTTATTTAATACACTGGGAACTCTTTATACTTTATATCAATACACCCCTTGAAGTAGATGCACCAACCCGAGGTAGCCTTCTTGAAGTAACTCCAAGCTCCCCCTTGAAGTAGCCTTCCTCTCTAGAAGTAACCTCCCGTTGCACCAGCCTTCTTGAAGTAGCTCAAGGTCCCCTTCTTCACCAAGAAGATCTCCAACCTCTCCAATCCGCAGCCTCCAACCTAGGAGTAGCAAGGAGAGTACAAACAATAATAGAGAACAAGAAAGGAAAAAGGAAATTACAACTTATCCTTTTGTAGCACAAGGCTTGATTTGCCTAGATCAAGCGTGTAGATCTCCTAACCAAAGTGTATGGAATAGTAATTACAGTGGATAGGAGATGCTAGCCTATAGGACACGAAATTTGAGCTAAGAGGGGAAGTAGCCAATTGTCACAATGCTCAATTTCTCACAAACAGGTTGCACAAAGTCAATGTATGCTCAAAGATTGCTCAAGTGTAAAAGCAAGTGTATTTAGGTGTCCTAAGGCATGTCCTATTTATAGGAATGTCCTACAAGTGCTTAAGGATGTTCTAGATACTTTCTAGGGGTTTCTAAGTGCTTAACTAGCCGTTAGATATAAGTTAGTTGCTTTAACAACCACTAGTTAATTAATTCTGCAGTTGCTGTCAGAGACCATCTCGGTCGAGAAATGGTCGACCGAGACACCTACTCGGTCGACGTTTTGTCGACCGATAGGCTCTCTGGATCAAGTGTATGCAACGTTTATCTCCAACTGCCAACTACCTTGTCAGCTGTGTCTAACGGCTACTTGGGTCTTTCTCGGTCGAGAAAATTGTTGACCGAGAGTGTCTCGATCGAGGATTTTGTCGACCGAGATGGACCCTGTTTCAATGTTTCAAATGAAGATATTAAGTGTGTGTATGAGTGTGCATATATGACACTATTGAAGGGGATGACCTATCTAAATGTGGTGTTTAGCTAGGGAAGATCTAACGCTTGATTTACATGAAGTCTAAGTACTTGTACATTATATATTTGTACAAGTTTACCATTGATTACATTTCATGACATTTACAATCATTCAAGCATATAGATTCCCTAGTGCTTTGTCATCCACCTTATTCCTACAACACTCAAGTAGCACGTTAGATTAACAAGAATGAAATGTTTCTCATTTTCAAAACAAAGGGATTTTACAGATGTCCATTTAGCCAACAATCTCCCCCTTTTTGAAGATGACAAACATTTCCTAAATATAAAATAAGAAAGTATAAAAACATGTGAGTTTCATACCTGAAGATTACCTTTGTAAATTTCTTCTCTTGTTTATAAAATGTGTGCTTATTATTCCCCATGAATTATGGAATATGAAATCCAATCCTTTAGGGAATATAACAACTTTCAATGTAAAGCCAAGAGTTTATGAAACTCATTGATTGAGTTTTGCACAAATACCAAGTTTTATATTTATTTCTCCCCCTTTGTCATTTCAAAAAGATATCTGTTTAAGAATAAAACTCCCCCTTAAATACATATCTGTTTTCAATAGATAGTCAATTCACCCACAATTTTAAATTTCTAGTTTTTGCAAAGATGTCATCCTTTTTGATTTATGACATATTTATTACTCACCTTACTTTGTATGCTCTACTAGAGTAGTCTTATAAGCCATATTCAAATGATGCCATAGAGGAATATCCAATATAATCAGTAAAGATAACCGTTTTATTACACTTATGCAAAGATAATCTTTTCATTACAACTAATACAACAGACACTCCAAATCTCACTGGAAAGATTTAAGTATTACATCAATATCAGGGTCTTTTCCAAGAAATGGCTCAGCTCCATAATATTGGACTAAAGTTTGCCACTCCAAAGCACCTGTCTTGGTTAAAGAATATGCTTCCAAGAAGGTAGGAACCTGATCAAAACGGGAATGACCAGCAATGTCTTGTAATTGTATTGAGGAGAACTGAGTATGTGTGAGATCTGTAGATGGTAGAGGTGGAGGTTGGTAGTAGTTGTAAGATGGATTATATGGGTTGAGCATGCCAGGATTTAAAGAATAAGGATATTCATCTGGTTGATTTGGAGAGAGGGTTTGCATCCTTTGATTTAGGTAGGTCATGGCATTGTGGTTATAGTCTAATTGTCTACTTAGATGATATTGTGACCCAGCAACATAGGTTAGGGTGTTTTGGATGGGATCATAAGATGGGTTGGTAGGAGGAGGTGGTGGTGGTATATCTTGAGTAGATGTCTCACCTTCCATCCTATCCCTCTTGTGACCAAAATCAATTCCCATTTTCTCTACTGTGTTTTTGCTTATTTTTTGTGGTCTTCTTTCCCATGTGTATCCCATATCCTCAATTTGTGTTTTAAGAAAGTGTTGAGTGATTTGGCATACAAAATCAGCATATGGGGGATTGCCAGAAAACTCAAGCATGTTCTTAAGGATTATGCGGATAAAATTTGTGGGAATACGTTTGATAATGGCATAAATTAAACACATGCAAAAAATAGGAACTTCAGACTTGTTAGCTCTAGGATGTATGTTTGTGGAAACAATAAGGTTGACAATCCTAGCTGCAGGTTTGAGATTAATGGCATAGTAGGTACCCCTATCTTCGTGAAAAGTTGTCACGACCGTCTTGCGAAAACATGATTAACTAATGCGGAAGCATTCATCAAGCAGCGGATTAGCAAAAATCACTAAAAATTAAAACTTTTTGCAAAGAGATCCACACATAGGAAATCTTTTCCAACAAATGCCATTGTATATCATATACATTCTGTTTCAAACGTACATATCCTGTACCATCTCTTTTCAGAGACTACATCATCAGCTGCCTTATAAACATATATGCAGGCAGCATACAAATCTCGAGGCATCAAGCCAAAACCTCATACTGATATATCAAAAACACTGACTAAAAACTCCGACGACCTGAGAGTACAGAGACGACACATAGGACTACTATCTATATGACTAGACAGACAATATCTCCACCTGAGATCTTATTGATGTCCCTACTGTTGCCGTTGCTGCTGCTCTTTCCCTGTTCTAGGGTTTCTGCTCTGCCTTTCATGCATACCTAAAAATGTTTCCCACGGGGGTGAGACAATTGTAAATTGCCCCAGCGAGAGATATAACTCTCCGCCAGAAACATTGTTATAGCTTATTATGAAATTAAACTGAGCAGGGGTTACTTTTACATTAATAGGCAGAATTATTCTTCATAGAACAGAATAAGAAAATCTCCATTTTCAATAAGAGCATTGCATCTACCCATGGTAGACTCATAGTTCATCCATCTACTTGTAATGAATACAACAGATATGAATAATCATCAATGAACTATAGATATATAATAGAAATGTAACATCAGCCAAGTTCTCTAGCATAACTTATTAACACAAATGCTACAAAGAAACATGATACTTGTTACCCAAGCATCACACATGGCTCACAAGGCCATTCATATCTTGTCACCTCTCACTAGGCAATAACTTATTCACATGGCTCACAAGGCCATTCACATCTTGTCACCTCTCACTAGGCAACAACTTATTCACATGGCTCACAAGGCCATTCACATCTTGTCACCTCTCACTAGGCAATAACTTATTCACATGGCTCACAAGGCCATTCACATCTTGTCACCTATCACTAGGCAACAACTTATAAAATTCGTACACATTGTTACTTTTATTAAGCAACAACAACATCAACGCACAAAAAGCCAATCAACATTTATTATATAAATGTCACAGCCCAAACCTGGCTATATTCATCATCTCATCATACCTGCATGGTTATTAGGCATGATAACAGTCATGCAAGATATTCATCACATCATGTGATACAATAGTAACACCATCATTCCTTAACCAGGAATTAGGGTTCACTATCAAATAGGGCTTATCATTCCCTTTTCCCCAAATTAGGGTTAGGGTTCCCCATTTCTCATTAATTCAGACCCTCTTGAGTTAACCAACTTTGTCTTGTATTAAGGTATTTCCCCTCTTAATAAATTCCATCACAAATTACTCACCCTTAGCATATAATGCATAGGCCACACATTAGAATTGTCCAACTATCTCACATGATATGGACTTATCTTAGTTTAAGGCATGGCTTTATTATAAAGTTACCTATAAACAATCACAATGATACACCATCAACTAGGGTTTCACAAGGATACACCCTCAACCAGGGTTCACAATGATACACCCTCCACTAGGGTTTCACAAGGATACACCCTCAACTAGGGTTTACAATGATACACCCTCAACTAGGGTTTCAACTCAATAACCCTGACGATTAGGGTTTATGTTCATGATTAGGGTTTCATGATCTCTTTACTTTAAGGATCATGCCCTTAGTCACCACATGAATCATATTCATATATGAATTCATGCTATCATCATCTCAACTTGATTAGGTCATATCAACCCTTCAATCAAGTACATACAACTATGATTTACATAGTGTACCAAGTCATTGATCTTATCAGCAATTAGGGTTCATCCCTTAATTGACACTAATCACTTAGGTACTATTAGGGTTTCAACCTTTGTTCCTTCATTGGTTATCATTACTAACCATCATTGGATCAATAGTACATTCATCATCACATTGGACCTCCATTACATAAGGTATCCAAAGGAATTAGGGTTTACTATTCATCCTAATTAGTGATTTCACATGTAGGCAACCTCTTAATAGGGTTATACATGAAATCGGCCTCAATTAGGGTTTACATCATGTATTGGATCCATGCATTTGTTATGCATTAATGACTAGTACCATTAAAGGTATCTCCCACCTAATCACATTAGGTTTTCAAAAAGGTTTGATCCATTGGACCTTCAATGACATAAGGTATCCAATTGAATTAGGGTTTTCAATGTTGATTCCTTCAATCATTGAATTCATGGAACCAATCATCAATTGGACCTATACCCATACTTCAATTGAGTTTAAATAGGTCAACCTTCAACTTATTTGACCCTTAATTAACCCTCAATTGGTCATCAATTAGGGTTTGATTCAATTGAATTAGGGTTTGGAATCGATGATTCAACAACACTAATCAATGTAAGACTAGTTGCCTTGAAACCATTGAACCATCATCCAAATTGGGTATGACCTGACCCCAAACGGTCTTGAGGTTGTTTGGATGACCTCCAAATGGTCTTGAGACCGTTTGCCCATCATATCACTCAAATCTAAGCAATCCAATTAGGGTTTGGTTCATTGGATTGATCACCAAATCAGCATTACATTGTTTAACAGCTTGGTACCTTTAGACCTTCAAACACCTAAACATACTCAACCCTAGACCTACAAACGGTCTTGGGTGACCACCAAACGGTCTTGAGACCGTTTGCCCATCCAACCTTTGGACTCTAGTGAAAATTCATCATGGATTGGTCTATCGAGTTGATCAACAAATCAGCACTACATTGCAATATGATTAGTACCTTTGGACCTTCAATTGGTCAACTATACTTGACCCCAGACCTACAAACGGTCTTGGGGTGATCCCCAAACGGTCTTGAGACCGTTTGGGTGATCCCCAAACGGTCTTGAAACCGTTTGGGCTAATCAACCCAAAATCTCTAATTAACTCATTGGAATTTCAACACTGATTTCAATTAGGGTTTGCCCAATTGATTAGCCTTCAACTCGTGACTCGTTTGGAATTAATCCATAAAATTTGGTGAGTCATTAACCAACATCCTTAGGAACAGTAATCTCATACGGTCAATGCTTAGTCAACCATCTTATACGGTCTTGAGACCGTTTTCCCAAAAAGTTCAATTGAATCAGATTGAAAATCAGCACTTAATCCAATTAGGTTTCCCTAATTGATTAGGCTTCAAATCACGATTCCTTTGGAGTTAATCCCTCAAATTTGGAGGGTTATTAATAAACATAATTATTAACAGGAATCCCATACGGTCAACGCTTGGTCAACCATCTCAAACGGTCTTGAAACCGTTTGCTCAACCAGGTCAAGTTAATCAGGTTGAAAATCAGCACATAATTCAATCTGATTGCCTAATTGATTGGCCTTCAACTCTCGATTCCTTTGGAATTAATCCCTCAAATTTGGAGGGTTATCAGCCTACATAATTAGGAACAAAATGCCCAAACGTGCAACGCTTGGTCAACCATCTCAAACGGTCCTGAAACCGTTTGCTCCCAAACGGTTTCAAACCGTTTGCTCTTAAACGGTTTGCTGAAACCGCATAGCCAATCAAATTAAAACAATTTGGAGTAGCTATCAAAACGGTTTTGCTTGGTAATTTTCTTTGGATAAGTATCTAGGATGATGTCATCATCCCCTTCCTTCGAACAACCAAGAACATAAACCGTTCTTGATGATAATTGCAGCAAAGAAACAAGAGTGTATCAAATTGAAGAAATCAATCAACAAAGCATAGAGAATTGATGCAATAGCAATGTTTAAGGGTTTGAGTTATAAAACCCGCCTCCAATTGAGCTCCAAAGCTCCAAGCTCACGCCATTAATGGTGGATGAAGCTCTAGCAACTCCCCCTAGGCTCGTCCTCAAGCTTTTGATTGCAAAAGTTGCTAGGGTTGAAGAGGAGATCAAAATAAGAAGGAATCCATAATTTATTTTCGATTTCCACCATGAAATCAAGGAGAACGAAGGTCAAGGGCTTACCCACTGGTTGGGGACGTGCTCCCTGCTCCTCCCTAGCTCCTTGGTCGGTTTTTCAAGCAAAGGGAAGAAGATAATCCGAAAAAAGGCCTTGGTTTGGGCTTGGAAATGGCACTTTTATAAAGAAATTGATGAGAGAGAATATGCCTTATAAAAATCCAATTAATCCAAAAATTATGGCCGCCTCTTCCCCCTCAAATCCATGGATACGAGGCATATCCCTTTGCCTTTAATTCTCATTCATTATCCTAAATTTAAAGAAAAGCAAATTAAGCACCTTAATGCTTATTATCCCATATGTGAGTGGAAATTACTTTTCTGTATTATAAGGTGAGTGGAATTTCACCTACTTAAGATATTTTCATTCCTTATCTTGGAAAAGGAACGTCCATACTTATTCAAAATCAACCCAAAACATTTTGGTTGAAAGCCCTTCAATTATTTTTATTCATTTTTGCCCTAAATTGAATTAGGGTTTCAATTAGGATTAAATCTTGATTATTTTAATATCAAGATTCTCTCTCCTCCATCTTAATTCAAAGGAGAAGTAACTCTCATTTTCTTTGCTCTACATGATGCCAAGAAACATTAGGGACTTTATTGAAGTGGTAATTTTCATATTGAACCCTAGATTTTGGGTAAATTGCACTTTTCACCAAAACTAGGTTTTAATGCACAACATTGCTTTACAAGCTTAATCTTGGTGCCCAAGCTTGTGGAAACTATACCACTACATCACATTCATTATTATGATGTATTAACATCAGAGGAACATCTTATCATGCAACATTTGCAAGTTAACCCCTCGACTTGGGTAATTTGCACTTTAGTCCAAAATAAGCAAACATTGCTTCAACATTGCTCAAACAGGACCAAAATTGAAACATAAGTTTCTTATGAGGCCTAATTACTTTTCCCAAGATAAGATTAAGAATCTACTCAACCTTATTATAAAAAACATCTAGGGTTAATTCATAACCCAGGTCAGGGATGTTACAAATTATAAACCCCTAACAAGAATTTCGTCCTCGAAATCCCAGGAAAAGGAGGAACAGATTGTTCATTAATCATGCCCTCAAGTCTCCACATATCATCTTAATATCCTGGAGATATTATGAACTCTGTGATTCCACACAAAGCTCCTTTCATTAATTCCTCCATATCACTGTTTATGTTTATGCAAAGCATAAACCCCTAACATATGATGTCCATGTCATTGAAAGGAAGAAGCATAAAAGAACATACTTCAATAATCACTCAGGAATACTTATCAAAAGGAAAAACATATATATCTAACATAGATAATTCACTTAGAAACTCTATGTAATTGGGAATTTTCACATAGTTCTTCCTATTAGTTAGGAATGTCACATAGCTTTTCCCTTTTTGTTTAGGGTTGGAATTGCACAAAGGATCTTCCTTTATTGGAATTGCACAAAGCATCTTCCTTTATTGGAATTGCACAAAGCATCTTCCTTTATTGGAATTGCACAAAGCATATTCCTTTATTGGAATTGCACAAAGCATCTTCCTTTATTGGAATTGCACAAAGCATCTTCCTTTATTGGAATTGCACAAAGCATCTTCGTTTATTGGAATTGCATAAAGAATCTTCCTTTATTGGAATTGCACAAAGCATCTTCCTTTATTGGAATTGCACAAAGCATCTTCCTTTATTGGAATTGCACAAAGCATCTTCCTTTATTGGAATTGCACAAAGCATCTTCCTTTATTGGAATTGCACAAAGCATCTTACTTTATTGGAATTGCACAAAGCATCTTCCTTTATTGGAATTGCACAAAGCATCTTCCTTTATTGGAATTGCACAAAGCATCTTCCTTTATTGGAATTGCACAAAGCATCTTCCTTTATTGGAATTGCACAAAGCATATTCCTTTATTGGAATTGCACAAAGCATCTTCCTTTATTGGAATTGCACAAAGCATCTTCCTTTATTGGAATTGCACAAAGCATCTTCCTTTATTGGAATTGCACAAAGCATCTTCCTTTATTGGAATTGCACAAAGCATCTTCCTTTATTGGAATTGCACAAAGCATCTTCCTTTATTGGAATTGCACAAAGCATCTTCCTTTATTGGAATTGCACAAAGCATCTTCCTTTATTGGAATTGCACAAAGCATCTTCCTTTATTGGAATTGCACAAAGCATCTTCCTTTATTCATTCCATATTTCTTATTTCATGATACTCATTAGATTGTATCAGAATGACTGCTTGATCAGAGCAATAAAAAAGATAACAATCTAAGAGTTTCATACTTGCCTTATCTACAATAATCATATACCTGGCCAGGGTATACAAGTATTGTAAGATCAGGTAGTATGTACCTTATTTACTATCATATTCCTCACTTTTCATACCATTATACATACAGGATTTTCCATTCCTAGATTTCCTCCAGGCATCATTTTCTAAATCTCATCTTATGGCCCCTCCTTGGCACTACCATCACAGATATACTGTTTGTCTAAACTCATGGCAGAGTCTACTTTATTGCCATAAGTTAATCTTTTCCATATTTTCCCTTGTTCCAACATGACTATGTCATTCAGGAATCCTTTCGAAGCCCAAAGCTTATGTATTAAGGACTGGTGACCTAGGTTGTAACACCAATATCCAGTCTTCTTTATGCATCACTGTTGCCCTGATTTGCCCAATAAGAGCATGATCCTAGGATTCTCTATCCTGATCAGGTCTTAATGGGGATTTTCAGGCACTCATTCTATTCTTGCATGATCCTTGCACCACTTCTTGGTGCAACAACATTGCCCTAAGCAATGTGTTCCTTGTTCTCTCCAGTCATTTTAAAACTTTACCCTTTCTCTGCACAAGCAGAAATCATTATAGGGTATACTGGAGGACACTAACACAGACTCGATACCTTAGTCCTATGTCTCTGTAGACTCAGCGAACCTAGAGCTATGATACCACTAAATTGTCACGACCGTCTTGCGAAAACATGATTAACTAATGCGGAAGCATTCATCAAGCAGCGGATTAGCGAAAATCACTAAAAATTAAAACTTTTTGCAAAGAGATCCACACATAGGAAATCTTTTCCAACAAATGCCATTGTATATCATATACATTCTGTTTCAAACGTACATATCCTGTACCATCTCTTTTCAGAGACTACATCATCAGCTGCCTTATAAACATATATGCAGGCAGCATACAAATCTCGAGGCATCAAGCCAAAACCTCAGACTGATATATCAAAAACACTGACTAAAAACTCCGAGGACCTGAGAGTACAGAGATGATACATAGGACTACTATTTATATGACTAGACAGACAATATCTCCACCTGAGATCTTATTGATGTCCCTGCTGTTGCTGTTGCTGCTGCTCTTTCCCTGTTCTAGGGTTTCTGCTCTGCCTTTCATGCATACCTAAAAATGTTTCCCACAGGGGTGAGACAATTGTAAATTGCCCCAGCGAGAGATATAACTCTCCGCCAGAAACATTGTTATAGCAGATTATGAAATTAAACTGAGCAGGGGTTACTTTTACATTAATAGGCAGAATTATTCTTCATAGAACAGAATAAGAAAATCTCCATTTTCAATAAGAGCATTGCATCTACCCATGGTAGACTCATAGTTCATCCATCTACTTGTAATCAATACAACAGATATGAATAATCATCAATGAACTATAGATATATAACAGAAATGTAACATCAGCCAAGTTCTCTAACATAACTTATTAACACAAATGCTACAAAGAAACATGATACTTGTTACCCAAGCATCACACATGGCTCACAAGGCCATTCATATCTTGTCTCCTCTCACTAGGCAACAACTTATTCACATGGCTCACAAGGCCATTCACATCTTGTCACCTCTCACTAGGCAACAACTTATTCACATGGCTCACAAGGCCATTCACATCTTGTCACCTCTCACTAGGCAACAACTTATTCACATGGCTCACAAGGCCATTCACATCTTGTCACCTCTCACTAGGCAACAACTTATTCACATGGCTCACAAGGCCATTCATATCTTGTCACCTCTCACTAGGCAACAACTTATAAAATTCGTACACATTGTTACTTTTATTAAGAAACAACAACATCAATGCACAAAAAGCCAATCAACATTTATTATATAAATGTCACAGCCCAAACCTGGCTATATTCATCATCTCATCATACCTGCATGGTTATTAGGCATGATAACAGTCATACAAGATATTCATCACATCATGTGATACAATAGTAACACCATCATTCCTTAACCAGGAATTAGGGTTCACTATCAAATAGGGCTTATCATTCCCTTTTCCCCAAATTAGGGTTAGGGTTCCCCATTTCTCATTAATTCAGACCCTCTTGAGTTAACCAACTTTGTCTTGTATTAAGGTATTTCCCCTCTTAATACATTCCATCACAAATTACTCACCCTTAGCATATAATGCATAGGCCACACATTAGAATTGTCCAGCTATCTCACATGATATGGACTTATCTTAGTTTAAGGCATGGCTTTATTATAAAGTTACCTATAAACAATCACAATGATACACCCTCAACTAGGGTTTCACAAGGATACACCCTCAACCACGGTTCACAATGATACACCCTCCACTAGGGTTTCACAAGGATACACCCTCAACTAGGGTTTACAATGATACACCCTCAACTAGGGTTTCAACTCAATAACCCTGACGATTAGGGTTTATGTTCATGATTAGGGTTTCATGATCTCTCTACTTTAAGGATCATGCCCTTAATCACCACATGAATCATATTCATACATGAATTCATGCTATCATCATCTCAACTTGATTAGGTCATATCAACCCTTCAATCAAGTACATACAACTATGATTTACATAGTGTACCAAGTCATTGATCTTATCAGCAATTAGGGTTCATCCCTTAATTGACACTAATCACTTAGGTACTATTAGGGTTTCAACCTTTGTTCCTTCATTGGTTATCATTACTAACCATCATTGGATCAATAGTACATTCATCATCACATTGGACCTCCATTACATAAGGTATCCAAAGGAATTAGGGTTTACTATTCATCCTAATTAGTGATTTCACATGTAGGCAACCTCTTAATAGGGTTATACATGAAATCGGCCTCAATTAGGGTTTACATCATGTATTGGATCCATGCATTTGTTATGCATTAATGACTAGTACCATTAAAGGTATCTCCCACCTAATCACATTAGGTTTTCAAAAAGGTTTGATCCATTGGACCTTCAATGACATAAGGTATCCAATTGAATTAGGGTTTTCAATGTTGATTCCTTCAATCATTGAATTCATGGAACCAATCATCAATTGGACCTATACCCATACTTCAATTGAGTTTAAATAGGTCAACATTAAACTTATTTGACCCTTAATTAACCCTCAATTGGTCATCAATTAGGGTTTGATTCAATTGAATTAGGGTTTGGAATCGATGATTCAACAACACTAATCAATGTAAGACTAGTTGCTTTGAAACCATTGAACCATCATCCAAATTGGGTATGACCTGACCCCAAACGGTTTTGAGGTCGTTTGGATGACCTCCAAATGGTCTTGAGACCGTTTGCCCAACATATCACTCAAATCTAAGCAATCCAATTAGGGTTTGGTTCATTGGATTGATCACCAAATCAGCATTACATTGTTTAACAGCTTGGTACCTTTAGACCTTCAAACACCTAACCATACTCAACCCTAGACCTCCAAACGGTCTTGGGTTACCACCAAACGGTCTTGAGACCGTTTGGATGAGCTCCAAACGGTCTTGAGACCGTTTTCCCATCCAACCTTTGGACTCTAGTGAAAATTCATCATGGATTGGTCTATCGAGTTGATCAACAAATCAGCACTACATTGCAATATGATTAGTACCTTTGGACCTTCAATTGGTCAACTATACTTGATCCCAGACCTCCAAATGGTCTTGGGGTGATCCCCAAACGGTCTTGAAACCGTTTGGGCTAATCAACCCAAAATCTCTAATTAACTCATTGGAATTTCAACACTGATTTCAATTAGGGTTTGCCCAATTGATTAGCCTTCAACTCGTGACTCGTTTGGAATTAATCCATAAAATTTGGTGAGTCATTAAACAACATCCTTAGGAACAGTAATCTCATACGGTCAATGCTTAGTCAACCATCTTATACGGTCTTGAGACCGTTTTCCCAAAAAGTTCAATTAAATCAGATTGAAAATCAGCACTTAATCCAATTAGGTTTCCCTAATTGATTAGGCTTCAACTCACGATTCCTTTGGCGTTAATCCCTCAAATTTGGAGGGTTATTAATAAATATAATTATGAACAGGAATCCCATACGGTCAACGCTTGGTCAACCATCTCAAACGGTGTTGAAACCGTTTGCTCAACCAGGTCAAGTTAATCAGGTTGAAAATCAGCACATAATTCAATCTGATTTCCTAATTGATTGGCCTTCAACTCTCGATTCCTTTGGAGTTAATCCGTCAAATTTGGAGGGTTATCAGCCTACATAATTAGGAACGAAATTCCCAAACGGTCAACGCTTGGTCAACCATATCAAACGGTCTTGAAACCGTTTTATCCCAAATGGTTTCAAACCGTTTGCTTTTAAACGGTTTGCTGAAACCGCATAGCCAATCAAATTAAAACGTTTTGGAGTAGCTATCAAAAGGGTTTTGCTTGGTAATTTTCTTTGGATAAGAATCTAGGATGATGTCATCATCCCCTTCCTTCGAACAACCAAGAAAAGCAACCGTTCTTGATGGAAATTGCAGCAAAGAAACAAGAGTGTATCAAATTGAAGAAATCAATCAACAAAGCATAGAGAATTGATGCAATAGCAATGTTTAAGGGTTTGAGTTATAAAACCCGCCTCCAATTGAGCTCCAAAGCTCCACGCGCATGCCATTAATGGTGGATGAAGCTCTAGCAACTCCCCCTAGGCTCATCCTCAAGCTTTTGATTGCAAAAGTTGGCTAGGGTTGAAGAGGAGATCGAAATAAGAAGGAATCCATAATTTATTTTCGATTTCCACCATGAAATCAAGAAGAACGAAGGTCAAGGGCTTACCCACAGGTTGGGGACGTTCTCCCTGCTCCTCCCTAGCTCCTTGGTCGGTTTTGCAAGCAAGGGGAAGAAGAAAATCCGAAAAAAGGCCTTGGTTTGGGCTTAGAAATGGCACTTTTATAAAGAAATTGATGAGAGAGAATATGCCTTATAAAAATCCAATTAATCCAAAAATTATGGCCGCCTCTTCCCCCTCAACTCCATGGATACGAGGCATATCCCTTTGCCTTTAATTCTCCTTCATTATCCTAAATTTAAAGAAAAGCAAATTAAGCACCTTAATGCTTATTATATTAATATCCCATATGTGAGTGGAAATTACTTTTCTTTATAATAAGGTGAGTGGAATTTCACCTACTTAAGATATTTTCGTTCCTTATCTTGGCAAAGGAACGTCCATCCTTATTCAAAATCAACCCAAAACATTTTGGTTGAAAGCCCTTCAATTAGTTTTACTCATTTTTTCCCTAAATTGAATTAGGGTTTCAATTAGGATTAAATCTTGATTATTTTAATATCAAGATTCTCTCTCCTCCATCTTAATTCAAAGGAGAAGTAACTCTCATTTTCTTTGCTCTACATGATTCCAAGAAACATTAGGGACTTTATTGAAGTGGTAATTTGCATATTGAACCCTAGATTTTGGGTAAATTGCACTTTTCACCAAAACTAGGTTTTAATGCACAACATTGCTTTACAAGCTTAATCTTGGTGCCCAAGCTTGTGGAAACCATAACACTACATCACATTCATTATTATGATGTCTTAACATCAGAGGAACATCTTATCATGCAACATTTGCAAGTTAACCCCTCGACTTGGGTAATTTGCACTTTAGTCCAAAATAAGCAAACATTGCTTCAACATTGCTCAAACAGGACCAAAATTGAAACATAAGTTTCTTATGAGGCCTAATTACTTTTCCCAAGATAAGATTAAGAATCTACTCAACCTTATTATACAAAACATCTAGGGTTAATTCATAACCCAGGTCAGGGATGTTACAAATTATAAACCCCTAACAAGGATTTCGTCCTCGAAATCCCAAGAATAGGAGGAACAGATTGTTCATTAATCATGCCCTCAAGTCTCCACATATCATCTTAATATCCTGTAGATATTATGAACTCTGTGATTCTACACAAAGCTCCTTTCATTAATTCCTCCATATCACTGTTTATGTTTATGCAAAGCATAAACCCCTAACATATGATGTCCATGTCATTGAAAGGAAGAAGCATAAAAGAACATACTTCAATAATCACTCAAGAATACTTATCAAAAGGAAAAACATATATATCTAACATAGATAATTCACTTAGGAACTCTATGTAATTGGGAATGTTCACATAGTTCTTCCTATTAGTTAGGAATGTCACATAGCTTTTCCCTTTTTGTTTAGGGTTGGAATTGCACAAAGCATCTTCCTTTATTGGAATTGCACAAAGCATCTTCCTTTATTTGAATTGCACAAAGCATCTTCCTTTATTGGAATTGCACAAAGCATCTTCCTTTATTGGAATTGCACAAAGCATCTTCCTTTATTGGAATTGCACAAAGCATCTTCCTTTATTGGAATTGCACAAAGCATCTTCCTTTATTGGAATTGCACAAAGCATCTTCCTTTATTGGAATTGCACAAAGCATCTTCCTTTATTGGAATTGCACAAAGCATCTTCCTTTATTGGAATTGCACAAAGCATCTTCCTTTATTGGAATTGCACAAAGCATCTTCCTTTATTGGATTTGCACAAAGCATCTTCCTTTATTGGAATTGCACAAAGCATCTTCCTTTACTGGAATTGCACAAAGAATCTTCCTTTATTGGAATTGCACAAAGCATCTTCCTTTATTGGAATTGCACAAAGCATCTTCCTTTATTGGAATTGCACAAAGCATCTTCCTTTATTGGAATTGCACAAAGCATCTTCCTTTATTCATTCCATATTTCTTATTTCATGATACTCATTAGATTGTATCAGAATGACTGCTTGATCAGAGCAATCAAAAAGATAACAATCTAAGAGTTTCATACTTGCCTTATCTACAATTATCATATACCTGGTCAGGGTATACAAGTATTGTAAGATCAGGTAGTATGTACCTTATTTACTATCATATTCCTCACTTTTCATACCATTATACATACAGGATTTTCCATTCCTAGATTTCCTCCAGGCATCATTTTCTAAATCTCATCTTATGGCCCCTCCTTGGCACTACCATCATAGATATACTGTTTGTCTAAACTCATGGCAGAGTCTACTTTCTTGCCATAAGTTAATCTTTTCCATATTTTGCCTTGTTCCAACATGACTATGTCATTCAGGAATCCTTTCGAAGCCCAAAGCTTATGTATTAAGGACTGGTGACCTAGGTTGTAACACCAATATCCAGTCTTCTTTATGCATCACTGTTGCCCTGATTTGCCCAATAAGAGCATGATCCTAGGATTCTCTATCCTGATCAGGTCTTCATGGGGATTTCCAGGCACTCATTCTATTCTTGCATGATCCTTACACCACTTCTTGGTGCAACAACATTGCCCTAAGCAATGTGTTCCTTGTGCTCTCCAGTCATTTTAAAACTTTACCCTTTCTCTGCACAAGCAGAAATCATTATAGGGTATACTGGAGGACACTAACACAGACTTGATACCTTAGTCCTATGTCTCTGTAGACTCAGCAAACCTAGAGCTCTGATACCACTAAATTGTCACGACCGTCTTGCGAAAACATGATTAACTAATGCGGAAGCATTCATCAAGCAGCGGATTAGCAAAAATCACTAAAAATTAAAACTTTTTGCAAAGAGATCCACACATAGGAAATCTTTTCCAACAAATGCCATTGTATATCATATACATTCTGTTTCAAACGTACATATCCTGTACCATCTCTTTTCAGAGACTACATCATCAGCTACCTTATAAACATATATGCAGGCAGCATACAAATCTCGAGGCATCAAGCCAAAACCTCAGACTGATATATCAAAAACACTGACTAAAAACTCTGAGGACCTGAGAGTACAGAGATGACACATAGGACTACTATCTATATGACTAGACAGACAATATCTCCACCTGAGATCTTATTGTTGTCCTTGTTGTTGCTGTTGTTGCTGCTCTTTCCCTATTCTAGGGTTTCTGCTCTGCCTTTCATGCATACCTAAAAATGTTTCCCACGGGGGTGAGACAATTGTAAATTGCCCCAGCGATAGATATAACTCTCCGCCAGAAACATTGTTATAGCAGATTATGAAATTAAACTGAGCAGGGGTTACTTTTACATTAATAGGCAGAATTATTCTTCATAGAACAGAATAAGAAAATCTCCATTTTCAATAAGAGCATTGCATCTACCCATGGTAGACTCATAGTTCATCCATCTACTTGTAATGAATACAACAGATATGAATAATCATCAATGAACTATAGATATATAACAGAAATGTAACATCAACCAAGTTCTCTAGCATAACTTATTAACACAAATGCTACAAAGAAACATGATACTTGTTACCCAAGCATCACACATGGCTCACAAGGCCATTCATATCTTGTCACCTCTCACTAGGCAACAACTTATTCACATGGCTCACAAGGCCATTCACATCTTGTCACCTCTCACTAGGCAACAACTTATTCACATGGCTCACAAGGCCATTCACATCTTGTCACCTCTCACTAGGCAACAACTTATTCACATGGCTCATAAGGCCATTCAAATCTTGTCACCTCTCACTAGGCAACAACTTATTCACATGGCTCACAAGGCCATTCACATCTTGTCACCTCTCACTAGGCAACAACTTATAAAATTCGTACAAATTGTTACTTTTATTAAGCAACAACAACATCAACGCACAAAAAGCCAATCAACATTTATTATATAAATGTCACAGCCCAAACCTGGCTATATTCATCATCTCATCATACCTGCATGGTTATTAGGCATGATAACAGTCATACAAGATATTCATCACATCATGTGATATAATAGTAACACCATCATTCCTTAACCAGGAATTAGGGTTCACTATCAAATAGGGCTTATCATTCCCTTTTCCCCAAATTAGGGTTAGGGTTCCCCATTTCTCATTAATTCAGACCCTCTTGAGTTAACCAACTTTGTCTTGTATTAAGGTATTTCTCCTCTTAATACATTCCATCACAAATTACTCACCCTTAGCATATAATGCATAGGCCACACATTAGAATTGTCCAGCTATCTCACATGATATGGACTTATCTTAGTTTAAGGCATGGCTTTATTATAAAGTTACCTATAAACAATCACAATGATACACCCTCAACTAGGGTTTCACAAGGATACACCCTCAACCACGGTTCACAATGATACACCCTCCACTAGGGTTTCACAAGGATACACCCTCAACTAGGGTTTACAATGATACACCCTCAACTAGGGTTTCAACTCAATAACCCTGACGATTAGGGTTTATGTTCATGATTAGGGTTTCATGATCTCTCTACTTTAAGGATCATGCCCTTAATCACCACATGAATCATATTCATATATGAATTGATGCTATCATCATCTCAACTTGATTAGGTCATATCAACCCTTCAATCAAGTACATACAACTATGATTTACATAGTGTACCAAGTCATTGATCTTATCAACAATTAGGGTTCATCCCTTAATTGACACTAATCACTTAGGTACTATTAGGGTTACAAACTTTGTTCCTTCATTGGTTATCATTACTAACCATCATTGGATCAATAGTACATTCATAATCACATTGCACCTCCATTACATAAGGTATCCAAAGGAATTAGGGTTTACTATTCATCCTAATTAGTGATTTCACATGTAGGCAACCTCTTAATAGGGTTATACATGAAATCGGCCTCAATTAGGGTTTACATCATGTATTGGATCCATGCATTTGTTATGCATTAATTACTAGTACCATTAAAGGTATCTCCCATCTAATCACATTAGGTTTTCAAAAAGGTTTGATCCATTGGACCTTCAATGACATAAGGTATCCAATTGAATTAGGGTTTTCAATGTTGATTCCTTCAATCATTGAATTCATGGAACCAATCATCAATTGGACCTATACCCATACTTCAATTGAGTTTTAATAGGTCAACCTTCAACTTATTTGACCCTTAATTAACCCTCAATTGGTCATCAATTAGGGTTTGATTCAATTGAATTAGGGTTTGGAATCGATGATTCAACAACACTAATCAATGTAAGACTAGTTGCTTTGAAACCATTGAACCATCATCCAAATTGGGTATGACCTGACCCCAAACGGTCTTGAGGTCGTTTGGATGACCTCCAAACGGTCTTGAGACCGTTAGCCCATCATATCACTCAAATCTAAGCAATCCAATTAGGGTTTGGTTCATTGGATTGATCACCAAATCAGCATTACATTGTTTAACAGCTTGGTACCTTTAGACCTTCAAACACCTAACCATACTCAACCCTAGACCTCCAAACGGTCTTGGGTGACCACCAAACGGTCTTGAGACCGTTTGGATGAGCTCCAAACGGTCTTGAGACCGTTTGCCCATCCAACCTTTGGACTCTAGTGAAAATTCATCATGGATTGGTCTATCGCGTTGATCAACAAATCAGCACTACATTGCAATATTATTAGTACCTTTGAACCTTCAATTGGTCAACTATACTTGACCCCAGACCTCCAAACGGTCTTGGGGTGATCCCCAAACGGTCTTGAGACCGTTTGGGTGATCCCCAAGCTAATCAACCCAAAATCTCTAATTAACTCATTGGAATTTCAGCACTGATTTCAATTAGGGTTTGCCCAATTGATTAGCCTTCAACTCATGACTCGTTTGGAATTAATCCATAAAATTTGGTGAGTCATTAACCAACATCCTTAGGAACATTAATCTCATACGGTCAACGCTTAGTCAACAATATTATATGGTCTTGAGACCGTTTTCCCAAAAAGTTCAATTAAATCAGATTGAAAATCAACACTTAATCCAATTAGGTTTCCCTAATTGATTAGGCTTCAACTCACGATTCCTTTGGAGTTAATCCCTCAAATTTGTAGGGTTATTAATAAACATAATTATGAACAGGAATATCATACGGTAAACGCTTGGTCAACCATCTCAAACGGTCTTGAAACCGTTTGCTCAACCAGGTCAAGTTAATCAGGTTGAAAATCAGCACATAATTCAATCTGATTGCCTAATTGATTGGCCTTCAACTCTCGATTCCTTTGGAGTTAATCCCTAAAATTTGGAGGTTTATCAGGCTACATAATTAGGAACAAAATTACCAAACGGTCAATGCTTGGTCAACCATCGCAAACGGTCTTGAAACCGTTTTATCCCAAATGGTTTCAAACCGTTTGCTCTTAAACGGTTTGCTGAAACCGCATAGCCAATCAAATTAAAACGATTTGGAGTAGCTATCAAAACGGTTTTTCTTGGTAATTTTCTTTGTATAAGCATCTAGGATGATATCATCATCATCCCCTTCCTTCGAACAACCAAGAACAGAAACCGTTCTTGATGGAAATTGCAGCAAAGAAACGAGAGTGTATCAAATTGAAGAAATCAATCAACAAAGCATAGAGAATTGATGCAATAGCAATGTTTAAGGGTTTGAGTTATAAAAACCGCCTCCAATTGAGCTCCAAAGCTCCAAGCTCATGCCATTAATGGTGGATGAAGCTCTAGCAACTCCCCCTAGGCTCGTCCTCAAGCTTTTGATTGCAAAAGTTGGCTAGGGTTGAAGAGGAGATCGAAATAAGAAGGAATCCATAATTTATTTTCGATTTCCACCATGAAATCAAGGAGAACGAAGGTCAAGGGCTTACCCACAGGTTGGGGACGTGCTCCCTGCTCCTCCCTATCTCCTTGGTCGGTTTTGCAAGCAAGGGGAGGAAGAAAATCCGAAAAAAAGGCCTTGGTTTGGGCTTGGAAATGGCACTTTTATAAAGAAATTGATGAGAGAGAATATGCCTTATAAAAATCCAATTAATCCAAAAATTATGGCCGCCTCTTCCCCCTCAACTCCATGGATACGAGGCATATCCCTTTGCCTTTAATTCTCCTTCATTATCCTAAATTTAAAGAAAAGCAAATTAAGCACCTTAATGCTTATTATATTAATATCCCATATGTGAGTGGAAATTACTTTTCTTTATAATAAGGTGAGTGGAATTTCACCTACTTAAGATATTTTCGTTCCTTATCTTGGCAAAGGAACGTCCATCCTTATTCAAAATCAACCCAAAACATTTTGGTTGAAAGCCCTTCAATTATTTTTATTCATTTTTGCCCTAAATTGAATTAGGGTTTCAATTAGGATTAAATCTTGATTATTTTAATATCAAGATTCTCTCTCCTCCATCTTAATTCAAAGGAGAAGTAACTCTCATTTTCTTTTCTCTAAATGATGCCAAGAAACATTAGGGACTTTATTGAAGTGGTAATTTGCATATTGAACCCTAGATTTTGGGTAAATTGCACTTTTCACCAAAACTATGTTTTAATGCACAACATTGCTTTACAAGCTTAATCTTGGTGCCCAAGCTTGTGGAAACCATACCACTACATCACATTCATTATTATGATGTCTTAACATCAGAGGAACATCTTATCATGCAAAATTTGCAAGTTAACCCCTCGACTTGGGTAATTTGCACTTTAGTCCAAAATAAGCAAACATTGCTCAAACAGGACCAAAATTGAAACATAAGTTTCTTATGAGGCCTAATTACTTTTCCCAAGATAAGATTAAGAATCTACTCAACCTTATTATACAAAACATCTAGGGTTAATTCATAACCCAGGTCAGGGATGTTACACAAGTAGTATTAGATTGAAAAATGGCTCGTTTAATGTCACTAAGACTGACGGTATGATCACCTTGGGAGAATGTATTGAGTGGATTTCCAATTGTAAGGTAAAGAGTGTCTTGATATTCATCTAAGTCGATGTTGAGCATGTCAAGAATATCCTCTTCAGTAAATCAAAAGCTATGCCCATTGACCATAGAGTAGAAGAAGTTATTTACATTTTCGGAATGGGAGATTAGGTTTGCATAGAACTCATTTACCACTTTTGAAGAGTAGGAAGGGAAGGAAGGGTTGAGAAATTCTTTCAAATTTTGCACCTCAACAAGATCCTCCAGGTCGACGATGCAGAGGAAGTCCATGACGTCAACCGGCCATCGTGGAAGAGGAGTTTTGGAGGAGAGCCTGAGATAGCGATCACCAGCATCTGCGTCGACGAAGGGAATGTCGTTGATGATCGTCAATGGAGGAGTAGCCGCCCTTCCTTTCTTGCTAGCAACTTTCTTCTTTCCATGTGTAGAGGATGAAGCCATTTCTTTGCTTTAAGGTGGAGAAGAAGCAAGAAAGTCTTAGGGATGAAGAAGCTAAAGGATTGCACAAGAATGCACTAGAGAGAAGCTATGGAAGTAAGAATATGAGAGTGTGTAACAATGACCCGTTATTGGTCCTTTTTATAGCAATCCAGTGACCAGGTCGGTCGACAATTTGTCGACCAATCGACCGCAACGGTCATATCCCAAATGCGCCACTCGGCCTCCCAACGGTCGACTGATGGGTTGCAACGGTCGGATTGCAACGGTCATATCCCAACGGTCAATTCTTGGTCGAGCAATTCTCGACCGACATCCGCTCGGTCGAATAATTGTCGACCGGAAGTGTGTTCGATGTAATTTTTATCTGAAGTCTGTCGGTCGAAAGAGATAGGCTGACCGAGATATTTTTGGTCGAAGAATTCGTCGACCGACAGACTTTCTGTGAATGAATTTTAAGCTGATTTTTAATGTAAATGATAGACTGAATTTGTAGAGCATATACATATTTTCTAAGGGAGCAATATTGTGATTATTATTACAAATATTTGGACAATTTTGTGATCATACTTTAATTGTTCTTTTTGATCACAATATATAGAAAATGATATTCAATTAAGTATTGTGCCAAATTTATTTTAGGTCGACTTTGACTACGACCATAGCGCCCCTTGGTCAAATTTTATTTCAACCAAGAGGCAAACTTGCAGATTTCCAAATTGAACATATATCTGTATGTAATTTGATTTGAAATCAATTTGAAGCATTTAAAAATATTCATCCTTGTTTTTTCTAGAAAATTTATATGAACTTTGTTGTGGATATCAAATTATATTTCTAAAAAAAAATGTAAACATAATTAATTTCTCAAGTCTTTTAAAAATAACATTGTGCTCCTGCAAGCATTAAAGTTATAAGAGACATATTACTAATGAATTATTATGCATCATCAAGGATTAATGCATACAATTATCATTCTCTATTCGTGCTAACATAGCATCTTCTTTGAAAGCATATCTATGATGTAATGACAGAACAATAACAACATATAATGATAATTCCATGAAATACAATGATTGTGAACATTTAAGCTAGATGTCATGATTTCTAGTGAATAAATCAGGAAATACTTTAGGAAAATCATGTGAAACAGTAATTTCTTTTATTCAACCAAGCATGATTTTTAGTTTTAACTTATTTAGAAAACCGTTCAAAAATAATCTCATTTATATTTCAAACATGGTCTTCAACTTGTTTTGCATGTAACATCAGTTATTAACAATGAATAGATAGCAATTTGATCAATTTCAAACACATTCAACAGATTTTATTGCAGACTGGAGATATTGACCTGCTCGGTCGACAATTTCTCGACTGACGCTTCTCTCGGTCGACAGTTTCTCGACCGACAAGGTTTCTGGAATGTTTTCAGAACTGTTAATTTCTTCCAAGTAAAACAAAATTATGCAAGTTAGAGCTCGATTGTTGAGACATGACATTTGTAATGAGCCTCATGGGGTTTCATTCAGTCCTCCTTCCGATTTCCTGTGCAGGCACAATAAGGAATACAATGGGTATTTCCCTTCAAACCCATCCATGCAAGGAAAGTTAGAAGAATACTTAGTACTGTATTTTGCCTCTACAAAATCCAATCCTTTCCATGTGGTTTTGGAAAGATAGATCCACCGGTTTCTTTGTGATCTAAACCCTAGGGGTGTGATGCCTATAAGAGACTAGTCATGCTAGGCTTTTTCGAAACAACTTTGCTCACGCCTATAACAGTATATAGAAGGAAAGCATGCGACCACCATGCCAAGGTGGGTCATGATGAGCATCGCAGGCCTTCCGCAAGGAAGAAATTAGAGCCGATCTTCTCAAGCTATGGTGGATTCGAAGGAGTCAGTCAGAAGGTCATTAGGGCTTCTTGCTATTGGGAGATTGGGATGGATGAGACGATCGACGGTGCTGGGATGGCAGCCCCCTACAGCTGGGCTAGCGGAGGCATGCTGCCTTGTGTGGGCACGCTGGCGGGAGGCAGCCATAGTGGAGCCCCGTCACGAGGAAGGAGAGGACAGACCCAGAGGAACGAGGTCGGGATATGGTGCTGAGACGCTGATGACATGCTATGGAGAGATAAATCTCATGGGTGACGAAGAATCCATGTACAACAGGACAAGGCTGAAGGTCGGGCTTATGCAGACTGCATTGCGGAGAGGGATCTGCGGCGGTATAGATATGAAGTATAAAGAGTCTGTCGATTTGCTTTACACTTAGGGACATGTTCCAAAACCACTTCCGATTTCCTGTACATATGTATATAACATTCTTTACATAAAAATTTGTAGGGGTTGAAGCCATGCCATCTAAAAAGTAAAGAATTTGTCATTGCAGATGCGTCGACTTACCCATCCCTACCAGGAGAAATGTTTCATGGGTCTCCATTACCAGCTGGTTGGGTTTGTGTGAGCCCGATACATATATTCCCCAATTGGATGGATCTTCCATTACCATATGCCCACCCAGATTGTGAAACGCTTGGTGAGGCAGAAGGCGGTGTGATATTGTGGCCAAAAGCGAATGTCCTCTATACTAAAACTGTATGGTAAATTTACATTACGTTAAATTTTTAGTGTGTGTATATGATGTCAATTGATCTGAAATTATATATATATATATATATATATATATATAGATATATATATATACAAGTTAAAAAGAAGACACCCAGAGCATCTAGGCCTCCACCTCCACCTCCTACATTACCAAGTTGGGTTCCACATGACCTACTTGTCCCGTTAGGTCCTAATTGTAGGGGTATGGCAATATGGTTAGGCAAACATGATATAAATTTCCCTATAACTGTTTCTATAGATCTGGATACTGTAGGTCAATCATACGAAAGCAAACTATTTATACAAGATATTTTGGAGTTGTTTCGATATGACTGGCTGAATACATCTGTGATAGAGCTATGGATAAGGTGAGATCTTCTTTATACATCCATATACCTTGTGTAGGATCTGGTGATCTGGTTTCTTATTTATTAATACATACGTAATACATATTTTGCAGCTACTTAGACAAGATATGTGCAGATTTTTCATTCGAACATGTAGGATTTTTTATTCCATCTTTAATTAGTCTAGTAGCTAAAGACCCTTCGCCAGTTTAACAATACTGTTGTGATGCTTTTACAAATTTTTCTCAAAATAAGAAGATGTTGATAATAGCTCCATTCAATGTGGAGTAAGTTTACTTTGCTTATAATTTGGACTTAAGAAAATTATATTTTTATTGTGGATTTTGAGTTATTAATTTTTAACCTTTTTATCTCTAGTGGTATGCATTGGGAGTTACTAGTTATTGTCCCTGAGACGTTCACTGTCTATTATCTAGATCCTAAGTGGACTAAATTCAATTCAAAATATGGAAACACAATGAAAATGGCATTATTCTGGTGAGAAATATTTCATTTTCATATCCGTTAACATATGTTATTACATTACTATTTAATTATGCAATGTACTGTGTTACATTAACATGTAGGGGTTTAGATGAGTTCAAAAAGGTTGGAGGAAAGGTCCCCAGGAAAAAGAAACAACCAATAATTTGGAAGAACGTGGAAGTAAGTTCCCGACTGCAATGTATATATTATTTATGTGAACAGTGCTTAATTAGTTGTATTTTTTAATTATTTGTATGTTTCAATTTATAGTGTGCTACACAAGACAACGAATGGGCATGTGCATACTATGTGATGTGATTTATGCACATGATTATCAAATATGCCACAGTGGACATCGATACCATTCCTGAGGTATTATATATAGTCTCATTAGATAATATGAAATATATCAATCTTATTTATATATTATTAATTATATATATACATCATTCTCTTTGCAGGTGCTTAAAATTGACCACACTACAGGAAAGGCCTTACTAGATGTACATGCTCCCTATACGACGGAAGAATTAAATGATGTAAGAGAAGAATGGGAAAAATCCATACAAGTAGTGGGGCTTTTTAAATATAATTGGGATGTTGATAGCGAATAATGACTAAAGAATGATATTTTGTAAATGAATTTTTGAATTGTAATATGTGTGAATGTTTCTACATGTCTGAATGTTTTTACATGTGTGAATGTGAAAATGAATGAAACTGTTGGTTGCTATATGAATGTTTCTACATGTGTGAATGTGAAAATGAATGGAACTACAGATTGCTACATGTATGTTTCTACATGTGTGAAAATCGAATGGAACTGCAAGTTGCTAAATGTGTGAAAATTAATGTTGTTAATTTTGCAGGTTTGTGGCATGTTGTTGGCTAATATCAATGGATGTCATAAAACATGCAGTTCATAACTGAACTGTAGGTTTCTCATCCTGCGACCAGCCACAGCAGGCCTGCAGACTGATAAGAAAAAAAACATGAAATAGGCGTCGGTTATTTGTTTAAAACCGACGACAAATGATTATAGCGTCAGATAAATAATTATAACCGATGCCTAATGCATGTGATGTGGCGTCAGTTATCAATAATAAACCGACACTTATGGTTCTGGCATCAGTTTCCCTACTAGTAACCGACATCGATTTCCCTAATGAGGCCAGACACCACGACCGTGCTGGCTAGCACGGTCGTGGCAGTGGGCCAGACACCACAGTTGTGCTGGCCAGCACGGTCATGGCAGCGGGCCAGACAACACGGCCGTGCTAGCCAGCACGACCGTGGCAGCGGGTGAGATGGCATCAATTTTCACTAATAAACTGACGTTGATAGTGCCCAGATGGCGCCCTTTCTGTGGTGTGAAGGTTTATGGCGTCGGTTTCAAAACTAATAACTGACGCCTATACCCCCCTTCTAGCACATTTTCGGTGGCGTGCGAAGGGTTGTGGCATCAGTTTGAGAACCGACACCTAACGGTTGGCCTTTTAGCGGTGCCCACATAGGTGTCGCATTAAAACCGATGCGAAAGGCCTTAAATAACTGACACTAAAGGTCGGTTGTAACGAACCCGCCTCCCGATAACCCCCAATTAAGGGAGACCAGAAGGTCAGAGCCATTATCCAATAAACATGATCAAAGGTTCGACAAATAATCAAAAATAATTAATAAACTTTACCAACTAAACTGAAAACTGGTATATAAAAAAAACTTTGCTTACCTTTTAAAAATTGGGATTTCTAAACTTCAAACCATGAAGATACTGATCTAACTAATCTTCCCGTGCACGTTAATTCTCATTTAATTCCACATATGCCACTTTACTGTTTGTTCTTTTCATTGTACCTAAAACACCGACAAACAAAACGTCGGTCAGCAAGAAGCTGGTATGTGGGGGAAACAAATGATGTGCAACTATGTTAACAATGTAATCATTCAATTAATCATTTAACAACCAAGATTTCATTTTAAGCCAAACTACTCAATCCTTACCTACCCCCCAACTTTGTGTTGTTCCTGTAGTGGACTTGCATGCTACCTCTCTTTAGGTAGATTCTTACCCCCATGGTCCTACCTTACAGGTAGCCAATTCATAGGGTAATAGAGTCGCATGGCACTATCCAAAGATAGCCCAATATCTAACTCAAAGTGACTTGATGGTCCTACCCCATTGGTAGCCATGTACTAAGTCATCCAATGACCTGATGCACCTACCCCATAGGTAGCCATGTACTAGGTCAACTAATAAACCACATAGGGGACTAGGATCTGAGCTAGTAGGCACATATCTTAGGTGATATCCACATTATAATTTGCAAGAATTTAATACGATCCAACAGTTTAATTCAAGTCATCGATAAAACCTCGAAAATCCTCGGGAAACTAATTCGGGATATTCATAGGCGTAACCACATACCTGATTTGCAGATTCAACAAGCTAATAATAATTCCAAGCAGGCAAATAATCCAAGAAGTAGTTCAACAATCACAGAATTCCTGAAAAGCATACATAACCTATTTACTACACTTTATCAAGAATACATCTATTTAATTGACTTAGATTCACTTTCTGGGGTTTCAAATCCGAATCAAGTTTTCATTAGGTTTCTTTTAAATATTTTTACAACTTTCCTTATTTATATCCACAAAACTCTAAAACAACAGTTCTAGGTGTCAAACCCTAATTATTCAACTTAAACATGTTAAAGCCCTTTTTATTACCTATTAATCTTGGGATTAACCTAACACCACTTTTATACAAAGGATTTCCAATTGTATCCCATTAAAGCCCACTAACACTTAGATAAGGTTTCTAAGCCCATTAATTCATATTAAACATATGACACTCTAAATTAACCAATTAAACACATGGATCATCCTTTTCAGATTCAAAACATCCTTTTTATCAACAATAGGGCAATATCATATTAAATTACCCATAGCACCCCACTCAACCTTATTAACATCAAAATTAAGGTTTTTCATATCTTTAGTCTTCACTTTAACATATGTTGCCATACTTTCATAACTACAAGCATAATTAGACTCTAAAAGTATTTTATTTGGATTCCCCTTGTTTCGCTGATAAATTTTCATATAAAGCTTGTCTAAATCCGAGCTATGGTTAAGTAATTATGAATTTTACAATGTTAATGAAACTCGACCAATAGAACCTCGCCACATCAGCATAAGTGCCATATTATTGACTTACCAGATACAATGAGAATTAGATGGAAATGACCCTGACACCCTTGGGTCTTTAGCGTGCATGAAGGGGCACTTTAGTCTTTTGGATGTAGGTTCTTTCCCACGTGTATTATGCAAAACACTGGCCGTCAGAGTCGCGTCAGGATCGCACACTGTGTCCTCCTTGTCGTGCCTTCGCCTCATCGTCCTAGCATGTCCTCTTCCTCAGCCCAGTCCGGCTTACCTAGGGAGGGCCGATGGTGTGCCACCCCCATCCTCGGCACCACCACAGGTGAGGTTTCCGCTCAAGCTACTCACTCGGTCGCTCATCCGCCAGGTCTCTGCCGGATCTCTGCCAGGTCTCCGCCGAATCTCATCCAGGTCTCCGCCATCATGTTCTAGCCCCAACTACTTATAGAGCACCGCCGCAGATCCCTCTCTGCAATGCAGCCTGCATAAGCCCAACCTTCAGCCTTGTCCTGTTGTACATGGATTCTTCGTCACCCATGAGATCTATCTCTCCATAGCATTTCATCAGCGTCTCAGCACCATATCCCGACCTCGTTCCTCCGGGTCTGTCCTCTCCTTCCTCGTGATGGGGCTCCACTATGGCTGCCTCCCGCCAGCGTGCCCACACAAGGCAGCATGCCTCCACTAGCCCAACTGCAGGGGGTTGCCATCCCAGCACCATCGATCGTCTCATCCATCCCAATCTCCCAATAGCAAGAAGCCCTAACGACCTTCCCACTGACTCCTTCGAATCCACCATAGCTTGAGAAGAGCGGCTCTAATTTCTTCCTTGCGGAAGGCCTGCGATGCTCATCATGACCCACCTTGGCATGGTGGTCGCATGCTTTCCTTCTATCTACTGTTATAGGCGTGAGCAAAGTTGTTTCCCAGAAGCCTAGCATGACTAGTCTTTTATAGGCATCACACCCCTAGGGTTTAGATCACAAAGAAACTGGTGGATCTATCTTTCCAAAACCACATGGAAAGGATTGGATTTTGTAGAGGCAAAATACAGTACGAAGTATTCTTCTAACTTTCCTTGCATGGATGGGTTTGAAGGGAAATATCCACCATATTCCTTATTTAGATATAACAAAGTTTGTTGCAATCCAAGAATTCAATTAATACCTTTCCTTGCACAAAAAAACATCTTCTTTCCATTATTGGTATTCGATCCTTTTATTCTTATTATAAAGAGTTATCTCATTTGATTATTATGGGAGTCCATGAAACACCACTAAGTGAACTCCCTATCTTTCTCTTTCTTTATTAAAATATTTCTTTTCAAGGATTTCTCTATATCCTCTATTTCCTTTTCTCTATTTTCTTATTTACTCGATAATAGAGTTTCTTTTGTCCTTTCTTTGTTATTGGGCCCAATAGCCAATAAAGCCCACAAAAAATCATAAAGGCTATTGTAAATGAAATTCATTTATTCAAAATGGATTATATCCTTATTTGTTCAAATATCTTTAATATGAGAAATTTCATTTCTCACCAAAAGAACCCAAAAAAAATTGGGGTTGTAACATCCCTCCCCTCTTATAGGAATTTTCCCCCCAAAATTCCACCAAGCAAACAACAAATCAGGATAAGCCTTTCTTATGTCCATCGGGGCTCCCATGTGGCTTCATCCTTTCCATGGTGCTTCCCAAGAACCTTCATCATCTCATATTCTTCCATCTGAGTTCTTTCTTACCTTGGTATATCGTACCCTCATAGGTGACTCAGGACATTTCAGCCTCTCATAAAGCTAAACAGGTTCAGGGCTTAACACATGGCATGGGTACCTCACATAGTACTCTAGATCGGACTCATGTAGCACATTATACATCATGTAATCCTGAGGGTAAGGCTAAACACAACCATCTCCACCAATCCATCTCAAATGGACCCATATATCGGGGACTCAGCTTTCTCAGATGTAGCTTAGAGGGGTCGGATTTTCACATCACATATTCTTCCATAGTGAACTGCATGTCAGTCTGCTTTGCATCCGCTCACGACTCATGTCACCCCTGGTCTCTCTCTCAGCCATTGCACGATCAAAGTGACTTCATTTGCACCCACTGTGGTTCCTTTCTGACCTTCACGAGGCCTCCTTCACCAACATCATCTTAATGAAGTGGTGGCCGACACAACCTCCTTACAAAACTTCTTACATCCCAATAAAGGCTATGGTGGTTAACATCACATCTTACAAAGGACAAGAACTGTCTCTATGTATCACCCTGAATGAGCGCACATGCTCTCATCAGACCCTCTAGTTTGGATCATACTAACCTTTAGTAAGATGTGATAAACTGTACTAACATCAAGTTCTTCATGTATCTACTTCCACCTTATGGAAGTGAATCTATAGGCCATACTTAGAACTTTTGAACTCGCATCCTGATGTAGTTGAACCATCTCTCTCATATGTAGTTCAACCGAACTTGTCCCTTGACAACACTCTTTCTTTCTTGTGTCATCTAGGTAAGGCGACCCACCATAATCCATACAGCATCTCGACCTTCCTTGGTCTAGGGGAGACTTACAACATCCACGACGATAAACTCCCATTCCCTCTCGGGAACTCTTTATACTTTATATCAATACACTGGGTTACTAGTGAAGGCTATGAAGAAGGAATAGAATTTGATGAAACGTATGCACCAGTAGCAAGACTTGAAGCTATTAGAATGCTACTAGCTATAGCTGCACACAAAAATATCAAACTCTACCAAATGGATGTAAAAAGTGCATTTCTAAATGGAATCATTCAAGAAGAAGTGTATGTTTCCCAACCACCTAGTTTTGAAATATCGGAAAAAGATAACTATGTTTACAAACTTAAGAAAGCACTTTATGGATTAAAACAAGCACCTCGGAACTGGTATGAAAGGCTCAAGACATATCTTTTTTATAATGATTTCTCTATTGGAAATTCAGATTCTACTTTATTTTTCAAAACATATACATCTGATTTTCTAGTTGTTCAAATATATGTTGATGACATTATTTTTGGAGCTTCAAATGAATCATTGTGCACACAATTCAGTGACATTATGCAAAAAGAATTTGAAATGAGCCTCATGGGTGAACTAACTTTCTTTCTTGGTTTTCAAATAAAGCAAACGTCTACTGGGATTTTAATAAGCCAAGAAAAGTATACTAAAGAACTCTTAAAATATTTTGGAATGGATCAGTGCAAACATGCTACTACTCTAATGACTACCTCCATTAAAATTGATAAGGATGAAGATGGGGAACCTATTGATGATTCCTTATATAGAGCCATGATTGGCAGTTTGCTTTACTTAACCGCTTCTAGACCGAACATCATGTTTTCAGTTGGTCTTTGTGCTCGATTTCAATCACAACCCATGCATTCTCATTTTCAAGCAGTTGAACAAATTTTCCGATATTTAGCCGGCACTACATGTTATGGTTTATGGTATCCTAAAGGACAATTCTTGGATTTTAAAGCTTATACTGATGCCGACTATGCTGGATGTCGACTTGATCGCAAGAGAACTAGTGGTGGTTGTTTCTTGTTAGGAAGAGCCTTAGTATCTTGGTTTAGCAAGAAACAAAATATGGTTGCCCTCTCTACAACTGAAGCTGAATATATGGCAGCCGGATCTTGTTGTGCTCAAGTACTCTATATGCAACAAGTGTTAAACGATTATGGTTTTACGTTTTCGTCCACGCCTATATTTTGTGGCAACACAAGCGCTATAAACTTAGCACACAATCCTATTTTACACAGCCGAGCTAAACATATTGAAATCCGCCATCACTTTTTACGGGATCATATCTCTAAGAATCATGTATCCCTTCATCATGTTGATGTTGGCTAAATGGACATCTGTAAAATCCCTTTGTTTTGAAAATGACAAACATTTCATTCTTGTTAATCTAACGTGCTACTTGAGTGTTGCAGGAATAAGGTGGATGACAAAGCACTAGGGAATCTATATGCTTGAATGATTGTAAATGTCATGAAATGTAATCAATTGTAAACTTGTACAAATATATAATGTACAAGTACTTAGACTTCATGTAAATCAAGCGTTAGATCTTCCCTAGCTAAACACCACATTTAGATAGGTCATCCCCTTCAATAGTGTCATATATGCACACTCATACACACACTTAATATCTTCATTTGAAACATTGAAACAGGGTCCATCTCGGTCGACAAAATCCTCGACCGAGACACTCTCGGTCGACAATCTTCTCGACCGAGAAAGACCCAAGTAGCCGTTAGACACAACTGACAAGGTAGTTGGCAGTTGGAGATAAATGTTGCATACACTTGATCCAGAGAGCCTGTCGGTCGACAAAACGTCGACCGAGTAGGTGTCTCGGTCGACCATTTCTCGACCGAGATGGTCTCTGACAACAACTGCAGAATTAATTAACTAGTCGTTGTTAAAGCAACTAACTTATATCTAACGGCTAGTTAAGCACTTAGAAACCCCTATAAAGTATCTAGAACGTCCTTAAGCACTTGTAGGACATTCCTATAAATAGGACATGCCTTAGGACACCTAAATACACTTGCTTTTACACTTGAGCAATCTTTGAGCATACATTGACTTTGTGCAACCTGTTTGTGAGAAATTGAGCATTGTGACAATTGGCTACTTCCCCTCTTAGCTCAAATTTCGTGTCCTATAGGCTAGCATCTCCTATCCACTGCAATTACTATTCCATACACTTTGGTTAGGAGATCTACACGCTTGATCTAGGCAAATCAAGCCTTGTGCTACAAAAGGATAAGTTGTAATTTCCTTTTTCCTTTCTTGTTCTCTATTATTGTTTGTACTCTCCTTGCTACTCCTAGGTTGGAGGCTACGGATTGGAGAGGTTGGAGATCTTCTTGGTGAAGAAGGGGACCTTGAGCTACTTCAAGAAGGCTGGTGCAACGGGAGGTTACTTCTAGAGAGGAAGGCTACTTCAAGGGGGAGCTTGGAGTTACTTCAAGAAGGCTACCTCGGGTTGGTGCATCTACTTCAAGGGGTGTATTGATATAAAGTATAAAGAGTTCCCAGTGTATTAAATAAACCAGATTGGCATTATTCTGGTAGGGACGGGTAAGTCGACGCATCTGCAATGACAAATTCTTTACTTTTTAGATGGCATGGCTTCAACCCCTACAAATTTTTATGTAAAGAATGTTATATACATATGTACATATCATCTTGAAAACATATCATCTTGAAAAGACTAGTTACTATGTCATAAAAATACTTACAGCGGATGTGCTAGGTGGTGGGTCTACAGGATTACTCCCAACCTCTACAGTAGGAGTAGAGCGGGACGCCATAGGTACTATCTGAGTGGCAGTCTGAGATGCCTGCCACTTCACCATTACTTCTTGGATTCTCCTTTCAATTAAAACATCTACCTATACATGGATAAAAGAAACGTTAGCTTCTAATTATTGAATTCCCTTTTACAATAACATTCTAAAAAAAGAATAGGTTGCCTCTTCTTGTGAAATTCCTGCTTTTGGGACATGTTTGCGCTGGGATGGCCCAAAGAACGCTTCGATGCCCACACCAGCGCCTGCAACCCTAACACGTCCAGGATGCTCTGGGTTACCCAGAGTAACTGTCAATTCATCCCTTATGCCCTTAGGGATGAACTTACCTTGTTTCCTCAGCTCGTGTAGCTCCCGATAATCGCCAAAACAAAAATTTGTAATTAAGTAAACACCACAAATAATCAATATTCGAACGATTGCTCTAAGAGTTGTATTTTACCATTTTTGCAGCTGCCTCAACAGTTCCGGGCTTCCTTATTTCTCCCTTCTTATTTTTCCTCCCAGCTATCTAGACATCATGGTGATACACTCCAATTGCATTTCCTGCATTATCAAAATCCACAACAAGTTTGGGTTCATTGCCCCTTTGCGCTATTAACTTCTTCATCATTGTGATGCCCCTTCTCTTGTCAACTTTTTGGTGCTACTCATCAAGTGCCTCAAGTGCTTCAGAGGGTACATGTGCATCATCAACCTAAAATTTGACAAAATAAACACGCTTACATGATATAACTATAAATGGACATATAGATGTAAATATATGATATATTTTTAAAACTTACATTGTGAGGCGACACATTGATGTCCTCACCCTCACGGTAATCATTAGCACGGTCATCAGGAGAATGCTCAGCCATCTAAAAGTTCACATTCACATTGTAAAGTTCACATTCACATTGTAAAGTAATTCACATTGTAAAATTCACATTGTAAAGTTCGCATTCACATTGTAAAGTAATTCACATTGTAAAGTTCACATTCATAAATATAAAACATATAAAAAATATAAACATGCCTCTAATATTGTGATTTTTTATCAATTAACAATCCTTCATTGTGATCTCTGCGCACATACAAGTCATCATTAGCTTATTTATAAAGGATTATATCCTTGTGCTACTAACCTAGCTTTATTCCTTATTACTTCCACTGCCTCATTTAACTTATTTCTAAAAACCCATTTAGTTCCAATAATGGTTTTATTTTGTGGTTTTGGAACTAAATCCCATACATCATTTTTAGTGAATTGGTTTAATTCTTCCTGCATTGCTATTATCCAATAGTCATCTTTAAGAGCTTCAGACACCTTCTTAGGTTCAATGATAGAAACAAAAGCCATGTTTGCAACGTCTTTAAAAGAAGAACGAGTTTTGACTTTATCATTAGGATTTCCAATAATTAACTCTTGAGGATGATCCTTAATGAGTCTAGGAGTAGATTGTGTCCCAGCTTGGTCATTACTTGGAGTATTTTTATCACTATCAGTTGGTATGGATAAATTTTTGAATTGATGAGTGAGATCCACTATTTCAAGGTTTTCTGATTTTGATTCTTCATGAAAGGAAATATGAATTGATTCCTCAACCTTTCTACAAATAGTGTTGTAGACTCTAAATGCTTTGCTAGAGGTAGAATATCCCAAAAAGAATGCTTTATGTGATTTAGAGTCAAACTTGTCTCAATCCTCTTTAGTGTTTAAGATATAGCATGTTGATCCGAAAGTATGAAAATAGTCAACTCTAGGTTTCTTAGTATATATTATTTCATATGGTGTTTTCTTCAAATAGGAATGAACAGTTACTCTATTTAACACATAGCATGCTCTGTTTACTGCTTCAGCCCAAAAAGTTTTAGGTGTATTGTGTTCGAGCATCATGGTTCTAGCCATTTCTTGTAGTGATCGGTTTTTCCTTTCAACTATGCCATTTTGTTGTGGAGTGCATGGAGCAGAAAAATTGTGAGTGTAGCCTTGAGATGTACAAAATTCCTCAAATAAATGGTTTTCAAATTCTCCACCATGATCACTTCTAATGGTACATATTTTGTTTTGTAATAGATTTTCAATCTTGGAACAAAAGTTTATGAAAACTTGAATAGTGTCATCTTTGTTTGCAAGAAAATGTACCCAAGTATATCTACTATAATCATCAATAATAACAAAACAATAACTTTTGCCACCAATAGATTGTGTCCGCATAGGTCCAAATAAATCCATATGAATCAGTTCTAGAGATCTACAGGTGCTAAGTACATGTTTGGGTTTAAACGAAGTTTTTGTTTGTTTACCCAAGGTACATGGTTCACAATTTTCAACTTGATCAAAAGATAAATTAGGCAAACCACGAACAAGATCATATTTAACTAGCTTTTTGATAACATGTGAACTAGCATGACCCAATTTTTTATGCCATAGTTGTAGAGAATTTTCATTTGCAAGTAAGCATTTTCCAACTACTGATTTCATAGAATTAGGTCTAAGAATATAGAGATTTCCAATTCTTTTTCCTTCATAAACAACATTTGTAGTATTTTCGATTAATAACTTGCAACAATTTTTGTTGAATAAAACATCATATCCACTGTCACATAATTGACTAACACTTATTAAATTATGGTGCAAACCATCAACGAGTAAAACATTTTTTATTTCGAGATTTGTACCAATGTTACCTATTCCAACGATTTTACCTTTACCATTATCTCCAAAGGTAACTGTTCCACTATTCTTTTCCTCAAAAGTTTGAAACGCATCCTTGTTTCTGGTCATGTGTTTGGAACATCCACTGTCGACCACCCAATCCTGCATTAAAATGTAGATTTTGGTACCCATGTGATGGTCTGTTATGGTTAGGAACATTTAATTACAGACTGAATAAAAAAATTGATTCAGAACTTCATTCGGTCGACAAAAGTTTGACTGACATATCTTGCGGTCGACCAATTTGTCGATCGAGAAAGCTGCTGTTTTACAGATTAAAAACTGAATAGAAGTAGAAGTCTGCTCGGTCGACCACTTTTCGACCGATTCTTGCCCCAATCGAACATTTTTCGACCGAAGAAGTTGTTGTTTTACTCAGGTTGTTGCTGTAGATTTTGATTTATCACATGCATCTGGTTGGTCGACAAAAGTTCGACTGATTATATTCTCGGTCTAGAAATAATTCGACTGAATATATTCTCAATTCAGAAAATTAACATAATGCATGATACTTTAAGTTGAGATAAGATAATATAATTTTCAAAAAATGAGCATTGGATCATATCTCAACTAAATTTCATTCAAGTCTACTAAGTTTGGGGTTTTGGAACCCAAACCAACTCAGAATCCTTGTTCTTATAAGGGCATGAAAATGAGTAATGTCCAAGACGTAGACAAAAATGACAAGTAATAGAATCAATTTCATTTCTCTTTCTAGAAATTGTGTTCTTAGGTACAAACATAGCCTTAGTCTTGGATGCTTTAGTCCTTTTGGGTTGATTTTCCTTTAGATCATATCCTAATCCTCTTCTTCCATTGTAACTAGAGGAAATTTTCAGAATATTTTCAAGGATGTCATTACCTCTTAAATCATTCATTTTTCTTTGTAGCTTAGCAATGTCATCCATCTTCTTGTTTATCTCTTTCCTTGCTTGATCTAAATCAGATAATAGAGAGTTTCTTTCTTGTACAACATTTTCATAATCTAGATGGTTACATAGAATTGGTTGGGTCTGAAAATCATTTAGTTTAGCTAGCAAATCAACCTTTTCTTGAGAAAGAAGATCAAAATTCATTTCTAGAGTAAGTAACTTTCTATTGCAGTCATTTAAAGATGTTTTTAAAGAAAAATTCTCAAGATCAATATTGTTCTTTTCAGAAGAGAGATCATTTAATCTAGCATATAATTCTTCATTTGTTTTGGTAGCCTTCCTTAGTTTCTTTTTGCAGTCAACATATTTATCATGATTTTCTTGTAGACTAGCAATTAACTCTTCTTTAGGGAGATCAAGAAGGCTTACCTCTTGAGAATCTTCATCATCTTCTCTTGCCATAAGACATTCCACCTTCTCTTCTCCACTTTCACTCTCACTTGACTCATCCCATGCAGCTTTATAAGCTTTTTCTCCCTTCTTTTTGTGTGAGCTTTTCTTTCCTTTCTTTACTTTAGGGCATTCATTTTTGAGATGTCCTTTCTTTCCACACTCAAAACACCTGGGAGAACAAGAAGAGCTAGAGATTTTTTTAGTTCTAAATCTTTTATATTTCTTACCATTTACAATTAAGGCTTCTTCTCCTTCTTCTTCACTTGACTCATCACTTTCCGGTGTGACAATCTTTGAAGCTTTTAGAGACACATCTTTGTTTTTCCCTTGTTGAAGTTCACGTTCTCTCCTTTCTTCTTCTTCTAGAGTTGCTTTATGAGCTTCTAGGTTGCCAATGAGTTGTTCCATCCTCAGTCGGGTGAGGTCATTTGCTTCTTCAATGGCCATCACTTTGGGCTTGTATTTGGGAGGAAGTGATCTAAGAATCTTTGACACCTGATCTTCCTCACTAATCACTTTACCTAAGGCATTCAAACCATTTACAATAGAAGAGAATTTTGCATACATTTCACTAATAGATTCATTTTGATCCATACAGAACTGTTCAAATTTCTATTTAAGCATTCCAATTTTTGAGTTCTTAACTTGCACAGTTCCTTCATAGGTTATGGAAAGTCTATGCCAAATTTAGTAGGCTGTTTCACAATTTGATATTCTATTAAATTCTCCAACTGAAATTGAACAATAAAGTATACTTACAGCCTTTGCATTCATTTGGGCAGACTTTATCGTATTGGTGTCCCAAGCTGCATATTCCACTTGAGGAAGTTCGTAGGGAGTTGACACCATCCTCCATAGATCCCAACTAATCCCTTGGAAGTAAAATTGCATTCTCCTTTTCCAGTAGGTGTAGTTAGTACCATCAAATGCAGGAGGCCTAGCCACAAGTGTCCCTTCAAGGTTGACGTTGTTGAGCAACCCATCACCCATTCTTCAAGACTTGGTTAGAGTTCCTTGAAGCCTGCTCTGATACCAATTGAAAAACCACTAGAGGGGGGGTGAATAGGGTTTTATGATTATTTTAAAATAATTTTAATTCAAACAACCACAATTGAAATAACAAGAAGGAGACAAGGTGTTTAGAGTGGTTCCAACCTTAGCAAATACTAAGGCAGTCAATCCACTACCCAGTTGCTTACCCAACCAGGATTTTGAAAGTATTAATTTTATTACCTCTCAAGGAATTTACATAAAATACAATACTTTCTACACCCTTCAGACAACCTTCACTTTGAAGTAGTTGCACTAACTCGAAGCAGCCTTCTTGAAGTAACTTCAAGCTCCCCCTTGAAGTAGCCTTCCTTTTTGAAGTAGCCTCCCGTTGCAACAGCCTTCTAGAAGTAGTCCAAAGACTCCTTCTTCACCAAGAAGATTAAGACCCTCTCCAATCCGCAGCCTCCAACCCTAGGAGTAGAAAGTAGAGTACAAGCAATAAGAGTGAACAAGAAAGGAAACAAGAAATTACAATTACCCTTTGATGCACAAGGCTCGATTTGCCTATATCAAGCGTATAGATCTCCTAACCAATGAATATTGAAATGTTGGTTTGGTGGTTAGAAGATACTAGCCTACAGGACACGAATTTAGAGCAAGGAGAAGAATAACCAACTGCAAGTGTTGCTCAATTTCTCAAAATAGATTGCTAATGCAAGTGTATGCTCAAGGATTGCTCAAGTGTAGAATTGGTGAGTTTAGGTGTCCTAAGGCATGTCCTATTTATAGGAATGACCTACAAGTTCTTAAGGACGTTCTAGACACTTTCTAGGGGGTTCTATGTGCTTAACTAGCCGTTAAGTATACTTTAGTTGCTTTAGCAACGACTAGTTAATTAATTCTGAAAGTTGCTGTCAGAACTCATCTCGGTCAAAGTTTTGTCGACCGAGAGTCCTACTCGGTCGAGGTTTTGTCGACCGAAAGACTCTCTGGAGCAAGTGTATGCAATGTTCATCTCCAACTGCCAACTACCTTGTCAGCTGTGTCTAACGACTACTTGGGTCTTTCTCGGTCGAGAAGTTTGTCGACGGAGAGTGTTTCGGTCGAGGATTTTGTCGACCGAGATTGACCCTGTTTCAATGTTTCAATTAAATTACTAAGTGTGTATATGAGTGTGCATATGTGACACTATTGAAGGGGATAACCTATCTAAGTGTGGTGATTGGCTAGGGAAGATCTAACGCTTGATTTACATAATGTCTAAGTACTTGTATACATTATATATTTGTACAAGTTTTACAATTGATTACATTTCATGAAATTACAATAATTCAAGCATATAGATCTTCCATAATATTTGTCATCCACCTTGTTCCTGCAACACTCAAGTGGCATGTTAGATTGACAAAAATGAAATGTTTGTCATTATCAAAACAAAGGGATTTAAATGATGTCCATTTAGCCAAAAATAATACATTATCAGGTGTGGTGTGGGGGTGAGTGTCCATCACACGTATGACCCCAGGGTTTAACCTGCTAAGGGGAGTCTATTTGTGGCTCATTCGAGGAGGTTTTCCTTGCCATAAATATATGCCCTAAAATTTCACATTTTAGGTTTTATAAATTTATTATCCCAATACTATTGAAACACAATTTATCTCTATGCATAACTTATTTTCGATATAAAGGAACCATTCAAACAATTTTATGAGATTCAAGATAGTATTTATCAACCTGCTAAGGAACCATTCAAACGATTTGTCTGGCCATAGTAGCCCGGGTGGTAAGAGCTCAGTAAGTCTCAATGAAGGACCTGGGTTCGAACCTCACCGAATGCACTTTGCGAACGACAATTCACGCTGATTAGGCGCGGGAGGGGGGTGACCGGACCACACCCTCTCATGCCTCGAGAGTTTACCATGTCGGCTTCACCCGAGGTGGGTTCTCTCGGTCATCAAAAAAAAATTATGAGATTCAAGATAGTATTTATCATTATGTCAGTAGATACCTCAAGTGGAACATCAATTATAATGTCTAAATTGCTTGATACATGCATCAAAAATCCCAAATGTCGAACTATAGTTGTATCTTTTTGTTTGGAGTGGTACTAAATAGGTTCTTGTGACGTCCCCAGATTTTCTAAAACTTAATCTGATGTGTGACATCCAAATTGAAACCCTCACCTCAGCAAGAATCCCAATTTAAACATCCCACACTAGGATAAGAAGAAGAAAATCAAGGGAGTCAGAAGGAAACAATCAGTAGCACATGCACATGAACAATAAACAACCACAACACATGTTCACCATTCAACATATAATTACAACATGAATTGTTACAACATTTGATATTACATATTGAACAAAAAACTTTAACATATACATGTACTACATCTAAACAACAGGATCTTAAGACAACAGGTCCACCTGTACATCAGCTCGCCACATAACTCTCACTATTCTGGATCTTCAAGAGCATAACCACAACCTAAATAAAAGATTACATGCGGTACACGTCAGCACAATATTTCAAGAATATTGTACTGAGTACGCCTACGTGTCTTTGTATATACCTCTCATCATATCTTGGCAATAAGATAAAACTAATACTTGGCAGTTATAAAGAAATAGAAGAAAAAGCATATACTTGCACAAAGATGTTCATTAATAAAAGAGAACACATATTTTAAGCACATTTCCATCATATATCTCGTACATCTGCCCCCAGGGGCTTTGATGTTTTTAGGCCTTATGATCTATTACCAAAGAGTTTGAGATCATTTAACGTGTGATCTACTACCAAAGAGTTTGAGATCTAACACATGTGATCTACTACCAAAGAGTTTGAGATCACTTCAATGCACTGTACTACCAAAGAGTTTAGTGCTATCATATGATGGATCTGATATCTTATGTTGCATGTGTTCATATCCATAAGTATGGAAAATCGAGCAAGATATCATACAAGAACAATCATTTTGTCCAATACCATATGCCAAGTATTTTACTACACATATAACACAAGCATATTGTATAATAAGCCAAGTAAGAGATAATGGTGTACCTTGATCAAGAGAAACCTAATCATCACATATATTCCTCAAATCAACTCTAATCTTGGTCAAACCCTGGTTAAGACAAGGATATATATACCATCATCAGGTTCCCTTCATCTTACATCTCATCTTAACCCTAGTTAATCCATTTTAGGGTTTCACTTAGTTTATTAGGATATGTGCATTATTACTTGTATTCTAGTCTTATGATTATCTCACGGATATCATTTTCCATATTATGATTCATTATCTGAACATTATCTTCCATAGCATTTGTGTGCACATTAATTAACCCTAGGTTACACCATTAACTGAGATTAGGGTTTAAAACCATGTATTAAAGGTCAACTTCATATAACATGGATTTTGTTCATCATTATGATCTCATAATTAAAATTGAGGTTCCATATACTGATATAAGCTTACTCTGTGAATTTCATCATTTATTGACCATGTATGCATTTATTACATTTTATTTAGCCTTATTAGCCCTAATTAGCCATATGGAGCAAATTACATGATATCATGCATCAACATCATATTCATTGACATTATATGGATTATAAACATGAATATGGATTTACTGACATTTTCTCACAATTTTAGGTCATTGTTTGGTATTTATTATCCATTAAACAAGAATTACACATCTTACATGATATCGTTAAGTTTTCAGTTTCAAAATATTGATATTATAGTCCCATCTTGGTCTAATCATTTTTCTGAACATTTTGGTGTATTATTGATGTTTTTCAGATCATCGAGCTATTTTCTATGAATTAAACAAGATCTGGACATTATCTGGATTTCTTACCTTTTTGGGCCAATGGCGTGTCGCCACGTGGCATTCAAGGGCACACAACTTCTTTCCTGGACCCGCCTGGTTCGCCTTTGGGCCGACCGATCCTTGATTTGGCTACTTTGGGTTTGTCCGGTTCACGCGTGGTTTTTGGTCGATTCTTGGGCTGACCCGGTTCACTCTATCCTCTTCTCTCTCGTTTGTGTTCTCAATGCGAGCCGCAAGTCTGCGCCCACCGCTGTCGTCGCCCAAAAACTACTCCGGTGAGTAAATACCATGGCCCAGATCCTCAGCTCTGGCTCCTAAGGACCCCATCATCTTCGGCGGATTCGTATAGATCTCCACAGCTAGACAATTCCACGGTTGGTGATTTAGATTTCTATCTCCTTGAGGTCGCCGCCGCCGGGCCTGGATGTGGCTGAGAAAAGAGGCGACCTGCCTCTGCTCCTTCTTGCTCTGACCTGAAGCTCCCAAAATCTTCACAACACCTCTTAGTACTCGTCTCTGCCCTTCATTTACAACGAGCAACTCTGCCTACAAGCTTCTGAGTTTCATCTTCTCCTCTGGCGATGACCACCTCCTCAACTCGCAAAACCACCATCCTAGGCCACAGAAATACCCATATCCATGTCCTCAGGCCTTCAACTTCCTTTTCTACTTCTTATCTCCCTCTGATTGGCGCTCTAGCTCGATTTAATTGCTCCTTGCACTGCCTGCGGACGACAATGGAGAAGTGTAGGAAATCGGAAGTGGTTCTCCTTATTCACTTGGCCACTTGCCTCGCTCAGGGTTTCATTCAGTCCATAATGTGGAGAGGAGTCCAACTCCTAGGTTACCTCACTCCCCCATCGCCCCACGACCAGTCGGATCATGGCATCGTGGACTAGTCGTGGTTGGCAAACACCTCCATGACCTGGTTCTAACTGCAATGTTGAGGACATAATCACAGTCGTCCGATCAAAATATCCAAGGGCTGGGAAGCTCCATATTAATCCAATCCGTGCCTCCTCTTATAGCAGCCTATGACCACTAGATCACATATCCATGGTGCACAAGAGGCTACACAACCCACCACTTAAAGGGGCGCGTGACACATCCAACAAACAGAACCTTAGGCTAAATAAACCAGATTTTGGTAAACACATACCCCAATATTCACATTATTTCATGATATTCAAACCTAAATAACTCTCTTTAGGATACTCCAATTGCCACCAAATTTTAACCATAGCTTCCTTACCTCTTGAGCTACCTTATACTCAAATTTGGTGATAAAACCCATCTATTTTATCATTCTATTAAATTTCTCAAGAAGGCATGAAAAAGAGATCTTCATCATTATATAAATCTCAATCAACATTCCAACTTTACTAAAATACTTGGAACTATCATTATAACTCACGATATGGATTCTAATATGTTATTGGAGATTTATGGATTTCAAAAATCCACTCCATCACATCCTACACACCTTAAAAGATATTCCGTCCTCAGAATTAAGCCAGAAATCTAGTCTTTCACATCATATACATCTAAAGAGAACTTTCGTCCTCGAAAGTTAACCATACTCGTATTCCAAGGAAAACTACCATGTATCCAAAGCACTATTAGGGGGTTTTACAACCATCTTGGTACACAAACACTCCATTCAAGGTTAAACTCAGGGTTTAGAAACATAGGTTATGTCATTACATATCTCGTATGATAGGGTTGCATCCTTATCTTTACCCATGCATTAGGATTTCCACATCATATTATCATGTTCCAAAGGAGTTAACCCAAGTCACCCATTATATCAAGGTGTTGTCAACATTTATTTTAGCTAATTTTTTAACATGTTCAACATTAACATATGCCTTTTAGGAGGGAGTTAACTAAAGTTAACCCACTTTATCCATCTAAATCATTTCAAGGTGTCATAATCGTTATGTTGTGCTAACTTTCAATCAATATTTTTCATCTTTATTAAGCACTAAAATTAACACCTCATGTAACATGTTTCATTCATTTGATCTTATTTCATTGCTCATAATAAGTTATAACATTTACATGTGATTTCATCGCAACATTAACCAACATTTTCACATTATCATCATTATTCATGTATATGGTTAACCATTTATGCATTGATATCTATTAACCATCTCTAGGTTTTCATCATATCATATCCATATATCACGTCCTTACATACATTATATCATGGTTGTGCTAAACAAATTATGTGAGGGGCTTGTCAAACATATATCAAAACTTTATCTAGTCCAACTGAGGTTCTCCTAAACCATATCAGAGGGTAGTTCCATGCTCAGTCTCTCTGTGCTAACTCAACTCTATATCTCATAAGCACAAACTATATCTTCCCTCTCAGTCTAGGGTTATTAGGTCTACCTCATTGGCACTAGTGATTAACTTTACAAGCTCTAGCCACATAAGCACAAACCAAAACATGACATGATGTTCTCATCACAAGTCTTCTACCCATGCAACATGCTTACCCAAAACTCTCTTATATACACCACTAGATTCCCATGTGGGAAACCACCAACCCGAGCATGAGGCTTCACAAAAACTAACATAGCTACCTCCTCCAGGGTCTTGGGCTCTCTCCCTCACCCAGATGGCAGGCACTCATATTCATATTCACATATGCACACATAACCAACCTCTCTCTATCTCTAGGGTTTGGTCTTCCCAAGGACATTTAGGGTTCAACAAGACTATAGGAATCATGCATAAAGCAACTCATCTCAATCCTCAGGAGTAGTCTAGTTTAGGACATATCATATCACATATCTCATAATTCTCATATATTGGAGTTTAGGTTCTCTAACCTTCTCCCAATGGGTCTCACTCTCTCTAGAGTTAACCCCGAAACTGGTCCTAACACTAGAGGTCCTCCTTCACAAAAGAGACTGAGGCTCTTGCTGACCCACATCTTGTCTTAACTTAACATATCTTATCTCATAAAAGAATGCATACTTGCATCATCAAAACTTATCTCAAATCCTCAAATTGAACTTAAGTCCTCAAAGAAAAACATAAATCATCACAAACTATCTTATTTTATCTATATAAAACTTAGATCGTATCATCAAACTTATTCTATCTATTCCATCTATCATATACATCAAAAAGTCTCTAGACATCTAATCTAGAACTACACTCTCTTCTAGACTGATGTGATTCACTTTCACTTAGGTTGCATGACCGCCTCCTACTCGTACGTGTGTGGGGACACATTTTTGTAATACATATACATATTAAAATATTATATAGTTTTTCTCCGATAAAACAAATGTCAGAGAAAACTATCGAGGTTCGATCCGATTGGAATAAAAAACCAAATCCAGAAACGAGTGTCCCACACATAGTAGAGAGTCCAGTGTCATGAAAACTAAGGAAAGGGGTGAGAACATGGTGTAGACTAGTGTAGCTACTCTAGACAACGAGCGCCATATGTCTAGGGTTTCTCTTCCCTTGATGCACGTCATTTCCAAATAGTGCAACGTCCCATACCGCTGCACCACAAGGAAAGAACGACATCTAAGAACTTGCTATGCCACAAGCACTAGTCTAGACCTAGTTTCGGACATCTAGGTGCTAACCTAGAGGCTAGGTCAGATCTAGTCTCTAAAAGATGACTAATCTAACCCTAAAAGATTATTAGGTTCAAGGTTCTTTAGTTTTAAGTTGCATAATGAGCACATGCCAGGCTTTGCTATTGTTCATGCTCTGATACCACTTGTGACGTCCCCGAATTTTCTAAAACTTAATCTGATGTGTGATGTCCAAATTAAAACCCTCACCTCAGCGAGAATCCTAATTTAAACATCCCACACTAGGCTAAGAAGAAAAAAATCAAGGGAGTCAGAAGGAAACAATCAGTAGCACATGCACATGAACAATAAACAACCACAACACATGTTCACCATTCAACATATAATTACAACATGAATTGTTACAACATTTGATATTACATATTGAACAACAAACTTTAACATATACATGTACTACATCTAAATAACAGGATCTTAAGACAATAGGTCCACATGTACATCAGCTCGCCACACAACTCTCACTATTCTGGATCTTCAAGAGCATAACCACAACCTAAACAAAAGATTACATGTGGTACACGTCAGCACACTATTTCAAGAATATTGTACTGAGTACGCCTACGTGTCTTTTTATATACCTCTCATCATATCTTGGAAATAAGATAAAACTAATACTTGGCAGTTATAAAGAAATATAATAAAAAGCATATACTTGCACAAAGATGTTCATTAACAAAAGAGAACACATATTTTAAGCACATTTCCATTATATATCTCGTACATCTTCCCCCAAGGGCTTTGATGTTTTTAGGCCTTATGATCTACTACCAAAGAGTTTGAGATCATTTAACGTGTGATCTACTACCAAAGAGTTTGAGATCTAACACATGTGATCTACTACCAAAGAGTTTGAGATCACTTCAATGCACTGTACTACCAAAGAGTTTAGTGCTATCATATGATGGATCTGATATCTTATGTTGCATGTGTTCATATCCATAAGTATGGAAAATCAAGCAAGATATCATACAAGAACAATCATTTCGTCCAATACCATATGCCAAGTATTTTACTACACATATAACACAAGCATATTGTATAATAAGCCAAGTAAGAGATAATGGTGTACCTTGATCAAGAGAAACCTAATCATCACATATATTCCTCAGATCAACTCTAATCTTGGTCAAACCCTGGTTAAGACAAGGATATATATACCATCATCAGGTTCCCTTCATCTTTCATCTCATCTTAACCCTAGTGAATCCATTTTAGGGTTTCACTTAGTTTATTAGTATATGTGCATTATTACTTGTATTCTAGTCTTATGATTATCTCACTGATATCATTTTCCAGATTATGATTCATTATCTGAACATTATCTTCCATAGCATTTTGTGCACATTAATTAACCCTAGGTTACACCATTAACCAAGATTAGGGTTTAAAACCATGTATTAAAGGTCAACATCATATAACATGGATTTTGTTCATCATTATGATCTCATAATTTAAACTAAGGTTCCATATACTGATATAAGCTTACTGTGTGAATTTCATCATTTATTGACCATGTATGCATTTATTGCATTTTATTTAGCCTTATTAGCCCTAATTAGCCATATGGAGCAAATTACATGATGTCGTGCATCAACATCATATTCACTAACATTATATGGATTATAAACATGAATATGGATTTACTAACATTTTCTCACAATTTTAGGTCATCGTTTGGTATTTATTATCCATTAAACAATAATTACACATCTTACATGATATCGCTAAGATTTCAGTTTCAAAATACTGATATTATAGTCCCATCTTGTTCTAATCATTTTTTTGAACATTTTGGTATAGTATTTATATTTTTCGGATCATCGAGCTATTTTCTATGAATTCAACAAGATTTGGACATTATCTGGATTTCTTACCTTTTTGGGCCAATGGCGTGTCACCACGTGGCGTTCAAGGGCACACAACTTCTCTTCTGGACCCGCTTGGTTCGCCTTTGGGTTGACCGATCCTTGATTTGGCTACTTTGGGTTTGTCTGGTTCACGCGTGGTTTCTGGCCGATTCTTGGCCTGACCCGGTTCGCTCTATCCTCTTCTCTCTCGTTCATGTTCTTAGTGTGAGCCGTGAGTCCACGCCCACTGCTGCCGTCACCCAACAACTACTCCGGTGAGCAAATACCATGGCCCAGATCCTCAGCTCCGGTTCCTAAGGACCCCATCATCTTCGACGGATTCATATAGATCTCCACAGCTGGACAGCTCCGCGATTGGTGATTTAGATTTCTATCTCCTTGAGGTCACCACCGCCGGTCCTGGATGTGGCCGAGAAAAGAGGCGACCTGCCTCTGATCCTTCTTGCTCTGACCTGAAGCTCCCAAAATCTTCACAACACCTCTTAGTACTCGTCTCTGCCCTTCATTTACAGCGAGCAACTCTGCCTACAAGCTTCCGAGTTTCATCTTCTCCTCTGGCGATGACCACCTCCTCGTCTCACAAAACCACCATCCCAGGCCACGGAAATACCCATATCCATCTCCTCAGGCCTTCAACTTCCTTTTCTACTTCTTATCTCCCTCTGATTGGTGCTCTAGCTCGATTTCATTGCTCCTTGCACTGCATGCGAACGACAATGGAGAAGTGTAGGAAATTGGAAGTGGTTCTCCTTATTCACTTGGCCACTTGCCTCGCTCAAGGTATCATTCAGTCCGTAATGTGGAGAGGAGTCCAACTCCTGGGTTACCTCACTCCCCCATAGCCCCACGACCATTCAGATCATGGCATCGTGGACTAGTCGTGGTTGGCAAACACCTCCATGACATGGTTCTAACTTCAAGGTTGAGGACATAATCGCAGTCGTCCTATCCAAGGGCTGGGAAGCTCCATATTAATCCAATCCCTGCCTCCTCTTATGACAACCTATGACCACTAGATCACGTATCCATGGTGCACAAGCGACTATGCAGCCCACCACTTAAAGGGGCGCGTGACACATCCAACAAACAGAACCTTAGGCTAAATAAACCAAATTTTGGTAAACACATACTCCAATATTGACATTATTTCATGATATTCAAACCTAAATAACTCTCTTTAGGATACTCCAATTGCCACCAAATTTTAACCATAGCTTCCTTACCTCTTGAGCTACCTTATACTCAAATTTGGTGAAAAAACTCATCTATTTGATCATTCTATTAAATTTCTCAAGAAGGCACGAAAAAGAGATCTTAATCATTATATAAATCTCAATCAACATTCCAACTTTACTAAAATACTTGGAACTCTCATTATAACTCATGATATGGATTCTAATATGTTATTGGAGATTTATGGATTTCAAAAATCCACTCCATCACATCCTACACACCTTAAAAGATATTCCGTCCTCGGAATTAAGCCAGAAATCTAGTCTTTCACATCATATACATCTAAAGAGAACTTTCGTCCTCGGAAGTTAACCATACTCATATTCCAAGGAAAATTACCATGTATCCGAAGCACTATTAGGGGTTTTTACAACCATCTTAGTACATAAACACTCCATTCAAGGTTAAACTCAGGGTTTAGAAATGTAGGTTATGTCATTACATATCTCGTATGATAGGGTTGCATCCTTATCTTTACCCATGCATTAGGATTTCCACATCATATTATCATGTTCAAGTCACCCATTATATCAAGGTGTTGTCAACATTTATTTTAGCTAATTTTTAAACATGTCCAACATTAACATATGCCTTTTAGGAGGGAGTTAACTAAAGTTAACCCACTTTATCCATCTAAATCATTTCAGGGTGTCATAATTGTTATGTTGTGCTAACTTTCAATCTATATTTTTCATCTTTATTAAGCACTAAGATTAACATGTCATGTAACATGTTTCATTCATGTGATCTTATTTCATTGCTCATAATAAGTTATAACATTTACATGTGATTTCATCGCAAGATTAACCAACATTTTCACATTATCATCATTATTCATGTATATGGTTAACCATTTATGCATTGATATCTATTAACCATCTCTAGGTTTTCATCATATCATGTCCATATATCACGTCTTTACATACATTATATCATGGTTGTGCTAACCAACTTATGTGAGGGGCTTGCCAAACATATATCAAAACTTTATCTAGTCCAACTGAGGTTCTCCTAACCCATATCAAAGGGTAGTGCCATGCTCAGTCTCTCTGAGCTAACTCAACTCTATGAATATCTCATAAGCACAAACTATATCTTCCCTCTCAGTCTAGGGTTATTAGGTCTATCTCATTGGCACTAGTGATTAACTTTACAAGCTCTAGCCACATAAGCACAAACCAAAACATGACATGATGTTCTCATCACAAGTCTTCTACCCATGCAACATGCTTACCCAAAACTCTCTTATATATACCACTATATTCCCATGTGGGAAACCACCAACCCGAGCATGAGGCTTCACAAAAACTAACATAGCTACCTCCTCCAGGGTCTTGGGCTCTCTCCCTCACCCATATGGCAGGCACTCATATTCATATTCACATATGCACACATAACCAACCTCTCTCTATTTCTAGGGTTTGGTCTTCCCAAGGACATCTAGGGTTCAACAAGACTATAGGAATCATGCATAAAGCAACTCATCTCAATCCTCAGGAGTAGTCTACTTTAGGACATATCATATCACATATCTCATAATTCTCATATATTGGAGTTTAGGTTCTTTGACCTTCTCCCAATGGGTCTCACTCTCTCTAGAGTTAACCTCGAAACTGGTCCTAACACTAGAGGTCCTCCTTCACAAAAGAGACTGAGGCTCTTGTTGACCCACATCTTGTCTTAACTTAACATATCTTATCTCATAAAAGAATGCGTACTTGCATCATCAAAAATTATCTCAAATCCTCAAACTGAACTTAAGTCCTCAAAGAGAAACATAAATCATCACAAACTATCTTATTTCATCTATATAAAACTTAGATCGTATCATCAAACTTATTCTATCTATTCCATCTATCATATACATCAAAAAGGCTCTAGACATCTAAACTAGAACTACTCTCTCTTCTAGACTAATGTCATTCACTTTCACTTAGGATGCATGACCACCTCCTACTCGTACGTGTGTGGGGACACATTTTTGTAATACATATACATATTAAAATATTATATAGTTTTTCTCCGATAAAACAAACGTCAGAGAAAACTATCGAGGTTCGATCCGATTGGAATCTAAAACCAAATCCAGAAACGAGTGTCCCACACATAGTAGAGAGTCCAGTGTCATGAAAACTAAGGAAAGGGGTGAGAACATGGTGTAGACTAGTGTAGCTACTCTAGACAACGAGCGCCATATGTCTAGGGTTTCTCTTCCCTTGATGCACGTCATTTCCAAATAGTGCAACGTCCCATACCGCTGCACCACAAGGAAAGAACGACATCTAAGAACTTGCTATGCCACAAGCACTAGTCTAGACCTAGTTCTCAGACATCTAGGTGCTAACCTAGATGCTAGGTCATATCTAGTCTCTAAAAGATGACTAATCTAACCCTAAAAGATTATTAGGTTCAAGGTTCTTTAGTTTTAAGTTGCATAATGAGCGCATGCCAGGCTTTGCTATTGTTCATGCTCTGATACCACCTGCGACGTCCCCGGATTTTCTAAAACTTAATCTGATGTGTGACGTCCAAATTAAAACCCTCACCTCAGCAAGAATCCCAATTTAAACATCCCACACTAGGCTAAGAAGAAGAAAATCCAGGGTGTCAGAAGGAAACAATCAGTAGCACATGCACATGAAAAATAAACAACCACAACACATGTTCACCATTCAAGATATAATTACAACATGAATTGTTACAACATTTGATATTACATATTGAACAACAAACTTTAACATATACATGTACTACATCTAAACAACAGGATCTTAAGACAACAGGTCCACTTGTACATCAGCTCGCCACACAACTCTCACTATTCTGGATCTTCAAGAGCATAACCACAACCTAAACAAAAGATTACATGCGGTACATGTCAGCACAATATTTCAAGAATATTGTACTGAGTATGCCTACATGTCTTTTTATATACCTCTCATCATATCTTGGCAATAAGATAAAACTAATACTTGGCAGTTATAAAGAAATATAAGAAAAAGCATATACTTGCACAAAGATGTTCATTAACAAAAGAGAACACATATTTTAAGCACATTTCCATCATATATCTCGTACATCTTCCCCCAAGGGCTTTGATGTTTTTAGGCCTTATGATCTACTACCAAAGAGTTTGAGATCATTTAACGTGTGATCTACTACCAAAGAGTTTGAGATTTAACACATGTGATCTACTACCAAAGAGTTTGAGATCGCTTCAATGCACTGTACTACCAAAGAGTTTAGTGCTATCATATGATGGATCCGATATCTTATACTGCATGTGTTCATATCCATAAGTATGGAAAATCAAGCAAGATATCATACAAGAACAATCATTTCGTCCAATACCATATGCCAAGTATTTTACTACACATATAACACAAGCATATTGTATAATAAGCCAAGTATGAGATAATGGCGTACCTTGAATAAGAGAAACCTAATCATCACATATATTCCTCAGATCAACTCTAATCTTGGTCAAACCCTGGTTAAGACAAGGATATATATACCATCATCAGGTTCCCTTCATCTTACATCTCATCTTAACCCTAGTTAATCCATTTTAGGGTTTCTTTTAGTTTATTAGGATATGTGCATTATTACTTGTATTCTAGTCTTATGACTATCTCACTGATATCATTTTCCATATTATGATTCATTATCTGAACATTATCTTCCATAGCATTTTTGTGCACATTAATTAACCCTAGGTTACACCATTAACCGAGATTAGGGTTTAAAACCATGTATTAAAGGTCAACTTCATATAACATGGATTTTTTTCATCATTATGATCTCATAATTAAAACTGAGGTTCCATATACTGATATAATCTTACTCTGTGAATTTCATCATTTATTGACCATGTATGCATTTATTGCATTTTATTTAGCCTTATTAGCCCTAATTAGCCATATGGAGCTATTTACATGATATCATACATCAACATCATATTCACTGACATTATATGGATTATAAACATGAATATGTATTTACTGACATTTTCTCACAATTTTAGGTCATCGTTTGGTATTTATTATCCATTAAACAAGAATTACACATCTTACATGATATCGCTAAGATTTTAGTTTCAAAATACTGAGATTATAGTCCCATCTTGTTCTAATCATTTTTCTAAATGTTTTGGTATATTATTTATATTTTTCAGATCATCGAGCTATTTTCTATGAATTAAACAAGATCTAAACATTATCTGGATTTCTTACCTTTTTGGGCCAATGGCGTGTCGCCATGTGGCATTCAAGGGCGCACAACTTCTCTCCTGGACCCACCTGGTTCGCCTTTGGGCCGACCGATCCTTGATTTGGCTGCTTTGGGTTTGTCCGGTTCACGCGTGGTTTCTGGCCGATTCTTGGCCTGACCCGATTCGCTCTATCCTCTTCTCTCTCGTTCGTGTTCTCAGTGCGAGCCGCGAGTCTGTGCCCACTGCTGCCGTCGCCCAACAACTACTCCGGTGAGCAAATACCATGGCCCAGATCCTCAGCTCCGGCTCCTAAGGACCACATAATCTTCGGTGGATTCGTATAGATCTCCACAGCTGGACAGCTTCGCGGTTGGTGATTTAGATTTCTATCTCATTGAGGTCACCGCCGTCGGGCCTGGATGTGGCCGAGAAAAGAGGCGACCTGCCTCTGCTCCTTCTTGCTCCAACCTGAAGCTCCCAAAATCTTCACAACACCTCTTAGTACTCGTCTCTGCCCTTCATTTACAGCGAGCAGCTCTACCTACAAGCTTCCGAGTTTCATCTTCTCCTCTGGTGATGGCCACCTCCTCGACTCGCAAAACCACCATCCCAGGCCACGGAAATACCCACATCCATCTCCTAAGGCCTTCAACTTCCTTTTCTACTTTTTATCTCCCTATGATTGGTGCTCTAGCTTGATTTCATTCCTCCTTGCACTGCCTGCGGACGGCAATGGAGAAGTGCAGGAAATCAGAAGTGGTTCTCCTTATTCACTTGGCCACTTGCCTCGCTCAGGGTATCATTCAGTCTGTAATGTGGAGAGGAATCCAACTCCTGGGTTACCTCACTCCCCCATCGCCCCACGACCAGTCGGATCATGGCATCGTGGACTAGTCGTGGTTGGCAAACACCTCCATGACCTGGTTCTATCTGCAAGGTTGAGGACATAATCGCAGTCGTCTGATCAAAATATCCAAGGGTTGGGAAGCTCCATATTAATCCAATCCGTGCCTCCTCTTATGACAGCCTATGACCACTAGATCACGTATCCATGGTGCACAAGAGGCTACGTAGCCCACCACTTAAAGGGGCACGTGACACATCCAACAAACATAACCTTAGGCTAAATAAACCAAATTTTGGTAAACACATACCCCAATATTCACATTATTTCATGATATTCAAACCTAAATAACTCTCTTTAGGATACTCCAATTGCCACCAAATTTTAACCATAGCTTCCTTACCTCTTGAGATACCTTATAATAAAATTTGGTGACAAAACTCATCTATTTGATCATTCTATTAAATTTCTCAAGAAGGCATGAAAAATAGATCGTAATCATTATATAAATCTCAATCAACATTCCAACTTTATGAAAATACTTGGAACTCTCATTATAACTCACAATATGGATTCTAATATGTTATTGGAGATTTATGTATTTCAAAAATCCACTCCATCACATCCTTAAAAGATATTCCGTCCTTGGAATTAAGTTAGAAATCTAGTCTTTCACAGTTCTTCTCTTAGATCCATCCAAATTACATGTGTGCGTCCCTCCACTAACCCAAGTTTATTAATCAAATGAGTAAGTAATTACATAGTCTTGACATTGACATAATTGATGTTGAAACCAATGCCCTTGAAAATCACTAGCATAAGCTGCATATATCAGTATAAAAGTAGTTATTCATGGCTTTTTTAAGCATGAAAAGAAAAACTTCTTGAACATTAAATAGAATTCATCAACCATCTAAACTAATATTTAGGTTAATAAAAAGCTTTTTATTTTACTATATCGAATACAGGTATAATAAAAATGTTTAATAGAACACATAAAAATGGCATCCCACATAGTCACAAAAGGTATCTTCCAGGCCACTATATTTACTTTGAAATTAGAGGTAAACAAATCACTGTTTACTTCATTGATTTTTTAATATGTAAGTGAGTTGGGACATAAACCTCAACCCCTAAAAGATTACATCATATAGACAAACACACATACACATGTAATGATGTGTATCAATTTCTTTATAATTATTGATAAAATAAAACAAGTTTTCAATTTGATACAAGTCATAGTGATGATAAATTTGCAATTGGCATAAAGACAAAGTCCCTTTAAAAAGTTTTCTCCTCTAGAAGCAACGTGCCCCTGCTACAAACTACACATTGACTCTTAGCAATGTGCCCATGCTACAAACTACACATTGACTCTTACTTTGAATGGATATTGCTCCTCTAAGAAACATGAAGAGATTCTACAAGTGCTTGATCCTACATTTTGATATAACCCAACCAATACACTTTGAACGATGACTATAAAACAAAAAATAGTTAAAATATTATATCAGTATAATACATGACCCAAATACACTTAATGAGTGTAGGCCCCACCATGGTTGATATTACTAACAAATTATTTTATTCTAAATAAAGACATCCTAATATTTCTCTTTTTATAAACAATAGATAAATTACGAAACAATTCTAACATATGACCTAGTGAAACTAAAAGTAATATTTAACATGTAAGCACACTTCTTACACCAGTTTGAATAGCATAGTATAAAGTGATTGGTGAACAACGTCACTACTAGTGTCAGTTAATTAACATCTAACAAAAGATATTACAAAACTATCTCATCCTCTCACTCATTTGAAGGTATGGATGATGAACAAAGACCTAATATAAACTAAACTAATCCTCATTGAAAAACCTTACTATCTTGGTTGTGTTAGAAACTAGCTTGGGAATCATCCTATTGATAAGTACATGTACTTGAAATATTGCTCTAGTAGTGTGTCAGCTACTACCTCGGTGTATGAAAACTTCTAGCTAGCCATGATAATTTTGATTTACAACCTATTAGGTATATCTAAGACAATTTGTCAATATTGTAGTGGATGGTTAGTTTCAATATGTAGACATTAACTAAGTTTACAAAAATCATACACCACTAGAATAGATGAATATAAACTAAATTTTATTGAAAAAATCATATTCATGTTTATTATGTCCTAGATGCACATGAACATCATGTGAAAGTATCACAACAAGATATGATCTCATTTCACAAAACTCAGAGTAAAGTTGGGACTCTAAAGTCTACTGAACTAGTTCCCTAGAATGCAAATGGGTTTTCCATATCTGGCCCCAATGTCTATAAATCTCTCCACTTGAGCTAGAGTCTGATAAATTTGCATACACAATTGAAGAGTCAAAGAAATTGGCTAATGTTGTCTATATCGGTGGACCCATAAGGGCTGACTCTTTGACTAATAAATGATATACTAAAATAACTACATGCTAGGTAGAAATGGTAACTCTAGTTAATATCATGCAAAAAACACTTTAGATAGATTATCTTTGTAGGGATTACCCTATGTATCCCACTGACACTGTCAAGCTAAAATATCCTAGACTTTTCCAGTTGGCATGCACGTTTGGTCATTTATAATGCAGACCTATGTGACGGGTTCTATGATATTTTATGAATCTAGAGTCTAGTTGTTCTTTAATTTCACCAATAATTTATCTACTTCACATTTATAATCTCAAATATGTATTTATCTATGTTTATTTCCTTTTGGTGGTATGTACTATAACCTTAATTTCTAGGGTGTCCCACTGTGTATTATTTGAATTGCGTAAACTTGATATGTATGAATAGAATCGAATGGGATCTAAGGCATCATCTTTAGATGATAACTAGAAGTAAATGATTATTTTATTCATACTTTATGAAACTAGATTTGTTATGTCAAAATAGGGAAACTAAATATACCAATGTCTATATATTCTATTGTATGATATTAGCACAGAAGTTGTACACAATAATTATTAATAAAGATACAAATAACAATCCATCACTATTCAACCATTGTGTTCAATCATTCAATCATCAAGTTCAACGATACTCTAAAAGATCTCAAATTTAGTACCTAGGTCTACTACTGTGAAATAGTCTAGAAGAGGACAGACTAACATACTTCACAGTATGTATGATTTATATATAATCTTGCTTAGGTAGGAAAATTTCACACATCCTGGTTAAATTTTTATTTTGAGTACGAATCTACTTTCACTAATTAACTCAAATTTGGGAAGAGAGATCCATATATTCACTTCTTTAAGTAATTTTTCTATTTCTCAAGTATGTTAGTTAAGCCAAAAAGAGAAGTCATAAGACATGGAAGAGAAATATATTATTAAATTAGACATTTTCAATGATTTTGTGTTGTATTAGGTAAGAAGCAAGTGGAAATGGTTCCATAATGTTAACCTTAGTTGTTCTTTTGACAATAATCTAGGTTTTGTCATTTGAGGTACTTTCCTCCCATTTTGCCAACACCTCTAGATCATCATAGCTCAAAATCAAGGTGTAGTTTATTTTTTTATTATATAGTTAGACATGTTTCCTTACAAATACTTAGGTAATTTATAAAGTGCTAATTATCAACTTTTTCATTAATGGTTTGGAAAAAGATTCTTGATGGTCACTAATTAGCTAGCCAGTCTATATTAGACTGATGAATGGCTAGTAGTGGCCAAAAAAGGGTGGTTCCTATTGCTACAATCTCTTGATACTCAACCTCACTAGCCATCTGGCTAGAAGGCATTACATGTGTAGACTAAACTAGTCAGCCAACTATTTTCTTAACTATTGTCAACCCAACTTGTTGTTAAGATATGATAATCTAGTTAGCTACTCAAAAATTGATTTGACTATATAGTGACTTGTACTATAAAATAATTCCTAGGGTATCATATGATATAATGCATTAACTAAATATACTTGATGTATCGAATAGCTTGGGACACAATCTTGGTTCTCAACTTGGTATCATAACTAAAATTCGATAAGTATATCAATACACTTTTTGGAATAATTGTTGGTACTAACATCAAATAAGGGCAAACCCAATATAAATTCAAACCCGACTTATATGGTGTCATATTGTATAATATTTTAGATGAATAAACTAGATATGTATAAACAACAAGGAAAGGACTTCATATAACCATAGAAGTAAATGTATAATTTAATCATACTTTGTACTATAAATGTTGTTACTATCAAATAAAATCAAACCCAACACACTCATATTTGCATTATTGTCTCATCAAGCATGAAATTTTGTACACAATCATTGTTAATACTGGTACAATAGTAGTCCATTACAATTCACCATTTCGTTCAATAGTACACAAAGAAAATCACAAATTTACCATTTTGATGCGATAAATAAGGTAGAAGGGGTCAAAATCATGTACTTTACAACATGTTTGATTTCTAAAAAATCTTGGTTAGGTATAGAAATTCCGCTCACACTATTTAGATTTTTACTTTTGAGTATAAATCTAGTTTCATAAATCTCAATCCTAGTAGTGGAATCAAAATTCCACTTCTTAAAAAACCCTTCATCTAATTCTTAGGTATGTTGGTTGAAAAAATGTGAGAAGAGAGAAGTTGGGGAAGATGTAACTTGGAATATGTAAAAAGGGACTGGACATGGTTATATAATGTTTACCTCTTGGTTTTATTGTTCAAGGATCCTTGCTTCCCTTTTTCCCATGCAGTAAGATTACCAGATTCCCAATATAGGGGTTGGTTTAGGATTATTATTATATATTTTAGATGTATTTCCTTATATACTTAGATATTTAAAAACCTCAAGTTATTAAATTTTTTTGTGATTGACTGGGAAAAACTTGATGATGGATCATTAGTTAGACATCTAGTCCACTAGTAGACTGACTAGTCCATTAGTAGACTGACAAATGGCAAGTCGTGACCCAACAAAAGGTGGAGCCTGTTGATGTTTGTCTTTAGAGACATCATGTGATGAGTATAATAGGATAATTATATATGATTTGATTATTAAAAAAAGAAATCCATTTATTGTGATCTTTTTTAGTATTGAGATAATCAACAAATGGAATAATTTCCTAAAAATGTTTTGACTCGATCACATATGGTTTGGGTTGAGGATTCGAACAAGAGCTCATATGTATATTCATGAGTCTTGTTATGTCCCAAGTCAGTTGTTATTGTGGATATTATAGGAAATTTGAATACATAGACTAGTGGGTTTAATTAATGATGTCTATGTCTCTTTAGTCATGATATTAGATTTTTTAGGTATATGGGTACTTTTTAGAGAACAAATTGTAATAGTCATACCTACTTTGAGAAGGACACATGGAATCCATGTGGAAGGTCTCATATTTTTCTATGCAACAAGTTCTACTTGAGTATGTATGTTTTTATAACATCTTAGGGATGAATTGGATCTTCCATAATTATGCCCAACTTGAATGTAGAGAAACTAAAGTTGATGTGCGTACACTAGGTATCTACCCTCTTATAATACATGGTAGGAAAGGACCCTTTAGTTCCATTGTGATCATTTCAATAAAGGTTAACAAACTCATCTATAAAAGATTTCAAGTTTTCATTATCAAAGGTTGATCCTAGGAAACCCAGATAGAGTGTTTTGTGGTGATACATGATTATGCATAAGTGTTTCCAAAAGAGTTTCTAGGCTTTCACTGAATGGGAAGATTGAGTTATCCATTGAACTAATTATGGGTACCTCTCCTATCTTTGTGCCATCTACTAAGTTGTTGAATGAAAGAAACAAATTCAAGAACTCTTAGATAAGGGGGTTTGTTAGACCTAATGTGTCTCCCTAGGGAAAACATGTCCTCTTTGTTAAGAAGAATGATGGACCGTTCTACATGTGTATCTATTATCAGATGTCAAATTAAGATAGATCAAGAATAAGTATCCCCTTCCTTGTATTTTTACAACATTTTTCATGAACAATGCTCCGCTCTTGTCTTTTTTAAAATATATTTTTGTGTTGCATCCTAATAGAGTCGTTTCCTTTGAATAACTAGAGTTGAGGCACAAATAAGGCACTTCCATCTAAATGCATCGACAAAAACATTGTCTTTGCTGGTATGATAGGATATATCAAAATCACACTATTTTAAATGTTCAATCCTTCTCCTATGGAACAGATTAAGGTCCTTCTTATTCTAGAGGTACTTAAAACTTTTGTGGTCAGTAAAGATATAAAAACTAAAATTGTTAATATAGTGTAAGACCCTTGCCCTATATTTATGTTTGATTGTGTTTACTTTATATAATGAGATGTTTAAACCTTAATTTAATCTCTTGAGATTCCCTAATAACATGTGACATGCTTGTATTTTCAATTTGGTCCAGTTTGGTGGATGTTTGATCTATCTTTGCTATATATGTGCTTGTTTTGGACCAGATTGCAATTTTTCCATGAGTAAGGGTTATCTTGTAAATTGCCACATGTTGAGAATGCTTCTTCTACCTTAGCATCATGAGAGAGAAGATTATGATATAGGGCACCTTGTTTGAAACATGGTTGATGATGTGGCATCACATATTGAGATTAGGGTTTCTAGGTTTACCTTGTTGATATGGTGAGCTTGCTAGGGTTTGAGTTTTGCGAACACTACACCACTTTTGAGTGAGTGTAGCAACCACAAACATATCCTATGTGATGCTATTTTGACCTGGGTGACCTAGAGATGGTTGGAGAAAATAGTTGGCTCACTAGAGAAGAGTCTCGACCAAGTGTATGGCGACTTAGGGTTTCATTCACAACAGGTATATAGGAGTGTTTCTTGACTGAAACAAGAGGTAACCGACCTTGATGATCGTAACTCATTTTTGGATAAATATTAATATTTCAAAATTTGAATTTGAGTGGAGGAAAGGTTGTTTATTTGGAAGGCATGTGTCCTTTTGATACCCTTATATGTTGACACCTCATAAACCTTTACTTCCTTCCTCCTTTGGGTATATAACCTCTTCTCTTCACTTGCAAGAAATCTTTTTTGGCCCTACTCTCTTCCTTCTCTCTTGCAACTATTCTTGGAGTTTTGGGAGTAAAGGAGGTCTGATCTTTAAGCTTGGGTAGTCAATCAACCTTGCATGATTGAAGATCTTATCCTTGATCAAATCTTTGGTAGTGTTTCTTGGTGATTCTTCTCTTGATCATGTTTTCCCTTTCTAAAATCTCCATATTGTTTTTCATCCTCAGCCAATAGACTGTGGATCATCCATGGTGGCTTTCTTGAGAGAAACTTCTCTTCACAAGGGATCTTAGACCATGTCTGACATGGTGATACCCAAGTGAGAGTAAGATTTCTTCTCATTATCCTTTCTTCTTTTGGTTCGGCCTAGGGTTTCTTATCCCCTCTTCTTGAGCTCTTTTATGACCATGGTATTCTTCTCTTTTGAAGTGATCCCTGGGTTGTGGAGTTTCACTTAGTTGGAAGTCCTTTTCTCTCTATTGGAGCTTGAAATTTTGAAAGCTTTGACCATCAAATCAAAGGTGGGTTATATAACTATTTCTCATCTATTATTTGTATCTTAAACCTAATTATATGTTGTTGTACTACATCTTAAAAACGTGTTTCTTACTATGATAGAAGAAGTGATAATGTTTTAGGGTTTTAATTTTGTAGTATTCTCAAGAAGATTACTCTTTCTTATAAACCCTAAAATTCTTATAACCGATTGGTGGTGATTGAAAAGATTGATGTGTTTCCTTAGTTATTTATCTATAGAGTAGTGTTACTTGATATTTGGTTCATTTACCATGAATAACAAGAGGTTTTGAATATGTTATCATGCATAAGAAATCTCAGTTCTATCTCTCCAAACATAATTCTTCTAGTACCCTTTTATGACCCATAATTTAGGGTTTAATGAACACCTTGTTAGGGGAGTTTTCTTGATTGACACTTGGTATCCCTGATTTTCTCATCTGTCTTGACCATGTTTGAACCTGATATGGAGCTGGGAATATGAATAACTTGGGGTCGTAACTAACCTTGATCTTCCTCATGGTCAATACCATGGATGGGTGGTTGTTGTGACCATAACAACCCTAACCCTAGGGATGGTCACTACACTCATGTTGGTCGCAATGCACCATTGCTAGTTGGTCTTGCTCAGTTGGTTGACCTTGCAATTATAATGGTGGGATAGGGTGGTTGTAACACATGACAATGTTGTGTTTTGGTCGTAACAAGTTATAGTGGTGTGTGTTTCGGTCATGAAACCTAGGTGTGTGTTATTATCGTAACACTATGGATGAATGATGTTAGTTGTACACACAAGTCTTAAATTTTTAAGATCGAGAACTACCCCGCAAGTTAATGAGAGCATGTAGAATATTCAAGATTTTCCTAGGAGCAAGGTTGTTAAATGCAAGTTTTATGATGTTCAACAATCTAAATCTGATTTCATGGGATGATGTTTAGTTGATTAGAATAAAACTTATGATTGAAACAAAATGAGCTAAAGATTAACCAAATTACTTTATCACCAAGGAAGAAGAATTCCAAGACAAGGATTTCACTCCTAATTGGCCATCATATAGACTTCAATTCACAAAATTAATCATGTGATTCTCTTACATATATGTACCTCCTAATTCTTCCTTTTGGCAAGCAATTAAGAGATTCTACCAAGCATTTCTATTTACTCTCGTCAAATAGATACTCAAGATAGAATAAGCTAAGTATGTTAAGCAAGCACAACTAGTAGTTCAAAGATGTTACTTTGGTCAACAAATGGGACTAGGAAAACTATTAATTCCACACTCTTACATTATGCTCTAGGCACAACTTAGAAGCACTAGGTATACATTCACGAGTGATCAATCCATGAAAGAAGCAATTAACTCAAACGATTGTCATAATAGTTAACATGATTATATTAAGATGGAAAATGGGTTCTACATGTTAAAATGAATTAGGAACTACTCCCCAAGTCTTAGAAAAGAATACTTAAGCTAACATGTTTAAAGTGACAAAATTAACTACCACAAAGTAGAGTTTGCAGGACATGATCTAGATACAATAAGAAATATGAAGAAGAAGAAGAAAGGAAACTTGAAGTGCAGCTGTAGAACTCTAAATTCTCCAATTAGAGAACATTTGAATGATCTCCATACCTCCTCCTTCAGTTCTCCTTGGAGTATAAAGACCAGTAACTCCAAATTGTGGAGGACAATGAGTCGTCTGTGGAGAAATCCATTCAAATCTATTAGGATTTGGTGTAGACGCTCCCTCTTTCACCCAAGCTCTTTCTCTAGTCATTAGAACTCTTTCCCAAGTTTGTAATGATGTCTTTTTAAGTCCCAATCATCCTTAAGTCATTATCCATCATTTCCCCCCCAAAATGGGGCAGTTTAGAATTCAAAAACCACCAAAAATGGGTAACTGACAGCTTGATTTACAGTCTAGGCAGAATATATACGGTCTACCAGTCAGAGTGTATCTGGTCAGTCTACAAATACAATCCACTGGATTGTATATGGTCCATATGTGGATCGTATTTCTTGTTGTACTGGGTCTTTGAATGCTTTCATTACTCCATTTCTTCACCAATTTGATGACTTTATTGTTACCTCACATTAAATAATGGATTACTCACAAGGAGTCATAAAAGATGGGGAAAACTAAAAATGCATGCTAGATGATGAAATGATGCATGAAAATGGGACTAAAGGACTAAAAAATTGAGACATAATGCTATATGAAACACATATAGAAATCAGGTATAAAATCTCCCCAAACTTGAAATTTTGCTTGTCCTTAAGCAATCATTCAATGTGAACAAGAAAATATATATCAACAAAATCATAGACGTTCTTTGATTTTGTTTTCCACATAGAAATTAGAATGACAAGAGAAGTATGCTAACTCAACATTCCATGTCCCAATGCCAATTCAAGATCACTGAAGTCAAGAGCTTTCCAAAAACCACTAGATTGGATGAGACATCCAAAAAGGGTAAGAGTTGGGCGTTCCACCTTTGATAAGATTGAGGCATTAATCACTTAGGAGCTAAAATTCATCTATACATATACTACAAAATCTCCTTCATTACATATTTTATCCTCATTTTTATAGGTTACAAACACTTGACTGTTCACTGCCGTGAGGTATGCTTATGCTAGGTCAGGCTTACCATGTGGGGATTAGTTTCCCTCTTTATGTCTCTGCACCCATCCGTCACAACCAAATCCATTTTTCAAGCTAGATTGGCATACCGAATGGGCAGTTTATCCTCTTTTTAGGGTTGAGAAGTAATATGATTTGCAAAGTTACCCAAGGATATTGACAATTAGGATTTCTTTTCATTTTTAGAACAAGATATAAGTAGTAATTGTGTTCAATGACCAACTCATTAAGTGAATAATTTCTCAATCTTGCCAAAAGCACAAAGCATAATTCCTTCCGCAAAGAAGATGAATAAACAAACTAGGATTAACATCCAGACTTTGATCTTGAATGGCATACCACCAATACACACATGACTAGAATATTTTCTTTCATTAAGTAGTTGGAAAAAAACCAAAGAGTTCCATCTGTGAATCTGTGATGTTCATATGTTTCAAAGGATTGGCTTTGCCATCCAGAAAGGACTAGCAGCGCAACTTGTTGCCTGCTTGTCTCCTGTTTCAATGTAATTGATCGAATTATAACTTTCAATGAAAGTAATCACTTTCAAAGTGAAGTTAGAAATATTTCAATTTGGGAGTCATGATGTTGTGACACTTAAGCAAAATATCAAAATTTTCACTCCAATAATCTATGCAAGCAAAAGAGATCAAAAAGGAAAAAATAAAAATACATATGCACTAACATGAAAATGTAAGGTGACAAATGCAAATGGAATATATACACATACCTTGGTGATACACATAACTTGGCTTCTTATAATCTCCCCAAAATTATTCCCAAAATTGTCCTCATTGTTGTTTATAAGTGGAGAAATTATTAGAATACTTGCCTATTAATTGTCGTCTGGACGATCAAATGATGATTGTGTAGGTGGCGATGTTCAACCATATGGAGCTGGGTACTGCACATTCTATGATGAAAGATATGGATAGTGGCCTTGTTGTATGTTTTATAAATGCATGACCATTAACATCGCATTGTAGTCTGGAATGATGACCTTCTGATTGGTCTTTTAACTGGCTTATTCCTCCTCCTTTTGACACTCGACACCTAAAATAAAATTTCTCCATTCAAATGACAATATTTGAAGTTCAAAACCAAAGTACATCCTATTTATCTATATTTTTTATGCAAATGAGTAACAAAAATAAAAGAAAATGTGGGTTTCCTCCCATAAGGTCCTCCATTTAGAGTTTATAATGAGACTTTTCAATTTCCTTCTGTGTGATCCACAAAAGAGGGAGGTCCAGTGCTTGATTTGAGGATGGAAATTGTTTTGCTAAGGATCTATGCCTCTTTGTCAATTTATTTGTTATTTGGAACAAAGATGTACGCTTATGCTTTGCAATAGGAGTAGTAATCTTGACATAATTGTTGTTTGTCCCTTTATAATATTCTTCAAGACAATAAGAATCCAAATTGGAGAGAATTTGCTTATCGCTGAACATAGTTTCAAAACTGTGTTGCAAGGTGGCATTTGGAGCTAGTGTTGCATATTTCTCCCTTTCAACTTCAGGTTTTGAATGTTCATTTATGACAACAACTTCATCTAATGTATTCTTTATGGAAAAAGAGGTTCTCTGATAATGACACCACTCCCAAAAGAAGTCATGTATGTTTTTGTGGACTCCATCTTTGGTTGAATAAGGAAGGATATTGAAGTTGTTTTTTGGTTCGAGAGTGCATGTTGAGTAATTTGATATTCCAAACTTTTTTCATGAGTGGAAATTTCATCAAACTTAGAAGAGAGGTGATGAATGAAATCCTTCATAAATATCCTATGGTGATTGAACTCATATTTTTGCTTAATTTGAGTTGAAACAAATTTTTCCAGGAGCGATTCCAAGTTGGATTTTGATTGTGGTTGTTGTTGTGAACTTTGAACATTGTTGTTGCCTACAACATCACTTTCTTCTATGATTTCCTACAATGGAATGAAAGAATAATAGCTTGAGGAAGAAGCCTTCTCAAGAGATTCACTTGCTTCCAGGTGTGAGTTAATTGGAAGAGCGGATGGAGTGTTTATGTCTTCAATCTTTTGGCACAAGGTGTTATCTTTGTTGCAATGAAATCTAATGTACCAACATAGTGTTTTCCAACTTGCTTCCCAGAAGCAATAAGAGAAAAAGAAGTTTGATCATCCATTTCAGTGCTCCATTGGCAATGATTTATTGACATGTCTTCCATGATAGAATAAACTCCTTATAGGATCTTTTCATTAAAGCTCCATTCCCCAACATCATCTATGCACATCCTTGTGTTGTAAAATAAACCATTATAAAATATTCAAAGGAGAAGCCAATTTTTGAGTCCATGGTGAGGACAAAGGCTCTGGAGATCTTCCAATCTCTCCCATGCATCGTAGAGAGTCTCCCCATGTATTAGAGAATAATTAATGATTTGGCTCCTCAACTGTGCTCTTTTGCTTGGTGGGAAGTACTTGGTGAAGAATTCCTTTAGAAGCTCCTCCCAATTATTAATAGAATTATTTGGCAAGGAAGAGATCCACATCTTGGATCTATCATTCAAAGTAAATGGGAAAAGAATAAGGTGAATCCCATAAGTAGGACCGTTGTTAATCTTAAAGGTGCTCAAGTAATGCAGAAATTCAGCTATATGCAAATTGGGATCTTCCATAGGAGTCCCTCCAAATCTGTTATGTTGTAGCATATGTATGATGGTGGGGCTAATAGAGAAATCTTCTACCTCAATTTGAGGGATATTAATAGCCTCATTGATGTTCATAATAGAAGGAAAAATGAAGTCCTTAAGGGGACAATCGTCTTCCATCTTTAGTTTCTCTTGTTGACAATTGATGTGAAGGTGGTGAAGATGAATTTGATAAATGTTGTGACTCTTCCAAATCTGATTGAGGTTCACCACTCTTGGTTTTATGAAGGCTTCTAATATTTCTGCAAGTAAACAAGGAAAGTGAAGTACAAATGAAAATGGAAGATACAAAATAATGACAATGATGATGATGGTAATGGAAGTGGGGGTGGAAATAATGGAAAGTGGGTATGATCTAGTCTTTCTTACTAATCAACACATCTTACTCTAACAAAATACCGATGCTCCCCGACAACGACGCCAACAACTTGTTAGTTGTACACACAAGTCTTAAATTTATAAGCACAAGCACTACCCTGCAAGTATACGGGTGCATGTAGAATATTAGAGATCGTTTAAGGAGCATGGTTGTTAAATGCAAGTTTGTTGATGTTCAACAATATAAATCTGATTTCAAGGGATGATGTTTAGTTGATTAGAATAAAACTTATGATTGAAACAAAATGAGCTAAATATTAACCAAATTACTTTATCACCAAGGAAGAAGTTTTGTAAGACAAGGGTTTCACTCCTAACTGGCCATCATATAGACTTCAATTCACAAAATTAACCATGTGATTCTCTTACAAATATGGACCTCCTAATTTTTCCTTTTGGCAATCAATTAAGAGATTCTACCAAGCATTTCTATTTACTCTCGTCAAATAGATACTCAAGATAGAATAAGCGAAGTATGTTAACCAAGAACAACTACTGGTTCAAAGATGTCACTTTTATCAAGATATGGAACTAGGCAAACCATTAATTCCACACTCTTAAATTATCCTCTTGGTACAACTTAAAAGCATTAGGTATACATTCACGGGTGGTCAATCCATGAAAGAAGCAGTGAACTCAAATGATTTGCATAAGAGATAACATGATTATATTAAGATGGAAACTGAGTTCTACATGTTAAAATGAGTTAGGAACTACTCGCCAAGTCTTGGAAAAGAAGACTTAAGCTACCATGTTCAAAGTGACAAATTAACTACCACAAAGTAGAGTTTGCAGGACATGATCTAGATACAAGAAGAAATATGAAGAAGAAGAAAGGAAACTCCAAGTGAAGCTGTAGAACTCCAAATTCTTCAAGTAGAGAACATTTGAATGATCTCTAGAACTCCTCCTTCTATTCTCCTCGGATTAGAAGGACCAACAACTTGGAATTGTGGAGGAAAATGAGTCATCTATGGAGAAATCCCTTCAAATCTGCTAGGATTTGGTGTAGACGCTCCCTCTTTTACCCAAGCTCTTTCTCCAGTCCTTAGAACTCTTTCTCAGGTGTGTAATGATGTCCTTTTTGAGTATCGACCATCCTTAAGTCATTATCCATCACCCCCCAAATGGGGCAGTTTGGAATTCAAAAACCACCAAAATGAGTAACTGACAACTTGAATTACGGTCTAGGAGGAATATATAAGGTCAACCAGTCAGAGTGTATCTAGTCAGTCTGCAAATACAATCAGTCCACTAGATTGTATATGGTCCAGATGCATACCATATTTCTTGTTGTACTGGGTCTTTGAATGCTTTCATTGCTCCATTTATTCACCAATTTGATGACCTTATCATTACCTCACATTAAATCATGGATTACTCACAAGGAGACATAAAAGATGGGGAAAACTAAAAATTCATGCTATATGATTAAATGATGCATGAAAATGGGACTAAAGGAGTGAAAATTGAGACATAATGTTAAGTGGAACACATATAGAAATTATGTATCAAATGATCGACACACTTTGGTATAGTAGCGGGTGCAACACCTCTCTTGGGCATCAACCTATGTCATAGTTGCAAGACAGTGTTGCGGTCAGAACACATCATTATAGGTCACAACACCTACTGGCATTGCGGTCACAACACCTTGTTAGTGGTTAAGGTCGACAAACATGCATATACATGGATGCTACATGGTGTAGGTCGCTACACATGCTAATCTTTCGACCGTAACACATGACTAATGATCTATTCATGATGATGTAGTTATGAATGCTTAGTTATAAGCAATAGTTCTTAACCCTTGTGCTCTCAAAACATGTGGGAGGTAATGATATTAGGGTTTAGAGGTTGAATGAGGTTATGAATCCTAATTGTGTATATATGAACTCTAACCTTGAGATTATGTGATGAATATGTTCATTCTACTTCGAGAATCATTACTCTATGATAGTATTTTCTCTTTCTTATTTATTTAACCCTAACCTTGTAGGATATATAAATGCCATAGCTAAGTGAATGCTATGATGATTCCTATATAATATAGGGTGGTTATTATGAGCACCGTGAGATATATTGTGATATTGAACCTACATGATTTATGTGATTGGGTCTAATGACCTGACAAATGCCTTGAGCACAATTTGAGGTGAAATCCTCTAGAGATGTAATTGAGGGATTGATATCCCATAGTGATGTGATATTGATGATTACCTTGTAATGGCTCTGATATAAGTGTCATGTGATGATGAGACAAATTCCCACCTTATACATTTTATATCTTTTGAAGTTGTATCTTACCCTTAATTTTGTAGAGTTTGTTTAGGGTTTATACGTTGTAACTTGATTGATGCATTAAGAGATACCCAATTGGAATGTCTAATCAAGTGAAACCCTAACCATGTAGTTTTCATGCACAATAGATCCATCTTCAACATTAGTATCGAGCTGGATGGAGAAACTAGTAACTCTTATGGGAAAACTTGGAGTGCATATTATTGAATATGTGGGGTGCAAGTGGAGGCATCTCCTTTGTATCCTTAAATTGTTGTTATATAGTGGTATGGTACCTTATTTTGAACGGTCATGTGTGAGATTGTTCTCTAGTGTTGTGCCATGTACCAAGGTAGGATAGTTGTTTTATAGGACCATAACTTTGACTATGAGTTGCTGTCTATAGGACTATAGCTTTGACTATAAGTTGTTGTTTTGCAGTTTGGCTAACATGTCACTGCATTGTAGACTCAAACTGACTGAGTAGTGCATGCGAAGATCATGGACTATGGATCTTCCATAGATCTTGTATGGTACTAATTACGAATTAGCAGTGGTCACTTGGATTTGAGTGGTACGCCTCAAGTCCTCAGGGCATAATAATAAAAGTTGTAAATAGCTGTGTAGTACATTTGCTTATGGTCAAATATGAATCACATAGCATGACCCCTTGCCTATCTTTGTACTATTTAGTTTATAACAGTTATACATGTTCTTCATATTCCTTCTAAAAGTATAAGATGTTCTACTACTCAGTTGTAACTGCTTACACTACTTAACCAATATTAACTACTTTACTTAACTGCTCTGTTATCCTGTTGTGCTTATAATAGATGTCGACGAAGAATTCTATATCTCTTTGGGACGTTTGGCCTCATCCTATGGATTTCCACATCTTTTAGGTGGTCTTTCATGAAGAGGTAGTGCTTGTGCAGTCGGTGCTGAGGGTAAGGAGAACAATAGTTGTCAGAAGGTTGGACATGCTACTAGAGTTTTGTAGTAGATACCTATGTGTCATCCCTGTACTCTCAGGGCTTTGGGAAGATTTGTTGTTTTTTATATCGACACGTGAATTTTTTCTTCATGCCATAAGTGTATAGAAATGGCATTGAGAGCCTTGTAATATGTAACAGTGGTGGATTGAGAGCCTTGTAATAAAAATGTAATATCTTTTTGCATACATGAAATATAGGTGGCCTGAGTTTGGGGCTTGTTCATGATATGTAACATCTTGAGAAATTTCATTACAAATGGTTTTAATTTACCCATATTTTTGTGGTAATAAGTTTATTAGTGATAATTCCAGACTTTGTTTTGAGTAATCTCACTTTGTGTTGTGAAGGGTGTCACATATAGTGCTTCCGTATCTTAAGGGAATAATGATGCAGACTAACTCGAAGTCATGGGTACTATTTGTAACATCCCTGACCTGGGTTATGATTTAACTCTAGATGTTTTGCCTAATAAGGTTAAGTAGATTCTTAATCTTATCTTGGGAAAAGTAATTAGGCCTCATAAGAAACTTATGTTTCAATTTTGGTCCTGTTTGAGCAATGTTGAAGCAATGTTTGCTTATTTTGGACTAAAGTGCAAATTACCCAAGTTGAGGGGTTAATTTGCAAATGTTGCATGGTAAGATGTTCCTATGACGTTGAGACCACATGAGAATGAATATTATGTAGTGGTAAGGTTTCCACAAGTCTGGACACCAAGACAGAGCTTGTTGGACAATGTTGTGCATTAAAATCCAGTTTTGGTGTAAAGTGCAATTTACCCAAAACCTAGGGTTCAATACGCAAATTACCACTTCAATAAGGTCCCTAATGTTTCTTGGAAACATGTAGAGCAAATAAAATGAGATGGGTGCCTCATTTGAATTAAGTTGGAGGAGAGAGAATCTTGATATTAAAATAATCAAGATTAATGCCTAATTGAAACCCTAATTTGATTTAGGGCAAAAATGAATAAAAATATTTGAAGGACTTTCAACCAAAATATTTTGGGTTGATTTTGAATAAGGATGGACGCTCCTTTGCCAAGATAAGGAACGAAAATATCCTAAGTAGGTGAAATTCCACTCACCTTATTATAAGAAAAAGAAAACCCACTCACATATGGATATTAATATAATAAGCATTAAGGTGCTTAATTTGATTTTCTTTAAATCAAGGATAATGAAGGAGAATTAAAGGCAAAGGAAGGTGCCTCGTCCTTAAGGGATTTTAGGGGGAAGAGGCGGCCATATTTTTGGAATTTAATGCATTTTTATAAGGCATATTCTCTCTCATCAATTTCTTTATAAAAGTGCCATTTCCAAGCCCAAACCAAGGCCTTTTTCAGATTTTCTTCTTCCCCTTGCTTGAAAAACCGACCAAGGAGCTAGGGAGGAGCAGGGAGCACGTCCCCAACCTGTGTGTGAGCCCTTGACCTTCGTTCTCCTTGATTTCATGGTGGAAATCGAAAATAAATTATGGATTCCTTCTTATTTCGATCTCCTCTTCAACCCTAACCAACTTTTGCAATCAAAAGCTTGAGGACGAGCCTAGGGGGAGTTTCAAGAGCTTCATCCACCATTAATGGCGTGAGATTGAAGCTTTTTAGCTCAATTGGAGGTGGGTTTTATAACTCAAACCCTTAAACATTGCTATTGCATCAATTCTCTATGCTTTGTTGATTGATTTCTTCAATTTGATACACTCTTGTTTCTTTGCTGCAATTTCCATCAAGAACGGTTGCTGTTCTTGGTTGTTCGAAGGAAGGGGATGATGACATCATTCTAGATGCTTATCCAAAGAAAATTACCAAGAAAAACCGTTTTGATAGCTACTCCAAATCGTTTTAATTTGATTGGCTATGCGATTTCAGCAAACCGTTTAAGGGCAAACGGTTTGAGACCGTTTGGGAGCAAACGGTCTCAAGACCGTTTGAGATGGTTGACCAAGCGTTGACCGTTTGGGAATTTTGTTCCTAATTATGTAGGCTGATAACCCTCCAAATTTGAGGGATTAACTCCAAAGGAATCGAGAGTTGAAGGCCAATCAATTAGGCAATCGAATTGAATTATGTGCTGATTTTCAACCTGATTAACTTGACCTGGTTGAGAAAACGGTTTCAAGACCGTTTGAGATGGTTGACCAAGTGTTGACCGTTTGGGATTACTGTGCATAATTATGTTTATTAATAACCCTAAAACTTTGAGGGATTAACTCCAAAGGAATCGTGAGTTGAAGCCTAATCAATTAGGGAAACCTAATTGGATTAAGTGCTGATTTTCAATCTGATTTAATTGAACTTTTTGGGCAAACGGTCTCAAGACCGTTTGAGTGCGTTGACCAAGCGTTGACCGTTTGGGATTACTGTTCCTAATGATGTGATCTAATGACTCACCAAATTTTATGGATTAATTCCAAACGAGTCATGAGTTGAAGGCTAATCAATTGGGCTAACCCTAATTGAAATCAGTGCTGAAATCACAATGAGTTAAGTTGAGATTTTGGGTTGATTAGCCCAAACGGTCTCAAGACCGTTTGGGGATCACCCCAAGACCGTTTGGAGGTCTGGGGTCAAGTATAGTTGACCAATTGAAGTTCCAAAGGTACCAAATAATACTGCAACTAAATGATGATTTGTTGATCAACTCGATAGACCAATCCATGATGATTTTTCACTAAAATCCAAAGGTTGGATGGCCAAACGGTCTCAAGACCGTTTGGAGCTCATCCAAACGGTCTCAAGACAGTTTGGTGGTCACCCAAGACCGTTTGGAGGTCTAGGGTTGAGTATAGTTCAGTGGTTGAAGGTCTAAAGATATCAAGTTGATCTGCAATAGATTGCTGATTTGGTGAGCACTTCAATGAACCAAACCCTAATTAGATTGCTTGGATTTGAGTGATATGATGGGCAAACGGTCTCAAGACCGTTTGGAGGTCATCTAAACTCCAAAATATTTGAAATGTTGAAAAATAGGAATGATGAAATACTTAATGATGAGTCCCTAGCTAGAATACTTATAAGTATATGAGTTGAGTTACCTAGTGTGTGGTTTCCTTGAAAATGTCGAACCCTAGATTTCCTATGAAAATATCTAACCCTAGAGAAAGAGGCAATTGAAAATTTGATGCTTGATATATATATAGGTGAGGGAGATGTCCCAAGACCTAAGATGATGTATATGATGTGTGATATCCATGATGAGCCTCATACTCGGGTTAGTAGTTGCATATAAAGGAATCTAGTGGTTACCCTTAAGATGGGTAGAAATTTATGTTACAGGTAGAAAACTGTGGTTAACATGTCTAGTCGGACACATATATGTCTTAGCTTGAGTGGCTTGAGCTTGTAGAGCTCTTCCTAGATACAAGTGAGAAAGCTTCAACACCTCGAAGTTGATGATAATGTTGTTCCTCATATGGTGCTTGATATATGAAATATCTCATGTACATTAAAAATTGAACACATGCACGATAAGCCACTCTCATTAGCTAGACCTAATATGAAATCATACTATACATAAAAGATGTAGCCTTGAAATCATGAAAATAATATTATGATGTCATGAAAACTTAGCTTGAATAATCAGGGGTAACATGCCTAATCTCATACTCAAATGATCAACTTGATATGACAATACTCTTGGAGTCATAACTTAGATGAATATAATTGATTAGAGTTGGTGGAAATTTTGGGGAAAACAAAACCATACATGAAATCTAGAGTAAAGATGAGATACACACTCGATGATAGTCTTGTTTGAAGTTATGTCCATAAACATGATTCTTTTGAGAAGTGATAACATAGATTTTGATAATACACCCTGGTCGTGTATGAAGATTAGTACAAAAACCCTGATATATGGATACTAAAGGATGGCTAAACCCTAATTCCATGATGATGTCACATTACGATGGAACAATAAGTAATATGTATATAGTCCAGATGAGTACACCCTTGATGAGGATAACCTAGTGTGCCTCCATCATGCGAAATGCCTTGATAACCATGGTTGGATACCAAGACTCGATGGATATTGGCTTGACTCTTAACTATGATCTTGGTTGAATTTTGGGGACAAAATTCCTTGTTAGGAGGGAAGGATGTGACAACCTCGATTTTCTCTCTCTTCTATTGTACTCTTTCTCTCTCATCAAGTGACTTATACTCAATTGAATATCAATTGCATAGTGTGAGTGTGGTTATACTTCCTTTTAGTCACACCAGTGATCAGCTGAGAAGTTTGACATTAATTCACCTTTTTGAACTAAGTTCCACACTTCCATCTCACCATCTTAATATATATGTTGGACCTCATTTCAATAAATTATTTCCAATATAAATCATGTTGTAAAGTTTTCAATAACGAGTCCAATAACACAAATTTCACCCTATTTGGACATTTGTAGCGCAAGTTGTGCCTTTTAAAAAATGACTAGTTTCTCACTTGAATTAGTTGTTTTAGCTTGAATTTGACCCTTAGTGGGCCCCAAATATACAAGCAGAGCCCAGTTGCTTGCCCTTCTCCCCTCTTCTGTTTTGGGAAAGATCACAGGACTGGGAAGAACACCCACTGCCTTTAGCCAAATCGTGCAATAAGGGAAAGCTATTAATTGCTTGGAATCTAAACCCTAGTGCTCTTGATCTGATTATAAATCCCTCCCATCTAAACCTAGATCTGTTAACCTTGTTTTCCTCTTTCCATCTTCCCAGCCGCCAAGGTGTTTTGGAACCATCGTCGTCCCTGTTCTTTTTTTTTGTCGCTTTCCAATATCCCCCCCTCCATTTTGATAATGGAATCAGCACTGGGTCGTCACCTTTCCCCAAGGCGACCAGCAACATTGCCCCTACCTGTGGGCGGCCTCCAATCTTCTCCCTTCTGCCCTTCCTCTTCCCCCTCTCTTCCGCATCATCAGGGCCGACTGGGAGGAGGCCCGTGCCAGCCAACAAGCGCCGCCAGCAACTGAAGGGGCTCTGATAGTCCTTGAAGATCAGGAGAAAACCACGCGAATCTGCCACCCTTTCCGCACGCACCGCCAAGTCACCCCCCGTGGCTCTTGCAGAAGGTGCAGCCGTCGGCGGACAGCAGGAGCAGAGGTGCTCTGTTTGTCCCCTGATCTGCATAGGGATCGTGAGAAAGAGGGGCGCTGGTGTGTGGGAGAAAGTGGGGTCCAGAAGAGCCCAACCCTCATGGGCCAAGGTCGTCCAAGTGTGAGGCCCAGTGAGCCGCTGCCAAGGCCCAATCCAAATCGCAAGGTGACATCCTAGTTTTTGTAATGTGGGATAATAATGATGACTTTACTTTCCTTTGGCCAAATCTCACATATAATATATGAAAATTCATCTAATCGACGATACCTACACATTGGGCCTAGTCCCAAACCCTAAATCAAATGTTTGCTCCATGATTTCTTGAAAATGCTAACATTAGTCATGTTTGAGAACATTTATTCACTATTATGATCAAATCTTGCATCTTTAATGAATGTTCACTCTCCTAATCATGAAATCAGTAACTTTTGTTCATATTTGAACCAAACAAAGGTCCTGCTCTCCCTATTGCTCATAAATGACTCTTTTTTGTACATATGTGCCTAGTTTGGACTTTAATGCATGATCTCGATCAAAATGGTTATGTTTCTTGAAGATGATTCATGAATCTATCTCTAACCTTGAATGTTGTCTAAATCTCATGTCTTGATGATCCAAGACCTTAGTTACTCTGTTGTGAGTTGTTTGACCCTAGAATGCATGTAAATGCCTTAAACCTTGTTATGATTATAGAAAGAGCATGGAACGTCATAATGGCATGGAACTTGAACCGCACCCACATGATAGACTCTAAATCAATATAAGGTCATCAAATGTACTAATAAGCGACTGGTAACTTAACTTGGCCAAAGCCCTAAAATGCACCTAATTAGGGTTAATGATGAGAATCTAATGCATATATGTAATCTTGTTGTTAATCAGGTTTGGCATGTGGCTAGATGGTGAAGGATAAGTTAGGTTATGAATCTATGAATCAGGTATGGGCCTTATCTAGTTATATTATTACCGCTTTCTTGCTTGAAAAGACATATATTGTATGATTGCTTGTCTATTTTCTCAAATATTGCCATGTAGTATTGCTATGTCTTACTCGATGTTTGCCTCGTCAGTTTTATAACTTGAACACATATATAGATAGAAATCCATTATAATATTGATTGATAAAGGGTTAGCTCTTGGCTACAGCCTTGAGGTCCCTCTCATATAAAAGGGTTAGCTAAGCTTGAGCACCCTTACGGACCCTTCTGACGGGAAGTTGGTCAAAGGCCTTAAACATGCTTGATATCGTTGATATAATGGAGTGAAATGACATAAAATATGGTTTCACATTTGTTAAACAGTTAACATGTTTATTCATGTTCGTTTAGTCTTGAAATCTTTTCAAAATTATGCAAAGCTTATATATATGTGTATCTTTTAGCCCCATACTCAACACCTCATGTATTGACCCATTTCTCATATGTTGTTTTTAGGTTCAAAAATGGCTATAAGGTTGATGGGCTTGGTGAGCTATGCTAGGTGTACTTGTTGTAAGATCCAGATATAGTATACATGAGCAGACTTGTACAAAGTGACTCTTGAATATGTAATTCAAATCATGTAATATGATAATGTTGCTTAATATATCTTATTGATTGTTGAGATTATGTTGGTTCTTGTATCTTGTTATTTGTTCATGTGTGCTAAGCTTTACGCTTCCGCATTTCACCTTTGGTATACGTTTGTTTCATGGGACTTGATTCCGGTTTCGTGACATAGATTCTCTTTATGCTTTCCTATTTATTTCTTTTCTCCCCAATTGGGACCCTTGGATAATATGGAGTGTCCTGATAATAGTCAACATCGAATTATACACTGCCCATATTTACTTTTGCTAAAACTTGGATCCCATCTTACAAACATGCATCATCATATCTATATCAATAATTTGAATTTTCCTTCTTCTATATATTCAATATGATTTTGCAGTCAACATTACATATTATTCTTTAGTATCTCCAGTACAACCCATCTTCTTAATGATTGACATTACTGCACTCTTCCTCACAAAGAATATACAAAACAATGTCTATACAACTTTAATGATCAATTCCATTTTGAATGATATATTATATTTGAGATCTTAAATTGATCACCAAGCTTTTTGATTTATATTTAATAGTTACATTTGGATGGTGTTAATCAAATTCCCCCTATTGAATAAATTATCCAGATCACTGGTTTGAGGCTTCCCTAGAAACTGAAAAGTCAGACGCAAATATATGACTTTAGGTGTGTGTGGCCTTTTTCATGTCTGTACACACATAAGTATCTTGCACTACATGATTTTCATACAACCTGCATGATATATTTCTAGCTAGGTTCTTTTCTCTTGGGAGTATCACTCAGTACCTTTATATGGAAAACAACCTGCAAGGACCAAACTAAAATACTATACATGCCTTCTTTCTCATTTGGTGTTGTTTGTGCTGCTTGTGCTGCAACATGGTCAGAATGGAGGTAGGACTTAGTAGTGCATGCTAAAGGCGACTTGGGTAAAAGGTAGGACTTAGTAGTGCATTCTAAAGGTGATATGATGACTAGTTGATAAAGGTAAGTGTAGTTTTATTAAACTTTGTATGTTGGTACGAACACAATAGTCAGCTTGAATATGCACAGACGTTGGAAATGAATGAATATCTTTTATTGGCTATAAATAGAGTTGACATTTCAATTAATAATACATCCTTATGTCTTTTAATTATTTGTGCTTTTGAATTTTGACTCCCATTTTCTGATTGAAAGGCCTAATCCAAGTTCATGATGGGAGACAAATATAGTTGGTTGTGAAGAACTTGTATTGGATGTTTTCATTTATAGTTTAGTTTCACACTTTATGGTTGAAATATTATGCTGATAACAAAGTGTGAAGTACGTGACATCGATGTTAGTATTGTAAACGCATAGGCCCAACCTCATTAAAAGGCCAATATGGATCATTATGGTTTCATTGTCTGCACATTTGAGTTCCCCATGCAAACAATTACGAAGAAGTGGAAGCAACTACTTCTCTAAAAGATCCAAATACTGATAGCCACAATAAACATATTTGCACCAAATATAAGTAGAAACTCACACATTTTGGTTCAACATTGTCATTCTTATGATCATCATCTACGTCTCAATCCAAACCATATGGGTATATCCTAAATAGATCCTTCTTTTTCTTTGGGTATTTTTTGGCCATTTCCTTGAAGATTCTTCATGTTTTTTTCTTCTATTTTTTGAATACTATTTTAGGTCTACTACTTCCCCTATAATCTATATTTTTCTAATTCCTTTTTTTATACCAAGTGCAGCCTTCAACACTAGATGTGCTTGGACTTATGGGATAAATTGGGTGCATGGATTGGATTTCCAACTCTAGTCATGGAGAAAAAAACTAATTGATATTGTGATGTATACCTTTGAGAATATACAGACCATGAAGTGGTTTTCTCCTTTGGGCATCATCTCTGTTTTCTTCATAAGAAAATTTCATTTTGTGTTTACCAAGCATCATCACTTGTTGCAGCTCTCTAAAAGTTTTACAGTTACACTATTCCATTATGATGACCAAACTTCTAAATGGGACGAGTATGAGTAGACGAATTGAGCAATACATGAGAGTGTGATGTAGCAAAGAAAATGATAAGATGGTCTCTGCTCCTCATTTGCCTCCTTGTGATGTATTTGAGATACTAACCTCTAACTTGAGCATATAGTTTTCTGATGGGTTTTTTTATCATTAAGCGTGCCTCTCTCTATATTACCAAATTTGAAAATATTTACAAGTGGGGGGGTATCAAAGGAACTCCCATTCAAGCAAAAACCTATATATACAAGGATTTTGTAATCATTTATTAATCTATTCCATACTGCATTAGCAGTAGGTGTGGCATTATAAAAAATGATATAGTTTCTACATAACCAGATATGGTAAATCATAGCTAACATGAGCAGCTTGCTGCTATTATCCTTAAATTGCAGCATATCCTCCTTTTCTTTAGGGTAGTATGGCAGCAATTGTCTAGCTTTCTCCCACAGTTGAGAAGAGAAATCGCATGTCCATAGCATATGCTCCTATTTTTATTAAGCCCTATGGTAGAGATTACATCTAGATGCCAAGCTAAACCCACTTTGCTTTAAGAAGTAGTCAGTAACCCAGCTGTTCTGCATCACTTTCCAGTCATTTAGTTTGAATCTTTGCAGTTCTTTAGCCTTCCACAGCCATTTCGTCCACTCCTTAATGGTGTTGTGCTCTCTGATTGCATTCCAAGATTTTTTAACACTGAACGGTTGCACTTTTTTGAAGTAGAAGAGATCCTCTTCTTCGGTGATAGGAACCTTGGAGCATACCTCATCTATTTGCTTGATTCCCCTAGTAGCTGGGATCTTCCATGTGCCATTGCATATGATAGCACTTAGTTTGTTTCCTCTCGTAAGCCTATTTTTAAGTGTAAGGCCAGAACTAACACACTCGCTTAGGAACTTACCATCCACCTGAAAAACACTAGAGGGGGGGGGGGTGAATAGAGTTTTTAAAAGATTTTAACAATTATTGAACTCAAACAACCACAATTGAAATTGGAAGAAGGAGAGAAGTGCTTAGAGTGGTTCCAATCTTAGCAAATACTAAGATTGTCAGTCCACTACCCGGTTGCTTACCCAATTAGGATTTTGAAAGTATTTATTTTATTACCTTCTCAAGGATTTATACAAAATACAATACTTTCCTTACACCCCTTGAACAACATTCACTTGAAGTAGATGCACCAACTTGAGGTAGCCTTCTTGAAGTAACTCCAAGCTCCCCCTTGAAGTAGCCTTCCTCTCTAGAAGTAACCTCCCGTTGCACCAGCCTTCTTGAAGTAGCTCAAGGTCTCCTTCTTCACCAAGAAGATCTCCACCCTCTCCAATCAGCAGCCTCCAACCTAGGAGTAGCAAGGAGAGTACAAACAATAATAGAGAACAAGAAAGAAAAAGAAATTACAACTTATCCTTTGTAGCCCAAGGCTTGATTTACCTAGATCAAGCGTATAGATCTCCTAACCAAAGTGTATGAAATTGTAATTGCAGTGAATAGGAGATGCTAGCCTATAGGACACGAATTTTGAGCTAAGGAAAGAAGTAGCCAATTGTCACAATGCTCAATTTGCTCACAAACAGATTGCTCAAAGTATGCTCAAGGATTTTTCAAGTGTAACAAGTGAGTTTGAGTGTCCTATGGCTTGTCCTATTTATCGGAATGGCCTATGGATGCTTAAGGACGTTCTAGACACCTTCTAGGGGTTTCTAAGTGCTTAACTAGCCGTTAGGTATAAGTTTGTTGCTTTAGCAACGGCTAATTAATTTACTCTGCAGTTGCTGTCAGAGTTCATCTCAGTCGAGGAATGGTCGACCGAGACACCTACTCGGTCGAACTCTTGTCGACCGACAGGCTCTCTGAATCAAGTGTTTTGCAACGTTTATCTCCAACTGCCAACTACCTTGTCAGTTGTGTCTAACGGCTACTTTGGACCTTTCTCGCTCGAGAAGATTGTTGATCGAGAGTGTCTCGGTCGAGGAGTTAGGTCGACCGAGATTGACCCTGTTTCAATCTTTCAATTTAGGCACTAATTATATGTATGAGTGTGCATATGTGATCCTATTTGAAGGGGATGACTTATATAAATGTGGTGTTTATCTAGGGAAGATCTAACGCTTGATTTACATGAAATCTAAGTACTTGTACATTATATATTTGTACAAGTTTTTACAAGGCGATTACATTTCATGAAAATACAAACATATAAGCATATGGATTTCCCTAGTTGCTTTGTCATCCACCTTAATCCTGCAACACTCAAGTAGCTCGTTAGATCAATAAGAATGAAATGTTTGTCATAATCAAAACAAAGGGATTTATAGATGTCCATTTAGCCAACAATCTCCCCCTTTTTGAAGATGACAAACATTTCCAAAATATGATGAAGGAACTATAAAACAAATGAGTTTCATACCTGAAGATTGCCTTTTGTAGCCATTCTTGTTTTGCAAGTGAGTGCTTGGCCTTTTTCATTATGAAACTTAGTTATTATAGTTTTGATCTTTATTTTATTTTTATATTCTTTTCTCCCCCTTTGTCATTTCAAAAAGATATCCATGTTGAATATTTGATATTACTTATCCCCCTTAATTTTATACTATGCTCCCCCTTAGATAGATATCCCAAGGTATAAATGCTTTGCAATAGATGTCAATTTAGCCATAACTTTAAATTTTAGGTATTTGCAAAGATTGCATCCTTTTTTTTTATTTATTACTCCCCTTATTTTGTATGCTCTACAATAGTCTTATAATCCATATTCAAATGATGCCAAAAAGATATCCATTATAGGAAATAAAGATAACCAATTTCATTACAAACATGGAAAGATAGCCAAATCATGTAGAGATAACCCTTTTATTATAAATATGCAAAGATTCCATTACAACTAATACAACTCCAAATCTCACTGGAAAGACTTAAGAATTACATCAATATCAGGGTCTTTCCCAAGAAAAGGCTCAGCTCCATAATATTTTACCAAAGTTTGCCACTCCAGAGCACCTGTCTTGGTTAATGCATATGCTTCCAAGAAGGTAGGAACACGATCAAATTGGAAGTGAGCAGCAATATCTTGTAATTGCATTGATGAAAACTGAGTGTGCGTGAGATCTGTAGATGGTGGAGGTGGAGTTTGGTAGTAGTTGTAAGAAGGGTTATATGGATTGAGCATGCCAGGATTTAAAGAGTAAGGATATTCGTCTGGTTGGTTTGGAGAAAGGGTTTGCATTCTTTGGTTTAGATAAGTCATGGCATGATGGTTATAATCTAGTTGTTTACTTAGATGATATTGTGACCCAGCAACATAGGTTAAGGTGTTTTGGATGGGATCATAGGATGGGTTGGTAGGAGGAGGTGGTGGTGGTATATCTTGAGTAGATGTCTCACCTTCCATCCTAGCCCTCTTGTGACCAAAATCAATTCCCATTTTCTCTACTGTGTTTTTGCTTATTTTTTGTGGTCTTCTTTCCCATGTGTATCCCATATCCTCAATTTGTGTCTTAAGAAAATGTTGAGTAATTTGGCATACAAGATCAGCATATGGGGGATTGCCAGAAAACTCAAGCATGTTTTTAAGAATGATGCGGATAAAATTTGTGGGAATACGTTGGATAATGGCATAGATTAGACACATGCGAAAAATAGGAACTTCAGACTTATTTGCTCTAGGATGTATGTTTGTTGAAACAATAAGGTTTACAATCCTAGTTGCAGGTTTGAGATTGATAGCGTAGTATGTGCCCCTATCTTCGTGACAGGTTGTATTGGATTGAAAAATGGTTATTTTGTTGTCACTAAGACTGACGTTATGGTCACCTTGGGAAAAAGTATTAAGTGGGTTTCCAGTGGTAAGGTCAAGGGTGTCTTGATATTCATCTAGGTCAATATTTAGCATGTCAAGAATATCCTCTTCAGTAAATCGAAAGCTATGCCCATTGACCATAGAATAGAAGAAGATGGTTTCATTTTCAGAATGGGAGATGAGGTTAGCATAGAATTCATTCACTACCTTGGAGGAGTAGGAAGGGAAAGAAGGGTTGAGGAATTCTTTCAACTTTTGCACCTCAAAAAGATCCTCCAAGTCGACGATGTTGAGGAAGTCCAGAACTTCAACTGGTCTTCGTGGGACAGGAGCTTTGGAGGAGAGCCTTAGATAGCGATTACCAGCATCTCCGTCGACGAAGGGAATGTCGTTGATGATCGTCAATGGTGGAGTAGCTTCCCTTCCTTTCCTGCCAGCAACCTTCTTCTTTCCACGAGCAGATGAGGATGCCATTGCTTTTCTTGAAAGTGGAGAAGAAGCAAGGAAGGCTTGGGGATGAAGATACTAAAGATTTGCACAAGAATGCACTAAAGAGAAGCTATGGAAACAAGAATATGAGAGTGTGAGGAAATGACCCATTTTTTGTCCTTTTTATAGCAATCCAGTGACCGGGTCGGTCGACAATTTGTCGACCGAGCGTCCGCAACGGTCATATTCCAGACGCGCCACTCAGCCGTCCAACGGTCGACTTGTAATGGTCAGCCGCCCAACGGTAACGGTCGGATTTTAATGGTCATATCCCAGCGGTTGATACTCAATCGAACAATTGTCGACCGACATTGTCTCGGTCGAACAATTGTCGACCGGAAGTGTGTCCGGTGTTAATTCTGTCTGGGCTCTGTCGGTCGAGAGAGGTAGGCTAACCGAGATGTTTTCGGTCGAAGAATTCGTCGACCGACAGACTTATTGGGTACGAATTTTTGAAGCTGATTTTAATGCAAATGATAGACTAAATTTGTAGAGCATATATATATATTTTCTAAGGGAGTAATATTGTGAATATTATTACCAATATTTGGACAATTTTGTGATCATAAATTTATGGTTCTTTTAATCACAATAGAAAATAATATTCAAATAAGTATTGTGTCAAACTTATTTTAGGTCGACTTTGACTACGACCATAGCGCCCCTTGATCGAATTTTATTTCAACCAAGAGGCAAAAATTGCATATTTTCAATTTAAGCACTCATATGTGAAGTATCAATTTTGAAGCATGTTAAGTGATACTCAATTTGAAAACATCTTCTTAAAAATGAAAGCGCGGTTAAAAATGCCAATTGAGAAATTTTTACCTTATATGTTGCAAGCATTCTTAAGAGATATATCATTGTTGAATCATTTTGCTTGCCTATGTAGCATCAAGGATCCATGCATACAATTATCATTATCTATTCGTGCTAACACATCATTATCTTTATGAGCTGAACGATGTAATGATAAAGCAATAAAGCATATAATGATAATTCCATGATTGTAATCACATGATTTCTATATGGATAGACCAGAAAATACTTTAAAAAAATCATGTGAATAAAACAGAAATTTCCTTTTATTAAACTAAGCATAATTTCAGTTTTAACTTAAATCATTTAGAGAATAAACCAAATTAATCTCATATAAGTTTTCAGGGATGATTTCCGAATTATATACAGTCATTAATCATTAAGTAGATAGCAATTTTGATCAATTTAAAAGGAATTCAGCAATTTTACATCAGACTGGAAATCAGTGACCTGCTCGGTCGACAAATTCTCGACCGAAGGTCCTCTCGGTCGACAGTTTCTCGACCGACAAGATTTCTGAAATGTTTACTGTTTCCAAGTAAAACACGATTAAGCAAGCTAGATGTTTAGGAATTTGAATTGAATTTTGTTATCCCATTCTGTTGAGTTGAGATAGACATAGAAATATGCAACTAAGGTCCTTGGTCATATCTCAACTTAATTCCGTTCATTTAGTTTGGAGGTTTTGGAACCCAAACTAACTCGACATCCTTTCTCTTGTAAGGACATGAAAAGGAATAGTGACCAAGGAGCAAACAATAATGACAACATATCAAGTCAACCTCATATCTTTTTCTATGGTTGTGTTCTGAGTTGTTCTTGGGTGAAAATGTTCCTTTAGGTACATATATGGATTGATGAGCTTGTGTCTTTCTCCAACTAGGTTGTTGATAGGATTTCCCCTTAGGCTTGTAACCTAGTCCTCTTCTCCAAATTTGATGGTAGGGATTATCTAAGATTTGATCAAGAATGCCATTATTATTTAAACTACTAACTTTTTGTTGTAACTTGGCAATCTCATCCATTCTCTTCTTGATATCTAGTTTTTCTTGATCTAGGTTAGATGACAACGAATTTCTTTCTTTGACAATAGAATCATAATCTAGATGGTTGCATAAGATGGGTTGTTTTTGAAGATCATTCACTTGAGTTTGCAAATTAATCTTTTCTAAGGAAAGTAGATTGCAATTTGCCTCTATAGATTTTATCTTAATATCATGATCTTCAATGATCTTTTTAATATCTTCATTTTCAGATGTAATAGCAAGAAGCTTAGCATGTAATTCATCATTTGCTTTATTAGATTTCTTTAGTTTCTTCTTGCACTCAACATATTTATTATGTGTCTCTTCAAGACTAGCAACTAGTTCTTCTTTAGATAAATCAAAAAGACTTACCTCTTCTTCTTCTTCACTAGTTGTAGCAATAAGACAATCCTTGTGTTCATCTTCCTTCTTTGATCTCCATGGGCAGCTAGTTGTTGTGTGGCTTGTTCCTAAGCACCAATTGCAACATGTTGTAGATTTGTCCAAGCTGCACCTTTTGTTGCGATTGTAATCACCATTACCCTCCATTCTTCAAGACCTGGTTAGGGTTCCTTGAAGCCTGCTCTGATACCAATTGAAAAACACTAGAGGGGGGGTGAATAGAGTTTTAAAAAGATTTTAACAATTATTGAACTCAAACAACCACAATTGAAATTGGAAGAAGGAGAGAAGTGTTTAGAGTGGTTCCAATCTTAGCAAATACTAAGATTGTCAGTCCACTACCCGGTTGCTTACCCAACCGGGATTTTGAAAGTATTTATTTTATTACCTTCTCAAGGATTTATACAAAATACAATACTTTCCTTACACCCCTTGAACAGCCTTCACTTGAAGTAGATGCACCAACTTGAGGTAGCCTTCTTGATGTAACTCCAAGCTCCCCCTTGAAGTAGCCTTCCTCTCTAGAAGTAACCTCCCGTTGCACCAGCCTTCTTGAAGTAGCTCAAGGTCTCCTTCTTCATCAAGAAGATCTCCACCCTCTCCAATCAGCAGCCTCCAACCTAGGAGTAGCAAGGAGAGTACAAACAATAATAGAGAACAAGAAATAAAAAGAAATTACAACTTATCCTTTGTAGCCCAAGGCTTGATTTGCCTAGATCAAGCGTATAGATCTCCTAACCAAAGTGTATGAAATTGTAATTGCAGTGGATAGGAGATGCTAGCCTATAGGACACGAATTTTGAGCTAAGGAAAGAAGTAGCCAATTGTCACAATGCTCAATTTGCTCACAAACAGATTGCTCAAAGTATGTTCAAGGATTTCTCAAGTGTAACAAGTGAGTTTGAGTGTCCTATGGCTTGTCCTATTTATAGGAATGGCCTATGGATGCTTAAGGACGTTCTAGACACCTTCTAGGGGTTTCTAAGTTCTTAACTAGCCGTTAGGTAAAAGTTTGTTGCTTTAGCAACGGCTAATTAATTTACTCTGCAGTTGCTGTCAGAGTTGATCTCGATCGAGGAATGGTCGACCGAGACACCTACTCGGTCGAACTCTTGTCGACCGACAGGCTCTCTGAATCAAGTGTTGTGCAACGTTTATCTCCAACTGCCAACTACCTTGTCAGTTGTGTCTAACGGCTACTTTGGACCTTTCTCGGTCGAGAAGATTGTCGACCGAGAGTGTCTCGGTCGAGGAGTTAGGTCGACCGAGATTGACCCTATTTCAATCTTTCAATTTAGGCACTAATTATATGTATGAGTGTGCATATGTGATCCTATTTGAAGGGGATGACTTATCTAAATGTGGTGTTTAGCTAGGGAAGATCTAACACTTGATTTACATGAAATCTAAGTACTTGTACATTATATATTTGTACAAGTTTTTACAAGGCGATTACATTTCATGAAAATACAAACATATAAGCATATGGATTTCCCTAGTTGCTTTGTCATCCACCTTAATCCTGCAACACTCAAGTAGCTCGTTAGATCAATAAGAATGAAATGTTTGTCATAATCAAAACAAAGGGATTTATAGATGTCCATTTAGCCAACACCACCCAGGGGTCTGACCACAAGGAAAATTTAGTGCCCTTTCTGATCTTGAACCTGGCTTGGTTGATGAATTCATCTCTAAACTTCAGCAACACCCTCCACATCCAACTATGGTAAGGTTGGGCCTTGCAAGTCCACAAAGTTTCCTGCTTGATATACTTTGTGTGTACCCATCTAATCCAGAGAGTATTCTTGTGATTAGCGATTTCCCACAACAGTTTCATCATGCCCACCTTTGACCAGTCCTCCACATGTTGGATGTCGAGGCCACCTTCTAATTTTGGCTTGCATATCTCATTCCATCTAATCAAGTGGATATGTTTTCCTTCATCACTGTCCCCCCACAAGAAGGTTCTGCATAGTTTTTCTATCTCATCCATCACACTCTTTGGCAAGGGGAAAACACCTGTCCAAAAGAGGTGATAGGAGGATAGAGTGGAAATGATCAGCTCGACCCTTCCTGCCATTGACAGAAGCTTGCTCTTCCACGAATCAAGATTGGTTTTAATTTTGTCTAGCAAAGGGTTACATAGTCTTCTTGTCAATCTACTTGTGAACAGAGGTAGGCCAAGGTACCTAACTGACAAGTTGACCTTTCAAACCCCAATAGGACTTAGGATTCTCTCATCCACTTACCTTGTAGCGAACAGTTGGCTCTTGTCAGGATTTAGCTGTAGACTCGAGACATCATTGAACCTTTTGATACATCTCTTTATTTCTTCAATATTTTCCTTTGTCCCTTGTGCAAAAATCAGCACATCATCGACAAACAGAATGTGTGACACTTCTCTATCTCCCGCCTTCAACGGGATAATATCTTTCTTGCTTACTGCCTCCCAATGACAAACAGATAAGGGGCTAATGGATCCCCTTGTATAATTCCCCTAGAAGCCTGGAACCGCTTAGAAGGAGCTCCGTTCACCAGAACGTGAAAAGAAGACGTGTTTATGCATTCATACACCCACCGCAACCAGCAAGGAGGAAACCCCATGTCTGCCATAATGTCGAGGATGTATTATCTATTGATGGTATCATAGGCCTTGCTCAAGTCAGCCTTGAGGCAGATTTTATTTTTTGCTTTCACCTGATCAAAGTCATGGACTAATTCGTTTGCTAGGCGAATAGAATCAACAATGGATCGCCCTTTAACAAACACACTTTGATTTATGCTTATGAGGTCAGGCATATAATCTCTTAGCCAGTTTGCCATTATTTTTTTGATTACCTTGTAGACGAAGTTACATAACGAAACAGGCCTCCAGTCTCCCAGTTGCACTGGCTGTTTGACTTTTGGTATAAGAGTTATGTAAGTTTTGTTGAGTTCTCGGAGCATCCTACCTTTGAGGAGAAAGTCTTTCATAGCTCGGTACACCTCTTCACCCACTGTGTCCCAAGAGGATTAGAAATGAGCATTGAGCCCATCAGGGCCAGGAGACTTATCATCATTGTAGTTCTTAACTACATTATGTATTTCTTCGTCCGTGACAAACTTGCACAACCCCATAATCTATTCTCTATTTAGTGTTCAAATACCCATCCATTCATGCTTTTTGACAGAGGTAGAGTTAGCGCTGAACAACCTTTCGTAATGCCTTCTGAAAGCATCCCTAATTACTTCCTCTTCTTTGATTTGTGTGCCATTTATTTCCAGCAGCTTTATTTGATTTCTAGACCTTCTCGTCTTAAGTGTTGCACAGAAGAATTTTGAGTTGCTATCCCCTTGCTTTAGCCACATAATTCTAGACTTTTATCTAAGAATAACTTCTTCTTCATTTTTCGCCCGCAATGCTTCTTCCTTTTTCCTCCTAGCAATGTCCCATATCAACATATTGGAGGAATCTTGATCAAATTTTACGTGAGCTTTGAGGGCTTCTTTCTCCTTATTCTTGGCTGAGTCAATCATATCCCCATTAGATTCCCAGTTCCAGGTCTGAAGGGCACTCTTGGTGTATTTTAGCTTTTGATAAAGTCTAAACATAGGGTTCCCATATTATGCGTTTGACCAAGCTTTTTTAACTATATCTTTAAAACCTAGTTTCTCAGCTCAAATATTGAAATACCACGTAGGATATTTATTTTGCTTTTGCTCCTTTTCTAGGTGTAGCACTTGCATCACTATAAATTGTGGGCAGTATTTCAATCCAAAGATCTGGATACTCATCCCAAAATTTAAGTTGGCACAATGTTCTATCTATCTTGCTTCTTGTGTTATTTCCCCCTTCTTGCTGATTGTTCCACGTGTAGAGGGCCCCTTTAGCAGGGATTTCGATCAAATCCAGATTATCAATAGCCTAATTGAATTCACACATGGATCTAGTAGAAGGACAACTCCTCCTAAATGATCAGAGTTCTTGTTTTATTTGTGCTCTATGAACTATCCAACCACAAAGCTCCTGGCCAAAAAATCTTCATCATTTTAGCGATCTTCTTTCTTCTTATTTTAACTTCTAAAAGGAAAGTTATATCAGCCTTCGCTCTCCTAATCTCAGTTTGGACCATGTCCTGCTTGCCCAGTTGGGTTAGGCCCCGAACATTCCAAGCTAAAATGGTAGGTGTTTCACACATTAACACGATGTGGGGTTGTATTGTTGCCCTCCGTCACCATGTGTTCTTCATTTCCCAGGTGGTTGAATCGATTCCCCTGTTTCTGGTGTTGTTTCTTTCTCTTCGAGTTATTCTGGCCTCTGGTTTGTCTTGGGCTCACTGTCTTCTTCAGATGAGTGAATCCTCCATCCTCATCTCCTGTCATCCCCTGTCTCTACAAGTTGCCCGTCTTTGTGGCATTCTCTCAAACAAGACTCAGGTTTCTTTCATTACTTATTGTCACTACCAAAGTAGTTGCAACATCCTCCACATTCACTCGGGTTTCTTTCATTACTTACTGTCACTACCAAAGTAGTTGCAACATCCTCCACATTCACTGGTTTTTGCATATAGGGATGTTCACCATTAAAGATTTGATCTTTCTAGTTAATGCTAAAAATGCGAGAGGAGGATCCCTATCCACATTGCAAATCCCGTGCCTACATGTGAATTAGATTCAATGATGCCAATCTCATACTTCATAACAATATCCAGACAAATTGCTACTAGAATCCCCCATAACTCTACCTAAATAATGCCAAGAGCCACTTTAGCACAACTTCTAGCAATAAGTCAATTGTCATCGTGATCCCTAGCTATAGCAACTAGCTATAACTCAATCTGGAAAATCTCCTTTTTAAATGTTTGATGGGGAGGGTTTAATGCTAGCCAACAATACACAATGAACAAAGCTTTGGCTGAACTTGTCTTCCCTTGCATTGATAAAAGTTCTAATGAATCTTACTGTCAGTTTGTTACAAAGTTGATTAAGAAGTTAAATAGTGTTTGATTTGGGATGTTGATGTTTAGCTTCTTGACTTTTTGGATGTAGCTCCTTTATTCTTCTTTGTCTGTGCATGTGATTTTATGAACTGTATAGTGAATTCTTAGAGTTGATGTATGAGCATCCTAGAAAATTCTTGAGCTACTAAACATATCTTCTTCCAAGAACATTGATACTATGCATTTGTGGTTGGACTGGAACAAAGCTATGCTAACCAAGTGACATTATTTTAAATATGTTTGTGTTATTCGTACCTCAAGGGAGTGACTGATCATTTATGTGGCTAAACGTTTTCAGGTAGCTCTATTTTTGTGGTGGTGTTTTGGGTTAGGTCAAGCAAAAGAATGCCTTCTCCATCAGGTATGTTGATGTGTTCATATTGTTTGTGTTACATGAGTTATATTTATGGAGCTGTCATATGTGTTAGGTGGTCTGCAATCCTAGTGAATAGTAGAAAATATGCTTCCTTGTATACTAGTTTGGCATGACTGTGGTCCATGTTGACCAGTAACCATTTCCTGCTCCACCAATTGCTAGTAGGGGAACTGTGTGTGGATGTACTATAGATTGATGTGGGCCTCACAGATGGGCTGGTCTTCAAACTTAGTATTGGTCATATTGTTAATGGGATAGTTGGGTTAGATGTTGGTTAGTTGGATCAGTTAGATGTTGGTTAGTTAGATGGGTATTAGATACATGTTTTTGTATTGGGTGGTCTTCATTTTCTGGAATGAGCATGTCTGTCCTTGTTTAGTTTTACTAATAGCTCATTTGGATGTTTAGCTAATAGTCTTGTATATAGGCTTTATACTTGGTACATCTTAGGAATGTTGGATCTAATTCCATGTGACTCCATCCAATTCTCTTCTCTGCTATATTCTTCTTGCTCATTTTAAACACATACTGAGAATTTAGAAAATATGAACAACTTGATCAGGAATAGCAGTAGCTACGTACTTCCAGACCATAAATGAAAATGAGAAGCTAGTAAAATGACCATGTTATTAGGACATACAATATCTATTCTTACTTGGTAAAATCTATTGCCTTCTACAGAGGGTGGGTATTAAGTCTTGATCTTACCTTTATTGAACATTTGAATCCTAGCATCATTTCTTTTTATGGTTGTGAATCATTTTTGGGACTATAGATATGCATGCAAAACCTATATCCAATTCTCATTAAGATGGATGGAGTTTTTGCTTACCCTTTCACACGCCTAAAGCCTAGGATTTTTAAGGAGGTCAATTTAATTATAATTTCTGGAAAGGATATGCTATTATACTATGGGATAATTTAACTCTTATATGCTATATAGAGACATCCTTGAAGCTCAAAGATTGACATATCGCTAAAAGTAACAATCATTTTACTTTGACAAAAAAAATACTCTTATGGAGAATTCTAGCAAATAACCTTGTTGATGGATATGTGGGATGTAGGTGCCCTTTCCTATAGAAAATAATCCTAGAAAAATATAATTGACAAAAATAGTTAGCTTAAAAATACCTTAATGGTGAAAGAAATGTGTAGTCATCTTTTGAGAGTTCACTCATTAAATTAATAAGGTATATAGAACATCACATGGCTATAAAAGAACTTGCTACCACGCTAATGAGGAATTTAGAGCAGTACATAGCCTATAAAGAAAATCATAGCAGAGAATGTTCAGATTTTAAAGTATAGACGAGGGATAATAATACAGAGAGGTCCAAATATAATGTAAAATAACAAAACATAAATAACAACACATATATTAACATTCCCCCTCGAGTTGGAGTATAGATGTCAATCATGCCCAACTTGTCCACAAGAGTGTAGAAATGCTTATTAGCTAGTAGCTTGGTGAAGATATCCACAACCTGGTCTTCAGAATGAGTAAAAGGCGTGCAGATCTTGCCAGTAAGAATAGACTCCTGAATGAAATGACAGTCGACCTCAATATGCTTGGTACGCTAATGATAGATAGGATTTTTGCTAATAAAAATAGCACATATAAAGTAGATTTAAGAAGAATCTCAGAAACAATGTCTCCAACTGCAGAAACAACAGACGTGGAGCCATCAGCAAGCATAACTGAGGAATTAGTAATAGGTCTAGATAGGTTTCTGAATAAAGATTGATTCCCAGAAATATGAGAAGATGCGCCTGGATCTATAACCAATTTTGTATTACCAGTACTAGAGGATGGAGTACTGAGGAAGGCAGTGTTACAACTAGAGTAAGTCACAACATGGACTCCACTGGTCATAGCAGTAGAAGATGAGCCAGTACGCTCAACCAGCAGGCGCTCCACCTCAGCACGAATGTAGTCAGCAGTCGTAGTACCCGAGGTTTCAGACTCTGTGGGCTCGGTAGCTATCTCAGAAGCAGTAGGAGTATCAGTGGCCGCATTGGCCCACGCCGGTTTACCATACTTTTCCCAGCATTTTTCCTATATATGGTTCGATCGACCACAGAAAGTGCAAAAACATTGTCCCATCTGAGTACATGCAGCAGTAGAAGACACAGCAGAAGGAGCTCCACGTCCAGAAGAAGAACGCCCTCATCCTGCACCAAGAGGGGGACGGTTGTCAGAAGACCGGCCACGGCCACGACCACGGCCACGACCAAACATGTCAGTAAGAGAAGTGGAGTCTCCAGAGTCAGTGGGCAGTGCAGATGAGGAAGAAGGCAGGCGCTGAAGTCTCTGATAGGCACTCTACAGTGACGGAAGCGGGTCACTAGCAAGTATCTAGTTAACAACACCAGCGTAGGACTCTACCGCATAGAAATTGGACCACCTGCAGCTCCTGCTGCTGATGCTGCATGGTGGCTAGATCAGTGGATAGTGGGTGGTAGGTCTCCATCTCCCCCCATAGTCCAGTAAAGGTAGAGAAGTAGTCCACAATATCCGACCCCATGAAGTGAAGATGGCCAAGCTGTTTGGTGATGTCAAACACCTTGGGGTACTGGCTATGCGAATAGGTACTGCCAAGCTGATCCCACATCTCCTTTGCCATAGACACACGTACCAAGGTGAAACTAATTGTGGGCTCACTCTGTTGAGAATCCATGTCATCATGGTTGAGTCATCCTTTACCCAGTCATTGTAGGCCTTCACATCTTTGGAGTCAGCATTTTGCAACTGGTTGTGTCGGAGCGACATGCGTCAGATGTGAGTATTTTCTCTGGGATTTTGCATAAATCACCATGGAACATACCCAGTACTGGTAACTACGCCCATCAAGTTTCACAGTCATAACTTGATGGCGCACATCATCACTAGAGGACGTCATGAGAAAATAGAAAGCAGAGTCCCAGAAGCACAGGTACACAAGCACGAACAGGCACAACAGGCACGAACATGCAGTAGACTACCTACGTCGTCAGGTAGGCAGCGGCAAGCACAGAGCTATTGAAAGATGAAACCTCTCACATACATTCTACGTCGGAGCGTAGTAGGGAACCTGGTGGCTCAACGGCCCACACAGGCAGGAAGAACAAACAGTGACAAGGATATCCCTCAGTCAAAAAAATCAAGCCACGGACCCCCAGAGGAATCGGTGACACAGCTAACGACCCCGGAGGCTAGCGGCCCCGACGATGGCGGTACCCGACAGTAGCACGGCCATTGGCGTGTGCGCCTGCCGCTGCGGCGCCGGTAGTACCCCATGTTGCATCCTGCAGAGGCTACCGCCCGGCGGCTGTTGGCGGCTACGGGGCCCCGTGCGGGAGTCAGTGGCGGCTGGGCGCAGTGCTGGGTGTGTGGGGGGGGGGACCGGTGAAGGAGAGGGAGGGAGGGGAGAGAAGCGATGGCTGGATCAATCCTACTCTGGTACCATGAAAATTAGAACATGATTTGGAGGGCTTAGGGTTGCACAATGTGTGAACCCTTATATTTATATTAATGTAACAATTACAGAGAGGTTTAGATATAATGTAAAATAACATAACATAAATAACAACACATATATTGACAAGGTATTTAGAGAAGTACATAGCCTATAAAGAAAATCATAGCAGAGAATGTTTAGAATTTAAAGTATAGACAAGGGATATAGCAAGGCATGCTCAAAGTTTAGCCCACCCTAAAGGAAAACCTCAAGGATGCGTGGTACTTAATGCCTTCAGGTGCATTTCTCTATGAACTTTCATTTTCTTTGTCATCGGGTCTTCAACTCCTTTTTTTGGAGAGAATATTTTAAAACTCGTACGATGCTTAAAAAGTTCCTAGACATTTTACTAAATGCATTGTGTTACTTTATAGGGACCAATATTATTGGCTGCAAGAAATAACAAATATGATGTGCTAGAGAAACAGTAGATAGAACGACTCATTAAACAATCCTTATGACATACACTTTTCCTAGATTTAAGTATTTGCAGCATCAGCTTGTACAATACCTTGTTTGACCAACATCGTTAATAAAAACCTTCATGATCCATACTTTATCATATGGACTAGAATTGACTAGATAAGGATATTCAGTGGACACTTGATTGGCTTCAGTTACTCTCCTCGATAATTGATAGAATGAATTTCATTGGTAGCCTTCACATTCCTAGCAGCACTAACGCTACTATCTTTGTTAACATTTTTTTTCAAGTATCGGATCTTGCTTTTTTGTGGTATGTAGTATGTGTAAATAAACAATAAATAGTCATCACTTTGCATTAATTTTAATGGAAATTATAACAAAATTTTAAATAAAACTGACCTCGTACAAGAAATATTGTTTTTGTAGATCGTGAACAGAGTCAGTCAACAAATCATAGAACAGTTGATTATGCTCCAGAATTAGTTGTGAAATGCATTATTGGTTTGTGAACTAATTTTCTTAATAGTCCATTCTATACATTCTCTAGAAATTCTATCTTTTAGGTTATATTTGGCAATTGCAGCTGACCGCATGTGAGCATCAGTTCCCAAAAAAAATAATATCTGAAAACTAACGTGCAGTTGTATCTTGTGATGAAAGAATATGTTGGTGTTAGGGCAAAGAAGTTCATTGTGAAACAAAAATTAGGAATGCACTAGGCTATGGAGATGAGAACCATACATGCTGGAGATTTCTTGTAAGTTTAAGCAATTCATATATTTTATATACTTAGTCTTCATAAATTTGTTGTATATTTTTTATTCCTAAAGATCTAAATGTCATTCAAACATCAACATAGAAGAATTTGCTTCCATCTTGGACTGAATAACCAAGCAGTTAAGGCTACACAAGAATCAATTCAAAAATATAAGAGATTGATGTTAGGTATGCATCTACATATTAAGCATAAACTATGGAATCAATTGACATCTCATGCACCTAATATCAAGATATATCAGTCTTGTTTTTGGATGAATCATTCATATAATGCAAGGGGTGATAATATCACTATAGTTTAGTATGAGTAGAGAGCCAAGTATAGATATCGTATACAATCAAGAAAATTTGTATAAGAAGTACAAAGCAATTGCTACAATGACTGCAGTTTATATAGATTGACATAGAGCTAAGCTTTCTTGTTAGGTACATAGTGGTCCAAGCCCTAGGTAATAGTTCTGTCTTTTCCATTTGAATCTACCACAACGTTGATGCCTGTATCATTTTTCAAACTTTGTCTATAACTCTGACAACAGTGGTTGTACCCATTTAAGGCTCCTATGCCATGTCTCAAAATATGAAAAAAGATACACGATATTTAGAGCAGAAGAATCTGTGTCATTTTAACAACCATGCTTCTCTCTTCTACTAAATACAGACCTGGGACTCAACATGGAAGGTGTTGATTTCTATCAACATGATCATTGTTCATTGTAGTTGTTGGTATATTTGTGTCAACTTATTATTTTAATTTTCTGGATTTTAGATCATAGAAATTGACCAGTTTTATTATCCTTTTCTTATGGATAATAAACTTGTTGACTGTCTTGGTACAGGAGTATAATATTAATTGCTGTTGCTATAATGTATATTATAACTCAACTCTCAGATGATAAAAACATATTGGACTCCTACGAGAGTGAAACTATAAAATTATTCATTTTGTATCTGTCATATGCTTGAGTTTTACACCAATGATTGCACTGTCCTGAGCATTGTAGACAAGATCCACATTTTCACTGATAACAATCTCATTCTCATATTATACCTATATGATTCTAAAAGAAAATAGCTGCAAATAGCTAGACCCATTGTATAGTGGGCATCCATCTCCATAAATGGTTTTTCAGGAACCATTTTGCTAGTTCTTTTTGCATCTGGTTCATCTCAATTTAACTATGCTTGATGATGATACTAGTGCTCATTACAAGTTTGTATTTGATTCTACTACATGATGTGCTTCATATGTATCTACTATGGATATATTTGGACATATACTTATGATGCAAGTTATATATTTGGACCAAACTATTTTGTATTGGATTACTAGGAACTAAGTCTTAATCTAAATTATGCTCTCAAAAATTCTATTGGTCTATATTAATCACTATATTCTTGGTATATTTCAGATTTTATGAAAAGGTTGATTCTCTTACACCCATACCAATTAATTGGCATATTACAGCTTCTAGGTTTGAGTTCTCACTTGATTATGTTTTCCATAAAGAGTTTGGACTTCTTTAGGTAGAGTTTCCTGATTATGGGGAAATGTTGTATGCTCAGGTCCATGTGGTTGTTATATATTTATGATGCATGTTTCTTTTCAAGTATTCTTAAAAGAATGTTAGTAGTCCAATGCTCCTTCTACTTTGTAGCAAGCTGAGGTTCCATCCTTCCATACATAGAGAGAAACTACACAAACTTTGTTCCCGCCACTTTGAAGAGCTAAATGAACAATGCATTTACTTGTACATCAACTGAATATTGGCACCAGTTAATTCATATCGAGTCAACATTACATAATACACATACACAGTTGTTACGAAGAAAATTAAAATAGACACTGACCAGCAGATAAATAGCACGCCGACCAATAAAGCATATCTGGAATAGAAGTACCTCTAAGCATCTCGTGGTTCTTGTGATTAGCCAAACCCCCTAAACCATACAGGGAAAGGCTACGCTCACACCATCTATATAATCTGAAACTACTAGATCCATCAGAGTTTCAACATAGAGCACCAAAATCATGCTCCTTGGAAGAAACTTCAGGAAAGACTCCATAAATGTTCAAATAAAATGTAAAGAGATAAAGGACAACATGGAAGTCCTCTAATAGAAGATTGTGTGGATAGTTTGATCATATATATACTAGTATATATAAGAGAACCAAATGCTAGAAGTTTCACCTTGCTTCTCCAGATGACTTTTTCCTTACACAACGATGTCCATTTCCCTTATAAGTATCTGTGATGGCAAGAGAACCCAAGCTAGCAAGTAGCACCAAGAACACCAATTATATTCAATTTCCATTGGGCATTTTGCCCTGGTGCTGACCCAAAATTAATCTGTCTGGTGGCACTTCCATGACCACTAAACCCTATAATGGGCATTGATCTTTGAGAAAAATGCATCAAAAGCTTGCTTTGATCCTCTCCTGTGTGGGGGAGGCTTGCTCGTAGTAATTCCATAGGCATCTCTTTTCCAATGGCTTTGCTAGCTTCAACACCAATAACATATGTGTTTGGTGTCTGTGAAATCAATGCTTGCACTATGGTATCATATTTATCTAGGCATGACTTGGTAAGAAGCCCAAAGAAAGCATCGAATGATGACTGTCACAGAGATCGATTGGGCATAGTGTAGTTTCTGGAGGAATGTGGATCATCCAAAAGGTATGTAGCCAGATCAAGAACAAATTTTATAATGACTAAAGCTCCATCACCATTTGAGCTACCAAGAGGTCGAAGTGGTGGTTGCTCTTTGGAACAGACGATAGCAGCTAGGCAAGCACTAAGAGCATTAAGATCCATATTGCTCACACAAGAAGAAACAGTGGAAACAAGGTTGTAATGAGATGCATTTCCCACTATTAGCAGCTGCAAACAAGTAACATCTTCTTTCACTCATCTGAAAATCCTTTTTATTTCTATGTTGAACTTTATTTTACTCACAGTACAAGCTCATATTTCTCATCTAAAAATCATTTATTTCTTATGCAGGGTTTTATATAACTAGAAGTGCAAGCTCATCTCTCCCAGCTACGACCACCTAAATGCAACATGGTGACAGACGGGAGCAGCTGTGTACAAGCAAAGGGTATCCAGGCCACCATATTCTTTGCAGCTCTGTACCTGGTGGCCTTGGGCAGTGGGTGTCTGAAACCCAATGTGATCTCTCATGGTGCCGTCCAACAAGGCCGCATCATGGACACTAGGCTCACAAACAGCTTCAAGATCCCTCCAACGTCCTTTTAAGCCATCCCATGCATCATGCTCATCATCCTTGTCCCACTCTATGAGACCTGCTTCGTCCCACTCGCACGAATGATCACACACCAAGAATTTGGCATCACCCCTCTGCAGCGCATCGGTGTCATCCAATTTTAGCTGAAATAATTGATTCTAAGCTAAGAGAAAGAACATCTTCACAAGAGGGCAACCATGCTCAACCAAGTCAAGATTGTCTTGTTCATAATTTTTAATCCAATACATGTTTTTCTTCATGATGGTGCAACAACAACAAGAGCTCGAACAAAAGAAGAAGACAATAAGGATACATGCTAGAACTGGCCGAGAAAGACAAAATACTTTCGCAAAGATGTTAGTAGACCACTGAATCATTGATATATGTATATAGTTTTTTCTGTACACACATTTTGTAATAGGGGCAAGGTATACGTCCTCCCCATGTACATTCTACACTTCATTATAAATGAAAGTAAGATTGTTGACATTATGAGCATAACTTGCTCTAAATATTACAATTTTGTTACTAAAAGAGCTTGTGTACTAACAAATTACACTATATATATGAATATATAGTCGAACTAAGCATATATGTATGTGTACTAATTAAATGGCACTACATATGTAGCTAGATGCATAATCAACTACATATGTATGTATATAGTAATTGCTACCTTTCCCTACACATTAAATACATATAAAATGTATTAACTTCATGTTTTTGCTACATACTGACTATATATACAATTGTAATCATACATTTAGCTATAATTATACTTATATTAAAATATGTAAGGACAATATCTAGCTACGCTTCCGGATACATATGAATTTTTAGCGAATGGATTATCTAACTACATATTTGAAAAATATAGTTAAAAACTTTAGCTATACGAGCATATACTACAATTTGTATGTGTAAAGAAATATGTAGTTAAAGCCTTTAGCTACAAAATATGGGGTTTTTGCTGCAATTTTTTTGTAGTATAAGACCATTTTTTTAGTAGTGGATGTTTCTATTGTAAACCAACTCATGCATTGTTTGTAATCTTAGGTGGTGTTATTTGCTTACTTTATATCTTGCTTGTTTCTTTATTTCACTTACTAGTTTATCTTTATTAATTAATATTATTTGCTCTCTCTTGATTAACTAATCCAAATGGAATGATGAATTGAATCAAATGATGTTACATAAAACGTAGGATGTGAATGATGAAACTAGGATCATAGGTATAGGAATTGACAACATACATATATTTTGTTGGCCTAGAAACCCATCTGATATTTACCCATTACGAGTAAATCTTGAATAGTCCCCAGTTTGGGACTATTCTTGAACACTTAATTTCACTTAGGATGTAAGTGTATAATGTATATTCGGTTTTCAAGATGTTTCGTCAACATTTCCCCATTTGTTCTCTAAGTACATATATTGGTGGACATTTTCTCATCTACATTGGTGTACTTAGAGAACTGTGGGGAAATGTTGTCAAAATTTTCTTGAAGACTGAATATACATTATATACTTGCTAGTGAGATTAGTTGTTCAAGAATGGGATAGGTGATACACATGCATTCATTATTGAACCCTAAACCTTAATTTGTAAGTGATAAACCCTAATTTGGAAACCATAAACCCTAATCTATAAACCCTTATCCCTAAATCCAAACTAATAAACCCTAATCTATCTGTAAATCCTTAGCCTAATCTGTAAACTGTAAACCGTAATATTTGTTTTCTCTTTGATCATATAATGGATAGATTGTAGATGTCTATTCCAAATAGCTGAACCCCAAAGTTTATTACTGGTCTTGACCAATTTATAAGATTTGTATAGGAACATAGGAAACAACCTGGAGATAGGTTGTATTGTCCATGTAGGCATTGTAGTAACAACTTAAAAAATCAATACTATTGATGAAATCAAAAGTCATGTCATGTGCAACCACATTATATCAAGATATACAAAATGGTACTGGCATGGATAGAATCCTACAGTGAGATAAGTATATGTTGATAACAGTAGATGGTCACCCTGATCATGAGACAATAGGTGATGCAGAAGGTGGGGTGGTCGTGTGGCCCAAAGATGGATTTATCTATACTGATGTATGGTACATTTACATTGTGTTTATATATTTATATACATGACATTATTAATATAAGATTATATATGTACAAGACATACTACCTAAGAATCCCCTTACAGCCCATCCTCCACCTCCACCTCCACCTCCTCCTCAAATACCTAGTTGGATTACAAAAGACCTATTCGACTTGGTAGGTCCTCAATGTGGGGGTATGGAAGTATGCATAGGTGAACATCAAGAAGGGTCGCCTATGATGGTCCATATTAAGGAGGATGATGTAGGTGTAGCACCCGGGCCCATTGCCCAAGGCTCTAGTAGAGTTTCAGGAATGACGATTGTCCCCACAGACCACCACTAGCTTTAACTGCACGCTTTGTCCTCACTCACGCGCATGCCATGATCAACTTCCTGACAGGTCACCCATCCCAGTACTACTCCAAGATGAGCACACTTAACTATGGAGTTCTTAGTGAAGGGCTCCCGGAAAAGGAGGCGTACCTTGGTAAAATAGGTAGTCTAGTCAATCCTTTTAAGATCATCTTATCCAAGGCCTCAAATCCTGGGATGTTACAATCTCCCCCACTTAGACTCTTGACGTCCTCGTCAAGTCTCAACTATAAGTCCTCATAATCATTCCCCATTTCAGTGTAGACCCATAATGGCCTATGGACACCCAACTCCCGATCGCGGAATACCAGTGCAAGGGTGGCTACATCAACCATGGACATCCCTTCCAACATGCCTGAACTGCACAGCTCAAGACTGGCATGCCACATGTCCATGTGGGCCCACACCTACTAGAGGGTTTTTGTCTCTGATACCATTTGTAACACCCGGGCCCACTACCCAATGATCTAGTAGATTTTCACGAATGACGATTGTCCCCACAGACCACCACTAGCCTTAATTGCATGCTTTATCCTCACCATTTGTAATGACTGGGCCCATTTCCCTAGGCTCTAGTAGAGTTTCAGGAATGATGACTGGCCCCACAGACCACCACTAGCCTTAACTGCATGCTTTAATCGTACTCATTTGCAAGCCAAGATCAACTTCCTGACTAGTCACCCATCCTAGTACTACTCCAATTTGAGCACGCTTAACTATTGAGTTCTTTAGCGATGGGCTCCTGGAAAAGGAGGTGCACCTTAGTGATATGCGTAGTCCAATCATTCCTTTTAAGATCATGTTATCCGAGGTCTAAAATCCTAGGACATTACAATCTCCCCCACTTAGACTCTTGACGTCCTTGTCAAGACTCAACTATATGGCCTCATAATCATCCCCATTTCAGTGCTGACCCAAATGGCTGATGTACACCCAACTCCCGATCACAACTACCCACACAAGGGCGGCTCCATCAACTTGGATAGCCCTTTCCAACATGCGTGGACACTACCAGTGCATGGACGGCTCCATCAACTCGGATATCCCTTTCCAACATGCGTGGACCGCACAACTCAAATATTGGCATGCCACAGGCCCATGTGGGCCCCACCTACTGGAGGGGAATTGGCTCTGATACCATTTGTAACGTCCGGGCCCACTGCCCAAGGCTCTAGTAGAGTTTCAGGAATGACGACTATCCCCACAGACCACCACAAGCCTTAAGTGCATGTTTTGTCCTCACTCACACATATGTCAGGATCAACTTCCCGACAGGTCACTCATCCTAGTACTACTCCAAGATGAGCACACTTAACTATGGAGTTCTTAGTGATGGGATCCCGGAAAAGGAGGTGCACCTTAGTGATATGGGTAGTCTAGTCAATCCTTTTAAGATCATCTTATCTGAGGCCTCAAAGTCCTGGGATGTTATAGTAGGTCAACCTCATGATACTAGTATAATTTTGCAAGATGTTTTGGAGTTTTTTGGTTATGCTTGGTTGCATACATATTTGATAGAACTTTGGATATGGTGAGATCTTATGTAGCTATATATGTCAGAACCCTGACTTAGGTTTTGGAATAACCTAGTTTTCTTTGTCTTTATTAAGTGCTTAGAACCTTTCTGTAATCCTCTAAGGTGTTTTTAGATCATGTGGAGAACTTAAGTCTCCAGTTTGAGCTTGTTTGGATGATGTTTGTGCTTTGGGTGCTTGTTTTGGTTCAAATTGCAATTTACCAAACTATGAGGTTTATCTTGCAATTTTCCAGTGATAGAGTTTTCTTTCTCTATCTTGGCTTCATGAGAGAGTGTTTGGTTCTTTGGGGTACCTTGGTTGTGCCTTGGTTGAGTGGTGACATCCTAGTGGTGATTAGAGTTTCTAGGGTTTTGATATGTGTGTCTCAACCTTGTGTACCTTGTTGAAGGTGGTGACCCTTGTCTCGACCCATGTGGGTGTGTATCGACCAAGACACCTTCTCTAGGTGGTATTTTCTCGACTGGGATTGTATTGGTTTGTCTTGGGTCAAGATAGTTATCTTCTAGTGAAGTGTCTCAACCTAGTGTAGGTGGTGATCCTTTTGTCTCTACTAGGTGATGTTTTGGTGGTTAATCTCAACCATGAGGTGGTCCTTGGTGTGTCACAACTGTGACCATATGTTGGGTGACCTAAGTGGTCAAGACCCAACATAGGTTGTATCACCATCTCATGCATGTGTGTTTTAAGTGGTTGCATGTTGGTTTCTTAGGTGGACAAATGTCCATTTGGAGCCCTATCTTGTTAACACCTCATCAGTCACCCTACTTCTCTCCTCCTTTACTATACAAACTCTCTTCTCTCCATGCAAGTGACCCTTTTTGGCCTTCCTTATTCATCCTTCTCTTTTTCTCACCCTTGGAGCTTGGTGATCAAGGAAAGTTGATCTTTGGAGCCTTGGTGATCAAGATCCCTTGCATGTGGTGACTTTTGGCCATCTTCAACCTTGGTAAGTGTATGCCTTTCCTTGATGGCATTTCTTTTGATTTTCTACCCCATCTTCTTCTCTTTTCTCAGCCTAACCATCAATCCTCCATTGTGGTCATTCTTGATAAGTGAACTCCTCATCAAAGGTCATAGGCCATGTTTTGACTAGATGGACCCAAGTGTGAGGAAGTTTCCTTCTCTCTTTATCCTTTCATCTTTTAGTTCGGCCTAGAGCTTCTTGCCCTCTTTTCATGGGTTATCTTTGACCTTGATGTCTTCTTGTTCTTGAGGTGATCTTGTGGCCGAAAGTGGAGCCTTAAGTGGAGCTTCATCATCCTTGGTGATCGTGTGCTTGGAGCTTGTGGTCCTTGGAGTTGATCTTCCTTAAGGCGGGTGATATAACCCTTAACCATCTCTACTATTGCACTTTATTTGCTTGCATGTAGTTGTTTCTCTCTCTAAAAGGTTCTCTCAATATGTCAGTAGATGATATTATGCTCTAGAACTTGTTTGATGATGTTTATCATGCTTGGGTTGCTTGGAGTCCAAAATGCTAATTGACTGAACCCGATTTTGGTGATTGTTGTGTAATGGTGGTTTTCTCCTACCTTTTGACCTTGGTTCTGATCACAAGCATAATGTTCATGTACCTTGATGTTCCATGGAGTTTGGGTTCTATTTTGGTGGTGTTAAGTTTGGTTTTCTCTCTCTTGCACAAATATCTTTCATGATGTTTTGATGATATAGTTTTAGGGTTCTTGGTGACTTATTTGCATGAGGTTTTCTCCTCCATGATTATGATGGTTTTCTATGGTCTTGTTTTCTATTTTGGCCATGGTAATATTATGTTGTGGTCGTAGTTAATCTCTTCTTTGATGTTGTTACTTTACTTGGGGGTAAATTGATTTTAAATAGTTGTTGCACCATGTTTTTGTTGAGGTTGAGATGCTTTGTACTTGGTGCTTTGGTTGAGACACCTACCTTCATGATGGTCATGACCCATGGTTTGTTTAGTTGAAATTCTTTCCTTGGTGAAATGGTCATTTTGATCCCTTGTTGGTCGAGATGATGCCCTTGGATTTGAGTTGAGACATGACCTTATTTCATCTGTGGCATGTCCTTGGTTGGGGTTCACGACATGCTTGGTTTTGATCACGACATGCTTGGTTTTGTTCGCAACATTTCCTTGTTTTGAATATGAGACAGCCTTGCTTCTTGAGGTGGTGACATGCATTTCATGGGGTGGTCAAAACCCTAGTTCATGAGGGGGCTAGACATGTGGAGGTGTCACGGTCGAGACACCTTAGTTGTGTCTCAGTCGTGACCCTTGGTCCTTGGTGGTCGTGACCCATGTGTTATGGGTGGTCACGACACATGGGTGATGAGTGGTCAAGACATGTGTAAGATGGATGGTTGAGACACATACTTGACCACATAATCAACACATGTATATAAGTAATGAATAAGATATGTATAGTGGTGTTTGGATAGTTGTTTAATCAACCCTAATCAAGTCCTTTAACTCTAAAGTGCTCCAAGAAAGTGGGAAGTGGTGTGCCTAGGGTTTGGTTATTTCTTAGATACAAAAACCTAATCAGATATACAATGAAACCTTAACCCTAATTGTAGGGCCATGTGGTATGTTTGCATCTGTCAATTGGAATGGTTATCATGTATGATGTTTATTCTCTCTTGTTTATAAATCCCTAACCTTGCATGTGATATGAACTTGAATGACATAGCTATGTGAATTCTATGGTGAATCCTTTATTACATCGGATGACGATTATGAGCAATGTTGAGACATAATATGATGTTGCATATGCAGGGATCATGTGATTGGGTCTGATGACCTGGCAGGTGCGTTGTGCATGGTTTGAGGTGATAACATCTAGAGATGTGATTGAGGGATTGATATCCCAAAATGATGTGACATTGGTGATAACCTTGTGTGGTTGTGTGACAGTGAGGATGGCCTTGTAAATGGAAGTGCTACAGTGCTATGGTGATGATGTGACAAGTTCACACCTTATACATTTTATATCTTCTGATGTTGCACTTTGCTATTATTCTTGTAGAGTTTGTTATGGACTTGAACGTTGTAACTTGATTGATGCTAAAAGATACTTAATTGGAATAATTAATCAAGTGGAACTTAATCATGTAGTTGTTGTGTGCCATAGATCCATTCTAGTTTCATTCTTAATGCTGGATGGTGAAACGAGTTCTCTCCTAGTGGAATCTCGGAGTCATATAATGTTGAGTATATGCATTCACAGGAATGGTTGCGGGTCCTACCCTAGCAGGAATGCATATATGGTCCAAAGCTCAGTGATGTGGCTCACTACATTCACAGGATTGGCTGCAGGGCATACCCTGACAGGAGTGCGAGTGTGGTTCGTATCTTAGTTTCACTAGCATTGTGTCATTAACCAAGGTAGGCTAGACTGTTTTGCAGATGACTCATATGTTATGTCACTAGGGTATTTCTCTTGTGCTAACCAAGAGGTGTTGGAGAGATCATGGATTCCAACTCTTCCAGTGACGTTGTATGGCATTAATTTCAACTTAGCTGTGGTCATTTGTAGCATGAGTGGTATACCTCATCTCATCATGGAATAATAAAAGATGTAATACATCCGTGTAGTGTATTTTGCATAGGGAAAAATGTGAATAACATTCGTTGAAGTCTTGCCTTTATTTTGTGCACTTAGTTGGTAAAATACATACATGTTCTTCATATTACTTTTTAGAATATTAATTGTTCTACTGCTCAGTTTATCTACCTAAATTGCCATACCTGCTTTACTTGGTGGATACATATCATTTAACTGAATTTGCTCAACTTGTGATGTACCTTTAATGATCTTCTTAGTTATCTACGCTTTAATAGATGTTGGCAGAGAGTTATATCTCTCACTAGGATGTCTGGTCTCACCCCATGGGTTTCCACATATTTGAGGTGGTCATGCACGATGAGGTGGAGATTGTGCAACTGATGAAGAGTAGCAACAAGAGTACTATCTGATAAGGTTGGATGTGTTGCTAGTCTTTTGGCGTTATAGTTCTAGAGTCATCCATGCACACTCAGGTCCTTGCGGGTGTTTTTGATGTGTTTTGTGGATGTGATATAGATGTGAGGTTTTTGGCATGTGTGCCTTTTGTTGTTCAGTTTGACAGATGTACATGTATGTATATATATGGAACATGTATCTCATGTAACATGTTGATGACATGAAGGTTGAAATCAATGTTTTAAGAACCTTATGATATGTATTGTGTGATTTAGGTGTCCTGTTGTGGACTTATATGTGAAAGTTTTTAACTTATGGTGCTTTTATGAAATCGGTTTTAATTTTCTATGTTTTCTGGTAATCAGTTTGCATAGTGTTAATTCCGTGTTTAGTTTTGAGTAATCTGGTTCGTGACGCATCAGGGCATTTTAGTTTGGTTGGTATCAGAGCTCTAGTTTTGCTTAGTCTACAGGGGCCTAGGACTAGGGTTTGTGTCTGTCCTAGTATCCTATAGTTTGTCTTATAGTGACTTTTGCTTGTGTAGAAGAAGAAGAAGAGTAAAAAAGATGGCTGGAGAACACAAAGAACATGTTGCTGAGAGTGGTGTTGCTACACCAGTGGAGGTGCAAGGAGGTAGGTTGTTGAGGAGAAGGTGTCTGATTCTCCCTAGTTTGACAAAGCCATACTGGAAAACCCTTCCTTTCATTCCTTATTTGGATAGTTCATGGCAACAATGACACATATGGCTGACAGAATGCCCATTCCTCAATAGAGAGCAGCAGTCCCCAATGTGGAATCTCTGGTCTCCGGGAAGGTTTTTAAGAAGTTGAGACAAGTTGGAGTTGTGGAGTATGCTGGTACGATAGATCTAGCAGATGTAGAGATCTTTGGTTGACATACTTTGAGAAGTTCTTCAAGATCCTCAACATACTCAAGGCAGACAAAGTGAGGCATGTGATGTACCTTTTAAAGGGGAGTGATGGTTGTTGGTGGGCCATAGAAGAGGAAAAGAGGCTTGGTTTTGCTATTGGTTAGGAGGAGTTATGATGTGAGTTCATGAATTGGTACTTTCCTCAAACGTATCTGGATGAGAAGATCATCCAGTTTGAGAGGATCTAGTAGGGATCCATGTCAATCAATGAGTATGAAGTGAAGTTGATGGAGTTATTGAGGTTTTGTCCTCACATGGCCGCTACAGATCAGGAGAAAATTAGATGTTTTGAGAAGGGGTTGAGTACAAAATTGACGACACTAGAAACAGACTTAGAGAACAGAGAGTGTTTTTGCATGTTTGTGGAGTCTGTTAGGAGGATAGAGAGGTTTGTGGTTGAGAAGCATGAGAAAGGTTCCAAAAAGAGACCGACACAATACTAAGAACAATCATTAGGTGGCTTCAAGGAGCCCAACTTCTCATCACCACCATCATAATAGAGAGTAACAAGCCAGACACAATGGTCACCAAGTAAGTGCAGAGGCCATAGTTTTTCACCTGCTAGATCCCACAACATATCATTTGTGTTAGTGACAGGGTCATCTAGGCCATAGTACGAAACCAGAACTTGCCATAAGTGTGGGTAGGTAGGGCATCTAAGGTGAGAATGTCTAGAGATGGATGATAAGGTGACCCAAAAGTTGAGACAGAGCCAGCAGGGCTCACAGAGATAGAAGTTTATCAATGGTGGAAGAGGACGTGGACATGTATCACATGTTGGTTGATCTAGATAGGCGGCAACTAAGTTTTATTCCTTGAGTTAGACAGAAGGAGAGGTCAACCCACGAGTAGAGACATGTCAGATGAATTTATTTCATTTTGATGTCTAGATATACTTTATTTATGTTTTGGTTGAACATAGTGGGAGTTTTAGGAAGAGATGCGTAGGAAGTACCCATCTCTTTTTGCTTTGGATTTTGGGGGCAAAATACATGTTAGAGGTTTATGGCTTGTAAGACCCATGACCTGGGTTTTGGGATAACCCTAATTGGTTTGGCTTGATTAAGTGCTTAGAACCTTGATCTAATCCTCTGAGTTGTTTTAAGATCTTGTGGAGAGCTTACGTCTCCAGTTTAAGCTTGTTTGACGAAGTTTGTACTTTGTGTGCTTATTTTGGGTCAAATTGCAGTTTACCCAAATATGAGTGTTATCTTGAAATTTTCCACCTCTAGAGCATTCTTTCTCTCTTTTTGCTTCATGATAGAGAGTGTGGTTCTTTGGGGCACCTTGTTTGGGCCTTGGTTGAGTGGTGACACCCTAGTGGTGATTAAAGTTTCTAGGGTTTTGATGTGTGTGTCTCAACCATGTGCACCTTGTTGAAGGTCATGACCCTTGTCTAGACCCATGTGGGTGTGTCTTGATTAAGACACCTTATCTAGGTTTTATTGTCTCAACTGTGATGGTCTTGGTTAGTCTTGGGTTGAGACAATTGTCTTTTAGTGAAGTGTCTCGACCTAGTATAGGTGGTGATCCTTTTGTTTGAACCGGGTGATGTCTTGGTGCTTTGTCTTGACCATGAGGTGGTCCTTGGTGTGTTGCAACTGCAACCATATGTTGGGTGACCTAAGTGGTCAAGATCCAACATAGGTTGTATCCCCATCTCATGCATGTGTGTTTTTTGTGGTTCCATGTTGGTTTCTTGGGTGGACAAGTGTCCCTTTAGAGCCCTATCTTGTTGACACCTCATCTCTCACCCTACTTCTCTCCTTCTTGTCTATGTAAACCCTCTTCTCTCCATGCAAGTGACCCTTTTCACCCTTCCATCTTCCTCCCTCTCTTTTTCTTGTACTTGGAGCTCGGTGAGCATGGAAAGTTGATCCTTGAAGCCTTGGTGATCAAGATCCCCTACATGTGGTGACATTTCGTCATCTTCAACCTTGGTAAGTGTATGTCTTTCCTTGATGGTGTTTCTTTTGATTTCTATCCCATATTCTTTTCTTTTCTCATCCTTAGACCATGGATCCTCCATGGTGGTCATTCTTGAGAAGTGAACTCATCACAAAGGTCATAGGCCATGTTTTGACAAGGTGGACCCAAGTGTGAGGAAGTTTCCTTCTCTCTTTCTCCTTTCTTCTTTTGGTTCAGCCTAGAGATTATTTCCCTCTTTTCTTGAGTTATCTTTGACCTCTTAGTGTCTTCTTATTCTTGAGGTGATCTTGTGGCCAAAAGTGGAGCCTTTGGTGGAGCTTCATCATCTTTGGTGATCGCTTTCTTGGAGCTTGTGATCCATGTAGTTGGTCTTCCTTAAGGGGGGTGATATAACCCTTAACCATCTCTATTATTGCACTTTCTTTTATTGCATTTAGTTGTTTCACTTTCTAATAGGTGCTCTTGGTATGTTATTAGATGATATTATGCTCTAGAACTCTTTTGTTGGTGTTTATCATGCTTAGGTTGCTTGGAATCCAAAACCATAATTGATGGAACCCAATTTTGGTGATTGTTGTGTAATGGTGACTTTCTCCTACCTTTTGGCCTTCGTTTTCATCACATGCATAATGTTCGTGTACCTTGATGTTCCATGGTGTTTAGGTTATATTTTTGTGGTATCAAATGTGGTTTTCTCTCTCTTGCACAAAGGTCTTTCATGATGTTGTCATGATATATGTTTTAGGGTTCTTGGTGATCAATTTGCATGAGGTTTTATCCTCCACGATGATGATGGTTTTCTATGGTGTTGTCTTCTATTTTGGCAGTGTTAATCTTCTGTTGTGGTAATGGTTAATATCTACTTTGATGTTGTTCCTTTATTTTGGGGGTAACTTTATTTTAAGTGGTTTCTACACCATGTTTTAGTTGAGGTCACGATGCTTTGTACTTGGTGCTTTGGTCAAGACACCTACCTCCATAATGGTCATGACCCATGGTTTGTTAGGTCAAAATGCTTTCCTTGGTGATGATGGTCATGTTGATCCCTTGTTGGTCGAGATGATGCCCTAGTTTTTGGGTCGAGATATTATATTGTTTTAGTTGTGACATGTCCTTGGTTGGAGGTCGCGACATGCTTGGTTGTGGTCGCAACATGCTTGGTTTTGGTTGCCACATATCCTTGTTTTGAAGATGAGACAACCTTTCTTCTTAAGGTGGAAAAATGTGTTTCATGGGGTGGTCAAAACCCAACTTCATGAGGGGTCTAGACATGTGGAGGTGTCATGGTCGAGACACCTTGGTTGTGTCGCAGTTGCAACCCTTGGTCCTTGGTGGTCACAACCCATGTGTTATGGGTTATGGGTGGCCACGACACATGGGTGATGAGTGGTCGAGACATGTGTAAGATGGATGCTTGAGACACATAATCAACACATGTATATGAGTTATGAACAAGACATGTATAGTGTTGTTTAGAGAGTTGTTTAATCAACCCTAGTCATATACTTTAACTCTAAAGTGGTCCATGAAAGTGGGAAGTGGTGTACCTAGGGTTTGGGGATTGCTTAGCTACAAAACCCTAATTGAATATACAATAAAATCCTAACTCTAATTGTATGACCATGTGATAGGTTTGCATCTCTCACTCTGAATGGTTATCATGTATGATGTTTACTCTCTCTTATTTATAAATCCCCAACCTTGCATGTTAATTGAACTTGAATGACATAGCTATGTGAATGTTGTGGTGAATCTTATATTACATGGGATAATGATTTTGAGCAATGTTGAGGCATAATATGATGTTGTATATGCTTTGATCATGTGGTTGGGTCTGATGACCTGGCAGGTGCTTTGTGCATGGTTTAAGGTGACAACCTCTAGAGATGTGATTGAGGGATTGATATCCCACAGTGATGTGACATTGGTGATAGCTTTGTGTGGTTGTGTGATAGTGAGGATGGCCTTGTAAATGGTAGTGTTACAATGTTGTGTTGATGATGTGACAAGTTTACACCTTATACGTTTTATATCTTCTAAAGTTGCACTATGATCTTATTCTTGTAGAGTTTGTGATGGACTTCTACTTTGTAACTCGATTGATGCTAAAAGATACTTAATTGGCATAATTAATCAAGTGGAACCTAATCATGTAGTTGCCATGTGCCATAGATCCATTCCAGTGTCAGTCTTAGTGTTGGATGGTGAAACAAGTTCTCCCCTAGTGGAAGCTTGGAGTCGTATATAGTTCAGTATACACATTCACATGATTGGCTACAAGCCATACCCTGGTAGGACTACAACTATGGGTCATAGCTCAGTGATGTGACTCAGTATTTTCAAAGGATTGGCTACATGTCATACCCTGGCAGGAATGCGACTGTGGGTCATATCTCCATTTCACTAGTGTTGTGCCTATATACCAAGGCAGGCTAGGATGATTTGTGGATGACTCATATGTTATGTCACTGCGGTGGTTCTCTTGTGTTGATCAATAGGTTTTGGAGAGTTCATGGATTCTGACTCTTCCATTGACCTTATATGACACTGATTTCGACTTAACAGTGGTCAGTTGGAGCATGAATGGTATACCTCATTTCCTTAGGGCATAATAGATGATGTAATACAACCATGTAGTGTATTTTTCATAGGGACAAATGTGAATAACATTGGTTGAAGCCTTGCCTTTCTTTTGTATAGTTTGTTGGTAAATGATATACATGTTCTTCATATTCCTTCTACTGCTCAGTGTGAACTACCTAAATTTCTTCACAAGCTTTACCTATTGGATACATATCATTTGATTGAATATGCTCAACATGCTATGTACCTTTAATGATATGCTTAGTTATCTATGCTTTAATAGATGTTGGTGGAGAGGTATATCTCTCGCTGGGGCATTTGGTCTCATCCTATGGGTTTCCACATCTTTTATGTAGTCATGCACAATGGGGTAGAGATCGTGCAACTGAGGAAGAGAAGCAACAAGAGTAGTAGCTGATAAGGTTGTATGGGTTGCTATATTTTGGCGTTAGAGTTCTAGAGTCATCCCTATACTCTCAGGTCCTTGGGGATGTTCTCAATGTGTTTTGTAGAGGTGATATCCATGTGAGGTGTTTAGCATGTGTGTGTTTTGTTGTTCAGTTTGGCAGATGTACATGTATGCATATATATGGAACATGTATGATTCATAATACTTTTTTCTCTCTCTTGGAAACGAGATCCAGCTTCTCTCTAACTCGGATCCTCCCACTTCCCTTCTCCACCGTGTTTTCCCTCCCCCCTGCTGCCCTCATGGAAGCCGGGTCTCCCTGGCGATCTCTTCTCTTGCGTGGTGGTCGCTGCTCCGTGGGTTGGCGTGTCTGTCGTAGCGTCGTCTTCAAGGCCCTATCACACCACCTTCCTTGGTGGGTGCCCTCAAGCCATCCTTCAAGACAATGCCTGACACCTCCACCTACCTCAGCACCTCATTTCCGTCGATGTGTGCCTCCAAGAGCGATCGTTGGTGGCCTGCAAGTGCCTTTAAGGCGGTGTCCTTTCTTCAGCTACCTCGGCTCACCTTTACCCTGCCTATGCCTTGATGACACCTACGACACCAGTCTACTAGCTACCTGGTGTGACGGGGGTCCCCCTCCTAGGCGGCTCTAGTTCTATCTTCTCTCCTACTCTGAGCTACGAGACACCTGAACTCCCAAAAAACTAGGGGAGGAGTTTGACCATCCCCTGCGGGAGTCTCGATCCTCCTATGATCTTGGGGGTGTTCGAGTGCTCGTCCTTCCTGGTGTGCTTGGTATGTGACCAAGGGTGCCTCACCGATGCTCCCGAGTTGCTGTGGGGTGGTATGATTACCCTCTTGGCACCTGCGGCTGTTACCTCCTTGTACGAGGATCAGATTCCTAGCTATTTTACCCACCCTAGTGGCCCTCCCTGGGTGGTCCTTCCTGGCGGTGTCCCTTCCGATGCCTCCTACCCTCTGGTCCAAGTGTGTGGGGTCACTTCCCTGCTTGGTGTGCTGTTGAGGTCAGGTTCCTAGCTACCTCACCGGCATGATCTAGTCTAGCCCCTTGTGGTGGTTTTGGGTTCCTAGCTACCTGAAACACGTAATGGGGTTGGCCTCTGCTCCACGGTGGTGTCTTTGGCAGCCTCCCCGACAATGTGCTGGTGGCGATGACGTCCTGTGGTCTAGGGCTTGTGACGATCCACTGCCCGCCTGTTCATGGCAGCATCCCTGAGCGGTAGGGTCAGGTCCTGCTGCCACTCAATGGTCACCAAGCAGAGGTAGAGGACGGAGTCAACCGCTCCAAGGGACTCACAGTTCTGCATCGATGTCAGTTACTGGACCACCCCGACCACAACAACAAGAGAGGAGATGCTACAACTGTGGTAAGGTGGGACACTTGATGAAGGATTGCCGTTCTAGGCCTGTCAGTGTGACACAGCCTCCGAGACAGAATCAACAAGGATCTCAGAGAATGCAATCTCAAGGAGCAGCTCGAGGATGTGGACAAGCATCTCAAGCTGGATCATCAGCACCACCTCAACACTAGCCAACAGCGAGGTTCTATGCTATGAACCCACCTGAAGCAGTGGTCAATCCACGGGTAGTGGCAGGTCAGATGAAACTTTTATATTCTGATATGTCTACATCCTGTGTCGTATCTGTTCTGATTGATCCGGGTGCTACGCACTCTTTCATCACTCAAAGAGTGATTCGTAACTGCAATGTGGCTGTTAGTCATAGGACAGATAGTTTGTTGTTGGAGACTCCATTGAGTGGGTCTGCCGTTTTGCAGGAGGTATGCTCTCCATGCATCCTTTTCTTTTCCGACCATCGCATTCAAGTGGATCTTATACCACTTAATATGCAAGGATTTGATATAATCCTCGGGATGGATACCTTAGAGAGGTATAGTGTTGTCTTGGATTGTGAATCCAAGTTGGCTGTGTTTGCTGATGAAAGCAACACATGGATCTTTCAAGGAGAAAGAAAGATTCTGCCCACCTGTCTTGTGTCAGCTATGGTTGCTGATAAGTTGTTGAGGCAAGGATGTTATGCATTCTTAGCCCATGTGGTAGATGTTACCAAGGAAAGGTCCAATCCTGCTGAAGTTCCCATAGTCAGGGAATTCGAGGATGTGTTTCCTGAAGAACTTCCTGGTATACCACCACCTCGGGAGATTGATTTTGAAATCAATCTGATCCCAGATACGAAACCCATAGCCCAGACTCCATATAGGATGGCGCCTGCCGAGATGGCAGAACTCAAGAAACAGCTTCAAGAGTTACTTGAGAAGGGCTTTATCCGACCAAGCACTTCACCTTGGGGTGCTCCGGTCTTGTTTGTTAAAAAGAAAGATGGGTCAATGCGGTTGTGCATCGACTACAGACAACTCAATAAAGTAAAAATAATGAATAAGTACCCTCTGTCGAGGATTGATAACCTCTTTGACCAGTTGTGTGGTGCAACCGTCTTTTCAAAGATAGACTTGAGGTTTGGATATCATCAACTTTGTATTAAGGATAGTGACATATCCAAGTCTACCTTTAGGACAAGGTATGGTCACTATGAGTTCACGGTTATGTCGTTTGGACTAACCAATGCACCAGCTGCATTTATGGAACTCATGAATAGAGTTTTTCGACCTATCCTTGATCAGTGTGTTGTCGTCTTCATAGATGACATTCTGATCTATAGTAAGGATGCTCAGCATCATGAGCAGCATCTTCGCCAAGCTTTGACCTTGCTAAGAGAACACAAGCTGTATGCTAAGTTTAGCAAGTGTGAGTTATGGCTGCCGGAGGTATCTTTTCTTGGGCATGTGATATCTGCCTCGGGAATTCGTGTTGACCCTACAAAGGTAGAATCTGTTCTATAATGGGAACAACCGAAGACACCAACAGAGATTCGAAGTTTCTTGGGGTTAGCTGGCTACTATCGAAGGTTCATTAAGAACTTTAGTTCTATATCCTTACCTTTGACCAAGTTGACCCGGAAAGATGTTCCTTTTTCTTGGAGTGATAAGTGTCAACAATCTTTCCAATTGTTGAAGGAGAGGTTGACAAGTGCACCTGTGCTTGTGCTACCTGAACAAGGAAAAGGATATGTAGTCTTCTGTGATGCTTCCAAGAATGGACTAGGATGTGTGTTGATGCAGGATAAACAAGTGATTTCTTTTGCTTCCCGACAGCTTAAGAAACACGAGGAGAATTATCCGACACACGATCTGGAGTTAGCTGCCGTGGTTCATGCCTTGAAAATCTGGAGACATTATCTCTACGGAGAAACATTCCAGATTTTCACAGACCACAAGAACCTTAAGTATATCTTCTCTCAGCACGAGCTTAACATGAGGCAACGTCGTTGGATGGAGTTAATCAAGGACTACGATTGTATAATTGATTACCATCCGGGCAAGGCCAATGTTGTTGCAGATGCCTTGAGTAGGAAATCAGCAACATCAACCATGAATAGAGCACAACTAAACTCTTTAGTATGCTCTAGGAGAGATATGCTTATCTCTTGAAGGCAAGACAATGTACAGTTGAAGGTGTCATTGTTAGCCGGGTTGTTAGCTGAGATGCATATTAAACCTACCCTAAGAGAGCAGATTAAGGAAGCATAGCTAGGTGATGCTGCAGTTCAGCAGATTAGATCTGAGTATGGAAATGAGAAGCGAGATGGTTTCCATGACTCAGATGACCAAGTAGCCTGTTATAATGGAAGGATGATAGTACCGGATGTGGATAAGTTGAGGAAGTTAGTCCTGGAAGAAGCTCATTCTTCCATATATGCTATGCATCCAGGGAGCACCAAGATGTATCGGAATTTGAAAGATCTGTATTGGTGGCCTGGAATGAAGAAGGATATTGCAGAGTTTGTTCTGAGGTGTCCTGTGTGTCAGCAAGTTAAAGCTGAACACCAGAAGCCTGCAGGAACAATGCAACCTTTACCCATACCACAGTGGAAGTGGGACCATGTGACCATGGACTTTGTTGTTGGCCTACCCAAGACAAGCAAAGGACATGACTCCATTGGGTAGTTGTTGATAGGTTGACTAAGACAGCACATTTCTTACCTGTCAAAACAACCTATTCTGCTGAAAGGTTATCAGAATTGTATGTTCAAGAGATAGTGCATTTGCACGGAGTTCCTGTCACAATAGTTTCTGACCGAGGTCCTCAGTTTACAAGTCAATTATGGGAACAGTTACACAGAGCCTTAGGCACCAAGTTAAGGTTTAGTACGGCCTTTCATCCACAGACTGATGGACAGTCAGAAAGGACCATACAGACCTTAGAAGACTTGTTGAGAGCATGTGCTCTCCAGTTTACCGGGAGTTGGGATCTACACCTAAGCTTGATAGAGTTTGCCTATAACAATAGCTATCAGCATAGTATTGATATGGCACCTTATGAAGCCTTGTATGGTAGACGTTGTAGATCACCTCTGTGTTGGTTCGAGACTGGTGAGCATCAGTTGTTAGGTCCTGATCTTGTGTAGCAGACCACAGAGAAGATTAAAGTAATACAACAAAAGATTAAGACTGCACAGGATAGGCAGAAATCTTATGCTGACAAGCGTCGTAGACCCTTAGAGTTCCAGGTTGGCGACAGAGTATATCTCAAAGTCTCGCCTTGGAAAGGGGTCCTTCGTTTTGGAAGAAAAGGGAAGTTAGCTCCTAGATTTATGGGGCCTTATCCAATCATTGAACGGATTGGAAAGGTAGCATATAGACTAGAGCTGCCACCAGAGTTACAGAGGTTACATCCTGTGTTTCACATTTCTATGCTGAAGAAATGTCACCCAGACACTGAGTCAGTTCTACAACCTATGGAGGTAGAATTGAATGATGATATATCCTATGAGGAGGAACCAGTTTCAATCCTTGATAATAGAATTAAAAGGTTAGAGAAGAAAGATATAAGTCTTGTGAAAGTCCTCTGGAACCACTGTGGTGTTGAAGAAGCCACTTGGGAATTAGAGGATGAGATGAGAAGGAAGTATCCTGCTCTTTTCTTTTAGTATGTTTTATCGATTTCGGGGACGAAATCCTTGTAAGGGGTGGATAATTTGTAACATCCCTGACCTGGGTTATGAGTTAACCCTAGGTGTTTTGCCTAAATATGTAATTAAATCCTTGTGATTAACTTTGGGCATGTAATTAAGTTTCTCATAAACATATATTTCAGTTTTTGCTCCTTTTTATATAAAGTTGTAGCATTGTTTTGTTATACAGGGACCTATGTGCAATTTAACCAGTTAGAAGGGTTAACTTGCAATTTGCACATGTTGAGATGTTCCTCTGATGTTGAGACATCATGAGAATCATTATGATGAAGTTTGAGGGATTTCCCAAGCTTGGGCACCAAGGTGCAGCTGTGGAAGCAATCCCTGTGCTTGAAAACCCTAAATTGGAGTAAAGTGCAATTTACCCAATTTGAGGGGTGCAACTTGTAATTTACACCATAAAAAATATTTTTTAAGACTCTTGTCATCATTTAGAGAAGAAATGATGAAGAGGTCACTTTAATTGAATAATCATATAATGAAAAACACCTTTGTGATTGAATAATCAAGGTGTATGTGCTATAGCCCTTTTATGTGTGTACTTTAGTAATAGGTTGATCTTCTTTGCCCTCATTTTCTTGACCTTAGAAGAAAGTTGTCCTTTAAATTAAGAAGGAAGGACGAGCAAAGAAAGATAGAGGGACTTAGTTGAAAATATGAAGAACTTATGAGTTTATGTTAAAACCTCACCCCAAGTATATATACTCTCCACTTCACTTAGCAAGGAAACTCTCCCTTCGTTCCTTTCACTGTTCTTTTCACCCAAACTGACTAAAGAGGAGCTGTGGAGCTCAAGAGGACGACCAAGGAGGGCAAGGTAGGTTTGGAATCCTCCCTTTTGCTTAAGTTCATGGTTAGAACTCGAATTCAAGGTCAAATTGATGGCTAGCTCACATAGCTCTACCTTTCTAGCCATCTCTTCTCGACTTTCCCTGGAGGTTTCACCTTGGCCAACCTGTGGAAGCTCAAGGACGCCATTAAAATCTTGGATCTCGAAAGCTTGGAGCTCAAGGAGCAAGCTTTAGGCGGGTTTTATAACTCTAAACCCATGCTTTGTTATATACATCTTGTTTATGCTTTTAGATGATAGTTCTTTTTCTTCTCTACCTTCCTTTGCTACTTTGCAAGCAAATCCGTGAGAAATCCTTGCTGTTCTTGATATAGGAGATGAAGACGTTATTTCCAAAGTTAATCCACTACTTTTCACTTTACCAAACGGTCTCCACCAAGTGCTCACACGGTTTGCAAAACCGTTTGGTGAGAAAATGGTCTCAAGACCGTGTAAGGACAAACGGTCTTCAAGACCATTTATCCGCATTGACCAAGCATGGACCGTATAAGATTTCTGTTCATAATTATGTAGGCTAATCACCCACAACATTTGAGATGATAACTCCAAAGGAATCGTGAGATATGGCCTTTTTAATCAACAACTTTAATTGAATTTACTCCTGATTTCCAATCTGTTGAAATCGCCCTTTTTGGACAAATGGTCTCAAGACCATGTAAGGATGTTGACCAAGCATTGACCGTATGAGATTATTGTTCAAAATAATGTTGATTAACAACTCACCAAATTTAATGGACTGATTCCAAATGAACTAAGTGTTGAAGGATGATTACTAGGGTAAACCCTAATTGAAATCAGTACTGAAATCTCAATGAATAACTTAGTGTTTTTGGGTTGACTGACCCAAACGGTCTCAAGACCGTTTGGGGATCAACCAAACGGTCTCAAGACCATGTGGGGAATCACCCAAGACCGTGTGGAGGTCTGGGGTCAAGTATAGTTGACCAATTGAAGGTATAAAGATACCAAATGACATTGCAATTAAGTACTGATATGATAATCAACTCAATAGATCCAACCTTGAAGAATTTTCACTAAAATCCAAATGATGGATGGGCAAACGGTCTCAAGACCGTTTGGAACTCATCCTAACGGTCTCAAGACCGTGTGGTGACAACCCAAGACCGTTTGGAGGTCTAGGGTTAAGGTAATTGGATCAATAGAGGGCCCAATTGCAATAGGTTATTGAATTAATCAAAATACTGATTTGAGACTCAATCAAGGTTCAACTCTTATCAAATCACATTAGATTTTGATGAAATCTTGGGAAAATGGTCTCAAGACCGTGTGGAGTTCATCCACACAATCTCAAGACCGTTTGGACTCAAACGATCTCAAGATCGAGAGACACCAAACGGTCTCAAACCGTGTAAGCCCTCACGGTCTTGAAGTCAAACTTGTTAAATGGTCTACACCCTCACACGGTTTGGGCAAACGACCTTGAAGGTAACACGGTCTTGGAGTCAACCCTAGCAAATGGTCAACTCATCCAAACAGTCTCAAACCGTTTGGAGGTTGAAGGTTGAAACCGTTTGAGGTTTTCAAAGGTTGATTTCACTTAATCAATTAAAGATGTAAATGGTTCAATGATGCTCTAATCTAAACCCTAATGATAACCTAGGATATTAAGGGATTAAGTGACTAATGAATTGAACCATGATGGTGATCAATGGGGTGAATTACCAAAATACCCTTGAGGGGTTCAATTGAGTAAAACCTTGTTCAAATCAAACCCTAATCACATGATAGTGGTGTTTTGGCTTATGTTAGCCCATGAGGACTTAACCCAACCTGATCTAGAGTGGTGTTATCACCATCTACTAGTATGAGGAGAGAGAAAGTATCTTAAGAGAGAGAAAGTACCTTAAGAGAGAGAAAGTACCCTTTTAGGGTGGAAACTCAAGTAAAGAACCTTCAATACACATGAATGTGCATGATTAGGGTATGATCCACCTATGTGAGATCATGGAAACCCTAATTATGATATATGATGAATCTTAAGCTAATCTGAGAGCATCAATGATGATGTTCCTCATACATGATGATGTTATGAGTTCAATTCACCATATGATGTGAATAGTAAACCCTAATTCAAGGGTAATGATATGTGATGTGAATAGTAAACCCTAATTCAAGGGTAATGACATGTGATGTGAATAGTAAACTCTAATTCAAGGGTAATGATATGTGATGTGAATAGTAAACCCTAATTCAAGGGTAATGACATGTGATGTGAATAGTAAACCCTAATTCAAAGGTGATGACATGTTATATGAGTATTAAACCCTATTTGATAAGAATCAAAGAACTTAGCTCTTATGACAAGCGTGGAAAGTATAATCATTGTTTTGAATTACCTTTATTAGTTGAATTAACCATGCAGGTTCTGATATGGAAGTGATCATATCCAGGTATGGATGATGATACTATATTCATTAAAGGCATATTGATAGCTTTATGAATAAGTAAAGTATCCTGATGCCTTGTCAGTGGCATTCTATGATAATAATGGGCTGTGAGAGCCATGAATACCATCAAGGTCATGCTTTAGAGATGACTTGTGATGAGTATAATGAGAAATGATGATTGATGTTAGTTAGGCTTGTTACATTTAGTATTCTCCTTTTATAGCTGTTATGCTACTGTTATTGTTTGAAGAACAATGTGTGATGTTAAATGAATACTGAATGTACCTAACTAATCAAGTATAATGTAGAGCCCTGATCATAGACCCATCATTGTCAGAGATCAAATGATGGTGAAACATGTTTTCCTAAGGGAACTCCTGGATCACATACTATTGAGTATGTGGGGTACATGGATGTGAAGAACCTTACATCCTAGTGTAGGGATTTGATGTAGATATGTAATCCGTCAATCCTTCACTACAATCTCATACCGTATCAGTAGTAGGTAAACATGAAACCTCCTGATGATGAAGAAAACAATAGATATCCGTATCAGTGGAGATAAACATGAAATCTCCTGATGACGAAGAGAGTACAAAACACCACTGTAACTCTAAAATAGCGAAGGACCAGTTTACCCTGGTGAGTTATAATAGTAGAGACACAAGATGTCCTACAAGTGATCCTCTTACTGACTGAGGAAGGTGAAGGTCATGAGAATCTGGCTCTCTTAATGACCTATGTATGATACTGATGTGACTTCTTAGCAATCAGTTGGAGCATGAGTGGTATGCCTCATCTCCACAGGGCATAATATTGTTTGTAAAACATAATCAACCGCGTAGTATGCCTGTTAGAGATAACTACGAGTTAGTTGATTGATGATACACTGTAATAGTGCTTATATTCTTCATGTCTCATAAATGTTGAGCTCTTGTTTATAGCTACAACTGCTATTGAATACTTTGAAAGCTTTACTGCTTAAAATATTCTTTGATGTTATAATAAAGCTTCTGGCGGAGAGTTATAACTCTCGCTGGGACAATTATGTAAAATTGTCTCACCCCGTAGACTTCAACTTTTAGGTGGACGTCGAAGACGGAGGAACCGGTCTACAGGTGACCAGTCCCAGCAGCAGCAGCACCAGGAGCAGCAGTAAATCTCAGGTGGAGATTCATCCTGCCATGTGGTGTAGTTAGAGTCAGTCCTATGTGTCCTCTGTACTCTCAGGTCTTGGAGTCTTTTGTTATGAGTTCTTGAGATTTTGTATCTTGATGTATATAATTACTCAAGAAGTAATTATCATGAGATGTAAACAGTTTATCTCTTATTATGAAAGAAGTTTTTAAGTATTTAAGCTCTTGTCTCGAAAAGTTTTAATTTCCCGTGATTTTTGTCTTCCGCTGTTTATCGAATCGCTTCTGCTAAGTTTATATTGTGGTTTGGAGATCAGAGCCCACAAACCCCTTCCTCTTCACCTCTCCTACCTTCAGTGAGATTTGACATCACCCCTGCAACGTCACTATCCACTACCGATGTTGGTGTCTTGGATCCCTGAGTACTCCACCCCTCTCTGTGGCAAGGTAGTGCTTCCCGATGTCAGCACGCACTAACCATCCCTCCTCTACTCTGCCTCCACATGTCCTACCCCCACCTCATAGGTCCATGGACAAAGGGAAGACTAAGAAGAGATCCTTCTACACTGCCTCTGTCCATCGCGAGGCAGCGGAGGAGCGAGCCAAGGGCGGGAAAGCGGCACAGGTAGCGTGCACTCAGGAGAAAGGAAAGACCAAGGTGCCCTCCGATGGCTCACCCCCCTCCTACCCCACACCATCATTCGGAATCGAGGCACCGCACTCCAGGACGTGATGGGGGATCTACCAGCGGGGCCAAGGACTCTGCGGGAGGTGAGCTACCTGATGATGCTATGGGTGGTGCTGGTGGGAGTCGACGGTGCCCCTCCCAGGCACCTGCCTCCTCTGACAGATGGGGTCAATTCTGGACCCATGGTGGCCATGTTGGGTCCAGGGTGCGGACCACCTTGCGTCAGAGCCAGTGTCAGAGGTGGCCCTCTCATCCAGCGTCCCAAGGTGACCGCAGGATGGGAAGAAAGACCTATGCTCAGGCAGCATCCTCTGGGCAAGCCGTGATGGTCTGGCCCATGGGTGTAACTATGGTGGACTGGACAGATCTGGCGGCAAGATAGTCCCCAACGATGTCCATCCCTAGCGACATGGCGCTCAATTTCATCGAGCCCATGATGGATCCGGATCGGGGGTTCATCGATGGGGGTGATGAAGTCCTACGTGGATGCCTACACCAACACCATTATCTTCTACATCATCGATGCCTCACCGTATGAGACCGTCATCAGGGGCTGGCTCCTGTGGGTCTGGAGGCCCCAGGGCAAGTTTGAGCTCTCCCGGCGTGATGGCGGCTTCTTCGAGCTCAGGTGTGACCTCAAGGCTGACCTGGATCTCTTCATGGAGGGAGGCTCGTGGTTCTTCGACGAGCGGCTAGTCATCTGTCGCAAATGGACCCCCTCCACCATGTCGGCACGGGACCTACTCGCCTCTATTCCTTGCTGGGTCACTTTCCCCACCCTCGGCCACCTCTGCTCGCTGGACATCTTAGCGTGTGTGCCAAGATGCGTTGGGAAGCCTTCACATGCGGGGGCTTGGGTGTCCACCGCCTTTGGCTCAACACAGGCCAAGGCCCTTGTTGACCTCCCTGCCAGTCACAACCCCCCTGCTGAAGTGTGGGATCGGTTCCCAGGTAGTGAGGCGGAGAAGGTTCCGGTCCAGTATGGGTTTATCACGTCGTGGTGCACATCCTATGAAGCATTTGTCCATGGCCTCCACAGATGTCCTTTCATCTCCGATAAAACCAGGTCCAACGCCCAGTGAAGATAGGACTCTAGTGGTGACCACTTCTCCAATAGACCACACGGAGGCAGTGGCACCGGTGGCCAAGATGCGTCGCCCCGGGGCAGAAGTAGAACCAAAAAGACACAACAACATAGTGGCGGGTAGAGCAAGGGCTAGGCGGCGGCGGTGACTACTGACAACCCAATGGGCAGTGGACACGGTGGCGAGGGCGATGTTGGTGCCAACCTCCCCTATGCAGATGCTACACCCACCCCCTGACATGTTCGGGGCCACCCCTTGCAACCCAACAGTGACGGCGGGTGATGAAGTCGACACTGTGATGGCTGATGAGGTCGACCTCGATGCTCCTCCCCTCTACGAAGCCGGGTCAGGGGTTCCCTCGGATGAGCCAAGTCCCCTAGGAGGAGGCAGTTCCACCAACTCTGACCGGTCAACATCGCCAGGGGGTGAGCCACCCTCCACTATCGGCCAGGCTTTGCCAACCAAAGCACCTGCTAGGAAGGGAAAGCATCCCCCCCTGAGGTTAGGGGTAACAGGAACCAGGATGTCGAAAAGTGCCCTCACCAACAGGCACCTCCCCCCGCCACCCAAGAAACAAAAGGTGATGATTGCCCTCCGTACCCGGGCTCCTCGGTGGGTTGCGAGGAGACAGATGGTGAAGTCGAAGCAGAAGCGGTGGAGGAAACCCTACCTCCCACGGATGCTGCCCTGGGCTCCAAGCGGAAGATTGTGACCCAGTGAGGATCCAACCCAACCCCTCACCGTTCCCAATGTCAGTAGTGACATGGAACATGCACGGTGTCTGCGAGCCGGCAAAAAGGAGAGTGGTGGCCCTCCTCCTATGACAACAAGGCGCATCGATGGGTCTGTTGGTGGAGACCAAGCTAAGGAAGGATGCAGGCGGTGAACGGGTGATCAATGAGACGTTTTCGGGGGGTTGGAAATGCATCTCCAATATCAACGTCAACGGGAAGGCCAGGGTGTGCTGGGGTTGGGACCCCCGAGTTTGGTCTGTTGTGGTTACAACTACATCTGCCCAGATGATTACTGCATGGTGCACCAACAAGGGCAGTGCGCGCATCTTCATGACAGTTGTGTACACCCACAATCAACCGCAATGGCGGCACTCTCTCTGGGAGGAGATGGAGGCGACCAAGCCGCTTGCGGTGGCCCCCTGGTTGGTGGCAGGTGACTTCAATGCCATTCACCACGACAGTGAGAAGGTGGGAGGGTGTGAAGTGTCCAGGAAGGCTATGCACGAGTGCAACATCGCGGTGGATCGATCAGGCCTGGTGGAGCTCTAGACGTATGGGGGTGTCCTCACCTGGTCGAATAGGAGGGAGGCGGGGGATCGGGTCTGTTGTCGTCTTGACCGGGTGCTGGTCAATGACAGGTGGGCGGCCCATTTTCCAACTGCTCACACTTGTCTCTCTTTCTCCCACCTCAGTGATCATGGCATGATGGTCACCTCACCCTTTGCTGCCCCAACCATGCATCGCGTTAGGTCGTTAAGGACCCTCAATGCTTGGGCAAGCTGGGATGGGTTCCTGGATGTGGTGCGGGGTGTGTGGTGATGTACAGTAATAGGGAACCCACTCTTCACCGTCGCCCTGAAGCTCAAGATGGTCAAGGATGGACTCTGGGCATGGGTCGCGAGCCATGGTAATGTCAGAGTCAAAAAGAAGAAGATGAAGAAAGAATACGCCACCATCCAGGTGGGCCTCCAACACCTTCCCTACTGCCCTGATCTGACCCAGAGGGAGAGCGAGGTCAGGGAATGTCTGGATCAACTTGACGCTGCTGAAGAGTTGTTCTTCTACCAACGCAGCTGAGTCAAATGGATCCAGATGGGGAGCGGAACACTGCCTTCTACCAACAGGCAGTCAAGAGGAAGGAGATGAGGGACACCATTCACTACCTCATCGACGAAAATGGCATACAAGTTAGCAACTAGGAGGAGTTGGAAGGGGAGGTAGTGGCCTTCTACAACATCCTCTACAACAACAACGACGACCCTACCGGTCAGATGTTGCTTCGACCAACTAACAAACTAACGACAACCAAAGGGAGGCAACTCTGTAGGCCATGCACGTGTGAGGAAGTGAGGGACATTGTGTGGTTTATCAGGCAGGACAAAGCCCCGGGCCCTGATGGGTATAATGCCAACTTCTTTAGAAGATGCTGGAGTGTCATTGATGAGGACGCTACCAAAGTCATCCTTTGGCTTATGAGAGGGGGGGCCATGGTGCGGGAAGTCAACCACTCTTTCCTGACGCTGATCCCGAAGATGGATGACGCCACTTCTCTCTACGACTTTAGGTCGATTGCTTGCAGTAACGTGCTTTACAAAATCTTCACCAAGGTGTTGGCGGAGAGACTAAAGGAGGTTATTGGGGGGCTAGCCTCTCACAACCAAGGTGTGTTCATTCCAAGTAGAAGCATATCAGACTGCTCCCTCCTTGCAGCAGAGTTCCTCTATGGCTTTGACCTCAAACGATCAGGCCTAAAGGCCTGCTTGAAGACAGACCTGTCCAAGGCCTACAACCACGTCGAGTGGGAGGCCCTATGGACAATCATGGAAAGAATGGGCTTCCCTCCTACCTGGATGGATTGGATCAAGAAATGCGTCACAACGTGCTCCTTTTCGGTCCTCGTCAATGGGCTGCCAGTGGGTCTGTTCAACAGCTCACGCAGTCTAGGGCAGGGGTGCCCACTGTCACCCCTCCTCTTCACACTCATCATGGAGTACCTCACCATACTCATGTCTGAGGGAGAACGTCAAGGTCGCTTCCACACCTATAAAGTCAAATGCACGGTCATCATGTCTCACCTAACCTTCGCTGACGACATGCTCATCTTTGTGGAAGCTACTAGGAAAAGCCTGTGTGGGGTCAGAAGGATCCTGGATGAGTTCAGCGACACGGTTGGGGTTCGTATCAACCCAGCCAAGTCCAAACTCTTCCTCTCAAAAGCGGCGGCAGTGAATGCCAACCTTCTTTGCGGGATGGTGGGGTGCCCCCTAGACACCTTGCCTACGTGTTAGCTTGGGTTCCCCCTTGCTTCTAAAAACATACGACAGCCTTCTTCAATCCATGTCTTGACCAAATGAAGAAGATGATATCCAAGTGGCCGCCAGAAAAAATCACTATGGCAGGATGCTACCTTCTCACCAAATCAAACCTCTAAGGCCTTGTCACTTACTGGGCCTTACATGGCCATATCTCGGAGGGTACCTGTGATCATATGGACATGGTGCTGGTGGACTTTGTTTGGGGGTCCAACTACCACCACATGCGGTTTGAGTGCTTGGCCAAACCCACCAAGGAAGGGGGTCTGGGGCTTAAGAGGGTCCATGACATTAACCTTTGGGCCTCGCTACATAGGTTAGTCTAGTTCCACACCTGCCCCGAGTCGCCCTGGACCCAGTGGCTATGGAGGCGTTACGGGCTCTCCTTCCCTGACCCAGCCTCTTTGCGACAAGGGGTGTCCAACTCCTGGAAGAACATGGCCCGCGCCTGGGTTGAGCACAACCACCTATTTTTGCAGTCCACCCATGGCCACGTCAAGCTAATCAACCCAAACATCAGCCTATGGAGGGTGATCCAGCCACAATAGGCCCCCCTGTATCATTGGAAAAACCATATGGGACGACACCCTTATACATAGGTGGAGCTTCACAATCTTTAGGGCCTTCCATGGGGCCTTGGCCACGGCGGACCATGTTCACGAATGGAATAGCGATGCCAGCAACAGGTGCACCTTCTGTCGGCAGAGGGAGGACATTCAACACCTCTTATTCAGCTACTGTTTCTCCAAACATATCCTCACACACGTCATGAGCCTTTGCGGGCTGGTGATACCCATGACATCCACCATCCCTGAAACTGCCACCCTCATAAAAGACAAAACCAGGGGTTGGAAGGGGTGGAAGTGGCTTGCCATTACGGGCTGGACATGCTCGACATACTTCATCTAGAAATAGTGCAACGAGAGGTGACACAACCAACAAACCCTCACCTCTGTAGAGTGCCGGGACCTGGTTGTCAAGGCCACGCGTCGGCTTGCCAATACTCATGGATGGAGATCCACTATTCCGACCCACATCAGTAGGATGTGGGGGATTTCTTTTAGTCCCTAGTTTTTTCTGTATAAAGCCCACAAGCTTCTTCGGGGTTTTTGTAGAATTACCCCATACACACACACCCCTTTTGTAGTTATACAGGGGTGGTGGGACGCACCCCACACTGTAGCCTTTCTGGTGTGTGGTGTGTCCTGCTCACATGTATTTTCTATTGAGGCTCCCATAAGCCTTTCAGCCCGATGCTTCTCGCACCTTGGGGTCTCCTTGTAATGGGTGTCCCACTTTGGGTCACCCTAATCGTTATATTTACCAGTCAATCAAATAGACTATTCCGATATATATGGAACATGTATCTCATGTAACATGTTGATGACAGGAAGGTTGAAACCAATGATGTAAGCACCTTATGATATGTGTTATGTGATTCAGGTGTCTTGTTGTTGACTTATATGCAAAATTTTTCAGATTATGGTGCTTTTAAGAAATCGGTTTGAATTTCTCATGTTTTCTGGTAATCTGCTTGCTTAGTGTCAATTCCTCATTTAGTTTTGAGTAATCTTGTTTGTAGCGCATTGAGGCATCATCATATACCTCGTTTTATATATGTTGATCTATTTTCTTATATATTAATGGATACATGATATATGTTTTGTAGCCACTTACATAGGGTATGTATAGAGTTTTCACTGCCCCATGTGGCATTTCTAGTTTTATCCTTTATTAGTCGTGTAATTAAAGACCTTGCATCTATTACCCAATACTACTATGTCGTATTTAAATATTTTGGTAAAAAGAAAATGAGCATGATGTTAGCTCCGTACAATGTTGGGTAAGTTTACTTACTCTACTTATAATTTTAACTTAAGAATTATTTTGTTTGCTTACATTTTGTGTGCTCCATACAATACTGCTTATATTTTAACTTAAGAATTATTTTAGCTTCATACAATACTGCTTGTATTTTGTTTGCATTTTTTTCACTCAATAATAACCATTGGGTGTTATTGGTTATTGTCCCTACAATGCTAACTATGTATTATCTAGATCCTAGGGGTGACAAAGTAGACAGTAGGAGTCACAAATTAAAATCGACATTATTCATGTGAGTAAACTTTTATATTTATATTTGTTAACATATATATTACATGACTATTTGATAATACAATTCAATGTGTTACATTAATGTATAGGGCTATACATGAATTCAAAAAAGCTGGAGGAAAGGTGTACAAGAAAAAGAAAATGATAGTTTGGAAGAATGTTGAGGTAGTTTTCAAACTCTAATGCATATTTATGACAACTATGCTTACTTTTATTTATTAACATTTTGTATGTTGAAATTTGTAGTGTTTTCTACAAGACAAAGGTTGGGCATGAAGATACTACATGATGCAGTGTATGAACATGATTGTTAGATATGAGGCACTTGACATCAACTGCATACAAAATGTAATCTATATATAGTCTTGATCATCATAAGATATAGTCTCGTTACATAATATGAAAATATCAAACTTATTAATTATATACCTCATTATCTTTGTATGTGTTTCAAACGAAAGACTTCAATACGCTAGAAAAGCTATAGGACATATAAATGCCCTATACGACAGAAACTAGATGAGATACGAGAACAATAGTGACACACTTTTTACGTGTGTAGAAACGCAAGTGTACGTGTCACTGTAATATATAGGCCTTTTTTAGGCCCAAGTCGAACTCAGAGACATGTGAATCATCGGAGACTACTACTAACTACTCGCAATCAGCTAGACCGGTTAAAAAGTTGGAGGTTGTTGTAAAATTAAAAGAAAATAAAATAAAACAAAACAAAGCAATCGATTAAATGTTTAGTTTAATCAATTCAAGTGGGAATCTTTAGGATTGCGGTTTCACCGCGAGTTTTCATTGTATGAATTTCTATTTACTCACTCAGATTTATCTCTCTATCTGAGTAGTGGCCTGATATCAGAATTGCCCACTATCGTGGTACAATTCACTACCTATGTCTAGGTCGGTTCCACCGTCGTAGCAACCTATACCCTAAACTAGGTGCATTAGAGTCTATCTCTCGGTATCCACCATTAACCTTACACCACCTTGTTCAAGGGATTTGTCAATTAATGTAAATTCCCTCTCTTTTCAACCATTTATTCTTATTTCAAAGTAATTAAGGGCATTAGATTATTATTATCGTGATCAAGCATAACAATATAATTGAGAAAACAAAATTATACCACGGATTTAAGAGATAAATGATGAATTACTATGATAAAATTGTCATACAATGATTTCCCAGGCTACTCCCAGTCCTAAAGACAAAGGGGATTAGCCCCGCATGTTCATCTCAGAGCAAAACGTGGTAGAGAAAAAGGGAAACATGGAGAAAAATGTGATTGAGTGGTGAAACCCCTTAACGGAGAAGATCCAAGCGCTCCTTGGCGTAGAATATGCATTCTCCCACCTTTCAGTGGTGGAAAATGTCTTCTTCGGCATCAGGAATGGCTGGGGCGTGCTTCTGGGCTCCGTTCTTCTCTCCACACCTTCTCGGGACGTGTGCAGCGGCTAATGATGTGATTTCTTCCTCTTGGCCGCCGTCATTAGGTATAATCACCGAGTTAGGTCGCCAACATATCACAACCGTCAGATTTAGATCGATCTGAAGCAAACTTGTATCTGACGGTGTCGATACCATCGACACAGGTCGATGGTATCGACCTTTTGCAGTATCGGCAATTCTTCTTTTCTCTTCGTTGCTGCGCCTGATGCTAGCTCGATACCATCGATGCGGGTCGATGGTATCGACTCTCTTAGGCATCAGTTTTGTCTTTTTCCGTCGCTGAAGCTCCTTGTTTCGATAGTATCGACTTTACGGTCGATAGTATCAACTGTCTTCTCGCCAGCAACCTGATGGTATCTCGATACCATCGACTCTCCTGTCGATAGTATCGACTCTGTGATGCTCCTTGCGGCTGGCAACCTGTGGTTGTGTCGATGGTATCGACAGCAGTAGATACTTGTTTTTCTTGAAATTACAACACGAAACCACATAAGCCGAAACAAAACATATTCTTGTAATAATTTATACTCAAAATACTGAAATAAGGGAGATTTGACATAGAAAATGATCATAGACCAAAGTAGATGAATTATGCAATATTAACCACCAAAATGACTAATAAATGCATAAAAAACAAATAAAACAAGTCTATAAATGCGGCTCAAAATCATCACATCAAACTCCCCTAAGCTTGAACATTGCTCGCCCTCTAGCAACTAAACCTTAGAATAGAATTGCCAGAGTCAACTAAAGAACAGATCATCACAATGACATTACCATCTGATCCCCACCGGACATTCACATTCTGGCCCTCACTAACCACGGAATGATAATTACCATAAAGGCGACAGTAATCATCCATAAAAGATATCTACCTTAAAACTGATGAACACTATCATATAAGGCAGTTAACATAATAAAATTCACCGGTCCAGACTTAGTGCATCTTGTGATCTCCTATACTACGTTGCTCGCCCTAACTACCATCTACATGGAAGCAGCTCTCCTGATATTCACAAATGAGGAGAAAATCACGGTGGCCTACCAATTCGAGCAACGGGTGGATGAAATGGGTGGCTCATGGAAGAAATGGAAGCATTATACGGTTTCAACATGCATAAAACAAAAATGCCCTAAATGATGCATTTGCACATGAACATGCCCTAATGCCTAAGATTGGGTGGAATGATGCATGCACTAACATCCCGTCTCAAAATGAGATGGAATATCTAACTGAGCTACATCATGTACTTACTCATCTTAAAATGTGAGTGAGACTATGTTCCTTTCTCCTTCTTATTCTACTTGCTTCTCAATAATTTCTTTTTCTTTTTCATTTTTTCATTTTTTTTCTTTTTATTTATTTATTTTCTTTCTTTCAGGCCCTTATATCCACAAATGACATTGAATAATTTGTTGGGCTTGCTTTTTCTGCATAGTTCAAAGATTTGAATTCTTTAGAAGGTATGGAACAAGTTAATCACCCTTAAAAAAAATAAGATACATGATGTGCTCTATGCAAAAGAATTATGAATGCGGCACCTAAGAATAATGTGCATGTATAACTATTCTAATTTTTTATTTTCATGCAAAACATGTGAAAGTGGTTGCAATGCCAGACCTATCTTCATGAGATGCAATAAAAAAGATTAAAACTGTAATGTACTTCCAATTCTTATGGTGGATTGTGAAAAACAATGAGGTGGAAAGATCACAAGACTAACTGACTGAACCTTTGAAAATTATTATGTGTCCCTCCTTACTGACCTATGTAGTAGTTAAGAGGTTTCTCTCTCTTACTTCAAATTAGAGTCTCATTATCATTTGGTCAGTTTAGGCTCACACAACCAAATCCGTCCACTTTTCATGAATCATGAGGAATGTACAGTTGTGATATTCTGTTTTAGAGTTGACAAAACCAATCATTTTCTTAAGTTATGTGCTCAAAGTTGAACAACACAAACTTGTGAACAATCAAATTTTTAATTTTCCCTTAACCCATGTACAAGAAAATGAGATGACACATGACTTAAGACATCCACAATTACACTAGATAGAATGTGGATCCTACAAACAAACTAAGATTGAAAGAAATAAATGACAAGAACAAACAAAATAGAACTAAAAAAACTGAGAAAATAAAAGATAGAGCTGTTCCAACTCCCCCCCCCTAAGCTTGAATTCGACTATGGCCTCATAGTCAAAAACAATCTTAAAGGTTGGAACAGAGATACCGATTTATTCTTCCGACGGAGGCGGGTACTGTGGGGTCGTGGGGTCCCAAGATGGGTACTGCCCCTAAAAGCTCGGATCATACTGGGGCATGGGTGGAGGTTGTGGATCACAATTACACTAGATAGAATGTTGATTTCCTCTCGCGGATCGGTGACGTGTCACGTCGATACTATCGACCCAAAAACTTGACACGTTTTTTACATGCGTAGAAACGCAAGTGTACGCGCCACTGTAATATAGACCTTTGTGAGGCCCGAGTCAAACTCAGGGACACGTGAATTATCAGAGACTACTACTAACTACTCGCAATCATCTAGACCGGTTAAAAAGTTGGAGGTTGTTGTAAAATTAAAAGAAAATAAAATAAAATAAAACAAAGCAATCGATTAAATGTTTAATTTAATCAATTCAAGTGGGAATCTTTAGGATTACGGTTTCACTGTGGGTTTTCATTGATGAATTTCTATTTAGTCACTCAGATTTATCTCTCTATCCGGGTAGTGGCCTGATATCATAATTGCCCACTGTTGTGGTACAATTCACTACCTATGTCTAGGTCGGTTCCACCGTCATAGCAACCTATACCCTAAACTAGGTGCATTAGAGTCGATCTCTCGGTATCCACCATTAACCTTACACCACCTTGTTCAAGGGATTTGTCAATTAATGTAAATTCCGTCTCTTTTCAACCATTAATTCTTCTTTCAAAGTAATTAAGGGCATTAGATTATTATTATGGTGATCAAGCATAACAATATAATTGAGAAAACAAAATTATACCACGGATTTAAGAGATAAATGATTAATTACTATGATAAAATTCTCATACAATGATTTCCTGGGCTACTCCCGGTCCTAAAGACAAAGGGGATTAGCCCTGCATGTTCATCTCAGAGCAAAACGTAGTAGAGAAAATGGGAAACATGGAGAAAAACGTGATTGAGTGGTGAAACCCCTGAACGGAGAAGATCCAAGCGCTCCTTGGCGTAGAATACGCGTTCTCCCGCCTTTCAGTGGTGGAAAACGTCTTCTTAGGCGTCCGAAACGGCTGGGGCGTGCTTCTTGATGCTGAGTATAAATCATGTTGATATCTAAAACATCATCATTGGGGTTGGTAATCTAAGTTACACTGCCAATGCTTGATCCACTATATACATTACTGTTGCCCTAAATTCTCCAACAGTAATACTTAAAGAAGGATTTTCTTATCATAGATGGATCAGCTAGGGGATTCTCAGGCAACTGTCTCTCTCTTGCATGTTCCCATGCACCCCTTCTTGGTGCAACATTGTTACTTTCAGCAACAACCTCCTCATGTGACCCGGTCATCTTTAAGTTCTTCTTCTCTTATACGAGCAGAAGACACTATCAGATATACTGGATGACACCAAAACAGACTCTACTACCTTAGTCCTATGTCTCTATAGACTCAGTGTACCTAGAGCTCTGATACCACTAATTTGTGGAATCCAACTCACAAAAACAAGATTAACTTAAGCGGAAGCGAATTATTTGCAGTGGATTACTGAAAATCACTGAAAATTAAAACTTTTTGCAAAGAGATCCACACATAGGAAATCTTTTCCATTGAGAACCATTGTATAACATTTACATTCTGGTTCAAACGTACATAACATGTACCATCTCTTTTCAGAGACTACAACATCAGCTACCTTATAAACATTATATACAGACAACACACGAATCTCGAGGCATCAAGCCAAAACCTCAAATCGATTTATCAAAAACACTGATTAAAAACTCCGAGGACCTGAGAGTACAGAGACGACACATAGGACTTTCTAACTACAAAACTTGACAGACAATATCTCTACCTGAGATCTTACTGTTGTCCAGGCATTTGCTTTCCTTTTTCCAACAAAAGAATATCTGCATCTTTGTCAGCGTCCACCTAAAAATGTTGGATCCCACGGGGGTGAGACAATTATAAATTGCCCCATTGGGAGATATAACTCTCTGCCAAAACATTTTTATAGCAGCTTATTAAAATAAATTGAGTAGAAGGATTTATATATTTAATCAACAGCAGGTAAGTCACTTGAATGAACAAAGTTAAGTAATCTTATTTTCAAGGATAACATTGCATCTACTCATGGTAGACTCATAGTTCATCTATCTACTTGTAATGAATACAACAGATATGAATAATATCAATGAACTACAGATATATAACAGAAATGTAACATCATCCAATGAATTTCCGTATTCAATCCTTAAGCAAACATGTTATACGGTTGATTTCATTTTACAAACACACGTATGCCCTGAGGAGATGAGGTATACCGCTCATACTCCAACCGACCACTGTGAAGTTGAAAACGGTACCATACATACGTCTATGGAAGAGCCAGATTCCCATGACCTCTCACATCACGGTCAGTGCATGACAACAAGCAGGACTGTGTCGTCTGCACAAAATAGCTTTCCAGGGTATACTGGAACTTCGCTATAGAGTTACAGCGTCAACTGCACTCTCATCGGCCATCGAGAGATTTAATGTTTATCTCCATTGACCCGACATAAGTATTATGGGGAGATGTGTACGGCATCTATCCCAATCATCGGGAGATTAGTGATACATCCATCCCGACACATGAAGGATTGAGAGGTTTGTTATTTACCTTCCCTCAATCTCTTCATCGGACGTAAGGATATTTTTCACCCATTTACCCCCACATATTCAAAATATGCGTTCCGAGTTTTGCCGCAGAGCACCCGTTTCACCATCACCTATTCCTTACGATGATGGATCTATGGTCAGGGCTTCTACATGAAAAGCTTTCACTTGATTAATTAAGTACATTCTCATATTCTTTTAGCATCAGCCAAGTTCTCAAACAAGACTTATTACAACAATGCTATAAAGAGACATGTACAACTTTCATTAGATACTTATCAGTCTTTCAAAGACCTTGGGAACTCAGTCCCTCATTTCAAAACTGGGAATTCTCATCCATTCACATTCTCATCACCATATTCATATGGTTCTGGGTATTCAAACCCTTAACTCATCATTGAGCATCATTACCATTTATTAGGTAACTATCACCTTCAGTTCATCTGACCAAGGAATTCAAGATACTTGTTACACAAGCATCACACATGGCTCACAAGGCCACATAAATATCTTGTCATCTCTTTCTAGACAACAACTTACTCATATGACTCATAGAATCCATGTACATTGTTACTTTTATCAAGCAACAACAACATCAAGGCACAAAAGGCCAATCAACATTTATTATATAAATGTCACAGATCAAACCTGGCTATATTCATTATCTCATCATACCTGTAGGGTTATTAAACATGATAATAGACATACAAGTTATTCATCACATCATGTGACACAACAGTAACACCATTATTCCTTTATCACGAATTAGGGTTTACTATCAAACATGGCTTATCATTCCCTTTACCCAAATCAGGGTTAGGGTTCCCCATTTCTCATATACCTTCACCCTTCTTAGGGCCTCTCATCACAACATAATATTAGAATATCATGTGATGTTAATACATAGTCAGGGTTTCTCATGGAATCACCTTCAACTAGGGTTTCACATGGAATCACCCTCAACTAGGGTTTTACATGGAATCACCCTCAACTAGGGTTAGAACTCAATAGCCCCATCAATTAGGGTTTATGTTCATGATTAGGGTTTCATGATCTCTTTACTTAAGTATCATACCATTAATCACCACATGAATCATATTCATATATGAATTCATTCTGCATCAACTTCACAACTTAATAAGGTCATATCATTCCTTCAATCAAGTACATACAACTATGATTAACATAGTGTACCAAGTCATTGATCCTATAAGAAATTAGGGTTCATCCCTTAATTCGCACTAATCACTTAGGTACTATTAGGGTTTCAACCTTTGTACCTTCATTGATTATCATTACTAATCATCATTGGATCAATGGATCATTCATCATCTTAATTCTTAAGAGATTCAATCACATTAGACCTCCATCACATAAGGTATCCAAATGAATTGACCAATTAGATCATCAATTACAATAGGTGTCCAAGTGAATTAGCCAATGGAGTCCTCAATTATATTAGGTATCTAAAAGGATTAACCAATTGAGTCCTCATTCAACTTTGACTACTTAAGCCCCAAACGGTCTTGGTCTTTCAAAGTTCAAACGGTTTGAAACCGTTTGCAAAAGCACCTTTTTGAAACTGCATGGGCTCAACCGGTTTGGGATAGTTTGGTCCCAAATGGTCTTGAGACCATTTGGACTCAAACGGTCTTGAGACCATTTGGTCCAAACCTCCTCAAACCCGCATGGACCAAATATGGTCTCAACCAATCAAATTGGATTAAGGTTTCCAATGTTGATTCCTTCAATCATTGAATTCATGGAACCAATCATCAATTTGACCTATCCTCATACTTCAATTGAGTTAAATAGGTCAACCTACAACTGATTTAGCCCTCATTTTACCCTCAATTAGTCATCAACTAGGGTTTGAATCAATTGAATTAGGGTTTGGAATCAATGATCCTTCAACACTAATCAATGCAAGATTAGTTACTTTGAAACCTTTGAACCATCATCCAAATTGAACATGACCTGACCCCAAATGGTCTTGAGGTCGTTTGGATGACCTCCAAATGGTCTTGAGACCGTTTTCCCATCATATCATCAAAATCCAAGTCAACCAATTAAGGTTTGGATCATTGGATTGATCACCAAATCAGCAATTGATTACACTTTAACTTAGTAACATTGGATCATCAATTGCTTAACCATACTCACCCCTAGACCTACAAACGGTCTTGAGACCGTTTGGATGAGCTGAAAACGGTCTTGAGACCGTTTGTCTCATCCAACCCTTGGATTCTAGTGAAATTTCATCAAGGTTTGGTCTATTGAGTCGATCAACAAATCAACAATTGATTGCTTTGTAACTTGGTAACTTTGGACCTTCAAATAGGCAACCATAGTTATCCCTAGACCTCCAAATGGTCTTGGGTGATCCCCAAATGTTTTTGAGACTGTTTGGGTAATCCCCAAATGGTTTTGAAACCATTTGGGTCAATCAACCCAAACCATCATCTCAATCACTTACAAAATCAGCACTTAGCCGATTAGGGTTCATGCCATAACTTTGGATCTTCAAACACTTAACCATACTCAACCCTAGACCTCCAAACGGTTTTGAAACCGTTTGGGCTAATTAACCCAAAAAGTCAAATCAATCAAGTTGAAAATTAGCACTTATTCAATTAGGGTTTACCTAATTGATTAGCCTTCAACTCATGATTCCTTTGGAATTAATCCATCAAATTTTGTGGGTTTTCAACCAACATAATTAGGAACAAGATTCTCAAACGGTCAACCCTTGGTCAACTCCCCCAAATGGTTTTGAAACCGTTTGGTGAAACTGTTTGCTTCTAAACGGTTTGAAATCGTTTGCTCCCAAATGGTTTGGGAAACTGTGATTTCCATGGAGATTGCATGGAGATTGCATCAATCAACCTGCTGTGATTTCCATGGAGATTGCATCAATCAACCGAATCAATTATTGTAAATGTCGAAATGATCATTATTTGATATGGAATTGAATGCAATAGCAAAGTTAGGGTTTCAAGTTATAAAACCCGCCTCAAATTGAGCTCCAAAGCCCCATGTCCACGGAAACAATGTCATTAGGTATAATCACCGAGTTAAGTCACCAACATATCACAACCGTTGGATTTAGATCGATCTGAAGCAAACTTGTATCTGACGGTGTTGATACCATCGACACAGGTCGATGGTATCAACCTTGTGCAATATTGCCAATTCTTCTTTTCTCTTCGTTGTTGTGCCTGATGCTAGCTCGATACCATCAACGCGGGTTGATGGTATCGACTCTCTTAGGCGTCAGTTTTGTCTTTTTCCGTCGTTGAAGCTCCTTGTGTCAATAGTATTGACTTTACAGTCAATAGTATCGACTGTCTTCTCGCCAGCAACCTGATGGTATCTCGATACCATCGACTCTCCTGTCGATAGTATCGACTCTGTGATGCTCCTTGCGGCTAGCAACCTGTGGTTCTGTCGATGGTATCGACCACTGTCGATGGTATCGACAGCAGCAGATACTTGTTTTTCCTGAAATTACAACACGAAACCACATAAGCCGAAACAAAACATATTCTTGTAATAATTTATACTCAAAATACTGAAATAAGGGAGATTTGACATAGAAAATGATCATAGACCAAAGTAGATGAATTATGCAATATTAACCACCAAAATGACTAATAAATGCATAAAACACAAATAAAACAAGTCTATAAATGCGACTCAAAATCATCGCATCAAATAGGCAGAAGCCTTAAAAAAGGATGTCAACTTTAATTTTGACTGGGATAAAAAACAATGATTTTTCTAAAGTTTGATGTCATTATTTCTATAAACATGTGGTTCTTATGACTTCTTGCAATTTAAAATTTTATGAAAGTAAATTATTGGTGCATATGTGAATGAGGATCTATATACATGTGTGTAAATGTAAAGATGAATGAATGAATTGTGTATGAATGAATGAATTGTGTTTCTACATGTCATTAGAATGGAATTGGTGTATATATCATGTGTGTGAATGAACCTAAAGATTTATGTTTGTACATGTGATAAAATGGAATTGGAGAATGAATAGAATTATATGCATATTATGTTTGTTATTATAGGTTTGGTGGCCTGTTGTTAAAATGAACTCATAGGATGTTCTTAACCTATAGTTCAGAACTCTAGTTTTGAACTACATGTTTTGCATCTTGCTTACCAGCTGGGAAGCAGGTCCGCAAGCCTGTTATTTAAAAAAAACCAACACTTAGTCATCGGTTATAATAAAAAAATGACACTATAGGCCTGAGCCATTGGTTTTGGTAAAATAAGTGACATTAAAGGAAAAAACCACAACACAAACTCACCGGGTTTCATGTCATAGTCATAGGTTTTATGGATATAATTGTCATTGTAACTCATAATCATCAGTTATCTGGGCTACAACCAACACTATCCATCATAATAGGTATCGGTTTTTGCAAAACTAATGATGTAGGGTCCTTTACCAGTTACAAATGTGACATGGTAAGCCTATTTTGACTTTGGTTTTTGGCATGAAACTGAAGCCTAAGACTCCTATTTGTATCAATTTCTTTTATCCACACAATGAATGTTGGATCTTTGGAATCGGTTTGACATCCCCAAAGAACGAACGTCTTAGACCTGTGGTTGTAGTGTCACCCACTTAAGTGTCGATGTATAAGTGATGTTATAGTGTTGTTTTAATCGACGCTAGAGATAGTTTTTGTACTAGTGGTGGTAGATGCGTCATTGTTTTTTAAGAAAAATTATGATGTACATCTACATCGTTGTTTTTTTAAGGCAACCTACATGGTAGGTATGGTTCTTTTTTTATAGAAGGTATGTAGACTTGCTGTCTGACTGTTTGATAGGATGAAGAACATGTAGTTCATTGGAACAATGGGTCCCATCCTATCTTCTACTTAACAATAGTCCAGTAATACCTATAAAACCTATAATAATAACACATATAAGAGAACACATCCACACAATTCATTCACATACATGCAATTTCATTCTCATTCACACTCCATTCCATTCTCATGCACATAACCACATACACAATTCATTCACACACTTGCAATTCCATTGTCATCCACATGTACAAATGCAACTCATCTTATTCATTTGTCTTCACATTCATTAACACACATATGCATATGTACTCACATCATTCACATATGCACCAAAAATTCACTTGCTTCAAATTTATCTGAATCAGTTACAATTTGTTTTTAAAATTAAGCCAGGAGGTATTTTTATTCATCCTTCCCTCCTCATGTTGGAAAAATGGGTCAAAAAAGAAATACATCTCAACTCATTAAGGCGGTTGACCCAACTCCACACAAAAAGGGAAAAACTTGTGATAGTACCAGTATCGATCCATATATAAAAAAGGAAACATGACATGTATATATTCAGTCACTATCTATGTAAGGTATACCCCTCTTTTCCAAAATGGCTGGTCCTTTGACTCACATGGGCAACAGATTTGGCTCACTAACAATGTAGGAGTTCTCCTTGTCTGCACCCCAGGTACCCAATTCTCTCAAAATAGAGTTCAGGACCTTATGGAAAGAATGCCTGAGTATAGAAAAATTATATACCAACCGCTTGAGCTCTTGAGCCTATGTTGTGAATCTCCATGGGAATGATCGAACCCCATAAATATAGTCCACACCATGCTTCTCATCAATTTTCATGACGGAAATTGTAAGATTGTGGTCGTCAATCATATTCAACACTATGATGCATCCCTATAAGAATGATTCATAAGGGATATACTGCATTTCACCCAGAAGAAGAACACAAGCATGATATACTTGTGATAGTTCCTTACACATCCTACTATCTAGAACATGCAGTATCCTTTAAGATGAATCACATGACTGACCGTGAGGTTTAGCTTCAGATTCACCAAATTTGGAGGTTTCCATGTGAGAAAAAATAGAAGTTGAATCTTAGTTCTCTATGAAGAAAAAACTATGCTCCTCAAGCATATTGTAGAAGACTAGGGACTCAATCTTTTTAAAAATATTGTCGGCTAGCTTGCGGTGTTTTGCAACAACTATGGATTCCCATAAAGCAACCAAGTTCAACATTTTACCATCAAACCTGGAAGCGCACCTACATTTACAAATAAACCAGAAGTTCAAAGAAAATAAGAGGGAGAAGAGCCACCCTTTCAGAAAGGATGTAGAGTGTGCATCTTCCCAAGAGCTGTAGAAATAAGGCATATCATTCTCACACCAAGCCGTGTCCATCTACAAAACAACCCTGAGTCGACTCTAGAAGATAGAGGAAATGTCACTTCATAGGAATAAGTGATTTTTCATCTCAATTGTTGGGTTATCATAGCAATTACATGATGACTCCATGTAGATATTGCATCTAGTAACACATTCATCAACGGGTATTGAAGAATGTAAAATCTTCTAGAGTAGATTAATAGCCTTATGCATGGCCTTTGATGACCAAAACCATGGTCAGAATGAAGGGAGAGAGTGACGAACAAAAGAAACATGATTCTTATCCAATTTTAGAGAAAAAGAATCACTACTTGTGTATTTGTAGACCTACTTGTCGTCTATCTCAGAAACTGCCACCATGGAATCTTAAATCATTCTCATACCTTCCTCTATGATGATTTGGTACAAAGAGTTCCAATCCCATCCAAATTGATTGGTCCCAGAAGTCAGAGACTCTGAAATCCATTGTTGTGTCAGCCTGGTTGACAGGGTACAGAGCGAGGGCCTACTCACACCACTTATCATGCCAAAATGAGATGTTGCCTTGTACTTTTGTTGCTTGCTCTGAGAAATCCTTTGATGACTTAGAAGACAGAATATGGGATGATCTTGAATTTGATGAAAAATTAGCTGATGACATTTGTCTCCCTAAGGACAGAAATATGGGAGGGAAGCCTCACTGATTAGAGGTCTTCTGATGGTTTGTGATCTGATTTCCTTAACTATGTGAAAACATTTGTTTTGGAACATCACTGGAGCTGGAAATAATAAGATGAGAGAAATTCTAAATATACTTTTTAGAAAACACCGACCTATTGTCGTAGTGCTTTTGGAACCCTTCATTCATGCTGATGGAGCCAAAGAGCTCTAGGACATAGTTGGCCTGGATTGGTCTAGAGATGATTCTAAGGTTGGAGATAAGATATTGGCATAAACTGAAATCTCATCTAAACCTTGCATTTTCCTTTCTCATCTGCAACACCTCACCCTTGAGATGGAAGAGAACATGGGAAACTTTTTAGTCATCACAATGATATATGCACAATGCAGTTTTGTTGCCAGAAGGGTGTTATGGAGATCCCTGTGCCAACTATCTTTTGTTATCGGTGATAATATGTGGGAAATTGTTGGAAATTTCAACATCATCAAGTCTAAGGAGGAGAAAAGAGGTACATGAGACATTGACTACAATGACATGAATGAGTTCAATGATATTATTACCGATTTGAATATTTTTGAAATTCCCTTTGAAGGAAGTAAGTTCACATGGGGTGAAAAACAAAAGCTCACGCCTAATACTTGGGAGAGATTAGATAGAGGTTTTATCAATCAGGCATGGGAAACATGTGTGTTGTCAATGTTGGATTCTGACCACACTCATTTCAAAGTATTTGATCATTGTCATGTCCTTATTTCTTTTGGTGATCTGTTTGATTTTGGTTACAAAAAACTTGCTCCTTTCTAGTTTCTTGATATGTGGATATCACACAAAGATTGTATGGACACCATTTTTGAAGATTGGGATATGAATGGATGGGGTAACCCATCATTTATATTCTTCACCAAGCTTAAAAACCTCAAGACTACATTGAAACAATGGAGTAAATATGCTTTTAGTCACCTACCCCATAAGAAAAAGGACATGGAAGATGTTGTTCATACACTTTAGATTTCTTTTGATGAGTCCCCAAACCCTGTTAATGAACATATCCTCATTAGTGTCATGGGATAACTTGATATGATCTTAGAATAAGAAGAGTCCCTTCTTAAGGCCAAGGCCAATTCTAATTGGTTGGATGATGATGATAATAGAAATACAAAATTCTACCAAGATTTGATTAAATGTATGAGAAATTAGAGGTACAACTCATTCATTTGCATTAATGCTTGATTCCATATTATTGGTAATCCCCATATGGCTAACATGTAGCTGACTTTTTAGCGACTCTTATAGTGAGCTTGTTCCCCAACTCTCTTCACTTGGTTTGATTCTTTCCTTGACAACATACCTTCACTTATCTCGGCTGATGAATATCTCACTCTTTTAGCCTCCCCTTCTCCTGATCAAATCCTCTCTTCTATCAAGATGATGGATCATGATGCTATGCCTGGTCTGGATGGTTTCTCCCTAAGACACTACTTAGCATCCTGGGACATTATTCAATCTGATTTTGTGCAGTTGGATGATTTTTTCTTTAGAGGCAACTCCTATCATTTGCAAGCTATTATGTTCTTGTATTGCTCTCATTCCCAAGGTGTATCCTCCACAAGAGCTTACTAAAGATTTACCACCCATATCTATTGAAAATGTTTCTATTATAATTCTTGCCAGAATCATTTCTAATCACATGACATCTATCATACCTTGTCTTATTTCATATGAGCAAGACACACACATGCAAGGTAGAGACATTGTTCACAACATTAGATTGGGAAAAGAGTTCGTGTATGATCTGCATAAAGGAGATACTAATATCTGCAACCTTGGTATCAAGTATGATATGCCGAAAGAGTATGATCACATTCATTGGTCTTTGCTGTGTTGTGTTCTTCTCAAGTTTGGATTGATGAATGAACTTATTGACCTCCATATCATTTTTTCTTAAATGCTTAGATGATTGTTTCCCTAAACAACTGTAGTGCAGGATTTTTCCATATGCATAGAAGTTTAAATCAAGGAAATCCTCTCTTCTCATTCTTATTTATTCTATTTGAGGAGACTTTGTGCTGAAGGAATAAAAGAGCAACAAATCAAATCTTTTGACTAGATTTAAGAAACCAAGGGAAAATGAGATGCCCCATGTATTCTCATATATGAAGATGATGTGATTCTTTTTTCTCAGACATCTAGTAGTTCCCTTTCTATTATCTTGTACATCATAGAACCCTATGAAGCTATTTTTAGGTAACAAGTCAATAAGTGTAAATTAGGTTTCATGAGTGGATCTGATGACCCACAGGTGATACAATATATTTCCAACACTACAAATCACTCACATGATTGAATCCTTCTCTAATCTAGGGATTCCAATTACTAGAGGATGAATGATACTTCATCACCCTTTGATACTTTATTCAAGAAAATTAAAATCAAAGTTGTTGCATGGAAAGCCTATATGTTGTCTTTTGTTGGGCACAAGATCCTCATCAAGCACACTTTGTCTATAGTATCCTATACAATATTGCATCTACTTATATGTCGATGGGTGTGATTAAGAAGATAAATCACATGCTTTATTGTTTCCTATGGAGTTCTAGGGACAATTACTCTAGAAGAGATTGGATTGCATGGGATAGAGTTTCCCTACAAGAGTCCATGGGAGGTTTGGGGATCCAATCCCTTTAGGTTACTGCTAAAGCTTTTTGTATCAAAGTTTGATGGGATATTATGACAGAAAATTCCATTTGGGTAACTTTCTATAGAAACAAATACCACAGTTCTTACTAGAACCATACTGGACTCTATCCTCATTACTTGAAGGTGGACACATTTGCTTCTCCTTATTGGAAGAAAATTTGGTGGTGCTTTCTGTATGTGATCCCTTGTTGCACCTAGATCATGGGCCAAACCCTTTGGTAATTACTCATATGACTAGAGGATCATCTATCGAATCTGTTAGTGACTCTTAGTTGTTCCTTGCTAGTAATTCTTATGTGATGCTAATGGTGACTATGGGGGATGAAGTCACCCCATCTTCTATGAACAAGAGACCTACTGGACATGTCCTAATCATATACAAAATGATCGAGGGATCTACCTCATCTATTGTCTACATTAGGGCCTCAAATCCAGTTCTATCCTTCGGTCTTTCACTGGCCTGTAATAGCATCTGTAAGAAGGAGTGCGACCATGGGGTAACAATATTAGCCATGAAGTTATATTGAAAGGATTCATTAGGGAAATTCATCTCTCTATTAGGCTATGTTCGTCTACTTTTATACTGTCTTATTCTATGAACATAGTCGCAACCTTAGACAACTTTACTAGGTAATGTTTGTTGAAAAGGATATCGAGATAAATTGTGGAATATATGTAATATCCCAGGATTTGAGGCCTCGGATAAAATGATCTTAAAAGGAATGATTGTACTACCCATATCACCAAGGTGCACCTCCTTTTCTGGGTGCCCATCACTAAAGAACTCCATAGTTAAGCATGCTCAACTTGGAGTAGTACTAGGATGGGTGACCAGTCGGGAAGTTGACCTCGACTTGTGCGTGAGTGAGGAAAAAGTGCACAGTTAAGGCTAGTGGTGGACTGTGGGGCCACTCTTGCACTGGTATTCTGAGATTGGGATTTGGGTGTCCATGGGCCATTTTGGGTCTACACTGAAATGGGGAAGTATTATGAGGCCATATAGTTGAGCCTTGACGAGGACGTCATGAGTCCAAGTGGGGGAGATTGTAACGTCTCAGGATTTGAGGCCTCAGTTAAAACGACCTTAAAAGGAATGATTGGACTACCCATATCATTAAGGTGCACCTCCTTTTCTGGGAGCCCACCACTAAAGAACTCCATAGTTAAGCGTGCTCAGCTTGGAGTAGTACTAGGATGGGTGACCAATCGGGAATTTGACCCCGACTTGCGTGTGAGTGAGGAAAAAGTGCACAGTTAAGGCTAGTGGTGGTCTGTAGGGCCGGTCATCATTCCTAAAACTCTACTAGAGCCATGGGCAATGGGCCTGGGAGTTACAATATCTTCATTGAAAACCTCCTTCAAGACATAGACACCTACTTCATTATCAGGGTTGTGCCTCCTTTTTCCCACATATCTGAAGGATTTCATGAATAGACTCATTGTCTCTACAAATAATTGGGATATCAGTGACCCGTACCCAAAAATATTCCTTTGAAGTAGCTTGTCCCACCACATCCAACTGATTCAAATTTAGCATCTCATTCATGTATCTAATGGACTTTGTGTCGATCAATTTCATAGCATCATCATCAGAAGAAAAGAAAAGAACTGCTTTTTGTTGTGCATATTAGAAATAATTAATTGACATGGGCCATGTTCCTTGTAGAAAACTAACCACAACTCCTCCAGCTCTTGTACTTGAAGTAGACAGTTTTGCTTTATGCTCTACCTCCACTGGTAAGTGACATGACTTCATGTAAATTAGTCAGAGGGGTGTAGTGCCTAGAAGAGTCTTGTATGTGGTCATGTATACCCAGAGTACTTTGTTCAACTTGTTAGCCCAATCTTGACTTGTCCTACTAACCTTCTTCTCTAGATGGCTGGAGACCTCCACTTGACCACTCGTCTAGGGGTGGTATGGAATAGCCACATGATGAGAGACTTCGTACTTGTGGAGGAGAGCTTTAAAGTTGCATTCAAGAAAGTTTGATCCCTCGTCAGAAATGATAGTGAGTGGGACTACAAAATGTGAGAAGATGACATCTTTGAAAAGTTAAATCATTGTGTTGTATTTGTTGATAGGGACCATGTCACTATCTCAGATATGCAATCTGGTAAGATGATCAACAACAAAAAATTTAGCCCCCTTCTTGTCTTTAAATTCTACAAACTCTTACAACAGTAAGATCTATCTGATCGGTCTTGGTTTCAAATCTTTCTTTGATACTAGATATTTGGTAGCAGTGTGGTCAGTGTAGACAACCACTTGTGAACATATTAAATAGGAGAAGAACTTGTGAAAAGCAAAGACAATAGCCAGAAGCTCAGTTTTAGTCATTGAATAGTTCTTCTATGTGTTATAAAGTGTCTTGATTATGTAGTAGATAGCATGATATTTCTTTTCGACATAATGCCTTAAACTACCTCTACATCATAATCACTCCCATCACACATGATCTCAAAAGCAAGAGACCTATACAGGGCACAAAGGATGGGATTTGATATGAGAGCTTCTTTCAGAGTGTTGAAACTCTTCTTGCAATCAAAGTCGAAGATGATTTCCACATCCTTCTGGATCAGATTTGTTAGAGGCTTGGTTATCTTACTAAAGTCATGTATGTACCTCCTATGACATCTGGCATGTCCCAAGAATGGCCAGACTTCTTTGATATTGGTTGGAAATGATAGCTTGATGATCACTTCTATCTTTGCCTTATCAAGCTTGATGCCTCTAGAGCTAACACAATGCCCTAGAATAATGTCCTCCTTTACCATGAAGTGGTGTTTTCCCCAGTTAAGCACCAGATGTGCTTTTTCACAACGCTCCAAGACCCAAGAAAGTGGTGCAGACATGATTCAAAACAATCTCCACTGAGAAGTCATTCATTAAGAGTCCCAATATGGCTTCAATGAAGCCAGAGAAGATGGTAGAAATGCAATGCAAGAAAGTAGCAAATGTGTTTTGTAATCTTAAAGGAATTAAATAGAAAGCATATGTTCCAAAGGGACATTTAAAGTTAGTTTTTTCTTGATCACTTAGATGGATGGGAATCTAGTAGAAACCAGAGTACCCATATAGGTAGAAAAAGAACTCCCAGTGTGCAATTTACTCTAGAATTTGATCGTGAAAGGGAATGGAAAGTGGTCTTTTCACGTTGCATTGTTGAGCTCATGTTAGCGGATGCACATGCACCACCGAATAACAATATGGGTGGGGATACACTCATTCTTCTCCTTTAAGAAAACTATAGTGCCCCTTTCTTTGGCACTACTTACTTGGGACTCACCCAAGGTGAATTAGAGATATGATAGATGATCCTCAAAAGCAATGGCTTTATCACCTCCTTGCACACAACTTCCTTCAAAATAAAATTCAACTTGTGTTGAGGATCGATAGAGGACTTGTAGTTGTCGACAATGTTTATGTGATGCAAGTAGAGGGGCTTGGCTCACTCTAGTAAGGTCGATCATTTTTTAGACCAGTTCCTTTTTCCTCTTCCTCAATTTTGTCAACAACATATCTTCTTTCTCAGCCATGAGATTTGAATTACCAATGACTAGGAAGACTTTCTCATCATGTGAGAAAATAGATGTAACATCCTCAAAAATTCAATTTAGAATAAACATGACCAATAATGTTAAGTTATAAATTTAATATACTTCCTAGACATAAATAAACCCTCAAATGATACATGAATATGATAATGTACCCCAATTTGCATCATAGTCAAATAATGCACAAAACCTAACCCTAAATGTGTATTGATGACTGTCAAGGTTTAAAAGGGAATTGAACCCACACTGATACATAATATGTTGCCTTGATTTTTTTGTGTGATGATACAATAGGTTATAGATATTTCCTTAAAATGTGAGAGTGCAACAAATTGTGGATTTTTTTTATGCATTAATCACCCTGATGTCTAAATCAAGAAATACATGTTTTTTCCTAGCTCAAATGGGAGAATTGAGTTGATTTTCGAATGCCTCATAGTCTATTTAGCTAATATGTCTAATTTCAATAGAAATGATTAACCATAGCTAATAGTACAGTTGATTTATGACTTTCAACTAAGATCCATACTTAGTCTCGTGTCATGCACATGATTTTATCATGGGTTCATTATGAACTGTTGGATCCTGATCACAGGGGCAAGACCATGTCTCCTACCTCACACCTTTTGTGCATCATGGAGACTCAGTCCGCAATGATCCTCCTCAGTCCCCTCTCCTACTATAATACGTGTTATATGATTTTATCTCCACCATCGTCTTCTTGAGGTTGTTACACATCTAGAGAACCCACATACGAGCCCTCTCTCCCTCTATCGACAAAATGCCCAAATCTCCATCTTTGCTCCTCCATGGTGCTAGCTTGCAAATAAGAAGATAGCCGATCAAAGTGGACCGAGTTGATCCAGGAAGCTTCTCCGGCCTCCTATGAAGACTCCGCTTTTGATTATTGCCTCAGATACATCCCAAAGAAGTCTCAAGGATTCAGGTGTCACTACCAACGATGATGAACCTAACTAAGCACATCCTATCATCTCCCTCCAATTAAATCTCCAATATGTTGCCCTAACACAACTTCTTTCTTTTCCATGTGTATTCGACTAGTGATTTGTATCCTTGGGGTGTTGTACAACCTTAGATATCTAGCTGGACATAATGTGGTTGTCAGACATTCCCCACATTGATTTCTTCATGGTTTAGGCTTCTCATGCCTCCAGCAGAGCACCCAGAAGCTTTTCTCTCCCCCAAAATTACCCTATTCTATTGTTGATTGATTGAAATTCATTTCCGAGTTGAGTCCCCTACTCCGACCATGGAGGCTTTTTGTTCTCAGGCCTCCGGTCACCTCATCACTAGTGCCTAGGCTTGTTGATATCGGGAAGGCCAGAAAAAATTATTGAAATTGTTTTCCACTCATGATCTTCCTCTAACATGTTCTCTAGATTGGAACTCCTAAGATCCATAGTCGCAAACCATGGTTGTAGGAAGAAGCCAGGTGGTGATCTTACCACACTATCCTTGCTCTTATAATTATGTTTTTACGCTACTATGGGTAGTTTTGAGATGTTGTAAGCATCGATTATGTATAGTGCTTGTTCCAATGTATGTTCCCTTGGACTCATTTGCCTTCGTGTCATACTAAAGTCATTCCAATCACATAAGGTCTTATCAGTATTTCCACCTTTTATTTGAGTCGAGATTCCAGTATTTTAAGAAAGCGGATTGAATGATTTTCCTCACTTCTTGATTGGTTAGATCCCATCAAAATTTAGCTAATTCATAGAAATTAACACAAAACTCAGATGAGGACAATTCATATATGGTTTCTGATCAGTTTTTATAGATCTAGCCAATGGTTTGGGTTTTAGGATCTGTTTTGGGTTGGTTTTCATCAAGCATAAGCTTTGATGTAATTAGGGTTTAGAAACTTAATTAAGAAACGTTGGGTGATTATCACAGGTTGATTAAGAGATAAGATTAGGGAGATCTAGGGAGATTTCTTCTTACTGATTAGGTAAGTGGTCCATGCCCATGAGTATTTAATATTTATTATTCTTAGCATGTTCACATGTCTATGTTGTTAAGTGAGATATTCATGATTTATATCTTATGGAAAAACATGTTCATGCTAAGAAGTTACATTTTATAGTGTGTTCATGTTTATGATTTCAAATAAAATAGTATGTATCACTGCCATGCTAATGAATTAAGAGATAATGATAATCATGTTTAATGAATTAATAAATTATGGAAATCATGTTTAAGATTAATAAATAATGTTAGGTTAATATAGTCCTCTCAATCATGTTTAAGTGATCCTTAATTGGCCATATGAGCTTTATGGGAGCATTATGTGTTCCTTAACCAACCTTATGTGAGCCTTAACTGACCTTATGTGATCCTTAATTGACCGTACCAGAACTATGGTGCATTCAGGAGAGGGACTATATTAACTCATGATAAAATACAAAGTTTTCATGTAATCATGTCAATTTACCTAAGTGTTCAAGTAATCATGTTAGTCATGTTAAGTACTCATGTTTCAAGTTATTTTCATGCAATAAGATTGAAGTTAAGATAAGAATTAATTTGACATAGGTCTATGGAGTTAGACCCAGGCCTTATGGTAGGTCAACTCAGGAGACATGACCCAAGCCCTTAGTATAGGTTATGAGGCCCAAACCCTTAGTGTAGGAAGATTCAGATAAGATGACCCTGGACAGAGTGCAGGTCATGAGACCCAAGTACCAAAGTACAAGTCTCCATCATAAGTTATGTAAAAAGATAAGAACTAATCTTAAAGAAAGATCATATATTCATGTTCAAGTTTCTTTCAATTTTCATGTTAGCTTTCATCCATCAAGTTTAAGAATAATGTAAATCATATTCATATTCCAGTATTTCATATATATAGAATACTCATTTGACTTACTGATTATCATTTTTCCAATGCATTGCTGGGGATGAGATGTTTGCAGTGAAGAGAATAGGAGGATTAGGACATCAAAATGAGAACTTGGAGTACCTAATGAAAGATTAGGAGAGCCCTGGTGGGGTGCCATTATCCTCCATATGTTTAATTTCATGTAATAATACCAACTTCTTTATGTTTAAGTCTTTGGTTATGTCATTAGTTGTATTGTGTTTCCATCTTATGTAAACTTTTGCGAATGAGAAATGATATGTGATCCTAAGTTGGTTATCTTTTCAAGTATTCCTTATGTATGATATTCAAGAAATGTGATACCCCAACTGTTATATGTTAAAAACTGATGCTCCTTCTCATGTTTTTGTGTGAAAAATTGGGGTGTTGCAACTTGGTATCATAACAAAAGGATAATTGGCCACCAGGCACTCTCATATTCTCAATTAGTTATATAACATTTTAGGTCCCTAAGGTACAAATCTCCTTATGCATCCTAGATTTAGATGATGAAGTAAAGTGGTTAGGTCAGGCATCCTTATTATATGAGGAGTGGGAAAAGGTAGAAGCCATGAAAGGAATATAAGTATAGAGGTCTATGTATAATAGGTTATGAGTATCACAGATAGATGTATGTCCAATTTGGATCTTGTGTATTAACCTTCTCATATGACATCTCCTCTCATTTTTCAATGGTTTGGCCAAGTAATTGAGAAGCGTAGAGGGTGTGCCATCAGCATAAGGACTTATTATGTGTCTCTTTCTTACTTACTAGAGCGTGTGGTATGGGACATGTGCTCTAGTGGGTTAGTGGAGAGTTGTGTAATAAGGTCTGATGTCACTGGGTATGTGCCTGATCAACACAAATCTGGGAATATCAAAGATGGTTAATATGAAAGACCAAAATTAGATAGTCACCTAATCCTAATACATTAGTGAATGAAAGCCATTATTTATGCCAAGGTAAGATGTTATATAAATTTATGATTAAGTCGTGAGGATCAAGAATGTTAATAAGAGTCATTTTTAGGAAAGTAATATTAATTAAGTGATTATCCAAGGTAAATGGGCACTTTGGTGCAAGGTTATGTTTTTAACTCATCTAAGTAGACTCTTAAGTGTGAGTAATAAGATTATGCTAATTCTAAAGGTATCTAAGATTTTTTTATGGTGGTAGATGTCGAAGGTATGGTTAAGTTTTCATCAGTAACATATACCTGTCTTAGTATTGTTAATCATATTAGACACGATACAGTTATCTATGGTGATGCCATATAATGAACATGTTTGTAAATAATTATGAGTCATTATGACCAGATTAAAGTGTTAGTATATAGATATGTGAAACTCTTACATGAGTAGTATCATATTAAAGCATGCAAATTTCGAGGATGAAATTTCATTAAGGCGGGTAGAATTGTATCATCCTCAAAACTTAAGTTTAGAATAAACATGAAAAATAATGTTAAGTTATAAATTTAATATACTTCCTAGACATCAGTAAAACCACAAAGGATACATGAATATTATAATGTATCCCAATTTGCATCATAGTCAAATAAAGTACAAAAACTAACCCTAGTTATGCATTAATGACTAGTCAAGGTTAAATTCATACATAATATGTTGCCTTGATTTTTTATATGATGATACAATAGAATAATAGATCTTTCCTCAAAATTTGATAGTGTAACACCTTGTGGATTTTGTTTATACATTAATCACCCTAAATGTCTAAATCAAATGTACATGTTTTTCCCTAGGTCGCATGGGATAATTGATTTTATTTTTAGATGCCTCATGGTCTATTTAGCTAACATATCAAACTTCAATAGAATTGATTAAGTGTAGCTATGTATTTTAGTCTTATAATGAAAGGGTGTAGAATTGTGTATATATTGACCTAGATATCAAATAATACAGTGGAGTTATGACTTTCAACTAAGTGTTAGCCTTGTCCTCATATTACACACATGATTTCATCATAAGTTCATTATGAACCATTGGATCCCAATCCTAGGGGCAAGACCCCATTACCTACCTTGCACCTTTTGCACATCGTGAAGACTAAGTCTATAGTGATCTTCCTCGGTCCCTCTCTCCTCCTATACTCCATGTTATATGAGTTTATCACCACCATTGGCTTCTAGAGGTCATTATGCATCCAAAGAACCCTCACACCAGCCCTCTTTCCCTCTACCAATAAAATGTCCAAATCTCCATCTTTTCTCCTCCATGAAGCTAGCTTGCAAAAGAGAAGATAGTCGTCCGAAGTGGACAGAGTTGATCCAGGAAACTTCTTTGGCCTCCTATAGAGCCTCCTCTTTTGACAATTTCCACAGCTACAACCCAAAGCACTCTCACAGATTCAGGCTTCACCACCAGTGATGATGAACCTGACTAAAAAAATTTGATCATCTCCCTCCATTTAAATCTCCAGTAAGTATCCCTCACAAAACTTCTTTCTTTCCCTTATGTCTTCGACCGAAATTTGTAGCCTTGAGGTTTTGTCAAACCCTAGATATCTAGTCGCAGATAATGTGGTTGTCGGATATGCCCCACATTGATTTCTTCATAGTTTTTTCTTCTCATACCTTCAGTAGAGAACTCAGAAGCTTTTCTCATCCCCAATTGTTTTGTTTTGTCATTGATTAATTGAATAGAATTTCCAAGTTGAGTCCCTTACTCTAACCATGTCATCTTGCCATTCTCAGGCCTTGGTGCGGTTCTGCTAGAGGTGCTACACGCTAGCCAATTTGACTCGACTAGATGCACCCCATGAGGTCATAACACACGTGTGGGTTCACTTTCGATATTTATAAAACCTAAATTGGCTACCTACGTCTACGAAAACACTACACCCGCAAACGCACGGGGTCATGTCATAGTATAGGAAGGTGGCAAGTATTGGGTCGATCCACAGGGAAAAGAGGGGGCACTAGAGCTGGGTTAGTTTTGCTGGGTTCCTTCTACGGAGACTAGGGTTAAGGGTTTAAAGTTTCTTTTGATTGTTAAACTACTATGAACAAGCGAGGAATTAAAGGCAAGAAAGAAATCTACCTTAACTGTAGACTAGATTAAGGCTAAACATGCAAGAAAGGATTAAGCTAGGTATGAAAGGGCAAATCACACTAAGGCAAGCAAGAGAGAAGCAAAAGAGAAATTAAAGAGCTAAGCTATCATGAACAAGGCAAGAGCAAGGAAAGAAGCTAACTAAGCAAGAAAAGAACTAATTAAGCTAAGCAAGCACAAAACTAGGGTTTTAAGCAGTAAAGAGAGGTATGGGCTATTTAGGGGTATGAACTTATCACTTAATTTGGGGTGTGACATACGAACATTATGATTCCATTTAGATCATCCAAACCAAACAACAAGTTAGATTCTAATGAATTAACCTAAGCTACCAACTGGCCATGGATATGCTAGGTTGTGTGTAGGGGAACTAGTCCCTAACACCCTCTACTACCCTTATGAGGCTCAATTGGTTAGGGATTAGGTTTGATTCAAGTAGAGTCTAATCAAGTCTAGGTTTCTAGATTATACATTCCTAGGGCAATTAGGGGCCGAGGGTAGTGTTGGGGAGGTGAAATTAGGGTTTTGGACCCTAATTCCCCCACATTCTAGCGTTGAGAAGGCCCCATGCTAATTGCACTATAATTATCTAATCTAGATACTTAGATCTCTCACTTAGGTTTAGGGAGATTGATTACGATGTAGGAAGATGGGAGGCAACCTAGGGATCCAAGAATTGGACCTAGGGGCAAATCCCAAAATTCAAACATATAAGTAATTTGCCTAAATTCCTAGGTGATTTCACACACAAACCAACAAACAATTCATGGAGAATGAGATAGAAATATAATATGATCATTAACAAATGAAATTACAACATTTACATGTCATTTCCCCCCAACATGGTATCAAAGTAACATAATTTCCCCCATACATCCCACCCAAGGGGCCTAGCTACTCATAGACATGGAAAATACAAAAAGAAAGGAAGAAGAATGAGTAGAGGAGTGAAAAGCCATGATGAGCTTGGTGAATACTCCTCCTTCTCCACCTCCTAGCAGTTGTAGCTTGAGATCCCTCCTCCAAGGTAGGTGAATGACATGGATGTATGGTGGAAATGGAAGGAAAGTAGGGTTTTGATGGTGGAAATGGTGAAATGGAGGTGGAATGAGGTGGGGATGAGTGGAGGAAGAAATGGGGAGGCTATAGTGGCTGTAGGGTAACTAACCTCGTGCCCCAGTCACCACCTAGATATATATAGGTGTGGGGAGGAAGCACTAGGTCAAGTAGGGGGGAAATGGGTAAAGTAGTGAAAACTAGGTGGGTTTTGTGAGTAGCTTGACCGTGGTGGGTAGGGTAGACCACGACCGTGGTGGATGGGTATGGTCATGGGAATTAAAAAGTGGAGATCACAAGGAGGTGTAAATGGATGGCCACAGTCGTGGGGGTTCACCACAGTCGTGGTGGGAACCTACGGCCACGGGCATATTGATCACCACGGCTGTTTTGGCCATATTCATCAAATTCTGGGAGTTACAGTGATTTTTTGTTCATGGGGCATGTCCACCACGGCCGTGGTGGAATACCACGGCCATTTTTGTGTCCCTCCCATGCACTTGAGCATTGAACTTGATCATCCATGGAGGGTATTGCTTCAAAACATTCTTTGACCACTTGGGGTAGGTTGGGAGTGGTTTTGGCCTCATTTTGGGCTCCTCCAAGCCTGAGGAAACCCTAGATTGGACCATCTTCTTTTTATTCCATCAAGTAGTGGACAAAGTACCTATAAAACATGCAAAAATCCTCCATAAGTGCACTTGATATAAATAAGCATATTGGGGGAAATAACATGTAATCTAGCAAGTATAGATGTGATTGTAATGCAATATGACATAAGATGAAGCCCTAAAATAGGGCTGAATCACCACCCCAAATTTAAAACATACTTGTCCTCAAGTATGCTCCAACTCAATCTCTCTACAAACTTTTCACAGTCAAGACATGACAAATGCAATGTAAAAGGTGATTATTGATTAATGGGATCAAAAAAAATGACTAGGTGCATGCATTCCACCTCTCTCCTATCCTACTTTCACAAACCAATCATGAAAAGAGCAAAAAGCATATGAACTTCAAGTATAGTGCATGGAATACACAAGCTATCCATATTTCTTTCATGTAGTTTTGGGTAGACCGTTTCATAATGGTGTTAATCAAGGATGACTAGGAGTGTTGTTTCACCTTCCTGCTTTCAACCTTATGTTTCAAATCACACCAAATGACCCACGTCATTGTAGAAAAGGGAAAGATGAGCTAGGTTTGATGTTTCCTAGCTCATTGGGTATGAAAATGGAAGAAAGGGTTGCGGTAAGATTTTTGGAGTGCTATTACATAGAGCACTCATCCTTTCTTTATTTGAATGCTCTTAAATAGGAGCATCCTTTTATTTTCTTTTTGCCATTTTTTTTCTTTGCCCTTGGGGTAGGTAGGGCATATGGTGATGAGAGTGAAGCGGTGAGATGTAGATATGTCCACCCCAAACTTTTGGAGGTGGCCACGGCTAATATGTGCACTTTGGCATCCTTTAATGAGGCAGAGGGGTAAGAAGATGGTGAGTGAAAAGTCAGGTCAAAGAGGGGTCATAGGTATGATTCTCCACATAAGACATCCTGCACGAAAATTAATCCAATAATTCATCCTAGATATCATACCACATGAATGAACAAGATGAAATTGATATTTCAATCAAGTGATTCCACAAACACTAAGCGTTCAAAGCTTTCTCAACTTCACAACTCAACCAAATCAATCACCATCATAAGAGAGGTGAGGCACATGTAAAAAGTCAAACATTGATACCACTTAGCAATAAAGCATGACATTTCACTTGCATTTGTCAAAGGTCGTCATTTTTACTCAAAACAGTAGAGATTGGGTCAAAACACACTTTCTAGGAAAGAAATCTCAAATTTGGGCAAAATTGGCCAAAATGGTGCCAATTTGCCTTCAATCTTATATGCCAAAATAAGCCTATATTATTGAACTTAAAGAAGTAAATAAGAAATTCCTAGCTAAAACATGAAAAAATTACCAAAAATCTACATGATATGCAATGCATGGCAAAAGAGTAAATTTTTTGAAAATTACACAAAAATGACAAGAAAGCAACCTACATGGCATGGAAGTATGCAAAGTAGTAAAGATGACTAAGGTAGATAGAAAAAATAAGAAAACAAAAGTGGATGTGGTAGGTGAAATGCAAAGTGAAACTAGGGCATACCTGCCCTACCACCCCAAACTTTTGAATCATGATGTCCTAAGCATGATCCTAGAGTTTAGGATGATTGGGTAGACGATCATGGCTCTCTCGAGGCTCTGGTGGTGTTCCTCCCTGTGGTGGAGGATATGTGTAGTAGTTGACGCACTGATCTTCCTTCAGTGGCTGAAATTGGTCTGCAGCACGGCCGTGCTGGCTTCAGGTTGCACGTTCGTGCTGCTTTTCTCAAATTTGTTTCTGAATTCAGGTACTTGGTGTGTTTTTTGTGCAAATGACCATGGTCGTATTGATGTGCCACGACCGTGGTGGTCCCTGTAGCTGCTACTCTCAAAATGAGGAACATCAAACACTCAAAAACTTGACCCAAAGTGATTTTTCTTTGAATCCTTCTCTCAATTGTACTCAAATTTCCTTCATTTCACCCTGTTACCACCTACACATCTTAAAACTAGACAAAAAATATTAAACACAAGTGTGTGTGTGTGTTTTCTTGGAAAGTGTAAAAACAAAGCAATTGTATCAAAAAGTGAAGGTTGGGTAAAAATTTCCCAAACCTATGTGGGTTGCCTCCCACAAGCGCTAAGTTTTGTGCCTTCAGCCAGGCTTCATGTTCTTTCACCATCAACCATTATCCAAAAACAAAATGTTTGCGCCCCCATCATAGGCAATCCTCTCAAATGCTTTCCTTGATTGATCTTCCTCCCAAGGGTCATGCAAGCTTCTTGAGTTCTTCTCAACAATTTCCGCTCCTTGGGGATCATCATCATAGATCTTAATCATCCTTAAGACCTTAAGTAATCTCATGCCATAGTTTCTCTCTCTTGATAAATGGGTCTTCATAGGCATCAAAGAGGGTGGGTTCAATCATATGGGACACTTGCAAACAAGGACTTTCTGGCAAGGGATCTTCACTAAGATCTTTGTCAACTTGATATCCTCCCTTGATAGGCAAGAAAGGATTAAGCTAGGTATGAAAGTGCAAATTACACTAAGGCAAGAAAGAGAGAAGCAAAAGGGCAATTAAAGAGCTAAGATAGCATGAACAAGGCAAGAGTAAGGAAAGAAGCTAACTAAGCAAGAAAAGAACTAATTAAGCTAAGCAAGCACAAAACTAGGGTTTTAAGTAGTAAAGAGAGGTATGGGCTGTTTAGGGGTATGAACTTATCACTTAAGTTGGGGGTGACATACGAACATTATGATTCCATTTAGATCATCCAAACCAAACAACAAGTTAGATTCTAATGAATTAACCTAAGCTACTAATTGGCCATGGATATGCTAGGTTGTGTGTAGGGGAACTAGTCTCTAACACCCCCTACTACCCTTACGAGGCTCAATTGGGTTAGGGATTAGGTTTGATTCAAGTAGAGTCTAATCAAGTCTAGGTTTCTAGATTAGACATTCCTAGGGCAATTAGGGGCTGAGGGTAGTGTTGGGGAGGTGAAATTAGGGTTTTGGACCCCAATTCCCCCACATTCTAGCCTTGAGAAGGCTCCATGCTAATTGCACTAGAATTATCTAATCTATCTACTTAGATCTCTCACTTAGGTTTAGGGAGATTGATTAGGATGTAGGAAGATGGGAGGAAACCTAGGGATCCAAGAATTGGACCTAGGGGCAAATCCCAAAATTCAAACATATAAGCAATTTGCCTAAATTCCTAGGTGATTTCACACACAAACCAACAATCAATTCATGGAGAATGAGATATAAATAGAATATGATCATTAACAAATGAAATTACAATGTTTACATGTCATTTTCCCCCAACATGGTATCAAAGTAACATAATTTCCCCCAAACAGCCCACCCAAGGGGCCTAGCTACTCATAGACATGGAAAATACAAAAAGAAAGGAAGAAGAATGAGTAGAGGAGTGAAAAGCCATGATGATCTTGGGGAAGAGTCCTCCTTCTCCACCTCCTAGAAGCTGTAGCTCGAGCTCCCTCCTCCAAAGTAGGTGAATGACATGGATGTATGGTGGAAATGGAAGGAAAGTAGGGTTTTAATGGTAGAAATGGTGAAATGGAGGTGGAGTGAGGTGGGAATGAGTGGAGGACGAAATGGGGAGGCTAGAGTGGTTGTAGGGTAGCTAACCTCATGCCCCATCCACCACCTAGATATATATAGATGTGGGGAGGAAGAACTAGGTCAAGTAGGGGCAAAATGGGTAAAGCAGTGAAAACTAGGTGGGTTTTGTGAGTAGCACGGCGGTGGTGGATCACCACGGCCATGGTGGTAGGGTAGACCACGGCCGTGTTGGATGGGCATGGTCGTGGGAATTAAAAAGTGGAGATCACAGGGAGGTGTACATGGATGGCCACGACAGTGGGGGGTCACCAAAGTCATGGTGGGAACCTATGCCCACGGGCATATTGATCACCACGGCCGTTTTGGCCATATTCATCAAATTCTGGGAGTTACAGTGAGTTTTTGTGCTTGGGGAATGTCCACCACAGTCGTGGTGGAATACCACGGCCGTTTTTGTGTCCCTCCCATGCACTTGAGAATTAAACTTGATCATCTGTGGAGGGTATTGCTTCAAAACATTCTTTGGCCACTTGGGGTAGGTTGGAAGTGGTTTTGGCCTCATTTGGGGCTCCTCGAAGCCTGAGGAAACCCTAGATTGGACCATCTTATTTCCATGCCATCAAGCAGTGGACAAAGTACCTATAAAACATGCAAAAAGCTTCCATAGGGGCACTTGATTGAAATAAGCATATTGGGGGAAATAACATGTAATCTAGCAAGTATAGATGTGATTGGAATGCAATATGACACAAGATGAATCCCTAAAATAGGGTTGAATCAGGCTTCCATCCACCTCCCATCTAGTGCCTAGGCTTGTTGAGCTCGGGATAGCTAGGCAAAAGTATTGAAATTTTTTCCCACTTGTGATTTTCCCCTGACCTCTACTTTAGATCGGAATTCTGAATCTCCATCGTCACAAGCCATGGTTGTAGGAAGAAGCCATGTCATGGGCTTACCTCACTATCCTTGCTCTTTTGATTATCTTGTCATGCTACCATGGGTAGTTTCGAGATTTTGTAAGCGTCGATTATGTTTACTACTTGTTCTAGTGTTTGTTCCATTGGACTCATTTGCCTTCGTGTCACACTAAAGTCATTTAATCACATAAGGTCATATCAGTATTTCCGCCTTTTTTAGCCGATGTTCCAATATTTTGAGAATGTGGACTGAATGATTTTCCTCACTTCTTATTGGTTAGATTCCATAAAATCTTAGATAATTCACTAAAATTAATGCAGAACTCAGATGTGGACAACCCATATATGGTTTCTATTAGTTTTTCTAGTTCTATCCAATGGCTTAGGTTTCTGGACCTATTTTGGGTTGGTTTTCTTGAATCATCAGATTTGATGTAATTAAGGTTTAGAACCTTAATTAAGAAACCTTGGTTGATTATCACATGTTGATTAAGAGATAAGATCAGAGATATCTGAGGAGATTTCTTCCTAGTGTTAGGTAAGTGGTCCATGCACATGGGTATTTAATATTGATTATTCTAAGCATGTTCACGTATCTATGTTGTTAAGCGAGATATTCATGATTATCTTATGGAAAATCATGTTCATGCTAAGAAGTTACATTTTATATTATTTTCATTTTATGATTTCAAATGCAATATTATGTATCACTACCATGGTAATGAATCAAGAGATAATCATAGTCATGTTCAATAAATTAAGAAATTTTGGAAATCATGTTTAAGATTAAGAAATCATGTTAGGTAATATAGTCCTCTCAATCATGCTTAAGTGATCTTTAACTGGTCTTATGAGCTCTGTTGGAAAATTATGTGAGCCTTAACTAACCTTATGTGATCCTTAATTGGCCTTATGTGAGCCTTAACCGACCTTATTAGTACTATGGTGCATTCAGGAGAGGGTATTAAATCAAGAAAATATACACTATTTTCATGTAATCATGCCAATTTACTTAAGTCTTCAAGTAATCATGTTAATCATGTTAAGTACTCATGTTTCAACTTATTTTTCATGCAATCAGATTTAAGTTAAGATAAGAATTAAGTTGACATAAAACTATTGAGTTAGACCCAATATTTAGCGAGGTCAACACAAGAGACATGACCTAGGCCCTTAGTGTAGGTCATGAGGCCCATGCCCTTTGTGTAAGATGATTTAGATAAGATGACCCAGGCCAGAGTGCAGGTCATGAGACCCAGGTACCAGAGCACATGTCTCAAGCATAAGTTACATAAAAAGAGAAGAACTAATCTAAATGAAAGATCATATATTCATGTTCAAGTTTCTTTCAGTTTCATGTTAACTTTAATGCATGTTTAAAAACAAGGTATAGTCATTTTCATTTTCTAGTATTTCATATATATAGAATACTCATGCCACCTACTGGCTATCATTTTTCCAATGCATGACTAGGGACGAGATGTCTCCACATGAAGAGAACAGGAGGATTAGGACATCATGTTGAGAGCTTGGGGGACCTAATGAAAGACTAGGAGTGCCCTAGTAGGGTGTCATTATCCACCATATGTTAAACTTCATGTAGTAAGACCATCTTGTTTATGTTTTAGTCTTTGGTTATGTCATTAGTTGTATTGTGTTTCCATCTTAAGTAAACGTTTGAGGATTAGAAATGATATGTGATCCTGAGTTGGTTATGTTTTCAATTATTCCTTGTATATGATATTCAAGAAATGTGATACCCCAACAATGTTATGAGTTAGGAATTGACACTTCTGCTCATGTGCTTGTGTGTAAAATTTGGGGTGTTACTACAAATTTTAGCCCCTCAAGTAGAGGGTTCATATCTAGTGAGGTAGGTTCCTTGTCTTCAACTTTGCCGATGGAGGAAGACTTTAGATCTTCAAACTCAGCTTCAAGGTCTTCCTCAGTAGTTTGAAGAGGAGGAGAAATTTTTTCACCTATTCATCATTCAATGGATGAGCATTGGCATTGATGAGTGATGTTTCTAGAGGGTCTTCGGAAGTATTTTCCTCCTGCTACAACTGCACCATTTTGTCAACACAATTAATCAAATAACATTGTCCCAGGAAGGATAACCCCTTGAGACTTTCAAAGAGCTTGAAAGTCATAGTGTATGTCCCAAGTTTCAATGTCAAGATTCCAGCCTCAACATTGATTAAGGCTTTGGCAGTTTTTTAAAACATGCACCCAAAATGATAGGATAACAAAGATACTCCTTGTTTTCCATGATGACAAAATGACAAGGGAAATAGGATTTGGGATCCACTCTCACATGGATGTCTTCTATGATACCCATAGGGGTGGTCATACAAGAGTCAGCTAGTTGAATCACAATATCAGTAGGGAGGATGTTAGTGGTGAAGCCTAGCCTCTTGCACAAGTTGTAGGGCATGATAGAGATGCTTGCCCTACAATCATCTAGACCTTTTTGGCATGTGGTATCCCCAACAAATCAAGACATACCAAAATATCCCAGATCTTTGAGTTTCTTCGGCATTTCGCTTTGGAAAATGTTTGAAGTTGTTTGTGCTAGATTCACAGTCTCAATTTCCTCTGTTGAGTACTTTTGAATGAGGAAAATCTTGAAGAATTTGGTCCGTTATGGGATTTTATCTAGAGAATCTCTTTAATATGTAATTGAAAATCTTGTAATAAGACAACATTGCTTACTAATACTTGTGGATTGTTGAGGTTGTGTTGGTACTTTTACCTTATTATCTGTTCATGTATGCTAAGCTTTTGTGCTTCCGCATTTGCACTTTGATAATACCATTCTAGGGAAGGACGCCTAGGTCTTGTCACCATTGATTATGTAGTCATTCAGAGTTAGGATTTGGGTAATAAATGGTACCCTGACAGATGGTTTTAGAGCATGAACAATAACTAATCCAAACATTGCTCACATGAAACACAAACTAGACACAACCTTACATCTTATCCTTGTAAACTTAAATAAGTTGTCCTTTATGGACTAAGTTTACTTAGCCTCTAGGTTAGAACCTAGATATTTTAGAAATAGGTGTGAACTTGTGGAATTCCTGAAATCTTTATTTTATCATCTTTCTATCTTGTAGTATGGGATGTGGGTTTAAAAGGATGAGAAGAGGGAGATCTTATGGTTGTAAACCCTAGACAAATGTTTGTGACATGTGGTTAGGGTAGCTACACAAGTGTACACTTGTTCTTGCTAGTTCTCTAGGTTTCATGGTACTAGACTACCTAATGAGTGTGGTAAATTATTTTGGTTTGGTTTTATTCTCTTAGAGTATGGTAGTTTCCATCATCTATTTCGATGTCAGGGAAAACTGATTTAAAATATTAGTATATATGTACATATGAAAAATGTTATCTCACACAAAAGGTAGTGAGTATCCATGTAACCTACAAGAAAGAGATGTAACATCTATCTAGATGAGAGTGTTTTGATTCTAGTTGTAGTCTCTACAGTGTCTAGAGCCATGATAAAGGTTAGGATACTAAGTAACCTAGATGATCTAAATTGATTATGATGATGATGATAATGATAATGATGTCTATGTTGATTTTTATATTGATGATATAATTTGCTTCATGATGACCTATGTTTGTTTTTGGAAGGGAAAAGTAAGCTTTGATGACATGAGATGAGTTTTGACCATGCAACCCTAGATAAACCTAGCACCATGTATGGTACATATGACTTGGTTGATGTGCTAAACATAGCTTGTGGATTGGCATTCTTACATGTGTCTAATCTTATACATGGCAAGATTTGGTTAGTGATATATGGTTCAAGACCAACATAGACCTCAGTCTCTTTACAAAGAAGGGCCTATAACATGGGACGTAAAATGAGGGTGAACTATTCATATGGGTCAATCGGACATGGAGAAATGTTGAAATATTTATTCAATGAAGTACATTATGATGAGTCCCTAGATAGATTGCTTCAAAGTATATAAGTTGAGTCACCTAGTGCATGGTTCCCTTGATAATGTTGAGCCCCATATTTCCCATGGAAAGATCTTCTAACCCTAGTTACAGAGAAAATTGAATATATGATGCTTGTTATATAGGTGAGGGGATATCCCAAGACCCTAAGATGATGTACATGATGTTTGATCTTCATGATGAGCCTCATACTTGGGTTAGTGGTTCTGTGTGAAGGGATCTAGTTGTTCCCTTTGTCTTGTAAAGTTGAGTAGAAATTTAGTTATGGGCATTTGGATGTGGTTAGCACGTCTTGTTGGACCTAGAGATGTCTTAGTTTGAGTGGCTCAAGCATGTGGATATGTTTTCTAGATTCAAGTGAGATAATTATGAAACCTCAATGTTGATGCTAATGTTGTTCCTCAAATGATTCTTGATACATGAAATATCCCACTTAAATTAAAACTTGATACATGTAAGATAAGACACTCTCATAAGATAGACCTAAGGTGAAATCATACCTCCCATTAAAGATACAAGTTCAAATCATGAACTTGAATTAAGATATCTTTGGATCATAGATTACATGACCACAAAATAATAGTGCTTAACCTCAAATCTTCAAAATATGTGCTTCTTGTTGAAGATAACTCTCACACAATAGGGTGATAACCCTAAAATGCAAAGATGAAATTAAATCACCTCAAATGACGAAATCACAATAATGATGACAAGTGCAAAAATTATGCAAATATATGACATGCAATCTTGATAGAACCTTACCTAGGTTAGTGGGGTGAAAGATAAAATCTTGAATAATACCTTCTCCAGAGGAAAAAAAAGACCCTAGTTCTTAAAAGTGATTAAGTGACATAAATCCTAAAAAACTTATTATATATAAATTACTCAATAATGCTTCCGTCTATATGAGATGGCCTAGGTATACCCTAGTTTCCCTAAATACTAAGAGGAAACAATAAACATACATGGAAAACTATGATGTCTATGTCATCTAGAATCACAGACTTACGTGAAAATGAACTCCTTGGTTTCACCTTTATTATGATATTAGTTGAAATTCGAGGATGAAATTCCATATAAGGTGGAGAGAATGTGATGGATTGTATTTTTGGGTTCTTGAATCCTATGTAATAATTGTGGACCATGACTATTCGTATTTGTTAAATCCATAGCTAAGGATTTAAAGCAAGAATTCAAATGACATTCTTTGTATCTCGTCTTTGGTGGATTTCTGGTTTTATCTATTATGAAGTTATGAATGAATTTTCATCTGATTCAGAGCACAAACTTAGGAGCTACATGATTTGCTACATAACATTACACTTTTGGTGTAGGTTGATATGACTCACATTGACAATCAATTGGAACTTAGGTAAAATTGCATCTTTGTGTTGGCCTATAGCTAAGTCTTATGCCAAATTGGTTTGATATGCCATGCATGTATTATCTGTTGATGGGGATTAGGTGGGCACCACATCATCTCCTAGCTCCTAAAATTGATAAGGATGTTGTAACAATCCTACCACTCAGAAAGGGTTTGCTGTAATTTTTTAAGAGTTCTGGGTGGAATTGTTGTTCATGACTCTCGGATCTCTTTTGACCATGGGGTTTGGTGTGGTATGGGGTATCTAGGGAGAAGGGACCATCACCTCCAATCTCTCTACCACCTGTAGAAGACGAGTGGACTAGGAAATGATTAGCGTTAGAAGGATTTGTGATAGGTATCAAGTGTGAGATCCATCCCTTGGCCATGTAACTTCAAAGAGAGTCTAACCGGGTGGCTACCAATTAGAAATAGGACATATATATCAATATACTAGCCTAGGTTGTCTCCCTCTGGTTCCTCAGTTACACCTATCGACTCCATCATCATGTCAGAGAGTAGGGTTTTCCAAGCCGCAATAGCGACCCAATGAGATCAACCTACCACCCATAAGCATTGGGATTCCCTCAAACTCTCACAAGAAGGTGTAGAACCCATGATACCCCTTGTTGGTGCCTTTTGACATTGTGATGACCTCATGATACATATTGTAACAACAACACAAGAAGATAGAAGAGGTAGTTTGCCTACTTGTTCTAGTGCCACACGAGGACACTGCTCTGCTCCATGGATCGTGGGCATAATGCATCTTCAGAGTGTGCCAAATAGATCCCCTACACCTATACATAGGAGAAGGGAGGTATGTTCCTCTAGCTTGGGATCTATTCCTCACTCACAAACTCACCATGCTAATCGCAACACGATGAAGCTCCATGTCGACTACCTCGACCAAATGCAAATAATGCCACCATGAAGGGGGAAGAAAGGCTGAGTTTATCCTTTTTTTAATGGAAGTCAAGAGGTATTCTTATTTATCACACCCTCCTTGTGTGGGGAAACTCTGCAAAACACCATTACAACTCCTACTTATAAAACACATGTACCACCCCTCACATACCAAACACACAACTCACATCCCTACCACATCATACAACTCAAAATGACACTCTCTCTTAGTGACCGAAGACGTAAGGTGTCGATCTCCTCTCCAGAATGGTTCCTCTAAGTGGTTCCTAATGGGCAGCAAAGACGGCTCAACATAGATAAATGGTTCCTCTAAGTGGCATCCCTACTCCCCCAGCTCTCTTGGGATGGAGTTGATAACTCTAGGGACTGTGAACCCGATAATATCATGGAGGAAAACATTGAGACCAACCATCGAAATCCTTAGAGTCTCTCTGTAAAGTGTTAACCTATCTGTCCCACGAGAAGAAGCAAGTAGGTATCAATGAGGAAGGGAGAAAGGTGGGTCAGATCAGCCAATATCATCCCAAACAAAGACATGGTTCAAGCATTACCCAACAGAGAGATTCTATGGCTCCAAAACATCCTTGAAGGTAGATATCAGTTTAAATATTAGAAATATATGGAAACTTATAAAATGCTTAATAAATAACACTACTGGTCAAATATTTCCTCCAAAATATCTGTAGAACCAAAAAAATATCCTTTAGTCACTGGATGCATAGATTAGTATATCAAAATACATGCAATGATGGTTTCTAATTTAGAAGCTAATGCTCCCTTTTGGATATTTTAAATGGTATAAATGATATATTATCAACATAAACTCTCAGAAAAATTTTATAGAACCCTTAAAAAGTTTTGAACCAATAAATGAACTTGGATCATAGTGATATTGACCAATATTAGATATTTTATCATTAATGGCTAATTAGAAGGTTTTAACCTCTTTTTAGTTCTAGAAAATAGATAAAGCATCAGAGAAGTATGAAAATTGAACCAGACCTAAATATTGATATATGGATTTGTATAACAATACTAGAGACATGATTTAGATTAGTGGAACCTAGGTTTGGATAAATCCTAATGTTGGACCTAAATATCACTAGTAAAGGTGGACCTTCATTTAACGATGGTTAATTTATTATCAATTAGGTGATCACTAGAGATCTAGAAAATCATGGATATGTTAGAAACCTCTTAACTTAGCTATGGGCTTTAAACATTATATGACTATGACTTTCTTGTTTGAAATGTAACACATATGTATGCTTGTTTACTTTCTCAAGAGTACCATGTAGTATTCTAGTATCATTCTCAGTGTTTATCTCATTATCATTGTTTTATAACTTGAAGCATAATATAGGGCCTCCATTTTATAAACCTTATGCATATGCTTGTATTCTCGAGGTAAGGACACAAGGTTGGGCATCCAACTTGTGTTGTCAAGATAGGGCAGATCATGTCAATAAAGGGGTTAGCTTTTGGCAATGGCCTTGAGGTCCCTCTCATGGAAAGGGGTTAGACAATCTTGAGCACCCTACATACTCTTCCGATGGGAAGTTGGTCACAGCCCCTATAATATATGATGTTGTTGGTATAATTCAAGTAAAATGACATAAACTGTGGGTTCTCATTTTGATCAATATTTAAATTGTTTATTCTTATTTGTTGCTTCGACAACTCTTTTCAAATTATGCAAACCTTATATATATATGCATCTTTATGCCCGGTACTCAACACCTTGTGTGTTAACCCGCATTGCTTCATGTATTTTATAGGTTCAGATATGGCTAGGAGTTGATAAACTTGGTGATCTATATCAAGTATACTTGTTGTAAGATCCCTAGTGTACATGAGCACCTGAACCATGGAGAGCGACCAATTTTGTTAGAGATCTCAAGATGAAGATTAATAATCTGGATATTATAGGGAGCTTAGTCCATAAAATCATTAACTCTACAGCCAGAGAGTTGGGATCATGGGGTAGACAATTTGATGTCCCCTTTATTTGTTTAAATCTGAGAAACTTACCTTTGAAGGTCAGAGGAATGGCCCTTCTAGAAAAAAGACATACTCCATATGTTGTTCTAAGGAGGGTGGAGAACTAGATATGGGGGGTCATGCTTCGATCTGTGGTAGTGATTTAGATGCACCTTATTTGGTTTGTAAACCTACATTTATAAGCAAGAGATGTGATTTTCTATCATGCATTGTTGTTTGAGGAGGAACACATATATGAGCTATACGTAGGAGTTGTAAACCTTTTTTTGCTGAGATCGCCCACTAGATGAGGGTGGGATGAATAGAATACCTCTTGGCTTCTTTAAAAAAAAGTGTACATGAGCCAACTCATAAAATTGTATTGTTTAATATGTAATTGAAATCTTGTAATAAGGCAATGTTGCTTACTGATACTTGTATTTTGTTTAGGTTATGTTGTGCTTTTAACTTGTTATATGATCATGTGTGCTAAGCTTTTACTATTCTGCATTTGAACTTTGATAAAATCATGCTAGGGACAAATGCTTAGGTCCTATAGCCATTGACTTTAAAGTCATTTGGAGTGAGAATTTGGGTAATAAGGTTTCGTGATAGATGGTATCAGACCATGAATAATAGCTACACCAAACATTTCTCACATGAAACACAAACTTAACTCAACCTTACATCTTATCCTTAGAAACTTAATAAGTTATCCTTGATGGACTAAGTTGTCTTAGCCTCTAGGTTAGAACCTATATGTTCTAAACTAGGTGTGGACTTGTGTAATTCTTGAAACCTTTATTCTCTCATCTTTCTATCATGTAGTATGGAATGTAGGTTCAAAACAATGAGAATAGGGAGATCTTGTGGTTGTAAACCCTAGACAAATGTTTCTGACATGTGCTTAGGGTAGCTACACAAGTGTGCACCATGTTCTTGATACTTCTCTAGGTGTCGTGGTACTACACTACCTAATGAGTTTGGTAAGTCATTTTGGTTTTGGTTTTATTGTATTCAAATATGGAGGTTTCTATCACTTGTTTCAACGCATGAGAAAACTTATTTCAAATATTAGTATATATGTACATATGAAAAATCTTACCACATGCAAAAAGGTAGTGAGTATCCATGTGAACTAAGATAAAGTGATGTAACATCAATCTACATGAGTGTTTAGATGCTAGTTGCAGTCTCTAGCATGTATAGATCCACGATCAAGGTTAGGATACTAAGTAACCTAAATGATCTAAGTTGTTGATGATGATGAAAATGATAATGATGTCAATGTTGATGTTGATGATCTGAGTTGCTTCATGATGACCTAAGTTTGTTTTGGAAGGGTCAAGTATGCTTTGATAACATGAAATGTGTTTTGACCATGCAACCCTAGCTAAACCTAGCACCATGTATGGTACATATGACTTGGTTGATGTGCTAAACATAACTTGTGGATTGTCATGCTTGCTTGTTTCTAATCTTGTACATGTCGAGGTATCGTTAGTGATATATGATTTTAGACCAACAGATGCCTTAATGTCTTTACAAATAAGGACCTCTAGCATGGGACACAAGATAAGGGTGAACTCTTAGTATGGGTCAACCCGACATGGGAGAAGGTTAGAGTACCTAACCTCCCAAATCTGTGAAATGTTGAAATATATGCTTGATGAAGTACATGATGATGAGTCCCTAGCCGAACTACTTCTAAGTATATGAGTTGAGTCACCAAGTGTATCATCCTTGTGATAATATTGAGACCTAGATTTCCTATGGAAAGATATAGCCCTAGATACAAAGGAAATTGAATATATGATGCTTGCTATATAGGTGAGGGGATGTCCCAAGATTGTAAGATGATGTACATGATGTTTAATCTTTATGATGAACGTCATACTTGAGTTAGTGGTTATATGTGAAGGAATCTAGTGGTTTCCCTTGTCTTTGAAAGTTGAGTAGAAATTTTGTCATGAGTAGATGGTTTTGGTTAGCACGTCTTGTTAGACATAAAGAGGTCTTAGTGTTATTAGCTCAAGAATGTGGAGTTATTTTCTAGATACAAGTAAGATAATAATGAAACATCAATGTTGATGATAATGTTATTCCTCAAATGATGCTTGATACATGAAATATCTCACTTAAGTTAAAAATTGATACATGTATGATAAGACACTCTCATAAGCTAGACTTAACGTGAAATCATACCTCACATCAAAGATATAAGTTTGGAGTCATGAACTTAAATTATGATATATTAAGATCATAGATGATATGATCACAAAATATAGTGTTTAATCTCAAATCTTCTAAATATATGCTTCTTGTTGATGACAACTATCACACAATAGGGTGAAAACCATAAAATTCAAAGATGAAGTTATTTACCTTGGAATAATGAAATTCCAGTATGATGTTGACCATCAATTTCAATAATGATGTCAACTATGAAAATCACATAAATAGATGACATGAAATCCTAATATCACCATACCTAGGTGAGTGGGGTAAAATATGAAATCCCGAGTAATACCTTCTCAGCTGAAAAATGGACCCTAGTTCATAATATGAACAAAGTGATGTAAATCCACAAAAAAACTTATTATGGATAAATTACTCAACAATGTGTCCAATTATATGAGATGGATTGAGTGTACCCTAGGTTCCTTGAATCCTAAGAGGATACTATAAACATACATAGAGAACTATGATGGCTTTGGCATCTAGAATCACTCACTCTATGAAAATGAGCTCCTTGACTTCACCTTTATTATGATATTAGTCAAATTTCAGGGACAAAATTTCATATAAGGTGGAGAGAATGTGATGGGTTGTATTTTTTTGGGTTCTTGAATCCTATGTAATAATTGAGGACGATGACTATTCTGAGTAGGTAAATCCATTGTTGAGGATTTAAAGTAAAAAAGTCAAATGATATTAATAGTAACTCATATTTAATGGAATGATAGTTTTAGTTATTATGAGGTTATGAATAGATTTTCATCCGATCTGGAGAACAAACTTAAGAGCTACTTGATTTGAAACATATTGTTACACTTTTGGTGTAGGATGATATGACACATTGAAAATCAATTGGAACATGGGTAATGCTACATCTTTTGGCTAGACCGTAGCTAAGACATATGTACAACTACTTTTGTATATCATGCGTTGCTTATATGTTGATGGATATTAGATGGGCAACCCATCATATTTTAGCTCACAAAAGTGAGGAGGAGTCTATAACAATCCTCCCTCTAAGGAAGAAGTCCATTGTGAGTTTTTGGGAGTTACAGGTGGAGTTTTTGTCAACGACTCTCGGATCTCTTTCACCCACATAGTAGGTGTTGGGTTTTAGGGGAATCAGAGAAGGCAGAGGAAACAAAAAATTTCTCCCCCAAACCCGGAACAAGGAAACGCGTCAACATCTATATAATAGGAAAGTATGGTTTGTGGAATCATACCTTGTCCTAAGGCTTGCTTGGCGACAATACCTCACGCCTTGCGAGGTCTTCAATGCCAGTCTTCGACGGTGTCTGTGCAGCTCCTGGTCGTACCGGGACTCACGACTCCTGCTCGTACCAGACTGTCGGGTTGATTGTTGTCCTCCTAAGTGGCAGAAACCTCCCGCCTCTGAAGTAGTCCACACGGACCACCTGGAACTCCACACTCCTTGTCCCACAAGGAAGTGGAAGGAGTCGCACCCTCCTGTTGATGTACTAGTCACCAACACACTCTCCTGCCTCCAGTTGCAACTGCAGTTGTCCTTCCCTTGTTGCACCTCCCTTTGCGGGAAGCACTTGCTCGGGCTCTCTCTCGGTTACCAAAACCAGAGAGAAGGACAACTTTGCAGAGCAACTGGTTGCACTGAGTTGTTGATTGAGAAGCCCCCAATACCCCTATATATAGGCGGGTCATGGGACAGGGTTCTCTGTCCCCTGCAATATGGGACTAAAGTAGGAGTAGAAGGGTTCAAGATTTTCCACAAAACAACCACCTCGCAACCTGAACTGATCGGTTCACAAGTGAACCGGTCAGTTGGGGACCTGAACCAGTCAGTTGGAACACCAACCGATCGGTTGGGACCCATGAGCTGATCGGTTCACTTCTAAACTGGTCAGTTCGTGGTCCTGATCAGTTCCCGATTGACTTTCCTTCTTTTGTTTCTAATTGGTATCGAATACCAATCCTTGTTCCAATCAAATTGAGTAAGTGAAACACAAGGAAAATTCTCACCGACCTGACTTTCCCAACTTGCTCAGTTGCACCAGTTGAACCGATCATTTCAACACTTGAACCGATCGTTTCACTCTGACCATGAGCCAATCGACTCAACACTTGAGCAGACCGGTTCAACAACCTCAGCCGATCGGTTCATCACATGAACCGATCGGTTGGGAGTGCAGGTTGTGTAGAATCAGTCAATTGCGATTTCAATCAATCTGATACTCCAATCAATGTGTCCAACACCTTGAACAATATGATATTGAGCTATCAATTGATTGAGTGTTTACTTGAACTACTAAACTCCTTTTAGTAATCAATCTAAACATTTCTTGTGGACAAAAATCCTCTTCCAGGTTAAATCCTATGTGTGTGACCCTGCATGTCCATTTCACGTTGGCAGTGAAAGTCCATAACACTTATGACTTCACAAGCAAAGAGCGGTGCCTAGTCACACATCATTGCTACCCAAGTGAAAGTAGAAAGTTGGAGAACAACTTTCAATCCTACAATCTGTGAATGGTGTTACAGTGAATGTATAATTCCTTTGTCACTGATATCCCGAATGAACTTGAGGCATGGAACAGTCATCATGTCAACGTTCATTCACTTTCTTGATCTCAGGGCAGATTGAACGAGATACGTATGACATCAATATCACATACTGATTCACACATGCGTGCGCACGTCTATTTCAATCCTACTCATCAAGCGGCCT